>CM053400.1:7394493-7420037 GCA_028644305.1 Xerus rutilus
GAACTTGTATCCTCCTGCCTCAGTGCCCCCTGAGTTGCTGGGATTATAGGTGTGGTCACTATACCTGGCTCATTGACTTTTTTTTTTTAATATGATAATATGGGGAGAGTTTCCCCTGTGACCAAAAGTTTAGGATCAGAACACAGTACTTGCTAGAGTGCTTGCCTAGCATGCATGAGGGCCTGGGTCCCAGTGTCAAAATAAAACATAGTTGGGGCTGGGGTTATAGTTCAGTGGTAGAGCACTGGGTTTGATCCTCAGCATCACATAAAAATAAAGTAAAGGTATCGTGTCCATCTACAACTGGGGGAAAAAGAACGTAGTCCTTTCCCACAGAAAGCCTTCCTCAATTACCTCTCCACTGTTGGTCCTGGGCCAGATGTTGGGGACCTGGGGCAACCCGCACTTACCATCGCTAGTCTTGTGAACTGGAATCTGGAGGCACGGCTGCCCCTCCTGGAGGCATGCAGGGCAAGGGGTGGGCAGGCCTTCCTCAATCAGGCCTCCTGTTCCCAGGAGGTGTTCATGTTCCTGACCAACCGACACACCTTCGGCCACCTGCTTTCCCTGGACAGCTACCAGACCACCCACCTCCACAATGATCTCTGGGAGGTATTCAGTAACCCTGAGGTGAGTCCTGGAGTGGGTGGCAGGGGCTGGGAACAGAAGGGACTCCCCTGATCCTGTGGCCTGTGGGTTAACTGCCTCGCCTGGCTCCCTCTGCCCTGGGGGCTGTTAAGGAGGGCCCCTCAGAGACAGTGCCACCTAGTGGAGGAGGGGCCAGGCCTCAGAGGCCTGTGTTTGAAGCTCAGATCTGTCCACTGTGACTTGGCCGAGCCTCTCGCCTTTTGGGACCTCAGTTGTCTTGGCTTGTCTCAGCTGTAGAACGAATATAGTATCTCAGCCTGTCTTGTCCCTGAGGGTGTTATGATGATCAAAGGAGACGGTTGTGACAGTGCTCATAGATGTTGGGAGCTTGTAGTTGACATGGGCATTTTGCACATACATGCACTTACATGTGTATGCAGACAGGTATATACATACAAGTGCAAACACCATCTTATGTGGGCACAGTTGGGCGCCCAGACAGCACACACACACCCGGTGGGCACAGGCGAGTACTCCCTTGCCCCAAGCATGAATGTATCCGCTTACATATCGGGGAGCCTGCCAGAAGCTCCCTTCTTGGAGTGTCGTGTGGACTAAGCAAGTGGGGAGCCCCTTGGCTCAGGCCAGGTCCCAGGGCC
The DNA here is from genome assembly GCA_028644305.1 of Xerus rutilus. Lineage (NCBI taxonomy): Eukaryota > Metazoa > Chordata > Mammalia > Rodentia > Sciuridae > Xerus > Xerus rutilus. The sequence goes on from CM053400.1 coordinate 7,395,741, forward strand.
CAGCCTGCTTCTCACCCCTACAGGACTGGAAGGAGAAATACATCCACGAGAATTACACCAGGGCCCTGGCGGGGAAGCTGGTGGAGACGGTAAGCTCCCGGGTCCACACCCCTGGCCTGCTGCTGGGCCCTTCGCCGGCTGCTGGGTGAGGGGTGGCAGGAGGAATGGGTGACAGGACAGTTCTCCATGGATGGCATTTCCTGTGTGAGCTGGCAGGGGCCTAAGGGCCCTCAGGCCTGCTCCCTGGCTGAGGCACAAAGAGGGAAACATCTCTGAATGGGATCTCTGCTGTGGCCCCTGTGTCAGGAGTGAGGAGTGGCTGCGTCTGTCCTCTGTTCCCTGCCTGCTCCCCCAGGGCCCTCGGCCTCCGCTCCTGGGTGAGCACATTCCTTTTATGATCCTGGTGTTGGTAGCTCTGTGAGCCTGGCTAGGCAAGCCCATCTCTGAGCTGTGCCTCCCCTTTGAGCAACCCAGCTGGTTTGTGCAGTGTTGACTGAGCCACTGTGCCTCAGGGTCACTCGGGGGTCCCAGAGGGCTCCCAGTTGTAATGGACATGGAGCTCACTAGGGGCCCTGCAGCAGGCTCTGCATCACAGGGAAGCTGCGAGGGTACCCTCACGGACCCCTGAGACCGAGCACTTGCTCTCACCAGCCCTGCCCCGATGTCTACTGGTTCCCCATCTTCACCGAGGCAGCCTGTGACGAGCTGGTGGAGGAGATGGAGCACTTTGGCCAGTGGTCGATGGGTGATAACAAGGTAGGGCTCCAGATGCCTGGGCTGGCCTGCAGGGGCTGCCCCTCCACCCGCACTGCTTTCTGGGCTCTTCTGGCTGCATAGCCAGTGTCTCTGGGACTCTTCACATTGGAGCGCTGGCTGAGGTGCCTGCAAGGCAGTCAGGAATAAAGGGATTGGGAGACTGGAGGTAGAGGGTTGGTCTCCAAGCGGCCATTACCACTATGTGCCTTTGAGCTGCCTTAACTGTAAGTTGCTAGGTTTTCAGATTCTGACTTCTTATTAAAATGGTTTAGCTTCCTGCCTGACTTGGGCGTGGAAGAGGGGAGGAATACGCAAGTGTGGCTGGGGCGAGGGGCATCAGGATGTAGTGATAAGGGCCAGGTTCATCAGACATCCGCTGCAGGTGGCCTGGTGAACATGAGCTGTATTCTCTGAAGCAGGAATCCCATGTCCATACTTACCTTGGGACTTTCAGGCACTGCTTGTAAAGGCTCGGGAGACCCTGAGCCAGTATGCCTCAAAGATTGGGCCACCTTTCACCTGGAAGCTGGACTGTCCCATGATTCTGGTTACCTGCCTAATCCATGCGTTTTGGTGGGTAGGCAAGTCTCCAGAACCCAGGAATTGGAATACCTCAGGCATTCTGTGGTTCCTTGTGCTGCAGCGAAAGGGCCAGTCCTTGGACCCCAGTATCTGAGCTAACTAGCTCAACGGAACTAGTTTTCTATGCCATGTGACTCATGACTGCAAGCTTAGTGGCTTTAAAAAGCACCCATTTATTAACTCCTGGTTTCTGTGGGCCAGGGATCTGGCTTAGCTGGGTCCTCTGCCCAGAGTCTCACAAAGCTGCAGTTGAGGGTCAGATGGGGTTGGTGTCTCACCTGAGGCTTAGAGTCCTATTTCAAGCCCACATGGTGGTTGGCAGGTTCATGTCCCTGCAGCTGGAGGACATAAGGAATTTGGCTTTTATGAGACCAGTGGGAGACGTAATCTCTCTCTAAGACCCTCCCCATTGGGTCTGGTCCATCCATACTCTTTTTTGATTAACCCAGAGTCAGCCGATTTGAGGCCTTAATTACATCAACAAAACCTTCCATTTTTGCCACATAATGTAATGAAGCTCCATCCTATGCCCAGGCCAGGGGAGAGGGTCAGAGCCTACATGCCAGGGCATATGGATCTGGGGGATCGTCTTACAATTCTGCTGGCCACATTCTCTCGGGTCACTTTCAGGACAACCGCATCCAGGGTGGCTATGAAAACGTGCCGACCATCGACATCCACATGAACCAGATTAACTTTGAGCGGGAGTGGCACAAGTTCCTGGTGGAGTACATCGCCCCCATGACGGAAAAGCTGTACCCCGGCTACTACACCAGGGTGTGCCCCCAATGCAGCCTGACACGGGCGGGGCCAAAAGAGTGTGTGGGCAGGGCTAGATGGGTGGGTGGAGTCTGGGGCGGGGCTGGATGAGGACGGGGTGGAATGTCTGCGAGGGGCGGGGCCAGGTGGTGGTGGGCAGAGTACCTGGGAGGGGCGAGGCCAGAAGAGGGTGAGGTGGGGAGAAAATGGCCCCAACTACCTGAAGAGGCCTAGATATTTGGTCACCTGGTGGAGTAGGGTCTCTTCACCCCAGAGATGTGGGGATGGGGAGGCTGGGCCAGGGGGTGGGGCCTCAGGAGGCCGCCAGGGCTCAGGAGGACACTGCCCTAGCCTCTGACCTCGCCCCGTTTGAACCTTCCTCTGTCCTTAAACCCTGACTCTGTGGCTCCTACACGGCCCACCAGGCAAACCCCCCAGTTGGCCTGCTGGCACGCCCACTGGGCTGGGTTTCTCTCCAGTGCCCTCCCCCCTGTCTGCCCACCCCATCTCTGGCTCGCTCTCCTCCTCCCCCCGGTTTTCTCTACCTGGTCTGGATGTGCCCAGGGCCCTGTCCACATGTGGCCACAAAGGGTCGTGAGGATGAGGTTCATTCCTGCCTCCCCCTCCCTTTCTTCCCTCCCTTCCCTCCTTCACCTTGCTCCTCTCTCCCTACATTTTTCTTGAGGCTCTTCTGTGCAGGTGCTGCTCCAGGCACAGGAGGATGTGTCTCTGGAGGCAGATATTCCAACAGATTGGATGGGGCCCTGTTCTGTACCTCCCCTCCTGGCCCTCTGCGGGTTCTCTCTCTCTCTCTCTTTTTTTTTTTGGATACCAGGGATTGAACTTGACCACTGATCCACATCCCCAGCCCTATTTTGTGTTTTATGTAGAGACAGGGAAGGTCTCACTGAGTTGCTTAGCACCTTGCTGTTGCTGAGGCTGGCTTTGAACTTGCGATCCTCCTGCCTCAGCCTCCCACACTGCTGGGATTACAGGCATGGGCCACCACGCCTGGCTCGGCAGCTTCTCTTGACTAATAACCGCTCTCTTGTCCCTCCGCCCTGGCACAGGCCCAGTTTGACCTAGCTTTTGTTGTCCGCTACAAGCCTGACGAGCAGCCTTCGCTGATGCCACACCATGACGCCTCCACCTTCACAGTGAACATTGCCCTGAACCGGGTGGGGGAGGATTATGAGGTGAGCAGGGGCCAGACCAGAGGGCAGGGTGAGGGCTGGCTGGTGAGCAGCCTGCAGGGTGGTTGAGGCAGAGGAGCCCACCAGGTCAAAGCGCTAGAGGGAAGGGTGCTGGGTGTGTGGGGAGGGCTTCCTGGAAGAGGTGAGTTTGAGGCACAATTTGACAGGAGGGAGGGGACTTTAGAGGTGATAGCCTGAACTCTAGGAGGTTTGGAGCTAGACTGCTCTAGATCTTGCCCCACCAGCTCTGTGGCCTTGGGCTCATTTCTTGGCCTCTCTATTTCCTCATGTCTGAGTGTGCTCCCGGGAGTTGTGAGAACATTTGGGGTCACGCAGGAAATCCTACGGCCCTATGATAAGGGAAGGGCCTCACTGATGATCAGGAGCTTGGGCTTGGGAGGAGCGCCAGGTGGCATCAGTGTAGGCGTGGGGCACAGGCTCACAGCTGGAGGGAAGAGCTGAGGGCAGTGGCAGGGGGCAGCTGTGGGGGCCTCTGGGCCCATGAGGGCCTCTGTGTGTGGTTAGTTGGGGAGCCCGCCAGCCTCGCCTCCAGTCTCTCCTTAAGCTACTTTTTTTAGGGGTTTTTTTTTGGCCCCAGGGTGGGCACTGTAAAAACAGTTCAATTTTTTGACACTGTCTCAGGCAGTCCCTGAGCTGAGGGTTCTCGACCAGGAGCAGTTTTTGCCTCCCAGCAGCCGGGCAGTGCCTGGAGTCATGTTGGGTTGTCCAACTGTGAGGGTGCTCTGGCCTCCACTGGGTAGAGGCCAGGGGTGCTCAGGACAGCCCCATGAGAGTATCTGTAGTGACATGGTTGGAACCTTGGCTCTACACTCTCCTGCCACATCATTTACTTCCCACAAGCCAGGGCAGCGTTGCTCCTACTTTACAAAGAGGGATTCTGTGGTTCACGTGGACCACACTTAGTAAAGGATAGAGGTGACATTTGCCCAGGGCTGCCTGACTCCGAGGCCAAAGCCCTCCATCTCTTTGTCTTTGCCCTGTGTCTTCCTTCGGCAGGGGGTGTCTGTCACTCCACAGGGCATCCCCAGGCTGGCTGTGCCGAGGGCCACTTGGCTGTGGCGTATGGTGGGGGAGAAGAGAATAGGAAACAGGAGGATGGATGGGTTGGGGGAGGCCCCGCTCTGTCCTGGGCACTGACACTTCTCTCTCCCAGGGAGGGGGCTGTCGCTTCCTGCGCTACAACTGCTCCATCCGAGCCCCAAGGAAAGGCTGGACCCTCATGCATCCCGGGCGGCTCACACACTACCACGAGGGGCTCCCCACCACGAAGGGCACCCGCTACATTGCTGTCTCCTTCGTCGATCCCTAACTGGCCAAACCTGGCTCCCTCAGACTGTTCCTCTTTGCTGACAACCACTGCCCAGCAGCCCCTGGGGCCTTGGGGTCCCTGGGAACCATGTTCAGCCTCCAGGCTCTTGACATCCTGTTGCTCTTGGAATCACCAGTCGCCAGTCAGAGAGATCAGGAGCGCAAGCCAGAGACAGAGCAACCCTGGGGCAGGGCTTTCTGTGGCGCTGCAGTCCCAGCCCCAGGAGACACTGATCACTTCCTGTTTTGGGACTCATCCTCCAGACAAACCCAGCCACTCTTCCTCCAGTTCTTCCTAGGGCAGGACTTGAGCAGAGCAGGGCTACCCAAGGTGCTCAGAGACTCCAGCTGGAGAAGCAGCACCCCAGAGCTCCTCAGGTGGAGCTGCAGCTCCACAGGTTCTACTTAAAGCTTTGGGGTGACACAGAGACCGAGACAGACACAGGTTCCTCCCCTGTGAAGCCCCTTCCTCCTGGCTCTTGTCTTGAGCAAAGCTTCATCCCCTGGAGAGAGCAACTCAGAAAACCTCTCAGGAAACAGAAGAGACATCTATGCCACAGCCGGACCCTCTGCTTGACCCACTGCGGGGAGGGGAGTGACATGTCCACACCGCACTGGTCCACCCTGTCCCGATGCCTCTGGAGAGAGGGACAATCAGAAATAAGACAGTTCTATTAAAGGTTGTTCAGACTACCGAACGGGAGGCACTTGGTGCGGGCGAGTGTGCAGGTGTGGAGGAGAGCCTGGGGTGGGATTGTGAGCCCTTGGCTGGTTCCTGGACCCAGTGCCCTGTGGCCCTGACACTTGTAAATCCAGAATCCCTTCCCGTGAGCCCTGCACCCGCTGCCTGGGGCACACTTCTTCATCTGTCAGGACCTGCCTCAGCTGTCACCTCCTCTCTAGAGCCTTTGCTGATCACCCTTCCTTCTGGCATGAGCAATGGAGAAGCGGTGCTTCCAGTGGCCCCACCGTGCCCCTGGGCATTCTCTTCTGATTGTACTGGGGGAATGTATTAGCCCTTGCTGTGGCTGGGCTTTGTGCAGGTCAGGTGCTCGGCACACAGCCTGCTGAGGTTGGGGCTGTTTCCTCTTTATGGATGGAGAAACAGGCTCAGAGAAGTCAGGTAATTGGCCCAAGGTCACACAGTAAATAAGTGGTATGGACAGGGAGGGATTGAATTATTCTTCCCACTGAAACACTAGCCCCCAAGGTACTAGTAGTCAGCCCTGGTGGGCAGCAGGGGCAAAAAGAGCCAAATACAGTTTGGTGATGAGTTTTCCAGTGGCTCGAAGAACAAAGTGGGGCAGAGAGCCCACTCAGCTGGTATGACCTGACGCTCTTTTTGTTTGTTTTTTTAAGTAGGTATATATTTTAGTTGTAGATGGACACAACACCTTTATTTTTTTTATTGATTTTTTTATGTGGTGCTGAAGATTGAACCCAGGGTCTCACACATGTGCATCAAGCACGCTACCACTGAGCCACAACCATAGCCCAACCTGATGCTCTTAATTGAGGGCTATTTTGCCTCTCAGGGGACATCTGGCCAAGGCCAAATGCGTTTCTGGTTGTCAGGACTGCAGAGGGGGTATCACTGGCATCTAGCAGATAGAGCTTAGGATGATTCTAAGCATTCTACAGTTCACAGAGCAGCCCCCCACCACCACCACCAAAAAAAAAAAAACATCCATCCCCAAATGTCAGGAATGTGAGGCTGAGGAAGCCGGGTACCTCTTAGGCTGGGCCTTAAAAGGGAAGGAGGGTCCACCAGGCAGAAAGACCCTCATAGCCTGGAAAACACAGGTTGGGTGGAGTGGGCAGGTCAGATTATAGAGGCCTATTTTTCCAGGTGTCTTAGTCTGTTTTCTGTTCCTATAATGGGATGCCAGAGACTAGGCGATTATAAAGAATAGAGGTTTCATGAGCTTACAGTTCAGGAATCTGGGAAGCCTAAGATCATGTCCCCAGTATGTGGTGAGGGCCTTCTTGCTACATCAAAACCCCAGGGAAGTCATCATAGGGTGAGGGCCTGGAACTAGAGGCCACTGATGCCATCATGGGGGTCTCACCCTCATGATTTCATCTAATCCTGATTACCTTCCAAAGGTCCCACCTCCAAATGCCATTAACATGACTTTCAGGATTGAGTTTGCAATGCATGAATATTTGGGGGCACATTCAAACCGAAACACCAGGCTGTGGAGAGTTTGGGCTTTACCTGGGAGGCAGCTGGAGTCATTTGAGGGTTGTGTGTATGCCTTTTAAATATTTTTAACTTTTTTAGTTTTTAAAATTGGCTTATGAGGGCTGGGATTGTAGCTCAGCAGTAGAGCACTTGCCTCGCATGCGTGAGGCCCTGGGTTCAATCCTCAGCACCACATACAAAGCAATAAAATACATTGTGTCCATCTACAACTAAAAAAAAATTAAAAAAAAATAACATTGGCTTATGATAAATCCAAACAGCATAATTTTGGGGGCAAGGGCTACTGAGGATTGAATCCAGGACACTCTACCACCAAACTATATCCTCGGCCCTTTTATTTTTTATTTATTTTTTGAGACATGATCTTGTTTATTTGCTGAGCCTAGCCTCGAACTTGTGATCCTCCTGCCTCGGGTACCTGAGTTGCTGTGATTACAGGTGTGCATGACTACTCCTGGCTCCTTTTTTATTTCTTTCTTTTTTTTTTTTTTGGTACCAGGGATTGAACTCAGGGACATTCAACCACTGAGCCACATCCCCAGCCCTATTTTGTGTTTTATGTAGAGACAGGGTCTCACTGAGTTGCTTAGTGCCTCGCCGTTGCTGAGGCTGGCTTTGAACTCGCAATTCTCCTGTCTCAGCCTTCCTAAGTGCTGGGATTACAAGCGTGAGCCACCACGCCCGGCTCTTTTTTATTTCTTGAGACAGTCTCAATTGCTGAGGCGGGTCTGGAACTTGGAATTCTGGAATTAAGGTGTGTGCCACCACACCTGGCCAAAGAGCACAAATCTTAGTGTCTCATCTGTTGTCCTTTCACCCCACCCCCCACCAGCTGCCCAGTTCTCTCAAAAACCCACCAGGTTAATCTGTTTCTTGGATTTTTTTCCCCCCTAGTACAGGGATTAAACCCAGAGCCTTTCACATGCTGGCTCTACCACTGAGCTGCATCCCCATTTTTTTTTTTTTTTTTTTTTTTTAATATTTTTTTAATTGTAGTTGGACACAATGTCTTTATTTTATTGCTTTGTATGTGGTGCTGAGGATCGAACCCAGGGCCTCACACACGCGAGGCAAGCGCTCTACCGCTGAGCCACAATCCCAGCCCCCCATTTTTTTTTTTTTTATGTTTTTTTTTTTTTTTTTTATGCTGCTCTCAGACTTGGTGATTCTCCTGCCTCATCCACTTGAGTAGCTGGGATTACAGGTGTGCACTTCTATGTGCGGCTGCGGATGCTCTTGAGCTCATCTGTGCATACACAATTGCGTGTGTGAGTGTGTGTGTGTGTGAGAACATATTAAAGTTGGGGTTTTTTTTGGGGGGGCGGGGGTGCCAGCAATTAGACTCATGGCCTTGCACACATTAACCACATACTCTGCCACTGAACTACATCCTCAGGCCAGGTTGTTTTTTTTGTTTGGTTGGTTGGTTTTTTGGAACCAGAGATTGTGGTGCTTAACCTCTGAGCCACATCCCCAGCCTTTTTATTTTTTATTTAGAAACAGGGCCTCGCTAAGTAGTTGAAGCTGGCTTTGAACTCACGATCCTCCTGTCTCAGCCTCCCGGGCAGATGAGATTACAGATTTGTGCCATCGCATCTGGCCAGGGTTGTTTTTAACTATAATTTTACCTTTTTCTGATTATAAATGCAATTCATGTCCACTGTGAAAAAGTCAACCAGAGTAGAAGTAGGGAATGCCGGGAAAAGAGGCTGTCTGCAGCCCACACCAGCCTGCACGCTTCCCAGGAACACCAGCAGCAGTACCAGTTATCAGAACAGGTTGAAGCAAGGGCTCCACAGTGTGGGGTTGTTTCAGAGAACGCCAGGGGCTGAGCGGAGTGGACTTAGAGGTTCCTGCAGCAGTCCAGAAAGGGACTAGGGTCTGCGCCAACCCTTGCAGAGAGGTTTAGAGAAAAGGAGGAAATGACAGGAGAGATCCTCCAGGCCTCCACCTGACTTGGACAAGGTTCTGCCAAAGGGAGAAGAAATAGAAGTTCCTGTCCTCCACAAATCCTTGAGGGAGGCCAGAGATCAGGAGGAGGAAACCGTGACAGTAGAAGCAGCTGGTAATTGAGGCTCCTTGCTAGCCACATACAAGAGAGAGACATGGCCACACCCCAAGTCAGGGCTGGGAATGGCCCCACAGAGTCAGAGGCCCAAGCAAGAGGCTGCCCCTAGGCAATGAGGCGGGACAGCTTCCTCTGACCTACCTCCCAGGCAGCTGATAATCAGGTCAGTCACTAGAGCACTGATTTGCCTCTTGAGGCTATTTGTGGCAAGATTCTACCCTGGTCAGGGCACTGGCATTTAGTAGAAATACAAGGGGAGTCCCAAAGGGAAGACACTCATCTACTTTAAAATTTTCTAGTAGCCACAGCTTATTCAACTTTTCTTATTCAGTCCTGCAGATCAAACCCAGGGCCTCACACATGCTAGGCAAACACTCTACCATTTAGGTACATCCCCAGCCCTTCTAGAAGCCACATATTATTATTATTTTTTTTTTGGTACCGGGGATTGAACTCAGGGGTACTTGACCACTGAGCCACATCCCCAGCCCTATTTTGTGTTTTATGTAGAGACAGGGTCTCACTGAGTTGCTTAGCGCCTCGCCATTGCTGAGGCTGGCTTTGAACTCGCGATTCTCCTGTCTCAGCCTCCCTAAGTGCTGGGATTATAGGCTTGAGCCACCGCGCCCAGCTTATTTTTTTTTAAACCTTTTTCTTTTAATATTTTTTTGTTGCAGATGGACACAGTATCTTTATTTTATTTATTTTTATGTAGTGCTGAGGATAGAACCCAGTGCTTCACGCATGCAAGGCAAGCGCTCTACCAGTGAGCCACAATCCCAGCCCCCACATATTATTTTTTTTAAATATTTATTTTTTTTAGTTGTAGGTGGACAGAATATCTTTATTTTATTTTTACGTGGTGCTGAGGATCGAACCCAGTGCCTTATGCATGCTACGCGAGCACGCTACCACTGCGCCATAACCCCAGCCTCCCCACATATTATTTTTAATCTTGATTTTGCATTGGGCTTTGTGGTGTATGCCTGTAATCCCAGCACTTTGGGATACTGAGACAGGAGAATCACGAGTTCAAAGCCAGCCTCAGCAACAGTGAGGCACTAAGCAACTCAGTGAGACCCTGTCTCTACATAAAACACAAAATAGGGCTGGGGATGTGGCTCAGTGGTCAAGTGCCCCTGAGTTCAATCCCTGGTACTACAAACAAAAAAAATCTTTATTTTGCTACGCTGGGGATAAAAACCCAGGGCCTCACAATTGTTAGGCAAGTGGTCTACCACTGCACCACACCCCCAGTCCTTGGCCATGTTTTTTTGTTTTGGTTTTATTTTCCCTTCCTTTCCCCGCTCCCTTTCTCCCTCCCTCCATTTCTTCCTTTCTTCCTTTCTTCCTTCCTTCCTTCCTTCCTTCCTTCCTTCCTTCCTTCCTTCCTTCCTTCCTTCCTTCCTTCCTTCCTTCCTTCCTTTCTTTCTTTCTTTCTTTCTTTCTTTCTTTCCTTTCTTCTAGAGATTGAACCCAGGGTGCTTTACCCCTGAGCTACATGCTGTTCTTTTAAAATTTTTTTTTTTAAGTTTAAGACAAGGTCTCACTAAGTTGAGGTTCTTGCTAAATTGCTGAAGCTAGCCTTGAACTCGTGATCCTCCTGTCTCAGCCTCCTGAGTTGCTGGGATTATGGTTGTGCCCCACTAAGCCCAGCCCTAGCCACATTTTTCACAGTAAAAGAAACAGGGTGCGCCGCTGGGATTGTGGCTCAGTGATAGAGTGCTTGCCTTGCATGTGTGGGGCACTGGGTTCAATCCTCAGCACCACATAAAGATAAATAAAATAAAGATATTGTGTTCATCTGCAACTAAAAAAATATTTAAAAAAGAAACAGGTGCATACAACCCAATTTACACAAAATATTTCAATATGTCATCACCACAAAAAATATTGATATAGTTCACATTTTTTTTTAATATTTTTTAGTTGTAAATGGACACAAATATCTTTATTTATTTTTATGTGGTGCTGAGGATCGAACCCAGTGCCTCACGCATGCAAGGCAAGCGCTCTACCACTGAGCCACAATCCCAGCCCCACATTCTTTTTCATACTACAGCTTGGGGCACATCTCATTTTTCACCTGCTGCATGTCAGGGGTTCAATTGCCGCGTATGTCTGGGGCTGGTATTACATAACTTAGGCTTGGAGCCCCACTGCTGAGGCTGTTTCCTGCTGTACCCTAGTGCCTGGCACACAATGAGGGGCCCAGTGACTGACATTGAGCTTGGATAATCACCCTCTCTGGCTCCTGGGGCTATCGTGAGGATTAAATAAAAGGATGCCTGTTGGGTATCCAGTTCGGCGATTGGCAGTCGGTTCGAGCCCGATACGACGATGTTGTTGTTCTGACTTCCCCAAAGGCACCTGAAGGGCGGCAGGCCCCAGTGTGCTTGTCTCCCTGGATGAGTCACCTCACCCTAACGGACTGGTCCTCTTGAGAGCCCTTCTGTACAATTACAAAATGCAAGTCCGGTTTCCAGCGCTGGCAGGGGTCAGGTTCTGGGGCAAAGAACTAAAGAGCGGGAACATCTAATCCGCGCCCTTGTTTTTTGGCTCTTGACAGCTCGAGGTCCCGCCCCGCCCGCCCCGCCCGCCCCGCCCTCTCGGTCTGGCAGGGGCCCGCCGGAACTACAACTCCCGTGATGCCTCGGGAGGACCGAGGCTCTGCGTCATCGGCCGGCGACTCCCGGATGGTAAAACATCGCTCCGAGACGCTTCTCGACGCGCCGAGCGGTGGGTCCCCTGAACCTTAAGGAGTAGTAGGATCCAACTGGCTGAGCTCGGAGTCCACCGGTTCACCTGGGCCGAGCGGCGAGCCCGCGGCGGCTGGTGACGCGCGCAGCCCCCTCCGCCTCTCCCTGGGTGGCACTTGCTGGTGACGTTGTGGGTATGATGGCCGCCGCGAGGCCGGGAAGGTGAAGGTGAGAGGGCGAGCGCGTCGGGGTGGTGGGACCGGCCGGCCCCGGCTCGGAGAGTCCAGGACAGCCTGGCCTGGGCCAGCGGGACGCTGGGGCGCCCAGGGGTCAGTATCCGGCCAGACGGGCGTCCCCGCGCTGCGGCCTCGTCCCCGACCTCCACGGCCCTGCGAGGAGCCGGTGGGGCGCCGGACCTAGGGCTGGGTGTGGGGTCCCTTGCCGTTCCCGTCGCCCCGCCTTCCCAGGCCCCGGCCACACGCCACCCTGTCCTTTCCCGGGTTCGTGGGCCTGAGAGGTGCCCCGGTTCAGTGCGGGGCCAGCCTGCCCGCCCTCCCCCACCGGGGGCGCGTTGTGAGCTCCCGCACAGCCGCCTGTCGCAGCAGCCGGGACCCACCGACTTTGAACCAGTTTCACTCTCTGCCTCACCACCCTGCCCCGAGTCTGTAGTTGGCAGTTTGTCCTCAAGCCTAGTCCTTGTCTTGGTTGTGTTCCCTACCCTCCGCCCCTGGACATGCTTTGCCGGGCCCCGCAGGGGACCTCCCCGGTACACAGGGTTGAACACGTTTGTGCACACCAGGGTTGGCCCTACACCTGTGTTGTGTTTTCCTCGGGTCATTTGCTCACATGACAGCCCAGTACCTCAATGAGTAAGCTTCCCTCAGGGATGAGTTTGTTTGGCTTTAAAACCTGATTAGACATGTTTTGCACACCAGTTGTTTTCTTCTTTTTGTCACCTGTTGACATCTCCCTTTTCCTTTCCAATAAGTCGGGACAGGTGGAGTCAACACAATCAATAGCCAACCTCGACCTGAGACAGCACAGAGGAGAACCCAAATTCTTTTCCTTTTTTTGACTCCAGCCATGTCCGTGATGCCCACCCTGTGAAAGTCTCTTACCATCCAAAAAGTAAGTGGTGCCTGTGACTTCTGGTGCCCTGGATCTGGGTTGAGTAGGAAGGGGCATGCTGTGCCACCCTGGCCCTCCAGTGGCAAGTTTCTTGGATGGGGTCCTGTTTGTATAGATCTGGTGATTTCCAACCTGTGTTGAACAAAAAATATTGTATCTCCTTTTTGCTTCATGGAGAATTTCACTGGTTGCTGAGAGAGCCTGTTTAAAGGTTGACAGTTCAGAAAGTGGCTGGGATCTCCTGGGCTCCCTGAGGGCAGTCTCTCTCTCCCTTGTTCTTCTCTACTGTGCTGACTCCTCTCCTCCCCGTCGCTGTTCAGCAGAGGTTGGCTCCTTATCACAGTTCTTCTAAGAGTCTGCTCTGCCCCCTTTACCCTGTATACTCTTTTGTTTCAATTTCTCAGCTTCTCCTCTGTTCCAGTTGTGCCAGCAGACGATCCGTGGATGCATTTTATTTTCCCTGCTAGGAGTTGCTGTACATAAAACTGGGTAAGGAGGTGGTGTGGATTCAGGGACTGTGCTTGGGATCCAAACACACTTTGCAGTGAATTTTGCTACTGCCTTGCTTACACCCCAAATACCTAATATTCCTCAACTAATAGCCTAGGGCCTAGGTAGAGGCAAAGCTTCTGATCACCTTGAATGCTAATAGCAGTTTCCATTCAGAATTGGGTTTGTTTCCAGTTGTAGGTGAACATCTGTTGTGTCTCTAGCACTTTGGTAGGGGGGTTGGAATTAGACTATCAGGATAAATGAACCTTTCCCTGAAGTGTGATCCTCAGAATTTTGAAGGCTGTTAACAGAAAAGTTTTCTTCATTGGAAAAATTTGTGCAATGCTGATCAAATATACTTAAATTACGTTTAAACTAGCCTTCCTTGCCAAAGCCTTTACTTTGGTCATGTGTGCCAATGGAGAGGGGCAGTGGCGTATGGTGTCTTTTTACATAATTGATTTTAGTATGGAACCCTTTTTACATGGAACATTGGGTACAAGTAGAGTTCTGTGGACCATACTTTGGGAAATACTGCTGTAAACTGTCTGAAACCATAATCACAAGATCACTTTGAGGCTGTCTCAAAAACTTGGAGTGTGTAACTGACTCTGGAATTGGATCCTCTAGTTCAGCTAAGCTTAGGGGACAGGTCCCCTGTGCCTGCAGCAAGCCCTGTGGTGAAGTAGGGGCTATCGGGCTTTCCAGAGGAGGAACAGGAACCCAGCTGCTCTTGCTGCTCTGGGAGGATAGAGAGCCAGCAGACAAAGCCCTGAGGCAGTGAGGTCTCTATCTTGGCTTTTGTGCACATATTTTGCAACTTTGGTCCTCTTGTGTATATATATATATCTAGTTTGCTTTTTGGAAGGATTAAATTTCAGAATCTGAAAGGTTCGTTCAACTCTGTTGACTCCACGGAACTCCAAATAGTTAGCTAAAAACTGCTTTTTACGAAAAAAGTGCATTTGTATATCCAGAAATGGCAAGTTTAAGGTGGTATCTCCCAGGAGGTGTTCACTTACTCATCTTTTATCTCGTATTGGTGCAGGTAGAAATAGAAAGAGGCCATTGCTCTATGAAAGACTGTCTCTCTAGAAGCTAGAAGCCTAGATAGGGACACAGGGTATGATTACAAACTAAAAGTCAGGTAAGGGCGTGTGGCCTGTGGGCAGGGCATAGCACCTGAGTTGGGGCTCGTCAGACAGTAGGAGTATGCCAAATGGGTGGAAAAAAGAGAGTTCCAGACAGAAAGTTGGACTAAGTGCAGACTCTTGGCTTGAGGATTAGGAGGACTGGAGAAATCAGAGGGCTTGGAGGAGTCAGCAGGTTTGGGAGGGCTTGGGGCATGCTGCTGCAGGTGAGCGAGGGCAGCTTCTAGGCCAGCTGAGCTCTGGCAGACCTTTAACCTTGAACCACTAAGCTTTGAGTCGCGTGCGTTCCCTTGAATCTTGCACTTAACTGAGCACTAATGCTTTTGGTTTCATACCCTTCGGGCTTGCAGACCATGACCAGGACTTAAAAGCACCTGCTTCTAAAAGCCCAGCTGCGATCAGGGAACTGTCTTCCTGCAAGCCAGTCACTTCTGGGGCCTGGTGGAGCTGACCTCCCCAGCTGACCTGTTTGCTTGATATCTGTGGTGGTGGGGGGGTCGTCTTCCCTGATGGCTGGGTGTTCATGGGGAGAGCCTTATATCTCACTGGTAGAGTTTATTATTATTTTTGCTTTAAGCCAAAGTGAGTCCCTTCGAGCTCCCACTCGGCGCTACCGCATGCTCGCATCACCGTCTTCAGTCTTCTGGGGGGGGGTTGGTATGGCCTCTTACTTGTACACATGAGGAGTCCACGGTTTCGAGATGAAATAAGTTGCTTTTGTGACCCAGAGAGGGCGCCAACAGGATTTGCACCCAGCTGTTATCTGATTTCAGAGTCTGTCACCTGCATCCCCACATCGCGCCCATCCCAGACCCTGTGCTCTTTTCTCTGTGGCTGCCTTTGCTCCTCTTTCGCCTCCTCACACCCCCTGACTTCAGTGTGCTCGCCTTTTCTGTTTGAAGGAGCTGGAGAGTCACTTTGTTTCCAGTTCCCTTTCTCAGGGCTTCACTGTTTTGTTTTTTTTTTAATTTTTATTTTTTTGGTACAGAGGATTCAACTCAGGGGCACTCGACCACCGAGCCACATCCCCAGCCCTATTTTGTATTTTATTTAGAGACAGGGTCCCACTGAGTTGCTTAGCGTCTCGCTTTTGCTGAGGCTGGCTTTGAGATCCTCCTACCTTAGCCTCCTGAGCTGCTGGGATTATAGGTATGCGCCACCATGCCGGGCTCCACTGTCTTTCTTAATAAAGGAAAAACCAGGCCAGGTTCAGTGTAATCCCAGCATCTTAGGAAGATGAGGCAAGAGGATTGCAAGTTCAAAGCCAGCCCCAGCAATTTAGTGAGGCCCCTTAGGAAAACTCTGTCTCAAAATAAAAAAAATATAAAAGGGGCTGGGGATGTGGCTCAGTGGTTGAGTGCCCCTGGGTTCAATTCCTGGTTGCCCCCCACCAAAGTAAAAGAAAGCTAGCTGTCTGGTACTGTGGTATCATGGAGGAGGAAGGAGATGGTAATTTCCTCCAAAGGAATCTGTGTCGCTGTAGAGGAATTGTAGATTTGAACAACATGTGGGCTTCTGTCTCCCTGTGTGTCTGTGTGTCCTGCCAAACATTTGGAATGGTTAATTCTTGGGGGGAGGGGCAGTACTGGGAGTCACAACGCCAGTCCTTTTATTTTATTTTATTTTATTTTATTTTTTGGTACTGGGGATTGAACTCAGGGGCACTCGACCGCTGAGCCACATCCCCAGCCCTATTTTGTGTTTTATGTAGAGACAGGGTCTCACTGAGTTGCTTGCTTAGTGCCTTGCCATTGCTGAGGCTGGCTTTGAACTCGCGATTCTCCTGTCTCAGCCTCCCTAAGTGCTGGGATTACAGGTTTGAGCCACCGCGCCCGGCTTAGTCCTTTTATTTTTTATTTTGAGACAAGGTCTCATTGAGTTGCTGAGGGCCTCACTAGGTGCTGAGGCTGGCCTTGAACTTGCAGTTCTCCTCTTTCAGCCTTCAGAGCTGCGGGGACTACAGGTGTGCGCCACCGTGCTGGGATGGTTAGTTCTTGAGAGCCAGCTTGGGCATTCATCTCTGGGCACTTTTTCTGGATGTTCCTTCTGCTTCTCCACACCTTGCCCGGCACCCTTTGGCACTACTTGGAAGTTTCTTGTGTGTGCTCACCCTGAGCAACTGCCTCATTTCCCAGCCAGAAACTCAAGTCCAGCTGGGCTGCCATGACGGTGGCAGGGAAAGGAGAGCCAGCGCCAGGCACACATGTCTGCACACACTGCCTCTTGTCTTGGAGGGGCCTTTTCCCTTTGACCCCAGGATGGTAGGGCTCTCTGGGGAAGTGGTTCTGTGTGAGGACCCCCAGGAAGACCTGGCAGGCTCCACTTTTGGGTGCAGAGTTCCCAGCCACGTCTGGGAGCTACCTTCTCTGGGATATCTGCCTCTTGACCTTAGCCTAAGAACTCTAGGTCTTTGGAGTCAAGTCTCACGGCCCCTAACATGTTATTGCTGTGTAGGGAGAAAAAAGTCTACAAAGATGCATGTGACTGAGTGAGAGCAGGAGAGAGCCACACAGAAACAGTGTTAACACACCAAATGTTAACAGTGCTTATCACAAAATGGTAGTTTTATGTTTTTTTCTTTAATTTCTAAATATTCTATAGCATACATATGTTATACTAAAGGAGACCAATAGATGTTTTTTAAAATAAGTTTTAGAGCTGGGCACGGTGCCGCACAACTGTAATCCCAGCACTTAGGGAGGCTGAGACAGGAGAATCGTGAGTTCAAAGCCAGCCTCAGCAATGGCGAGGCGCTAAGCAACTCAGTGAGACCCTGTCTCTACATAAAACACAAAATAGGGCTGGGGATGTGGCTCGGTGGTCGAGTGCCCCTGAGTTCAATTCCCGGTACCAAAAATAAATAAATAATAAGTTTTAGAAGTAGGTATCTCTTACTTCAGGATCACCCTTCCATGTTTCCATCCCTCCAGCAAACAGATAAATCCTGTTAGGAATTAGGGCAATTGGGCTCCTGGACAGCAGAGTGGCCAGGGAGGGGTAGTGGACGTCACTGACCTTGAACACTACTTTGCTGTCACTTTTTCTTAGATGTTCGGTGTATAGGAGATCAGTCAGATTTCTGTCACACTGTTCTGCCTTGGCCTTGGAGGAGGGTTTCTGTGTTTACTCAGGGTCCACCCCGTCGCTCTCTGAGTGCTTGTCAGTTACTCAGCAGGCAAGGAATGGCCAGCGGCGGGCCTGAACTCAGGGCTGTGGCTCTAGGTGTCTGAGTGCCCATGTAGCAGGACAGGGAGACTGGCCCGTGTCCTGGGCGCTCCCTTCCTGCTGTCGACATGCTGGTTGTCTTGCCGTCCTTGAGCATATTCTGGTGGCCACGTATTCTTGATGGAACTCAGAACTGGTCCTGGCTCTCCTCTGACCCATGCCATGCCCGTACAGAGCGTCCCAGGTGGCTGCTCCTGGGCTCACTCATGCTGTCTTCTCTTGCAGCGCAATGTCCCTGCTTTTCTCTCGATGCAACTCTATTGTCGCAGTCAAGAAAGATAAGAGACACATGGCTGAGGTGAATGCTTCCCCACTCAAGCACTTCGTCACTGCCAAGAAGAAGATCAATGGCATCTTTGAACAGCTGGGGGCCTACATCCAGGAGAGTGCCACCTTCCTTGAAGGTAAAACGGTCACCTGCTCATCAGCCTCCCTTTGGTCCATTGAGAGATGGAGCAGGATTTGGGAGTGGGGAGTGCAGCCCTGCTTTTGAGGAACTCATGCCCAGGAAGGCCGTCACCCTCAGCTCTGCTCTTGGAATTCTGTGGAATTGGGCTCCAGGAAGACGTGGGAACTGTCATTTAAGAATTGATTTAAGAATTCTGCGTGTTTTGTTTCATTTACCTTATCCCAAATGCAGGTCAGCTGAGGCTTGTTGGTTGTCCTGTACCTTGGGAGTGACCGAGCAGCTGTGGCCAGCTCGTGTCCTCCCTGCCAGTTCTGGCTGCAGGAGTGCCAAGCACTGCTGGGTGTCAGTTATCCCGGTATTGTGCCCTCTCGTATTTTTAGTCTGGTGACAGGACTATGAATAGGGAGCTCTCATTGCCTGTGCCTTTTCTACGAGTTACTAATTTGAGCCCTGCCACTAGTTCTTGCTCTATGGGCAGAGGAGGACTGGTTGCTGGAGCCCCATTTGGTGTGACGCCACCTCTGGTCATGAGTATCTGAGGCTCCATCTCTAGAAGGGCACCGTGGCTGCAGGTCTAGGGATTGTCTGAAAACCCAGTAGCTGAGACTTAGCTGCCCTTGGTTTCCTCATGTGAGAATGACAGACTCGGGTGAGACTGGGCACTCAGAACCCAAGGGGTCAAGTGGAAATCCACAGGGCTCACTCCTGGCTAAGATGGGCCGCCTTCTCTCCAGCCTGCCTTCAGCTGAGTCACTTGGCTTCTCGTCGTCTTACATGCCAAGCTGTAACATGAAGTTCCCACTCAAAAAAGGGGCTGTGTTTAGTTTTATTAGCTTGTCTGTGCCCTGCCCTTTGTATGAGGTTGATGCAAGAGAAGGTCTTCCCTAAATAGTTGATGAATTAAAAACTCTAGGACTGGGGCTGTGGCATGGAGTAGAGCACCTGCCAAGCAGGCATAAGGCCCTGGGTTTGATCCCTAGCACTGCAAAAAAAAAAATCAAAAAGAAATAAATAATTTAGACATCTGAATTTTAAAAGTGCAATTTTTTTTTTTTGTACTGAGGAATGAACCCAGGAGTGCTTAACCACTGAGCCACATCCCCAGCCCTTTCCGTTTTTTAATTTTGAGACAGGGCCTTGCTCAGTTGCTGAAGCTGGCTTTAAACTTGTGATCTTGCCGGGCGCGGTGGCTCAAGCCTGTAATCCCAGCACTTAGGGAGGCTGAGACAGGAGAATCGCGAGTTCAAAGCCAGCCTCAGCAATGGTGAGGCGCTAAGCAACTCAGTGAGACCCTGTCTCTACATAAAACACAAAATAGGGCTGGGGGTGTGGCTCAGTGGTCGAGTGCCCTTGAGTTCAATCCCCAGTACCAAAAAAAAAAAATAAATAAATAAAAATAAAATAAACTTGTGATCTTCCTGCCTCAGCCTCCGTAGTCACTGGATCATAGGCATGGCTACCGCACCTGGCTTAAAGGTTAGTGATTGGAGGAGGGAGTGACCCTAGCTCGCTGCCTTTCCATGTAGCAGCAGTTCTGCTGTGCCTGGCCCTGCGCCAGACATGGACATGTGGAGATCGGGCTGTCGAAGTTGCTGCCCTTCCAGAGCCCAGAGTAACCTCTGTGAGACCCTGCGCCACTCACTCAGTCGATGCCTGAGGGAGGCGCTTGTGTGACCAGTGCTTTGATTTCCCTTTTGTGGAAATAGGAGGGCCTCGCACGGAGGGCAGTTGCACGGAAGGGAAGAGCTGGTGTGATCCTGACAGCCGTTGCTCTGGGTGGGGAAGGCACTAAAGGGCACTAATGAGAGCGTGGTGGCTTGCGGGCTGTTGCTTCTGGGTGTAGCCATGGGCTCGAGAGCCAGCTTCTAAGGGGCATTGCGAAGGCTGTTTCCTGTGCCCAGATAGTGAGGAAGCTTGATGGGTCTATGTCGGGGTGACTGGTGAATGGGGTGGGGCTTGTTGACTTGGTCACTTCCTCATGACACCAGCTGCAGGGAGCTCACTGTGCCATCTCTGACATGCCACTTGGCATGTTCTGGATGCATGGAGAGTGGCCAGGGTGCGCCTGTCAGCTTGGCAGACGTGCAGAGGGCCAAGCACATCTCCTCTCCAGCCATCTGAAGTGCCTCCCTTGTGCACGTGCTGGATGGGATGGGCGAGATCTTGCTTGCTCTTCATTTCTGGGATAATCTGCTGGCCATGTGCCTGCTGAGGCCACTGGAAAGGCAGTCCAGTGATCCAGGTACCCACGCGCTCCGCCGGCATGTACGCACCTGCCAGGCGCAGAATCAGATAGGTCAGCCTCCTGTGGTGGATGGGCAGACAGGTGAGCCGGGCAGCTGCACCGTACAGAGGTCAGTGCTAAGGGGAGAGAAGCCAGGGTGCTGTGGGTGCAGACAAGGGGCCCACGCAGGCTGGAGGGTGTGCCCAGGGGAAGCTTCCTGGGGCTGTGCCATCTAAGCCGCACCCAAGGCCCCGTGGGAATGAGCCAGGATGCTCCAAAGCATCTGTTGGTCAGAGCACAGGAAGGGGTTTGGGCAGTGCCAGCAAAGCCCAGAGGGGTGAGGAGGCTGGTGTTTGGGGAGATGGTGAGGTGGAGTGAGAGGCAGCGGGGCAGCAAGAGAGCAGGCTGGAGGGGCCAGCAGGGCCACTCAGAAAGGACTTTATACAGAGTAGTTAAGAGCCCAGACACCAGGAACAGGTTCGGATCCCCACTCTGCCGTTTACTGACTGCCATGTAAGTAAGGAGGTGATTTGGGAGCTGAGGAGCAGCTGGCGTTCAGGTGCTCACCAACACCTCTCGGCTCTTGGTGTTTTAATTCACTTTGACCCTCACAGTAGTCCCGTGACGCAGGTTCTGCTGTTATCTCCATTTTACTGGTGAGGATGCGAAGAGGCTCATCTGCCCGGGGTCACAGAGTTAGGAAGCAGGAAGGACCAGCATGGGAACCTGGGCAGTCTCGCTCCCATGGGTGCTCTTGGCACCCCACAGAGCCACCGCAGGGCACCATGGAGGTGGACTTTTTTTTTTTTTTTTTTTGGTACTGGGGATTGAACTCAGGGGCACTCGACCACTGAGCCACATCCCCAGCCCTATTTTGTGTTTTATGTAGAGACAGAGTCTCACTGAGTTGCTTAGCACCTCGCCGTTGCTGAGGCTGGCTTTGAACTCGCGATTCTCCTGTCTCAGCCTCCCTAAGTTACAGGCTTGCGCCACCGCGCCCGGCTGGAGGTGGACTTGAGGTCCTGGTGAGCATGCTGCTCTCTGGCCCTTCCAGCCTGTGGTCCTAAAGCTCCTCTGACCATGTGGTGACCTGTTTTCCTCCCCACTCCAGACACCTACAGGAATGCAGAGCTGGACCCTGTTACGACGGAAGAGCAGGTTCTGGACGTCAAAGGCTATCTATCCAAAGTGAGGGGCATCAGCGAGGTGCTGGCCCGGCGGCACATGAAAGTGGCTTTTTTTGGCAGGTGAGTCTTTGAAGCCTTTATAGCTTCCTGGATGGGAAGAGGAAGTGAAGGGGAGGGAAGTGAAGGTCTTTGACCTTACTCAGAGACCCTTTGAGTAAGGTCACAGCCAGAGTGAACCAAGGCAAGGAGTGGAGGGCAAGCCTAAGTTCATTACTCTCTTCTCTCTTTCTCTCTTTCCCCAAAGCTGGGGATGGAACCCAGGCCTTGTACATGCTCAGCAAGCGCTGTACCCCTGGGCCACACCCCCCAGCTCACATCACTCTTCTTATTTTGGGTACTGGGGATTGAACCCAGGGCTGCTTAACCACTGAGCCACACTCCCAACTCTTTTTATATTTTATTTAGAGACAAGGCCTCTCTCAGTTGCTGAGGCTGGCTTTGAACTCACAATCCTTTTGCCTCAGCCTCCTAAGCCACTGGGATTATGGACACACACCACCACACCTGGTTATATTTTTTATTTTCAGACAGAGTCTCACTAAGTTGCTGAGGCTGGCCTCAAATTTGCGATCCTCTTGCTTTAGCCTCCTGAGTTGCTAGGATTACAGGCATGTGCCATCACACCCTTATTTTTATTTGTAAAGCTCTCCTTATTTTTATTTGTAAAATATATATAACATAAAATGCACCATTTTGTGGGGGATGATATGGAAAGGTGAATCCAGGGCCTCTTGCACACTAAGCATGAGCTCTGTCACTGAGCTATGTCCCTAACCCCCAAATTAACCATTTCTGAGTGATTTAGGAGTGAGCATATTCATATTATTGTATCCAGAACATTTTTATCTTACAGAACTGACATTGTCCCCACTAAGCAATAACTCCTCATTCTTTCTTTCCCAGCAACCCCCGACTCTACTTTCTATGTTTCAAAATTAGATTATTCTGGGTATGGTGGTGCACACCTGTAATCACCAGCCTCAGCAACTTAACAAGGCCCTAAGCAAACTAGGGAGACCCTCTCTCAAAATTAAAAATATAAGCCAGGCAAGGTGGCGCACAACTGTAGTGCCAGTGACTTGAGAGGCTGAGGCAAGAGGACTGCAAGTTCGAGGCCAGCCTCAGGAACTGAGTAAGACTCTATCTCAAAATAAAAAGAGAGCCAGGCGCCATGGCGTATGCCTGTAATCCCAGCACTTTGGGAGGCTGAGACATGAAAATCGTGAGTCCAAAGCCAGCCTCAGCAACGGCAAGGTGCTAAGCAACTCAGGGAGACCCTGTCTCTACATAAAACACAAAATAGGGCTGGGGATGTGGCTCAGTGGTCGAGTGCCCCTGAGTTCAATTCCTGGCACCAAAAATTAATAATAATAATATTAATAAAAAGGGGGCTAGGGATGTAGCTCCGTGGTAAAGCACCTGTGAGTTAAATCCCCCATACCAAAAAAAAGAAGAATTTGACTATTGTAGGTATCTCACGCAAGTGGAATAGTACAGTACTTGCCTTTTTGTGATTCCCTTGTCTTACTTAGCCTAGTGTCCTCAGAGTTTATCTGTGTCGTAGCTTGCATCAGAATTTCCTTCCTTTCCAAGGTCACTACTATTCCATCGTGTGTGCAGACCATGCTTTGTTTATGCATTCATCCGTCCACACACACCTGGGCTCCTTCTACCTTTTGGCCATGATGTGGGTGTGTGGGTGTCTCGTCTAGTTTCTGCTCTCAGTTCTTTTTTTTTTTTTTTTTTTAATATATTTTTTTTGTTGTAGATGGACACAATGTCTTTATTTTATTGCTTTGGGGCCTCACGCATGCAAGGCAAGCGCTCTACGGCTGAGCTACAATCCCAGCCCTCTCAGTTCTTTTAAGTATGCATAGAGAGGGAATTGCTGAGTCATGTGGCAATTGTATTTTTTTAAATCATTTTTTAGTTGTAGATGGACACATTATTTATCTTTATGTGGTGCTGAGGATCGGACCCAGTGCCTCACACATGCTAGGCAAGCGCTCTGCCACGGCCCAGCCTTGGTAATTGTAATCCTTTTCCAGAGCAGCTGTGCCATGGCACATCCCATCAGCAGAGCAGAGCACAAGGACTCAGTTTCTCAGATTCTTGCCAACATTCCCCTGTCCACGGCCGAGAGGAGTACTCTAGGATACTCTACCACTGAACTACGTCATTAGCTCTTTTAATTTTTTATTTGGAAACATGATTTCACCAAGTTGCTCAGATTGGCCTTGAACTTTGTGGTCCTCCTACCTCAGCCTCCCAAGTAGCTGGAATGCTCATGAGCTTACACACACACAAATCTCCCCCTACCTCACCCTGCCCCACCCAGCTGTGTGCCCATTGTCCATTACCATCTGTGAAGTAGGAGCCCGTTGTAGGTTTTGCTTAATTTGAGATGGGGCTCACTCTGTTGCTTAGGCTAGGCAGATTGGATGCCAGGCACATGATGGTAGCCAAGGGAATAGGCCTGGTGGCCTCAGTTGTGGCCTCCAGCTCCCCTGGCCTGCCAGTCCTTCCTCCTCACCTGGGAGGAGTGGCCCTCCCTTGCCCAGTAGTGGTGCCCATCTTGCTGTGTACGGGAAGGCCCATGGGGCTCCGAGGCGTGTGATGTGGCTGGGCAGCCTCTGCTCTGCACGAGTGTGAGCGTGTCTTGCGCACGGTGAGCTCTGGCACCCTGAGTGGACCAGGTGCAGAGGAGAGCCGCCTTAAGAAGCAGAGTATGTAATCTGCTTATAATTTTGTGCAAAGTTAGAAAAATTATGATTGTAACAATTTTTTTCTATTTGCCTCAACAAATGTTTTCAGTGAATAGTGTGTACAGCTTCTGATAATTTGTTTTTTTCTGTTATGTTTGCTAACATGTATTAAAATGCAACTTTT
>CM053400.1:7420537-7444467 GCA_028644305.1 Xerus rutilus
TAGCTGTGCTCCATCACCGGGTGGTCTTGGCAAGTCGGTCCCCCTCTGGGCCTCCTTCCTGTCTACAATGAGGTTGATAAGGACATTGGAGGGTTAAATGAGGGTCCCTTCACTCATCATTGCAGGCAGCTAGTGTGACTGTTCCCTGTCCACAGCAGCCATCGATACAAAGGAACTGTGTCTTTGCAGGAATAAAGCTGGTTGGTTGGACAGCGAGCTCAACATGTTCACGCACCAGTACCTGCAGCCCAGCAGATAGTGGGCGGCTGCAGCAGGGCCCACGTGGGGAAGACGCTGTCACCACCCTCGGCACCGGGTGGGCTCCCCAGGCACGTCAGCTCCGGTCCCTGGCCACCTGAGAGAATGAACGCGTCCACTGTCTCGTACCGTTTTGAGCCCTTCAGCACTAGTTATGTCCCCTCCCCTGACCTGCTGTTGCGGGAAGGTCCCCTGGCTCTTCCCCTACAGGAGATTTTAATGATGACCAGGCTGCACAGCGTGTGGAGTCAAGGCAGGGCCCTACTCTGCCTCATCAGGTTCACTTGATGAAAATCATTTGCTTGAGGTCTCGGATGCCAGTCTTGCAGGATGACTGAAGCCTTCAGGGGCATCAGGCGACACCCCACCTTCCTCCAGCTCACGCCGCCTGCCTTCCTTACACCCCAGCACAACTGCCCTCCTCGCACCCCGGCACACCTGTAGAGGCCGCTTTGGGAATGACTGGGTTTCCTTCCCAGAAGCATCGGAAATGCTCCAGGGAGGCTGTGTCCCAGAGGACTTGGGGCTTATGTCACCTGGTCATTCAGCTTCGGTGCTCTCTCCGCTTGCAAGCTTTTCAGACATGTGTGGTGGTGGGGCTTGGCAGCCCTGGGCTTTAGACCGAGGCCGAGGGGCAGGACAGCACTGCAGAGCCAGCGGGGGTAGTGGAGGAGCTCAGGAGAGGGTGCGCGGGGGTCTGAAGCCAGTGATGCTATCAGAGCAGGCAGCCATCACCATAAGGAGGCGGCACTGGCCTCCCCTCTTGTGCTGGTGTTCCTCGCTCTGGTTTTGGTCGTTGGCCTGTGTAGTTTTATTATTAGGAGCTGGTTCGGTCCAGGTGGTTAAAGGATGGTGGGAGGTGGGGCCTTGGTGGCACCTGAGAAGAGAAGGCCCTGCCCCGGAGGCTGGAGAATGTAGTTGCTGCAGAGCAGGGGCCTCCACTGACCTTGCTCTGAGGGGCTCCTGACCTGAGAGCCCCACCCCACTAGGTTGCATCCACTGCCTTGCCCCAAGCCACCCTCTGGCCTGTTCCCTGTGCCTGTGTCTCTGCCATTGGCCACAAGACAGTGAGGGAGACATAGCACCCTTCCTCTACTCTCCCCGGCCCCCGGAGCTTCCCTGAGAACACTGGCCTCAGCTTGACTTTGAGAAATGTGTCCTGCTCTTGAGTTTTGGGATTATTACTGGTCAGAATGGGGAAGGTTCCTGAATGCTAGAGCAGGTCAGAGAGCGTCCCAAACAAACCAGCAAGGGTGAAGCCCAGGGCAGGGCTCGGCAAGGGGAGCCTTGTCCTGGTCCACCCAGCCATTGCACGTCTGGGGAAAGGAGTTGATGGGTGATGTCATATGGGTGACGTCCTCTCCATGTGCTTGCTTGTTCTTCAGCCCCTCAGTCACTTTGAGGGACAAAATGATGGCCTTGGGCCAACCTCAGCATGTAGGGAGGGTGTTTGGAGTGTTTTGCTGGGCGTGGGCCCACAGGGTCGCCTCCCAGGGAGTCAGGAAGAATCAGTGTCACACAAGCCCAATGAATTTTGTGTTCTTTTTTGAAGGAAGAAAAAAGAAAACTTAAAAAAAAAATCTTTTTTCAGTGTAGCCCCTGGGAGATAAATGAAAATTTGAGCTTGTACGATGAGTGGAATTAAATTGACACCACCTAGGGGTAGGCCATTCTGAGGAAGTGTGGAGGGTGCACTTTAACTAAATGCTGCTAACCTTGCGCTGTTGTATGTTCGTTGCCTGGAGCGCAAGCAAGCTCGACACAGCGAGTTCTCTGATGTATTTAAGGTGATGTATTTGCCTGAATTACTCCTGTATCATTGCTCATAATATTGGAAACTAAAATAAACCCAGTTGGAACCCTGCGTGAACCTCTCCCTGGAACTGGCTGTTGCTGAAGGTTCCTGGCACCGCAGAGTCTTCTGAAGCGACCTTAGTTTTGGGGGAAGTTCCCTTTCACTTTTGGAAGGAAACTGATGTGCTCAGGAGAACAAATGGCAAAACTGGCCTCCAAGCGCCAGGAAGTGGAGAATGATTTCTTCACAGATTTCTCTATAACTCCAGACCATTCATTTTTCACTTAAAAAGTAGATGACTCAGATTGGCCCACCGTACTTTGAGTTCTGAGAATTTGGGTTTGACCTTTCCTCCCTCCCTCCCTCTCTAGGCCCTTGGGAGTGGATGAGGGTGTGATTGGTGGGCTTCCCTGCATTCCCTTGACTCCAACACCCCTTTTCCCAGGCCACAAACTTGGGGTATCGTCCTTGAGCTTACCATCACACGTGCTCTATCTGTCATCTATCTTTAAATCTGTGGAGGCCCTGACCTTTCCCTACCTCCATCTCAGCCTTTAGTGACTCCCGCAGGGCCACCCCCAGAGTGACTTTTGTATCTAGAGCTCAGCCCCTGCTTTCTGCTCAGAGCACTGCTGTGGCTCTGGGTTCCACCTGCCCACATCCTCGCAGGGCCCTCCAGATCCAGCCCTCTACATCCTTGCCCCTCTTTCTGTTGCCCTTGCAGTTGTCAAGCGTATCCTCTTCTGAAGGCCTTTGCCCTTTGCCCTGGCTGACCCCCTGCCTGTCCATCCTCATATGGTCCCAGCTAGACTCACTCCTCTACCTCCTAGTCTGCCGACTGTCACCCGTGAGGTCAACCCAGAGGCCCCTATGGAAGGCCTGCCCTCCTTCCCCTCGGCCTCAGCCTGCAGGTGTCACACAATAGGAAGTAGCGTTTGCTTTGCTTCCACCTTCAGAACTCACTGCAAAGAGCTGAGATTTGGGTCTGTTTTGCTTATTGACATCTGCCAGGCATCAAGGCTTGTGCCTGGCACAGAACTGGAGCTCCAGAAAAGACAGGCTGAGTGCTCCTGGCAGGCAGGGCGCCACCATCAGCCTTCTGGCACTGGGGCGAGAACTAGCACTTGCTACTGGAAACCTGGCGGACTCCAAGTGTATTGGGAGAGCAAACCGTACACACCTCAGTGCTGGGTCAGGGGTGCCCTTTATTAAGCAGCGGGATCAAGCAGTCAGCTGTGGGAGGGGCACATCTTGGGGGGGGAATGGCAGCAGCCCCCAGGAGAGTCTGGGCTTCCTAGGGCCCCAGCAGAGCCAGATCATCGGAGGAGTTAGTTACTTTTGGCAGGCTCTCTGGGGTGGGGCAGGTAAGGGAGTTCCTGGGGTCAGCTGAGCCGATCAGGTGGGGTCTGGTGTCATGTTCTCCCTTTCCTGCCTGCCCTCCCAATGGCTGAGGCCTGGACTTCTAAATGACAAAGCTTCAATTTATCACAAAAATTTCCCTGCGCACGGGGAGGTGGGGGGTGTATAGCTGCAAATAGGGGAAATGTTCCTTGTCCATGCCCTTCACATCTTGCACTCGGTATTCAGCACTCTTAGCTCCATGTGGAACCAGGTTGGGACAGTTAGGAACAGCTTCAACCCCGGCATCTTGGGGCAGCCGGCTGGGGGGGCATGATGGAGCCTGCATTTCATGTCCCAATGCTCAGGGGCTTTCAAACTTATTTTTTACTTTGACTCACAATTATAAATATATTGTGATCCAGCATATACATGTGTGTGGGTGAAAGGAAATATTTAGAATTAATCATCATCCTTGCCCTGCAATACAAGAGTAGTTTATCATTAGCAGGATGCTATTTACAATGCAATCGTTCTCAGCTACTCTTAGGTGATGGTCAGTTTGAAAAAGGCTGTTCTGGCTGGGGTGTACTCAGTGGTAGAGTGCTTGCCTAGCATATGTGAGGTCCTAGGTTTGACCCCCAGCACTACAAGACAGACAGATAAAAGCTGTACACACATGGCATGGAGGAAGGATGGCAAATTGAAGACCAGCCTTCAATTAGTGACTTAGCAAGACCCTGTTTCAAAATAAAAAAATAAAAAGTCTGGGGATGTAGCTCAGTGATCCAGTGCCCTTGGGTTCAATCTCCTGTACAAAAAAAGAAAAAAAGTCTCTTCTGCTCCTCACTGGGCTGTGCAAACATTAGGTATTCCCAGTCAAGGCAGGCCAGACTCATTCTTGTGGTTTCTCGGGCTGCCTTATCTGTACATTCCAAGTTCTGGGGAATCTGGGAGGCTGGGAATTTTAGCCCACTGGTGACAGCATCCCCATTTAATCTCAAGTCCTAAGTGACCAGGAATGTAGGACTGTGTTCCAAGTGCTGAGACGATGGCCCCTCTGAGGCACGGCTTCCTGTCTCTGCTGAGTTGGACTTAGTCTTGAGATAAGAGCCAGCTCCTTCTGAGAGCTTAGCATGTGTCTGCAGTTTACCCTTCACTGTTGCAGGAAACAGATCCTTAGTCAAGAAGAGGAGAAAAGGAGGAGAATTCCAACCTTTATTTACCCACGCAGGCCCAGAGGAGAACCAATTCCAAATTCTGAGCCCTGACCCACAGTTTCTCACAACATTTATAGGTTATTTGGTGTCCTTTTAGACCCGTCCTATCATTGTTTTTTTTTCCCTTCTTTTAAAAAATTTCCCAGGCCAGGCATGGTGGCGGATGCTTATAGTCCCAGCAGCTCAGGAGGTTGAAGCAGGAGGATCGTGAGTTCAAAGCCAGCCTCAGCAATGGCAAGGCACTGAGCAACTCAGTGAGACCCTGTCTCTACATAAAACACAAAATAGGGCTGGGGATGTGGCTCAGTGGTCAAGTGCCCCTGAGTTTAATCCCTGGTACCCACCCCACAAAAATGTCCTAATCTAGGAGACTGAAGGCCTTGTTCAGGAGTCTTTAACATAAAGCATGCTTACAGAAACAGGTTAAGATGCTCCTTTCACAGGCATCTGTTAAATCTCTAGCCTGGAAAGCCTTGCCAAGCAGTGTTTATATTTCAAAAGGGAATAGTCAGACTCCTAGAAACAGTTATTTACAATCCAAAATGTAGGGAGCTACTATGATTAGGTTTCCTGAAGAAAGGCTAGCAGAAGGGGAGGGGAACTAACCCTTTCCCCAGGCATTGGTTTCTCACCATAACGTTTTTATAATTTCATTTTACAACCAAGTCTGGGTTTTGCCATCATGCCACAAAAGCCAGTCATCTCTATTCCCATGCAAATGAAGAGGTTTGTCAATTTGGCAGAATGAGTGTCTACTTCATGCTCAGCAAGGCTCTGGGCACTGGAGGTACCAACAGTGAGGAATGAGGTCATGTATCTGGGCAGGGCCTTCCAGCAGAGGGAACAGAGCAGGCAGAGACCCTGAGGTGGGCATGTGAGCAGGGTCTGCCAAGAGCCAACTGAGGGCAGTGCCGCCAGAGCAGAGTGAGGTAGAGAGGGGGAGGAGGAAAGGCATAACAGGGAACTGGGGGCAGACTTGGGTCTTTGATTTCTTCTGAGTGAGGCAGGTGCCACTGGAGAGCTAGAGCAGAGTGATGTGAGCCGACTTAGGTTTTTTTTGTTTTGTTTTTTGTTTGGTGGTACTGGTGTTCAAACCCGGAGCCTTGAGCCTGTGAGGCAAGTGCTCTGCCACTGAGCTACACCCCCAGCCCTCTTTAGTTTTTGAGACCGGGTCTTGCCAAGTTACTGAGGCTGGCCTGGAACTTGTGATCCTCCTGCCTCTGACTCCCAAGTCACTGGTACAGGCCTGCACCAATACACCCAGCTCTGACTCACATTTTCGTGGGGTCCGGCATTGCTGGGTAGAAACAGACAACAGAGAGGACAATGCAAGGTGGCCAGCCAAGCAGGATGTGATGGTGTCCTGGACCAGGGCAGTTGGGATGGAGATGGACAAAGGGGGTTCCTGACACCTTTTGAGATACCCCAGTACGTTTTATTGTTCACTTCTTGATGGATGTTGGGATTCACAATGAAACTGCTGTTTAAACAGACTCCCTCTGAAACGGGAAACTTCCTGATAACTTGGTTTTCTGTAGGATATAAGAGAACCCCTGCAGGACAGAAGATTCGCCTGTAATCTCAATTCAAGAACAGCCTCAGCAATTTAGCCAACCCCTAAGCAACTCATAGAGACTCTGTCTCAAAATAAAAAATAAAAAGGGTTGGGGATGAGACTCAGTGGTTAAGTGCCCCTGGATTCAATCCCCAGTACCAAATAAATAAAACAGAGCCCCTTTGAAATTAAAGCTCAAAATTGTTTTAACTTTGGAACTTCCTCAGCATAAGAATAAAACTTTCCTCCTCCTGAGGACAGACCCATAGAAAGCCCAGACCCACAGGTTCTCTGGCTAACTAAATCCACCTATGTATATTTCTTGAGTCTGTCCCATGGCCTCCTCTGTAAAAGCTTTCCTTTCCCTGAGCACCCTAAAGATGGAGAGACGAGAGAAGTTCTCTATCTTCCTCAAAGTTGGCTTTGAATAAACTTTTCTCTGCCAACCTGCCTCTTCAATTTTTTATGGAATGACGTAGTAGAAAGGCCCTTCCCTCTGGCAGCACTATGAACATTCCTATACAAGACTTTGTATAGACAATCTTTCCCCCTTGGATAAATGCCTGGGAATAGCAGGGCACAATGGTGCACTCCTGTAATCCCAGCACTTGGGAGGCTGAGACAAGAGAATCACGAGTTCAAAGCCAGCCTCAGCAACGGCGAGGCGCTAAGCAACTCAGTGAGACCCTGTCTCTACATAAAACACAAAATAGGGCTGGGGATGTGGCTCAGTGGTCGAGTGTCCCTGAGTTCAATCCCTGGTACCAAAAAAGAAGAAGAAGAAGAAGAAGAAAAAAAGCCTGGGAATAGAATGACTCCATCATATATTAGGTCTGTTTAAACTTTAAAAACAAAAGAATAGTGCCAGGCAGGTGGCTCACACCTGTGATCCCAGCAACTTGGAAGATTGAGGCAGGAGGATTGCAAGTTCAAGGACAGACTCAGCAATTTAGTGAGACCCTGTCTCAAAATAAAAAATAAAAAAAAAGACTGGAGATGTAGCTCACTGGTAAAGCGTCCCTGGGTTCAATCCTTAAAAACAAAACAAAAACTCAGCTTTATTAATATGTAATTTGCATACCACAAAAATTGTTAAGTGTACAGCTCCACCACTTTAATAAGTATACAAAGTTATGCAGCCATTGCTAGAATCTAATTTTAGAACATGCCTGTCACCCCAGAAAGATCATTTATGCCCTTCTGCATAACCATGGTAACTTCCTGTTCACATGCTGGACCCAGGGAACCACCATCTCTTTGTTTATAGACTTGCCTTTTCTGGACATTTCCAGTAACGTGAATCATATAGCATGTGGTTTTTGGTGTCCAGCTTGCTTTCTTTTTTTTTTTTTTTTGGTGCTGGGGTTTGAACTCAGGGATGCTTAAACACTGAGTCACATTTCCAGCCCTTTTTATTTTGAGACAGTGTGTTGCTAAATTGTTGATGGCCTAAGTTGCTAAGGCTAGCCTCGAACTTGCTATCCTCTTGCTTCAGCCTCCTAACTTACTGGGATTACAGGTATGTGCTGCCATGTCCAGTGTAATAATTTTTTTTTTTTTGGTGCTGGGGATTGAACTCAGGGGCACTCAACCACTGAGCCACATCCCCAGCCCTATTTTGTGTTTTATGTAGAGACAGGGTCTCACTGAGTTGCTAAGCGTCTCGCCATTGCTGAGGCTGGCTTTGAACTCATGATTCTCCTGTCTCGGCCTCCGTAAGTGCTGGGATTACAGACGTGAGCCACCACGCCAGGCAAATGTAATAATTTTTAATGTGTAGGTCTTATGCAATTTTTGTCAGATTTCCCCCTAAATATTTCATTATCATATTTCTCAATACTATGCAAATGATGTTTTGCTTGTTTCAGTACTCGGGATTGAACAGGGCATTCTACTACTGAGCTATGTCTCCAGCTATTTTTTTAATATTTAATTTTTTATTTTGAGATGTGGTCTCACTAAGCTGCCCAGGCTGGCCTTGAGCTTCTGATCTTCCTGCCTCAGCTGCCCAAGTTGCTCTGATTATAGATGTATGCCACTGTGTCTGGTAGAAACAGTGTTTTAAAAATCTCACCTTCTGGGGCTGGGGCTGTAGTTCAGTGGCAGAGCGCTTGCCTAGCACGTGTGAGGCATTGGGTTCTATCCTCAGCACCAAATAAATAAATAAATAAATAAATAAATAAATAAATAAATGCATTCTCTCCATCTACAACTACAAAAAAAATTTAAAAAAATCTCAACTTCTAATAATATACAAATACAATTTATTTTTGTATATTGATCTTATATCCTGCAACCTTCTAAAACTATAAGTCCAGTGACATTTCTGTAGATTCTCTGGGATTTTCAATTATGTTGTATATGGGTAAAAATAGTTTTCTTTCTTTCCAATCTACAAGTCTTTTTCTTTTCTTTTCCTTCTTTCCTTCCTCCCTCCCTCTCCCTCTCTCCCCCTCCCTCTTCTTTCTTTCTTCTGAAGATTGAGCCCCAGATCATTTTACCACTAAGATACATCCCCAGCCCTTTTTATTTTTTCAGACAGGGGCTCTCTAAGTTGCTTAAGCCTTGCTAAATTGCTGAGGCTAGCCTTGAACTTGCAATCCTCCTGCCTAGATGTCAATTATTTCTTTTTCTTTCCTTATTGCACTGGATAAGACTCTAGTATAATGTTGAAGCCTTGAAAGCAGACATGTGATCTTGGGAAAGCATGCAATCTTTTATTATAAAATATGCTGTTAACTGTAGGTGTTTCATAGATACCTTTTATCAGAAAGTTCCCTTCCATTTATAGTTGGAAGTTGTCTAAAAATCAGAAATGCAAGCCTGGCACAGTGGCGCAAGCCTGTAGTCCCTGCACTTAGGGAGGCTGAAACAGGAGAATCGCAAGTTCAAAGCCAGCCTCAGCAACGGTGAGGCGCTTAGCAACTCGATGAGACCCTGTCTCTACATAAAACACAAAATAGGGCTGGGGATGTGGCTCAGTGGTCGAGTGCCCCTGAATTCAATCCCAGTACCAAGAAAAAAAAATCAGAAATGCAGGTTGGGAGTATAGCTTAGCGGGAGCCTACTTGCTTAGCATGTGAAGGTCCTGGGTTTGATCCCAGCGCTGCAAAATTTTGAAAAATCAGAAGTGAATGTTGGATTTGGTAAAATACTAAAATATGTCTAAGTAAAAGATTGTGGCATCTCCTATTTCTAACTACTAAGAAAAAGGGACAATGCTGAATGGATGTTTCTTCCTGCATTTATTGAGATAGTTTTCCTCTCCTACACCTCCTCCCCTTAATATGGTGAATTATATTGATTTAAACATGTTCTTGCAAGTATCTTCATCTCAGCATCATGAGGCTTTTTCTTTTGGAAAACAGGAAAATACCTCCACGCATATTTATGGCACATGGAAAACACCTGGCCCAAATACCGGGCACACAGCAGGTACTCAATGTAAATTTACTTACAAAAATTATATAAATTTACTTTACACGGGATTCTAGGTGTCTATGTCTTATTTTACCCACTGTCTCCTTCCCCTCTTAATTCTTCCCTGTCTCCCTGTCTAGCTTAGCACCTGCTGGCATAAAGTAGGCGTCCATGAATAAGAATACGAAGGAACGGTTGCTGGCGGCCGCCTGCCCCTCCCACCTCCCGGCATCCCAGCACCGCCGCGTCCCGGAGCTTCAGACACACAAACTTCAAGTCTCGGCCAACGGGGCGTAGCCCAGCCCACTGCCGACCAATCAGAGCCTATTTTCTGGGGCTCCGCCTTATTCCTAAAGTTGACCCCGGGCTTGGCCTCAGAAGTTGACCAATCGGCTGTGGGTCCCCGTTAGCTCCGCCCCAAAATTGAAACTGCCGCTTTGGGACTCGGCGTAAACGCTCGCGAGCGTCCCGGCCCCGCCCCGCCCATGGCCAATCAGGAAGGCCGGCGGAGGCCCCGCCCCCTCCGGGGACGCGCAGAGCAAGGCGAAGCGGAACTCCGGCAGCTGCGGGTCGGGGGCTTCCGGGCGGTGAGTGCGGCGCAGGCGGGCGGGCTTGGGCTGTAGAGCCTTCGCGGCGGCGGCCGCACGTGCGCCCCCGCAGCGGGCCCCGGGCCGCGATGGAAGAGGACCGGGCTGACTCCCATTCCTGGGGGTCCCGCGTGGGCGTCCCCCGCTCTGCCGCCAACGCTTTGCTGTCCCTCTGTTAGAGTTGAACGTCGCCTTCCGGTCTCGTCTGCGCGGCTCTCAGCTTTCCAGAGGGCGACGGGGCAGGAGGAAGGCAGGGGCTGGCTCTGCCCTTCAACCCCGTGCGAAAACAGATCCTCGGACTGCAGGGCTGTGGCCCAGCATCGCTGGCCAGGTAAAGGCGGGGCCCGGGTTTGAGAGTCTGGGGCTCCGAGAAGAAGTGGGAAACTTGGGGCAGCCTGCAGACATTCCTGACAGGCAAGGTGTATCCCTGAGCTGGGGACGCTGGGGTTGGGGGGTGAGGGCCTGGAGAGGAGGTGGTTTCTCAAGCCCTCATCCGCACTGCCACAGAGGGCTTTCTTGACCATGGCCTGGATCCAGATTTGGTTCCAGACCCAGATCTGCCCCTTACTAGCTGTGTGAGTTGAGACATGTTGCTAAACCTCTCCGAAGTTTTTCTTTACATGTCCAAAGAAAGGAAATGGGTTGTGGGTGTAGCTTAGTGGCAGAGCTACAGGCCTTGGGTTCAATACCAAACATACACACCAAAAAAAGAAAAAAAAAAATGGAAGGGAGGTGGGAGGCAGGAAAGAATAAAGTATCCTTTCAGAAGCTTGATTTTGTTGTTGTTGTTGGATTTACAGGTTACAAAACTCTACATTTGCAGACTTGGCGTTAGTTGCTTTTCGCAGATTAAACTAGTCTGATTTCATAGTGAGGGCTGTTCAAGGGGAATTCATCTCTTTTGGCCATGTTTGGTCTTGACAACAACCTGGTGAGGTAGATGCTATTTCCATGTTTGGAGGATGAGAAAAAGAGACACCGAGAGATTAAATAACTTGCCTGAGGCTGCATAATTCAAGAGAATCCCAGTGGGGTTTGAATCTAGGCTTCTGGCACCAAGGCACCTTTCTCAGCCCTGTGACTTGCCATCTTGACTTCAGGTGGAAGATAGGATCTCCTGTGACCCTGGCACTGGAGTGGATACACCCAGGATGATGGAGACTGAAGACCTCCTGCAACTTCGGCTGCTCAGCCTGAAGCTCCTGAGGCAGCTACAGGTCGGGCAAGATGCTGTGCAGCGGTCAGTGGCCAAG
Source organism: Xerus rutilus (assembly GCA_028644305.1). Taxonomy (NCBI): domain Eukaryota; kingdom Metazoa; phylum Chordata; class Mammalia; order Rodentia; family Sciuridae; genus Xerus; species Xerus rutilus. Next base: position 7,431,964 of record CM053400.1, read on the forward strand.
GCAGCCTCAGAGGTGGGTGCCTTCCTTGGGAACCTCCAGGGGACAGGAAAGGAGCTGCCTAACTCTCAGGACAGTACCCAAGCCTCCAGTGTCTTCCTGTTTATCATGCCCATTTTATGATGATGCAAAACTGAGGCCTTGGGAGGTAAGGTGCTGGGCTGGGACATTGGCAAGGCCAGAGCAGGTGAGGACCTGGGCCATGGTATCTAGTGCAGGCGGAGTGGATGGGCTCTAACTGGGCTACTCATACCTGGGTGACCTGGCCTGACTTCTCCAGTCAGGCCTGAACTCCAGCAGCAGCTACGACTCAGAGACGCCATTGTCCCCAGAAACTTCCTCAATCTCCTCGCAAGCCTCCTCCTCACAGGACAGATGCCACACGTGGGACCCGCTGGATGCTAATGGAGATGACCCCTGTGATATGGCCTGGCTTGACAGGGTCAGCTCAAGGGTGACGTCTCAACCACCTGTCAAGTGCCAACACCTGGAGCCCGTCGGCCAACCCAGGTCCCATTCAGCACCCTCACTGACCACCATAGACTCGAAGGAGTCAGCGTCTTCAGCAGGGCTGTGTGATCAGTCCCCAAGAACCATCCTGGCTGAACAAAGCAAGCAGTCCAGGGTAACGGAGCTGGGCATCCACCAGTGAGGCTTCCTTGAGCCTCCCTTTCCCTGTCCAACAGATGTGCTGTGGGCAGTATCCCTCAGGGCAGACGCTTCCAGGAGGTTCCTCGAGTTGTATCTGTGTGGCCTAAGTGCTTGACAAGTGCATCTGCTAGTTTTTCAGATAGCATTTTGGGAAGAATGTGATGAGCCCCATTATACAGAAGGGGAGACTGAGGCTCGGAGCCTAGACTTTTTCACAGCCATGCATAAAGTGGGGCCAAACTTATCTTCTTGCTCTTGAGCTCGCCCCTGGGCCCCAGTGCCAAGCAGGGTGAAGTTAAGACACGTCCCCTGTCTGGGGGCCTCTTTGGGCCAGGCTTGCCAGCCTAACCCTTGCCCCCTTGGCCTCCCTCTTCAGTCCAGAGTGACCTTCTACCAGGAGCCTGTCATACCTGAGAGCAGCTGGCGCCTCCGGCCGTACCTGGGCTATGACTGGATTGTAGGTAAGGCCTGCCTGTGCACACACCTTGCTTGGGAGGGGACGGTGGGGTCCTGGCTGTCTGTTCTCTCAGGCTCTTCACAGAGGTGGTGCGTCTGTCGAGTGAACAGAGCCGGAGCTGCTGTGTGGGAGCACCGGTGACATGCGCAGCCCCTGCACAGCTCGGCCTAGACCGTCTTTCTGTTTCACCCCAGCCCTCCCTGGGCACCCTCTGCCTGCTCTCCCCCTGGCTTTCTCTGCCTCATTCTTGAATGTTAGGGTACATATGACATCAAATTTGCCATCTTAGCCATTTCTAAGCGTGCAGTTCAGTGGCATTAAGGTCACTGACATTGCTGCGCCTCCATCACCATCATCCACGTCCAGAACTTTTTCATCTTGTAAACTGAAACCCTCTGCCCAGGAAACATGGACTCCCACCCCACCCTCACCAAGCCCCTGGCAACCGCCTTCTCCCTTCTGTCTCCATGAACTCCACTACTGCAGCCCCTCAGAGAGGTGGGCTCATGCAGCACCATGTCACCGCATCGTTGTCCCCCACATTACCGTATCTTCGTGCATTCTTTTTTTTTTTTTTTTTTTTGGTACTGGAGATTGAACTCAGAACTCAGGGGCACTCGACCACTGAGCCACCTCCCCAGCCCTATTTTGTGTTTTATGTAGAGACAGGGTCTCACTGAGTTGCTTAGCACCTCGCCATTGCTGAGGCTGGCTTTGAACTCGCGATTCTCCTGTCTCAGCCTCCCTAAGTGCTGGGATTACAGGCTTGAGCCACCGCGCCCGGCTCTCTTTTTTTTTTTTGTACCAAGAATTGAACTCAGGGGCACTCGACCACCGAGCCACATCCCCAGCCCTATTTTGTGTTTTATGTAGAGACAGGGTCTCACTGAGTTGCTTAGCGCCTCGCTGTTGCTGAGGCTGGCTTTGAACTCACGATTCTCCTGTCTCAGCCTCCCTAAGTGCTGGGATTACAGGCTTGAGCCACCGCGCCCAGCTTGTTTCAGATTTCTTGGTGACTAGTCTGTGAGCCTCAGGAGGGCAGGGCTTTGCATCCTGCGCTTCCCCAACACAGAGCAACGTCTGGCCCGTGGGGAGGGCCCCGGGCAGTAGGGTAGACAGATCCGACCAGCAGCGGTCACAGTGCAGAGGCCCTTCTGGTCTGTCGGGCGCGGCAGGGAAATCAGCGGCTGGGGTGCGAGGGCTGCTGGTGGAGCCTTAGCCAGTGGCGCCTGGTGCCTCCCAGCCTCCCTGCCATGGCGCTGGTGCTCTGCCCACACCAGAGTCCCTGGACAGCAGCTCTCCCATCAGCAGCAAGCCCGAGGCCTTTTTCTCCACGCTGCAGAAGTTCCGGGAAGCCAACAGGGAGGAGTGCATGTACAGTCCCCCTGAGTGAGCAGGGCCAGGGGAGGGCGGCGGGGTGGCTGGGGCTCCCCTGGGCAGCCTGCTCATCACCCTCCCCCTCGCAGACCCCAGCTCCTAGGCCTGTGTGACAGCCGCGACGTGGAGGACGGCCATGAGTGTGAGTGCCCTCGGCCACACTACTGAGGCCTCTGGCCTCTCTCTGCCCTGCCTCCAGCCCCCAGTCAAGGCCCCTGAGTTGTTGAGGACTCGGGGAGGGAAGCCCTGGACCAGCCCTGGTGGGAGTGTGGGAGCTGAGGCCTGGCCTGGTGGCTTAGGGCTGGCCCCGCGGGACACCCTCCCCAGCAGCCCTCGGGGCAGGCCCTGCTGGGTCTGTCCAGTCCTCGAGAGCCCGGGGAGGACGCTGGCACCACCTTGAGTCATGGGCAGCAGGCTGGGAGAGGGAACGGGTTCAGGGGAAGGGTCCAGAACTTGCTCTCCAAAGGGTTGGCAGGTCCATGTAGTCGGGGACATCAGGGCCCCTGGCACCTGGAATCCCTGGCTTATGGAAGCCACTGCTTCTCCTGGGCTGGCAGGTGTGTATTGTTACCGTGTCAACCGGCGCCTGTTTCTGGTGCCCCTGGATCCTGGCGTCCCCTGCCGCCTGTGCGGGAAACCACGGGACCAGCGGGGCCCTAGGACCCTGGTGGAGCCCAGTCAGGTCAGGTGAGTGGCCAGAGCATTTGGAGGCACGGGGCAGGAGCTGCCCAGGGGACAGAGCCTGACCCCTGCTGGTTTTGAGTGGGTAATGGGCGCTGCCAGCCCGGCCCTCACTGCAGCCCTAACCAGGGTGAGCATCCCGCTGTCCATCCTGGACCCCCCACACCAGTACCGAGTCCACCGGCGGAAGAGCTTTGATGCTTCGGACACGCTGGCTCTGCCTCGGGTGAGCACCTGGGGGCCGTGTGGGAACGTGGGGCCACATGGACCCCAGGCCCGAGCAGGGCTGGTGTCGAGGGCAAGCACCGATTCTGGGGTGTGTGTGGGTGTCTTTCGTCACCCATGCTCAGTCTCTGGGGGAGGCGGGGCCCAGTCATCCCGGCTTCCAGGATGGTGCGCCCTGCACGACCCCAGTGGACCCTGCCCGTGCCCTAAGCCCTGCGTGCCCTGAGCCCTGCGTGCCCTGAGCCCTGCGTGCCCTGTGGGTGGTTCACCCCACTCCACGTGGGGCTGAGCAGCAGGGCAGGTGCCTTGGTGGGAGAGTTGGGATGTGAACCTGGATCTTTGTGCTTCCAGAGGGCTTCCTGAGCCCCGCCCCCTGTCCAGCTAGGATGGGCGTCCAGCGTGACCCATGCACCCCCACTAGACAGGGGCAGCTAGGATTGGAGGAGGAGGAGGAGTGGGAGCTGGTTGGCTTCTCTGCAGTGGGGCTGAGGGCCACCCGCAGGGTGTTGGGGCAAGGGGAGCCGGTCAGTGAAGCAGGACTTGTGGGGTGTTGGGTCCTCGGCGCTGGGGCAGAACCCAGATGAGACGTGGTCTGCCCTCCCCGCCTCGGCCTCACCTCCCAATGGCTGGATCAGCAGGGATTGGAAAGGGAGGCCCGGGGTCAGCAGTGGTAAGACCCCCGCCCCTGCCCTGGGGAGGCCGTGACTGCCGAGGGGCTCTTCCACATGGTGGGACCCCAGGCCAGGAGCCTGTAGCTTCTTGCTCTCCACAGCACTGTCTGCTGGGCTGGGACATCCTTCCTCCCAAGTCTGAGAAAAGTGCAGCCCCCAAGAGCCTTGACCTCTGGTCCTCGGTGTCCAAGGCCCAGCGCCAGGAGCTGTCAGCGTCCAGCCCTTCCCGCCTGGTAGGTCCAGGTTGTGCCCGAGCCTGGGGTGCCCTGTGACGGGCAGATGCCTTGGAGCAAGCCTGGGGACTAGTGTGCCCCAGGGGCAGGTTTGGGAGCGCCAGGGCCTGACAGGGCCTCCCTCCAACTCCGCCAGTCCTTGCTGCCTGCCCTGCTTTGCCCAGAAAGGTGACCCTGACTGTAAGATGCAGGAAGGCCTGAGGCTGGACCCGGGGATGCCCTGCCCCCCAGGTTGGCGCCTGACACTTCCCTGTTCACCATCCAGGCCTTGCCAGTGCGGGTGCCACACCCTACTCCTGTCTGGTCAAAACCCCAGGTCACCTGGCCCCATGTTCCATGGCAGAAGCCCTGAGGACTGACTGCCTGGAGGAGGGCATGCTCACCAGCGCCTCCAGCCTCACCCTGGCAGGCGGTGCCTGGGAAACAGAAGACCCTGCCAGCCTCGGCTTCGGCAGCTCAGGCCCGTGCTCCTAGGTTGGGCAGCTGGGTGGACCCAGGCCCATTTCCTCCCTGGAGTCCAGAGGGGAGGGTCTCCCACGTGGAGGTGAGGGGGTTCTCTACAAGTTTGTAAATAAAGTTTAGTGCTCGCTGCAGCTGATTCTCATGTGTGCCATCTGTCCTGATGCCCAAGATTCCCAGAGGGCACCTGGCTCCAGCTGGCCCCCCTCTGACTACCTGGGCAGAGTGCACCCGTCACTGTGAGTGTGGCGCTCTGCAGCTCCCCACCAGCTGGGTGGGGGTCAAGGTCAGTGTTAAAAATCTATCTCTGCAAGGGCTTCAGTAGAAGTGGGTGGTGTTGGATGAGTGGTCCCTGAAACAAGCCTCCATCAAAACAAGGTTTCTCTTGGGCCCTTTACCAGGTGGCTCCCACCTGCTTATTTCTATCCCAGTCCTGGAAGTCATGGCTGATCCAGAGCCCTAGCAGGGACAGATGGGGAACTAGGGGTAGACAGTCAAAGTTGGCAGAGAACCCAGATGTCCCCCCTGTTTTTAAAATGTAGCACCCTGCCAAGCACAGTGACTTAGGAGGCTGAGGAGTATCACGAGTTGAAGGCCAGCCTCCGCAACTTAGCGAGACCCTCCCTGTATGAAAAAATAAAAGGACTGGGCCGGGGGTGTAGCTCAGTGGTGGAGCGCTTGCCTAGCATGCGTGAGGCACTGGGTTTGATCCTCAGCATCACATATAAATAATAAATGAATAAAATAGGGGCTGGGGCTGTAGCTCAGTGGTAGAGCGCTTGCCTAGCATGCGTGAGGCACTGGGTTCGATCCTCAGCACCACATATAAATAATAAATGAATAAAATAAAGATCCATCAGCAACTAAAAAATTTTTCAAAAAATTAAAATAAATAAATAAAAGGACTGAGGATGTAGCTCAGTGATAAATCATCCCTAGGTTCACCCCCAGTACTGAGGAGGATAAAAAACCCAGTCTTTCTCCCATCTTGTGTATATTAAAGTAGAACAATATGAAATTCCTGATTTTGTGGGACAAAAATAAGGATACCAAAGCCTGGTGAAGACATACTCTTATTCCAAGGTTCCTCTACTCAGGGCAGCACTAGGCTGTGCTGTCCTGTGCTCCTGCTTGTGAGGCTGTGAAAACCCATTGTTTGTAGCCATGTATTAGAATAAGCAAGGTCATGCTGCAGTAACAAGTTAATGCCTCAAATCTGAGTGGTTTGCTGGGAATGGTGGCACATACCTGTAATTCCAGTGGCTTGGGAGGCTGAGGCAGGAGGATCGCACTGCTAGCCTCAGTAATTTAGTGAGCAATTTACCCTGTCTCTAAATAATATACAAAATAGGGCTGGGGATGTGGCTCAGTGGTTGAATGCCTCTGATTTCAATCCCCAGTACCAAAAAAAAAATCTGGTTTAAGGAGAAATGAAGGTTTATCCGTCAAGGTCTTGCTCATGCTACATGTCCATCATGGGTCATATGGGGCCCAGGCGAACAGAGACTGCCATGTTGCACATCACCAGTAGCTGCACCCTAGAAGAGACAGGGTCATTTTTACTTGTGGTTCATTGGCTAGAAGCAGTCACGTGGGTCCTGCCTGACAGCAGGGGATCAGGACAGGGAAGCAGTTCTTGAGACATTTGTGTAGTACTGTGCTCCATGTCCTTACCTGAGCTCTCAGGTGACATGAAGTCGTGTTTTTCCCCCCCTCAGTGCTGGGGACTGAACCCAGGGCCTTGAACCTGCTAGGCAAGTGCTCTACCGCTGAGCTCCATCCCCAGTCTCTTCCTTTCTGAGTGACATGGCTCTGCCATATTTTACTTATCCATTCCTCTGTTGATGGACACTTGGGATGTGTCCACCTTTTGGCTATAATGAATCGTGCTCCTATGAACGTGGGTGTGCAAAGGTGTCGTGGAGATCCTGCTTCCTGTTCTTTCGGGTCTATACCCAGAAGAGGAATTGCTGGATTATATGGTCATCCTATTTTTTCTATTTTTTGAGGAACCACTGAATGGTCTGCTTGCCCACCAGCTGTGCACAGGCCCCCAGTTTCTCTGCATCCTTGCCAACAGCTGCTTTCTGTTTTTTTCTGCGGGCGGTCCTAACCGGTGTGAAGCAGATTTCACTGTGAATTTGATTTGTATCTCCCCAGTGACGAGTGATGCTGAGCGTTTTCACATGTGCTTATCTGGCCATTTGTATATCTTTGGAGACATATCTATTCGAGTTCTTTGTCCAATTTTAGATTGTGTTTTCAGTGTTCCATGTGTAATTTTAAGTCAAAGAACTTGTGCCATGTGTGTAAACCCAGCAACTCCAGAGGCTAAGACAAGAGGATCCCAAGTACAAGGCCAGCCTGAGCAATATAGAGAGACCCAATCTCTCTTTTTTTTGGGTACTAGAGATTGAACTCGGGGGCACTTGACCACTGAGCCACATCCCAGCCCTATTTTGTGTTTTATGTAGAGACAGGGTCTCACTGAGTTGCTTAGCGCCTCGCTGTTGCTGAGGCTGGCTTTTTTGAACTCACGATTCTCCTGTCTCAGCCTCCCAAAGTGCTGGGATTACAGGCGTGCGCCACTGTGCCTGGCTGAGAACCAATCTCAAAATTAAAAAAGTTAAAAAAAAGTAAAAGGACTGGAGATATAGCTACATCCCAGCCCCTTACCCCCTTTTTTTGATTTTTATTTTAGGATAGGATCTCACTAAAGTTACCTTGAACTTGTGCTCCTCCTGTCTCAGCTTCCCAAGTCACTAGTATTACAGGTGTGAGCCACTACACCCAGCTTGGCAGTCGGGTTTCTGTTGAAAATTCTCTGTTCAAAGGAAGAAGAAAATCTAGAACTTTTTCTGTCAAAAGTCACAGTGTACAAAGCCAAGATCAGGGTACAGGCCCAGCTGTTTGTCACAGACTCCAAATAGCAGTGGCCTAAACCAGACAGGGTTTCTTTCCATAAAAGTCTAGGCTGGAGTGGTTTAATGGGTCTATTCAATCATCAGGCAACTGGTTGTTATGGAAAAACGATGCTTTTGAAAATGTAGAAAGCTCCCAGCCCACTTGCTTCCAGTCAGTTCCAGGCACAAGAAATCGTGGCCCAGGGGTCCCAGACAGTTCCTGTGTACACCACCCAGGGAAATGCTGCTTGTCTAACTCCGACACGCCACTGGCCAGCTCAGAGACACGAAAAGGTGAAATCATTGGCATCTTAGAGCTGATGACATGCAGAAGGCCTGAAGCCTGAGAAGTCCAGTCTTTATGTACCGACCTCAGTGCTCTGCCTGTCCTGGGCCATCTAGGCCACCTCACCATTAGGTGGCCTTTTTAGGGCCATCGGGAGTGATGGGTTGGGGTGGGAGACAAGGGCCTTAATGTGGCCTTGGCTATAATTCAATCTGTGTTCCTGTTCTGCCTGGAACTCCTGGGAGGTTCTGGAGAAGGCCTTGGGCCCCACTTGGATCTGATCCAACTAACTACCCGCCAAGCCAGAGGGTTTTTTTTTTGGTACTGGAGAAGCTTGAGCCCAGGGGTGCTCTCCACTGAGCTACATCCTCAGCCTTTTTATTTATTTATTTATTGAGGCGGGATGTCACTAACTTGCCCAGGCTGGCCTTCAACTTGCAGTCCTCTTGCCTCAGCCTCCCTAGGCGCTGGGATTACAGGCGTGTCCAGTCACTTCTTAGGAATGCTTTGGTTCAGGGCACAGGCTTCTTCAAGCCTGAGGGGCTCCCAGAATGAAGGTCACAGGCAGAGAGGCCCCCTAAACAGAGCCTCATGCCTTCCAGTCTGCCCCGCCCTCCGTTCTGCTTCTGCGACTGTCCCCCGCTGCCCTCCTGCTGCTGGCAAGGCCAGCCTAGCTCCTGCCCCAAGCTCCCTGTAACTCGGGGGTGCCCAGGACGCTTTCTGCCCTCGCTTGGGCTGCATGCACATCAGCTCTCGTGTCTCTCCCTTGGAGAGGCCTCCGCTGGCCTCTGCAGCCCTTGGACTCACACTTGGCCACCCGCATTCTTGCCGCCCTTCGGCAGCAGTAAGCAGCAGACCCTCAGCGCCTCTCCCCGGGGCACCCACGCTCCACGAGCGCAGGGACAGCATCTTTGTTGTTCATGGAAACGTTTCCATTTTCTCAAGAGTAGCGGCTAAGATGTGGCTCTGGGTTGGCCTTCGGCCTGCTGTCTCATCGGCCTCCATGGTGGCCAGCTTGTGGTCAGGCCTCAGTCCCCTTTTGTTCCTTCCAAGTATGTAGCATTAAAGGCAAAAGCGAGATCTCTCCCGTCTTCCATCACTGACACCTTGGCTTGGCCACTCAGGAGCGAGAGCATAGACGGGCGTCCTTGTTCCGTGGACCACGGTGGAGACATGGCCTGCCGAGGCCAGGCAGCTCAGCCCACCCTCTCACACCCTGACCACTCTGGAGCCAGTCAGCTGAGAGCGAGAAGGTGGTGACGGGAACGGGTCCTTGACAGGGTGTGTGACACCTCAGCCACTGTCCACTCACTCCTTCATCCCTTCGCTGCCTATGCGCTGGGCACCCTGCTGGTCTCTGCAGACGGTGGTGACCAGGCCACACCAGCATCGACAGCCTGCCTGAGCTGTGGCGCTTCCATGCTGGTGGGCGAGACAGGCTGGAATGACCGGGAAATGGAAGATGCGGCCGAGGGTCCTGGGAGGCCGAGCAGACCACCCCAGCAGAGGCGTCACCACCGCCTCCCTGTCCTGGTCCTGCCTCCTCCGCCCTTCCCACGTGAGGCTCCTTCTGCTAACGCTTCTGGTTTCTCTCTCCCTCTCTCCTTGCCACCCGCTTCCCAGTGCAGGGGATCAAATCCAAATCCACAGCCTCGTGCCTGCTGGGCAAGCTCTGTGCCCCCATCGTGCGCCCGGCCTACTTTCTTCTCCTTCTTATTTTTTGGTACTGGAGATTGAACTCAGAAGCACTCGACCACTGAGCCACATCCCCAGCCCTATTTTGTGTTTTATGTAGAGACAGGGTCTCACTGAGTTGCTTAATGCCTCGCCATTGCTGAGGCTGGCTTTGAACTCGCGATCCTCCAGTCTCAGCCTCCCAAAGTGCTGGGATTACAGGCATGCGCCACCGCGCCGGGCTCTTCTCCTTCTTAAACTTGCAACCCCCCACCCAACCCCACCTCAGGGGCTTTTCTCACCAGATTCTTGCCTCTGCCCAAAACTTTCCCAAAGTCCTACTCAGGCCTCGGCGTCCCTGTCTGCTCCCCAGAGGCCTTCCCTGATGCCACAGACCCTGAGTCAGCTCTGCAGCCCCTGCTTGACTCTGAGGTCCCTGAGGGCAGGGACCAAGCCTGTTGCATCTCAGCCTTACGTCCAGGGCCAAGTCCAGAACAGCACGTGGCATTTGATCCCTGTTCCGCAGTGGATGTGGAGGGGTGGGGCACAGGGTCCCGTGGTCTGGCTTGCTGGCCCTCAGGATCACGGCGGGCAGGAGCTGACCTCGTTGTACTGCCAGGTACCAGGAGAGAGGATCGGGCTGCACAGCGCCTACATGGGGTACAGTCCAAGTTCACATTCAAGGTGCAGTTTCCACCACAGGCCAGCCACTCCCACATCACGGTCACCCCTAAACATTGTAAGTCGCACCATCGTAACTCAGGGACCCTGTGTGAATGCTAAGATGTCAAGATTGCCATCAGCTCTTCCTGTCCCCCACTCACCTGTCATGGGATCAGTGTTAATCAGAGTGACACCCTGAACTCACTCCTGTGCACACCTTCCTAGGAAGGTAAGAGGAGAGGAGACGGAGCAGCCACTTGCACGCAGCCTCTGCCTGGCTCCACGGGGCTGTGCAGGAGAGAGCACAGGAGGCAGGAGGCTGTGGTGACCAGGGCCTTCCCCGCAGCCATTGCCTGGGCTGAAGGTGGACGTCTGAGATGTGCAGGGAGCCACACAGGGAAGCCCAGGCTGCTGTGGTGAGGGTGGCATATGAGGTCGGGTCCTTAGTGACAGATGTCTGATGATGGCTTGGGTGGCCTATGGGGACAGCCCCTTGTTGTGGCACCAGGCTAGGCTCTGACTACAGATGTTCTCAGGCTTGCTTGTTTGTGGCTCAGGGAGGCAGGTTTTCCTTCCTAAGTCCAAAGCCCCAACAGCCTCTGAGACTTTTTTTTGGTACTGGGGATTGAACTCAGGGGCACTTGATCACTGAGCCATATCCCCAGTCCTATTTTGTGTTTTATGTAGAGACAGGGTCTCACTGAGTTGCTTAGCGCCTCGCTGTTGCTGAGGCTGGCTTTGAACTCGTGATCCTCCTGTCTTAGCCTCCCACAGTGCTGGGATTACAGGCCACCGCACCCAGCTAACTCTGAGACAAAGTGAAAACCACTCTGCCTCCCCAGACCCAGCTATTAGGACTGATGACCACTGCTCCCAGCCAGGAGGCCAGTCTTGGCCAGCCAGGGCTGGGGACCCTATGAGGCCCAGCCTGTGGAGGAGGAGCGAGGGAGAGCTTTGAGAATTCTCCAGCTCTCAAATATGGCGTGCGTATGTGATGGAGAACTCCAGCCACACGAGACCCAGATGCCCCTTCTTCCCATTTCCAGCAAATTGTGACCAACTTCCTGCCATGGCCGCCTCCACTCCTGGGAAGCCGCCGCCTAGAGAGGGGAAGCTCGCGGTGCCAGTGCCAGCTGTGTGGGCAGAGCAATGGCCTGTGGGTCAGTACCCACTCCTACCTGTGGGCGAGTCAGTGGGCCTCTCTGAGCCTGGGTTTCCTCCTCTGTAGAATGTGGGTTATAACACTACCTAAGGCCACCTGCACAGGGGTGTTTGGAGACTACAAGGGGAGGATCAGGTAAAGTGCCTAACAGTGCCCTGCACTTGGTACATGCATAATAAATGTATGGTATTATTTGAAACAAGGGCCCATGTGCATGTTGTAAGATTGGGGTGTCCTGTTTTGGGGGTGGTCCACCCTACCTGACTGATATACAGTAAGGACTGAGAGGGGGAGGGGAAGATCCAGGTCACTTCTGCATTAAATGGCGGATAGCGGGCTGTGCCCAGTGTCTGGCAAGAGCTGGCTCCCGTGCGGCTGCAGCCTGGGCGGGCTGGCAGGGGGGCTGGGCAGGGGCCTGGGCAACCTCAGTCCCTTCCAGGAATCCTTGCTTGGAAACTCTGGGGACTTGGGACCGCGTGCAGCACAGTGTAGAACAGCAGGAGGTGGTGACCAGCCTCCACCCTCTCCTCCTCTGGGGTAGGTGCTGCTCCCTGCCCACCTGCTGCCAAACCTTTCCCCTGCCTGGCCGGGGGCTCTGCCATCCCAGCCAGGCTGATGTCCAACTCTGGGATCTTGTTTTTCTTTGGTTTGTTTGTTTGTTTGCATCTGGGGGGTACTGGGGATTGAACTCAGGGGCACTCGATCACTGAGCCACATCCCAGCCCTATTTTGTATTTTATTTAGATGCAAGGTCTCACTGAGTTGCTTAGTACCACACTTTTGCTGAAGCTGGCTTTGAACTCACAATCCTCCTGCCTCAGCCTCCAGCCTCAGCCTCCCAAGCTGCTGAGATTACAGGCGTGTACCACTGTACCCCAGTGAGGTCTTGTTTTTTTTTTGTACTGGGGATTGGATCCAGGGGTGCTCTCCTACTAAGCTGCGCCCCTAGTGCTATCAGTTTTATTTTGAAACAGGGCCTCCCTAAGTTGCCCAGCCTCCCCCTGCCTCAGGGGGGAGCAGCTAGGATTGCAGGTGTATGTCCCTGGGGTCTTTTTTTTTTTTTTT
>CM053400.1:7444967-7460695 GCA_028644305.1 Xerus rutilus
CTTCCTCAGGCTTGTCTTTGAGCTCCAGGAAAGCCTGGAGCCCCCATGTGGACCGTCAGAGACCTGGCCCTCCTGGGGAAGGAGAGTGGGTGACAGCCAACACAAGCCAAACCCTTTAGAGCAAATTCCTTTGCAACAGAGGGCTCTGGGGAGCAGACAGCAGCTTCCATGGCAAGCTGGGGGTGGGGGCCACCCCTCGACCTACACGAGAACAGCTTTCGGGGCTCAAAGTTGCAGCGAGGGCAGCCACCCCTGCAGAGGGCTGAGCAGCACGGACTTGGGTTTGAATTGTGGCTCTAGACCTTACTAACTGGGCGAGTTGGGCAAGGTTCATCTCTGAGCATGCGTCTTCCCACGGAGTGTTAAAAACCAGTGTCCTCGCAGGGCTGTTGTTCAGGCGCCTTGTAAAAGCCCCTCTGATTCATTCATTCTGCATTTGTGTGTGTGGTGCTGGGACTGAACCCAGGGTCTCTGCATGTTAAACACCAGCTCTGTCGCTGAGATATGTGCACCTCCCATCTGGGGGCACAGAGCACACCCCTGGGAATCCTCTCCTCTCCCGCGCCTCCAACCAAGCTCCGCTAAAGTCAGTTGGTTCTGGTTCCTTCTTGCACTCGGTGCCTCTGAGTTCGTGACTAATACCGGGCCAGGCTTGGTTTCCTGAGTATAGATAACTCATATCCATTCACAACCGCCCGCTGAGCAGGGAGGTCTGGGGGAGACCGGATTCCTTGATGCGGTCTCAGCCTAAGGGGTCGTGGTGCCCGTGTGGTGGGCATTGGTCAGGTTTCTTTCCCTCTCTGGTCTCAGCTTCCTCCTCCATCTCTCTGGGAGGTGGAAGAAATATTGGAAATTACAAAGCCCAGTTACTGGTCTCAGGAGCTCATGAGGGTTTACCGTCTTGAAGCCTACCTTAGGGAATAGGTGCCTGAGCCTCAGGGCTGGCTGTCCCAGGGAAGGGGCTTGGGAGATGATGCCCCTCGGGGCTCAGACTAAAAATCTCTCCAACTCCGGCCATAGTGCTACTCGAATTAAACTGTTTAACCCTCAGAACAGCCCTGGCCGCAGATAGCGGTGTTCCCCTGAATGAAGAATTGAGGCTCAGAGAGTGGGCCTCACACGGCTCGTAAGTGATAGAGTTAAAATTTGATCAGGACTGTTTGGGTCTCCGACAGAGCTGGAAGTGCTCTGCAGAAGCCCCCAGGCCTGTGTTCCTCCCTCTCTCAGGGTCTCATGATAAAGGGACTTTGATTTCATTGATTCTCAGCACAGCCCCCATTTTACTGATGAGGCCCGAAGTGGGGATGTCACACTGCTAGATGCTGACCTGGGTTCCACTCTGGACTCCTGACTCCTCCTCTGGTCTTCCCACACTTGGAGTTGCCATCTGTCAAGCTGGAGCCAAGGTGAAACCTAAACCTGGCTGCTGGAGGCCAGAGGCAGTATCCCTACCACCACTGTGTATAGTAGGTCTGTGCTGAGGTATCAGATGTGGCCACTCACTTGACATCTCCTAGGGGCTGGAAAGACCCTGGCCCCCACGATTCTCTCCTATGGGCCAGCCACAGCGCCCAAAGCCCTGCATGAGTCACTCCTTGCCTGGAAGAGGGGAGGCCATGGTAGACAGGGAAGGGGAATCCCAGGCCATGAGCGTTTTAGCTGTGGTCTAGAGTGGTGAGGTCTGAGGCCATAGCAGGGGCCTGGGGGCCTGGGGAGTGGGGCGAAAGCATTTCAAAAAGCTCGCCTGTCGGCCGTTATACTGAGGGCCCCTTGCAACTGTAAGAGCGCAGCCTGGGGTTCTGCCTCTTCTGGCAGAAGAGGAAACACGCTCTGGGGTCCTGCCTCCTGGCATTCACCTGGGTGTGTCGCCCTTCCCTCACTGGGGACAGCCGCCCACTTCCATCCTCCGGAGGGAGCCAGCTGCTGGGCAGGCAGGGGGACACAGCCTCCCGCCCAAAGCCCTGGAGCAGCTCATCTGGAAGACAGTCCTCCAGCCCAGATGAAGCTTCAGATGATCTCAGTCCTTCAGCCTCCCAGACCTGAGCCAGAACCTCCTGGAAGGCCTGATTCTCCGACCCACAGAAAGAGTGCAGCAGGAAGATGATCCTTGTGCATGTGTTGGAACTGGGAATTGGACTCGGGGACCTTTTGTCGGGGCACGCTTCCAGCCCTATTTATTTTTCATGTTGAGGCACAGTCTCTCTAAGTTGCCCAGGTTGGCCTCGAATTTGTAATCCTCCTTGCCTCGGCCTCCTGAGTTGCTGGGATTAGAGAAGTGCCCCACTGCGCCTGGCTTATCCTTGTTTTAAGCCACTGAATTTTGAGGAACGTGGCAGTAGATAAATAATGCACTCAGAGAGCAGAAATGACTTGTCTGCCATCACCCGGCCATGCCAGGACTCCCACACCAGGACTCTTTCTCCTGGAAAGCAAGGGTCTGAGGGCCCCAAGAGGGAAGCCCAGGATTCCAGACTCAAGAGTCAGACAAGGTGGGAACTGAGTCTCGACTCTGCCGCTCTTAAGCTGTGAAACCTCACATGAGTCACTCAATGACTCTGAGCCTCAGTTTGTCCATCTGTAAGCTGGGGGTAGCAATACTGACTTGAAATCTTGGTGTCAGGATTAAATTTGACCAAAGGTCCAGTATTCATCAGATTCTCAATGAATGACAGTGTTACTGTGGAGAGAGGCCAAGTTCAAGTCCAAGGGCCTTAGAGTCTTCCCTCCCACCCTGGAAAGGAGCACAGTCCCAGTTCTGGAAGGTAGTGTCCTGTGCTGAGTTTCCCACCAAACTCAGCATGGTTTTCCATGGTTTGTATCGTCCCTGGGAGTCTCGCTTGTGGGTGTATGTTACTGGGGACTCTGGTCATCGACCAGCACATCAACCACCCACATTAATGGATATAGATTGGTGGGCAGTCAGGAACCCTGAATGTTTGCTCCCAATTTCAAAGGGTGAACTCTGATAGCTTGGCCTTGGTCTTCCACAGGTGCTTTTCACCACCGGCCTCCAAGGGGCCAAGGCTGAATCACTAGGATCCAGGTAGCATCCTGGATCTTGAGAGGGCAGGAGCTCTGGGGCTAGCCCAGTCTGCTTTCTATTACTATACTGAAATATCTGAGGCAGTCCAACTTTACAAAGAAAAGTTTTATTTAGCTTGCAGCTTCGTTTTGGTTTTTTTGGCACTGGGGATTGAACTCAGGGGCACTCGACCACTGAGCCACATCCCCAGCCCTATTTTGTGTTTTATGTAGAGACAGGATCTCACTGAGTTGCTTAGCGCCTCGCCATTGGTGAGGCTGGCTTTGAACTCACGATTCCCTGTCTCAGCCTCCCTAAATGCTGGGATTACAGGCATGCGCCAGTGCACCCGGCCAGCTTTGGGTTTTTGTTTTTCATTTTTTGGTACCAGGGATTGAACTCAGGGACACTCGAGCACTGAGCCACATCCCCAGCCCTATTTTGTGTTGTATGTAGAGACAGGGTCTCACTGAGTTGCTTAGCGCCTCATCGTTGCTGAGGCTGGCTTTGAACTCGCGATTCTCCTGTCTCAGCCTCCCTAAGTGCTGGGATTACAGGCGTGCGCCACGGCGCCCAGCTTAGCTCGCTGCTTTGGGAACTGAAAGCCCAAATAGCACACAGCATAGGGTCTGGTGGGGGGCTCTAGCCTGGAGCGTGTCACTTCATGGCAAATGACAATGGTAAGCACATGTGTGAGAGCAAGACATCACATCTGGGAACAGAAAGCCAGGGGGAGACTGGGGTCCCAGGATCCCTCCGAGGGCACACCCCCAATGACTTAAGGACCTCACCCTAGGCCTTGCCTCTTAAAGCGTCCATGTGCTTTCACGTTGCCATACTGGGGACCAAGCTTTCAACACATGGACCTTCAGGAGACACCTAAACCATAGCTGAACCAAAATTCAGGGACTGAGTCGAAGGCAGGCTTGTGTGCAGGAGTTCTGCCACCTAGGACCCAGTGGTGACCAAGGGTTTCCCCAGAAGCCCCCTAAGGGAGAGCCCTGTGCTATCAAAGCTCAGGAAAGGCACTCAGAACAGGACCTGGGCTCATCAGAAGCAAGGTCCAGCTTCCCCCCAGGTTTCAGAAGCCTTCTACCTGGCCACGTTTGCCTGCGGCAGAAAGAATCCCTTTATCTGCTGAGGGTATTTTGGAGCCATTTGGGGCTGGGGTTCCCAGCTGCTGGGGAAGTCCCTGAATTTCCTGAACCAAGTTGGGACCTGGGTCTTGCTCAGCCTCAGCTGGTGACACACTCCTGGCTGCCTCGGGAGGGCTTCCTGCTGCATTCACCTCCTTCTCCCTTGCTTGGAGAAGCTGGCTGAGATGCGGTCCTGCTGCAGTACCAGCGTGCTCTGGGGCTCTGCAGCGCCACACGGGGTCCTGCAGCGCCACACGGGGTCCTGCTGAGACTGGGGACTTCCCCTCCCCTTCTTTAAAGCACTTTCACAGCTGGAGGGGGTTCAGGAACTGCCTGAAGCCAGGAAGTGCCCAGGTCCCTGCCCACCGCCCACCCCTCTGGATTCTGCCTCTTCCCTGGCTGCAGGAGTGCCTTTCTCTATGGCAAGCATGTCACCTGCTCACAGCCCTGTGCCACGTCCTGTCTGGGTACTCCGGGGCCATCCTGGTTCTCTAAGAGCCTACAGATTCCTGGGGCCGATGGGTACACAAACCAGTCATTCCAGTTATGACACCATGAGGTCAGTTCTAGAATTGAGATACCAAAAAAAAACAAAAAACAACTGACAGAAACTGTCATTTGACTGGGAAGATGGTTAGGGGGAGGGGACAGTGCCAGGAAAGCCACAAAGAGGAGTCAGAGTTGGAACAGGTTGAAAAGATAAGCACGCTTGGGCGTGGAGGGTCATGGAGGGCCAAGACAGAGGCAAGGCCCGTCCAGCAGGGGCATAGGAGTGACCGGGAGCACTGTTGGATTTAGGGCCTCAGTTCCTCCCCTGCGAACAGGCGCAAAGCAGGGTCGGCTTCGTGAGGTCTCTGTGAGGACTCAAGGAGCCAACGCCAGCAAGTTTTTAACATAAAGCAAAGAGACAAAGCGGTCATTATCTTTTTTTTTTTTTTTTTGGTACTGGGGATTGAACTCAGGGGCACTTGACCACTGAACCACATCCCCAGCCCTGTTTTGTGTTTTATGTAGAGACAGGGTCTCACTGAGTTGCTTAGCGCCTCGCTGTTGCTGAGGCTGGCTTTGAACTCCTCGTAATTCTCCTGTCTCAGCCTCCCAGAGTGCTGGGATTACAGGCTGAGCCACCACGCCCCAGGCTGCGGTCATTATCTTTACTGTCAAATGAAGAGCACGTTTCTCCAGGTGGGGAGCCCTGTACCTCTGCAAGGTTTCTGTGCAGGGGGATGTGGCTCAGAAGCCCATGGAGGAAAAGAAGGAGGGAAAAACAGATTTTCACATCTCCAGAATTACCTTTTTAAAAAAAATTGTAGATGCACACAATATCTTTATTTTACTTATTTATTTTTATGTGGTACTGAGGATTGAACCCAGTGCCTCAGGCATGCGAGGCAAGTGCTCTACTGCTGAGCTACAATCGCAGCCCCAGAATTATTTTTTTAAATGGATGTGCAATATTCCATTAAAGGGATGGACCTTGATTTCCTTAATTACTTCCCCTGACTCGGTATTTCTAAAATTCCTAAGTAACATTACTTAGGAATGTTACTGTGTTTATAGTTTTCCTTTTCCAGTTAAAGTATTTCTTTGATTTTTCTTCAGTGGTGAAGTTACTGAGCCACAAGTTGTAGACATTCTCTTTTGGGGTGGGGGTTGGCTATTGCTAAGAATTGCTGTACTGTTTTCTGAAAAGGTTTGTAACATTTACCAGCAGAGTATGAATGAGTGTTCTAGTTTCGCCACAACCTTGGGGTTAGATTTTTCCAAAATTGTTTTTATAAATCATAAAAAAACCCGCTGATGATTTAATAGATCTAAAAGAATATCAAAAATTGCCTTAATTTGCAAGTCTTTGATCACTAGAAAGGTTGAACTTTTACAACCTATAAACCACTTTATATTTGTATTTCTCCTTGTGTAGGCTGTTTTACAGCTGCTAGGTTTTTTGTTTGTTTGTTTGTTTTTCTGTGGTGCTGGGATTGAACCCAGGGCCTTGTGCATGTGAGGCAAGCACTCTAACAACTAAGCCATATCCCCAGCCCTGTGTGTGTGTATAACAAGCATTTATTTACTCAGAACACCACCTCTTCTATAGGAGGAGGCTGTAGATGGGAAGCCAGCATCCTGGGTTCCTCCTGCCTCGCCTGGTGCTGTGGATATCACAGGCAAGTCACTTCCAAAATCACTTATTTAAAGAGCGTGGTGGTGCACGCCTGTAATCGCAGTACTTTGGGAGGCTGAGATAGGAGAATGGCAAGTTCAAAGCCAGCCTCAGCAATGGCGAGGCGCTAAGAAACTCAGGGAGACTGTCTGGTGGGAGATGACTGTTCCTGCCCTACAGGGCCCTCCCTATGAGGGCCTGACACTTTGCAGGGCAGATTGAGGTGTAGAAGCCTGAGGGTCCTCGGGCCATTCTGGGCTCAGGGAGAACAACTAGCCCTTCTTTACAGCACAGAGGCTGCTTGATTATTTCTGAGCCTTGGTTTCCATGTCTGAAAACACCACACACACACACACACACACACACATACACACACACACACACACACACACACAGAGGCCAAAAAGCACACATGCCCTGCAGCCCACATCCTATTTATTGAGTGGCTGATCCATAAGTGAATATGTATTGACTGTAGGGATAAAGAAGCAAAGAGAGAACCCTAGGGGGTGGGGAAGCGCTGGAAGAGGTTCAGAACTCCGTGCACAGGAGAAACTCCTTAGGATGAAGGGCACACTGCCTCTTTCCTCAGAGAGTGCCAGCCATCTCCTCCAGCAGACAAGACTCCAGAAGCCAGGCAGGGCAGGACTGGAAGATCCCTAACCAAATGCTCTGTTCATCAATCCCTGCAATAGTCAGTCCACCCACCCCTTCATTCTCCAGCCTCTGGACCACCCGCCCACCTATTCACCAACCCAACCACCCAACCATCCATCCACCCACTGATTCATTTCACTGCAAATATTTATGAGTGGGGAAGGGTGAGCCGGGTTGCTTTCTCTGTGTTTTCCTGACTCCAGGTGCCCCCTCTGAAGGATCTGAAGAGTCTGGGAGGCGCCAGGGTCCTCAGTGTCAGGACACGATTTCCCTTCGTTGGCCTCGGGGCTGGGGACCCTCAGGACGCCTGGGGCCTCCCAGTCTCCTGTGAGTCCCACCTCCAGGGCCCAGCGACCTTCCCCACGCTAACGCCCCGCTGGGACCAGCCACCCCGCTAGTCAAATCCGGGGCGGGCCACTTAAACAGCGAAGGGGAGTGCCTCCGTGTCCCCTCGGGCGGCACGTGGTCCCCGCCTCTTCGCTGCTAGAGGCTGCGTTCCTGGAAGCACTTCTGGGTCGGGGGAGGGAAGAAACGAGGCTCAGCCCTCGGAGAAGGGGCAGCCACTTTTTAAGTGACTTCACTGCGTGCAGTTGGGTGTCGGTGAGGTGGCGGTGGCACCGCGCGATCTCGAGCGCGGACCGCACGTGGGCGCCGGGCTTCCCAGGCGCGCGCGGGTGGCAGTGCATCCTGCGTCCCGCCCCCGGGATGCTCGCCCTCCGCTCGGCGCTGGGACTGTTGCTCGTGGGGACGCTCCGAGCCTTCCCACAGGTAAGGCGGTGGCAGGATCTGGGCCGGCGCAGGCTGTCCATGGCCCCGGACAGAGTGTGGTGCGGGGCGCAGCGGAGCGCAGGGACACTCCTGCCCGCCTCCCCGCCCAGCTGGGTGAGGGGCGGGTGGCACGTGTGTCCACAGGTGGGAGGTTGGCAGGAAGGTTGGCAGGGAGGCTAGGGGCACCTCCTCCCGCGCGTCTCTGGGATTGATTCATTCATTCGCCCTTAACTGAACTGTCCCAACTGCAGACCAGCTGAGGCCTGCCAGGGTCTGGAGCAGGCCAGGTGGCCTTGGCTGGAAGAGGTTGGTGGGCTCTGCCCAGCTGTGTGCGCTCCCTGCCGGCTGCTGGCGCTGGTCCCTAGGCAGGAGGTCTAGGGAGAGAGGAGGGAGAGGGTGAGAGGCAGAGGCCAGACTGGCTCCCCAGTCCTGTGGGGCCATTAGCAGCGTGGATCCAGTGCCCTGGAGCACATGGTGGGCATTGTCCCTGGAGAAGGGTCAGTAGTAGGGCTGGCATGTGTTGTGGGGAGCCCCAGAAAAGAGTCTGGGAACTGCATTAGAAAATCTGAGCATTTAGCCCGGTGCGGTGCGGCACACCTGTGGTCCGGAGGCGCAGGAGGACCGCAAGCTCCTGGCCAGCCTGGCTAACAGGGAGACCCTGTCTCCAGACAAAACAAACATAAATAAATAAAAAGGGCTGGATGTAGCTCCGCGGTGGAGCCACTGGGCTCTAGACCCAGTTCCAAAAAAAAAAAAAAAAAAAAAAATTCCATTTTCCAGTAGCGAACCTTAGAGGAGGCGCTGGTGTGCGGGTGCCAAGGACCCGAGGATGGAGACCCCGGCCCAACAGGGCGCGGAGGGAAGGGAGGGTAAAGCCACTGGCCACTGGCGGGGCAGCTCCCTTCTGCCCATGGGAAGAGCTGGTCCCTGCTGGGAAGTTCAGTCCTAGCCACCTGAGCCTCAGGCAAGGTGGCCTCCAGGCAGGAAGGAGACGCTGTGGGTGCGAGACACCTGCCCTGCAGAGGGCGGTGGAGGGCAGCCCAGTGCCACCCGCAGCGCCCTGGCTGGAGAACTCACCCCAGCTCTCCACGCCCTCATCTGGGGGAGAAGGTGGGGTGCCGAGGACTCGGAGAGATAAAGGGAAGGAAGGAGTGTGGGGGCAGGAGCTGGGAGAGACTTTTCTGTGTTTGGTGACTGAAGCTAGCCTGCTACAGAGGGAGATCCCTTTTTAAATTAAAAACAAAAAGTGTCAGGGCTGCAGGGCTGCGGTTGGGGCTCAGTGGTGGAGCGCTTGCCCAGCATGTGCCAGGCACCGGGTTTGATCCTCAGCACCGCATATAAGTAAATAAATAAATAAAGGTATAAAAATACAATAACATTGTAAAAGCTATATATTTAATAACACAGGGGACACGTGACTATATCCTAAAAGCAAAAACTGTAAATGCTCCAGATAAAGCTGTTTTTTTGTTTTGTTTTGTTTTTGGTACTGGAGATTGAACTCAGGGGCACTCGACCACTGAGCCCCATCCCCAGCCCTATTTTGTGTTTTATGTAGAGACAGAGTCTCACTGAGTTGCTTAGCGCCTCGCGGTTGCTGAAGCTGGCTTCGAACTTGCGATTCTCCTGTCTCAGCCTCCCTAAGTGCTGGGATTATAGGCTTGCGCCACGCGCCCGGCTTGGTTTTTTTTTTTTTTTTCAGGGTATGTAAGTTTGTTTTTTTTAAAGTGACCTTTAACTTTCTTTTTGTGGAAAAAGTGGCAGAATGTTTCCATGTTTTACAATGTCGCCTTTAAACAGATCAGGCTCTCCTTAATACCTTCCAAAAATACATTTAAATTCCAATTCCATTATGAAGAGTAACACAAAATTGTATGTATAACTTATTGACAAAGCTTACTTTATCCAGAGATAAAACATCAAGTACACAAATACATCAAATACACAAATACACAAAACATCAAATACACCAACCAAATTTGTTATTTCCATACAAACCCAAGAATTTTGTTACACCTAATTTTAGTTTGGAGAACATCAACTTGGCAAATTGCTTTCTTTTTTAAAAATTTATTTATTCTAATTAGGTATGCATGACAGCAGAATGCATTTTGATTTATTGTACACAAATGCAGCACAGCTTTTCATTTCTCTGGTTGTACACAATGTAGAGTCACACCATATGTGCAGTCACACATGAACCTAGGGCATTGGTGTCCATCTCATTCCACCATCTTTCCTGCCCCCATGCCCCCTCCCCTCCCCACCCTTTGTAAGTTTTTTTTGCTTGTTTTTGGGACTGGGGATTGAACCCAGGGGCACTTAACCACTGAGCCACATCCCCAGCCTTTTAAAAATATATTATTTAGAGGTAGGGTCTTGTTGAGTTGCTTAGGGCCTCGCTAAATTGCTGAGGCTGAATTTGAACTCATGATTCTCCTGCCTCAGCCTCCTGAGCTGCTGAGATTACAGGCGTGTACCACCATTGCCCAGCAGAACCCAGGTTCTCGCACATGCTAGGCAAGTAGTTGACCACTGAGCTACACTAGATCCCCATCTCTTTTTTAAAAAAATTATTTTAAAGCAAGGTCTTGCTACATTGCACAGGCTGGCTTTGAATGTGAGATCCTCCTGTCTCAGCCTCCTGAGTAGCTGGGGTTACAGGCATGCGCCCTTGCACCCATCTTCCTTTACAGACCTTTGTAAATGCATGGTCATATTTGTATTGTTTTTGTAGAAATACGTAGGGCTTTCCATACACCCTAACCTCTGGTGCATATGATTCTTCATTTGGCTTTTGATAATGTCTACCATGTCTTGGAGAGTTTTCCATGTTGATAGTTTAAGATCTGTTTATCTTAAAATGCTGCATAGTATTCTATCAAATGGGAATTTCTTATTTATGTCCCTGAAGAAAGAGCAACAAGGTTTCCCCCACCGTGTTTTACTTGTTTGCTGTCATGATGAAGTTTCCTATATGGATGTTTTGGGGGAATGTGATTCTTTCCTGGAGATGAGGCTGCAGGTGAATATGCATTCAAATTAGATGGTGCAAGCCTGTAATCCCAGCAGCTCAGGTCGGGAGGCTGAGACAGGAGGATCAGGAGTACAAAGCCAGCCCCAGCAACTTAGTGAGGCCCTAAGCAACAACTCAGTGAGACCCTAAATAAAACACAAAATAGGGGTGGAGATGGGGCTCAGTGGGAGAATGCCCTTGAGTTCAATCCCCAGTACCAAAAAACAAAACAAACAAACCCAAATTAGAAAAGAGACAGCTAGGAGTTGGGATTGTAGCTCAGTGGTAAAGTGCTTGCCTTGCATGCGTGAGGCACTGGGTTCAATCCTCAGCACCACATATAAATAAATAAAGATATTTATGTCCATCTACAACTAAAAAAAATTTAAAAAAAAAGAGAGGGCCAGATTGCCTTCTGGGGTGGGGGTGGGGTGATTTGTAAGGTGCCCCCACCAGCAGTGCCAGCCTAGTCAGCTTCTCTACACCCTAATCTATGCTCACCTTCTGAGTTTTGCTTTTGTGACTGGTGTGAGGGGCCATTACCCTTATTGACATAATTTGCATTTCCCTTTTGCTGGGGAGGCTGAGCATCCCTCATGGGCTCAGGGCTCAGGCACTGGGTCCTTCCTGGCAGGAATCAGGGTGTCTGTCGGGGAGGAGCTGCCTGTCCAGCCCACTACCCTGTCAGCCCCTCTAACTTCATGGGCAGCTCGTTAGGGGAAAAAAAAAAATCCCAAATTAGGGCTTGCATTTCCTTGAATATTAAATCCTCCTTTCTTCTCCATCTGATTTTTTATTTTTGGTACTGGGGATTGAACTCCGGGGCACTCGACCACTGAGCCACATCCCCAGCCCAATTTTGTGTTTTATGTAGAGACAGGGTCTCACTGAGTTGCTTAGCGCCTTGCCCTTGCTGAGGCTGGCTTTGAACTCGCGATTCTCCTGCCTCAGCCTCCCTAAGTGCTGGGATTACAAGCTTGTGCCACCGCGCCGGGTTTGAGACTGTCATTTTGCTGCTGGTACCAAGGATGCCTTCTGCAAAAGAGTTGTAGCTTGTGACACTCCTACCACCCTCTTCCCAAGAGTGGCTTCTGTATCGTGACCTGGGAGGACTCTTGCAGACCTGCCGATTGAGTCCCCACAGCTCCGTCCTGCTCCTCCAGACACCACAGGGTGGAGCCTTGCCACGAACTTCTTTGACTTAGAATTCCCCAACATCATCATCCCAGCCAGTGCTGGGGCTACGAGAAGCCTCCCTCCCACATCCCCCCAATCCCAGCTCCAGTTTCCTCCACGTGGATGGGCCTTCTCAAGAACGAATCTGCTGGGGTGATGGCCAGGCCCTGTGGGTCTCACCTCCTTCTGAAGTCCCCACTTTTTAGCTAGTCTTCTAGTAAAGGCTAAAGTGGAAATTCCAGGTACTGGTGAGAGGGCGGGAGAGTCTTTCTCATTTTTGTTTGGTTTGGTTTGGTTTTTGCAGCCTTGGGGATTGAGCCCAGAAGCGCTCTACCACTGAGCTGCACCCAGCCCTTTTTGTGTTCTTTTGAGGGAAGGTCTCTCTCACTGGCCTCCATCTTGCCATCCTCCTGTTTCCGCCTCCCCCTCCCCCAGCAGCACACCCAGCAGGCCTCCTGGTTTGATATGGCTTTTCCAGGGCTGTTCAAATCCAGAATTCCTTCTGAGGCACTAGGAAGGGACGCTGAGGAGAGGGGTGCAGGAAGGTGGGGGTTTGCCTTCCTTCCTTGCCCCGGTTGGGATCAGCAGGAGCACCCTGGGGCTGGGGAGTCACATCACTCAGCTTGAGAGCAGCCAGTGCTGGGAGGAGGGCAACCCTTACTGGAAGTTTCTGCGGCTCCCACTCATATCTGCCCCAGCTGCGCTTCTTGAGCAGATGTGATTCATCCTTAGGTCACACACTCCTCACCTCGAGACAGCCATCAGAAGGAAACTGGGGGAGTCTACACCTTGGCCCAGCCTGGGCCAGGCAGCTGGGGTAGCCCAACCAGGATCCTGGTCCCCATTTGCCAAAGTAGTCCTAAGCCCCAGGCCAGACTCACAGAGTCAAGAGAGTGAGCTCTAGGCTTCCAGGCCTCCAGCCTCTCAGCACCACTCAGGGGCAGGGGACCTTGTCCCAGAACCTGCAGTGGACACCTACCCGCCTCGCTGGTGGGGAGGGACTCTGGATAGACCACTCAGCCCAGTCACTCAGCGAGAGCCCGAGGCCCTCTGTGACGTTCCTCTAAGCGCTCGCTTATTCAACAGGTCT
The DNA here is from genome assembly GCA_028644305.1 of Xerus rutilus. Lineage (NCBI taxonomy): Eukaryota > Metazoa > Chordata > Mammalia > Rodentia > Sciuridae > Xerus > Xerus rutilus. The sequence goes on from CM053400.1 coordinate 7,457,994, forward strand.
TTTCACTGTTTATTTAGAGCTCATGCATTTTCATTAGTTCTTTTTAGTCATGCGTATTTTGATATAATAATCAGAGCATGGAATATGATTCGCTCCAATTCAGTCCCCAGTACTGCCCCTTTCTCTCCACTCCTCCCTCTCTGTTCCCTTCTCTCTACTCCGCTGATCTCTCTGCTATTTAGTTAGATATATATATATATTTTTTAAATTGATGTCTTGTGGATCCACATGATGGCGGGATTCACTGTGGGATTTTCATGTATGTACATAGGAAAGTGAGGTTGGGTTCATTCCATCTTCTTCCCTATCCTGTCCCCCTCCCCGTCCTCTTCCTCTACTCCACTGATCTTTTATTTTTTGATGGATTTCTCCTCTTTTATTTTTTCCTCTTGTTTTGTACTAACTTCCACATATCAGAAAAAAAAAAATTCTACCTTTTTGACTTTCTGGGCCTGGCTTGTTTCACTTAGCTTGACAGTCACTCAGCCCAGTCACTCAGTTCCATTTATTTACTGGCAAATGCCGTAATTTCTTTTCTTTTTAAATTTTTTTTCATTGTAGATGGACACAGTATCTTTATTTTATTTCTTTTTATGTGGTGCTGAGGATCGAACCCAGAGCCTTATGCTTGTGAGGCAAGCGCTCTACCACTGAGCTACAATCCCTTCCCTGAATGCCATAATTTCATTCTTCTTCATGGCTGAATAATACTCCGCTGCATTCATGTGCCACAGTATTTTTATCCATTTATTTGTTGACAGGCAGATTTGGCAATCTTTTTTTTAATCTTTATTTTATTTATTTCTGTATTTTGTATGTGGTGCTGAGGACCAAACCCAGTGCCTCATGCATGCGAGGTAAGCTTTCTACCACTTAGCCACAACCTCAGCCCCCAGATTTGGCAATCTTTTTTTTTTTTGGTACTGGGGATTGAACTCAGGGGCACTTGACCACTGAGCCACATCCCCAGCCCTATTTTGTGTTTTATGTAGAGACAGGGTCTCAGTGAGCTGCTTAGCACCTCGCAGTTGCTGAGGCTGGCTTTGAACTTGCGATTCTCCTGTCTCTGCCTCCCTAAGTGCTGGGATTACAGGCTTGAGCCACCACACCCGGCTCAGATTTGGCAGTCTTAAATGAGCAGTTGTCCTGTGCCTGGCACAGCTCCTGGGCTTTTGTTCCAGGCTGTCCCAGGTAATATATCTGCTCGTACACCTCCAGTGACAGGTGCTCACTCCTTCCCAAGGCCGCTGAGCCCTTCAGGGGTAGCTCTGACATTCGGGTCTTCATGAAGCACTGAAATCTATCTGTTGGTTCTGGAAGTGAGTTATCTCCCTCTTCGTCAGAAATACCCCTCAGTGGTGAGCAGACTGTGATCCAGACCCCCTGAAGCTTCACACCGTCTTCCAGGGTCTTCCTCACTGGGCATGAGCTCGAAGCCCCTCCCCAGCTCTTCCAATCCACTCATTTAGCAATGTCTGTGTGCACACAGCCTGGCACAGCAGGGCCGTGCTGCAGGTGGTGATGGACAGTCCAGACACTGGTGCTGGCTGCAACAAGGGAGGACCACTGGCCAGCACCAGAGACAGGCAGCTGCCCTGGGTGGGGCCAGGCCAGCCTCTGGCAGGAGGTGACATACACACAGTTGGAAGGGGGCAGCCAGCCAGGTGGAGACCAGGGAAGAGGAACCAGGGATCCTGTCCATACTGGCTCAGCCACCAGCCAGATAGTGGGACCCAGCAGTGGTGAGAGGAAAGCACACATTCTATGTTGCCCAGGTTCAAGTGCCGAGCGGGGGCTGGGTATTGCAGTGTGAACCCCACCACTTCTGCCAGAGTTTGGGCCCCAGGTGTGTGGATCTTGGGTGCCACAGTCCACTGCAGAATTCCTGGTGCTATCTAGACCAGGCCCGATGAACATCAGCCTCCCCTACTGGAGTTATCCTACTTCTGTTAATATCACCCAATACCCCATATTTGTTTTGGCCACCACCTTATCCTATTGATTCATTCCAACCCCAGGGTAGGGTCTGTCATTCATCCTGGTGACATTTGATATTAGTTTTCTTTTGGTGCTGTAACAAATTATCACAAAATTGGTGGCTAAGAATAATACACCTTGGGGCTGGGATTGTGGCGCAGTGGTAGCGTGCTCGCCTAGCACGCGGGAGGCACTGGGTTCGATCCTCAGCACCACATAAAAATACAATAAAGATATTCTGTCACCTACAACTAAAAAATAAATATTTAAAAAAAAAAAGAATAATACACCTTATAGCTCTGCAGGCCAAATCCAAAAAGACCCGCAGGACCGTGCTCCTTCTGGGGCCTCTCGGGCAGAGCTTTCCTTGCCTTTTCCAGAGGTTGTCAGCCATCCTCGGCACATGCCCCTGCATCCCTGTCCCTCTGCTTCTATTGTCACGTGGCCTCACTGATGTGACTTCCTGCCTGCCTCCGGTGAGGCCCACGGGATAACCCGGCACGATCACCTCCTCTCAGGAGCCCAAACCTGATTTCACCAGCAAGGTCCCTTTTGCCAGGGAAGGTCACATAGCCACAGGTCCTGGGGATTAGGACAAGGACATCTTCCAGAGGCCCTTATTCTGTCCTTGCGGTCATTTCCCTGCACTGGGCCTACCTGTTGCCTTCTTTAGTCTTTTTTGGGAGCACCTGGCCGGGGAGGGCCTTTCAGTCAGGACACCCCCC
>CM053400.1:7461195-7490455 GCA_028644305.1 Xerus rutilus
TAGTTATTTACAGTTCAACCGTGACAGTGCCTCCTATGTCCCCTTTCAGTTCCTGGAACTTTAGGTAACTGGCCAGGGGATCTGGCAGCCTGTGGTTATGCACCCCCATCCGTGAGAAGCAAGCATAGCAAAGCATTAATCACAGAAGCACAAAGAACAGGTTAGCAGATACGTGCAGGCCTGAGCCAGAGTGACTCCATTTTGTGTTAGGATTTTACAGTCCCCATTTTTTTTTTTTTTTAAATAGATGGACACAGTGTCTTTATTTTATTGCTTTGTATGTGGTGCTGAGGATCGAACCCAGGGCCTCACGCATGCGAGGCAAGCGCTCTACCGCTGAGCTACAATCCCAGCCCAACAGTCCCCATTTTTTAAAAATACTTTTTTAGTTGTCAATGGACCTTTATTTTACTTATTTATATGTGGAGCTGAGGATCGAGCCAGTGACTCACATGTGCGAGGCAAGTGCTCCACCACTGAGCCACGGCCCGGCCCAGCCTGTCCTCATTTTCTGGGCTCTTTTTTTTTTTTTAAATATTCTTTTAGTTGTAGATGGACATAATGTCTTTACTTTATTTCTTCTTATGTGGTGCTGAGGATTGAACCCAGGGTCCCATGCATGCGAGGCAAGCACTCTACCGCTGAGCTACAATCCCAGCCCGTTTTCTGGGCTCTTGTAAATGACATCACAGACACAAAAGATGCCCCCCGTGTCTCTGCTGGAGAAGCTGCTCTCTGGCCTGGGGCACCTGGAGCGGGCACTGGGGCTTGGTAGAGCTCTGCCCTGACCTGGGTGCCACCAATGTCTCTGGGAATGGCTAGGGGAACCTGGGCCCAGCCCCTCTGTGGGGCTCTGGGGCTGGTCCCTTCCTCCATAACCCCCACATAGAAAATGGGGCTCCCAGTCCTCTGCCTCCTTCATGGGGCTCTGAGGAGCAGGTGCTGGACATCCTGGTGGAGATCCTGGCCTCCCTGGAAAGCCAGAAAACAGCACTCCCTGTTGGCAAGCCACGGACTTACACAGATTTACTCAGAATTGTTTTTTGTTGTTTTGTTTTGTTTTTTGGTACCAGGGATTGAACTCAGGGGCACTCGACCACTGATCCACATCCCTGGCCCTATTTTGTGTTTTATGTAGAGACAGGGTCTCACTGAGTCGCTTAGCACCTCGCCATTGCTGAGGCTGGCTTTGAACTCGTGATTCTCCTGTCTCAGCCTCCCAAAGTGCTGGGATTACAGGCTTGCGCCACCGTGCCGAGCTCAGAATTGTTGCAGAGGGCCGTCATCCGCTCTCCAGCTTGTTTTTGAGGCACTGTTATTTACATATGTGGTTCTGTATGTTTGCTTTATTTCATGTTCTCTCTTTATGTAGGCACGTGTTATGATTGCACTTTATTTTGCAGGACTATTTGCAGGTTAGTTGCAGATATTTTGACCCTTCACCCCTCAACATTTCTGTATGTTTCTTCTACAACAAGGACATCTCTTATATAACAAGTGATCTGATTCAGCATTCAACATTGATGTAGCATAAATTTGAATATGAAATGTGCATTCAATCCAGGTGTAGTGGCACACACCTGTAGCCCTAGCTACTCAGGAGGCTGAGGCAGGAGGATCACCTGAGCCCCCTTCTCTGAGGCCAGCCTGGACAACAGTGAGGCCCTATCTCCAAAAAAGTTCATATTCAAATTCTGCTGATTTGCTGAGTGCGCTGGCACACGCCTGTAATCCCAGCGGCTCGGAAGGCTGAGGCATCGCAAGTTCAAGGCCAGCCTCAGCAAAAGCAAGGCTAACCAACTCAGTGAGACCTTGTCTCTAAATAAAATACAAAATAGGGCTGGGGATGTGGCTCAGTGGTTGAGTGTCCCTGAGTTCAATCTCTGGTACCCCCCGCCCCCCAGAATTCTACTGATTCTCTCAATATTGTCCATTTCAGGGATCCTCTCCTTTACCCTGATCCAGGGCCTAAACATTGCATTTAGTTGCTGTTTCTTTCATTTCTCTTATTCTGGAACATTCTTTGGCTCTTCTTTATCTTTCATATATTCATGTTTTTAGAGAGTTCAGGCCAAACCCTCAGTTTGAGTTTGTCTGACTTTTCTTCATAATTTGATTCAGATTTGGGATTTTGGGGATGACACTGAGTTTTTCTCACTACTTTTTTTTTAACTTTAAAGACGGTCAGCCTGTGGCCCAGAGAGAGAAGATAATTGAAGACATGGCAAACTTTAAATCTCCTGTCTGCACTTAGTTGCTGTGTGACCCTGGGCAGATAGGTGTACTTCTCTGGGCTGTAGTTTCCCCATCTGTAACAGAGTAGTGAGCGATCGGCCCCACAAGGCTGGGGGATGGTGTTGAGCAGGTATTGCAGGAAAGCAGGTCCCCAGGCCAGTGTCAGGGGAGTGGTACACAATGCCACACATCTGCACTCTTCTCTGTGCCCCCACCCCTCAATTGACCTGGGGTGTGGTAGCAGGAGGTTATGGTCAACTGCCAGATTCCCCTCAGCTGTCCAGGGCCCAGCAGAGCGAGCAGGGCCGGAGGCTACAGTCCCCTTAGACTCTGTAGCTGTCAGTGGGATGACGGGGACAGGCTGGGAGGGAAGGCCAGGACAAGGACCCAGAACATTCCCCTGCTCCTTAGGCCTAGCAGAGCCGAGTTCTGGAACCCAGCCAGCCCCCCGCACAGGATGCCACAGGTCTGGGAGCACTGCAGCTTGTTCTGGCAGGTCCTTGCCTCCTGGGGAGGGACATGAGTGACTTGAGTGGAGTGGAAGTCTGCTGGAGGGAGGAGGCTGTCCTCCAGGCCCTGAGCTCCGGGTGAAACGGGGAAGGAGACACAGGGCCCTGTGACCCTGCCGGGCAAATGCTAGACGATTGCATTTTATTTTGCTTTTCTTGCGGTGCTGGGGATCAAACCCAGGGCCTCACACATGCAAGGCGAGTTCTACCACTGAGCTAGAGCCCAGTCCCAGGAGTTAGACGCTTCAGATGCGCAAAAGAAAGAAAAGAGATGTGACGGACACCCACGCCCACACCTTACAGCCACATGACCTCCGTCTTGCTTTCTGAACAACCGGAAGTATTTACCTCCTCGTTCTCACTGTTCCCTTGAGTGGAGAGCAGAGCCCTGCAGCCCCAGGCCACCTGGGGAAATGATTCTACTTTCTTCCCTAGACCAAGAAAGCCCACAGCCCACAAGTGGCCACCTCCTCCACCTGGTGCCATCTTGGGTGCTGAAGACACGGTGGTGGGGCTTGGGGTTCAGCTCCTCCCTGCTCCCACAGAGCTCCCGTCCTGGGTCTCCCAGAACCCAGCTTGGGTGCTTGTGTATCATTCCTCCAGGAAGGACCAAATTTCTGCCTCAGGGTCTCAACAGAGAACTCCATTTGAACACCTTCCTACAGGGGGGTTGAATATTCACAGAGCCCTAGAAAGAGGTGGGCATCTATTCCTGAGGAAAAGGGGAGCCCTAACCCCACACTACACCCCATGCCTGAGAACGAAGCCTGAGTAGGAAAGTTAAAGCATGCATCCTAGAAGGTAGCGTAGGGGACATCCAAGTGACATCAAGCAGGCAAATATTTTTTCAGGACAAGAAATAAAGAACATTAACCATAAAATAAGATTTTCAAATTATACTTCATTAAAACTAAGAACATCTGTTTATCAAAAGACTCCAGGAACCAGGTGCAGTGCCGCAAACCTGTAATCCCAGTGGCTCTGAAGGCTGAGGAAGGAGGATCGCAAGTTCAAGACCAGCCTCAACAACTTAGTGTCTCAAAATAAAAAATAAAAAGGGATACTACTGCTCAATGGTAGAGCGCCTCTGTGTTCCATCCCCAGTACCAGAAAGAAAAAAGAAAAGAAAAGAAAAAAAAAAGCACATAATCTGAGATTGTTTAGTTACTGGAAACTCAGGCCTTGCACCTGAGCCCTGCTTTATCTGGAATCACCCTCAGAAGCCTAACCAGCAGGGCTGCACACCCCTGAGTTCAATCTCCAGTGTCAAAAAATAAAAGACTCAGCCAGGCGGGGTGGCACAAGCCTGTAATCTCAGCACTTAGGGAGGCTGAGACAGGAGGATCGCGAGCAAGTTCAAAGCCAGCCTCAGCAATGGCGAGGCGCTAAGCAACTCAGTGAGACCCTGTCTCTACATAAAACACAAAATAGGGCTGGAGATGTGGCTCAGTGGTCGAGTGCCCCTGAGTACAATCTCCAGTACCAAAAAATAAAAATAAAAATAAAATAAAAGACTCTATGAAGAAAACAGAGAGGCAAGCCATAGAATGAAAAAACTTCCAATGAGTATATTCAGCTAAGGGCTTGTACCTAAAATATATAAAGAGCTCCTGCATTTCAATGAGAAAGGCCGGACAAACTTCTTTAAAAAAAAAATTGGCACACCACACACACAAAAATCTCAAGACTTGAACAGGCGTCTTACAAGAAAGAGTATTTAAATGGTTAACATGGGCAGGGGTGTAGCTCAGGGTAGAGTGTTTGCCCAGCATATGCAAAGCCTTGGGTTCTATCTCCAACCCTGCAAAAAAAAAAATAGCTAATAAACACAGGAAAAGGTATCCAACCCTGTTACTCATCAGAGAAATGCAAATTTAAAACACAATGAGGTCACTGCACATACACCGAATTGAGTAAAGTTTTAAAAACTGGTAACGCCAAGCGCTCCCGGGGATAGAGAACAGTTAAGTACCCCCGCTACCAGTAGTTAGAAAACTGGATGAAGACTGTCCGGGCTCAGCACACACACACTTCATGGCCTAGCGAGTCCACTCCCAGGTACATGCACAACAGCACACATGCAGTTAGGCACCAACATGTATGTACAAGAACGTCCCCAGGACCGTTGTTATAATCAAAATGTCGAAAGAACCCAGTGTCCTTCAGACAGATAAATTGTGCTTGATCCTGCTTTCTGAACTACAAAGCCACGGCCATGCATGAGCAACTGCTATTTGCAGCAATGTAAGCGATTCTTTCAATGTATCGTTGACTTAAGCCGGACGCTGGCGCATGCCCATAATCCCAGCAACTCAGGAGGCTGAGGGAGGAGGATCGCAAGTTCGAGGCCAGCCTGGGCAACTTTGCAAGATTTTGTCTCAAAATGAAAAAGAAAAAGGGGCAGAGATGTAGCTCAGTGGTAAAGTACTCCTGGGTTTGGTCCCCAGTACCATCAAACAAAACAAAACAAAACAAAAAAAACATTGAATTAAAGAGGCCGGTACAAAAGAACAGACTGTATGTTTCAACCTAAATCAAGTTCAAAAGCAGACAAAACTGAACAATCTCTGGTGTAGAGGTCAGGCTGGTGGGTTCCTTTCCAGAAGGGCGCGAGGAGTGTGCTGGGGGTCTAGGTCCTGCCTGCTGCCCTGGGTACATGTTGTATTTACCTGTCTGAGGACAGTGGTCTGTGGATTTGCGATCTGTGTGGCTGTGTGGGACTTCAATCAACGCTTTTTTGGCTGCTGTGGATTGAACCCAGGGCCTTGCACGTGCTAGGCAAGCACTTTACCACGGAACCACACCCCCCACCCTTAATAAGTTTACTAGAAATTTGTGTTGCTGGGCCTGACCTGGAGACCAAATGTGAGGTAGTCACGTTAGTTTGGGGGAGGGGGTGGGGCTCATGGTCCAAAAGGGACCAAGAGAATTTGCTGGAGGGTTGTCTGTGAGTATAAGTGGAGGAGAGGACAGGAGACCCCAGGCAACCTGGGCCTGGAGGAGCATGGGCGTCTGGGACCTGCCTGGCCTCACCAGCTTCTCTCACCCTCCAGGATCCATCCCTCCAGGCCGCCTGTGCAGGAGACCCCAACCGCTACTATGACGAGGCTGCTGGAGTGTGTTGCTACCGCTGCCCCCCAGGTGAGTGGCAGTGCTGGGGGCGGGGAGCGGGGCATCTTTGTCTTCAGGTTGTGACCTCTGGGGGAAAAATGGGAGCTGACAATCACTGTCATTATTGCTACAGGTTTCTGAGGGCTGTCCCTAATGTCACAGGATCCCGCAAGGCTGGGGCTGGTGGAATCAGACTAGGTTTGTTGCTGTTGCAAAGAAGCAAGGCCGTCTCAGGGGTTCTGTTATTCAGTGAAAGCCGCCCCTTCCTGGACATTTGCCATATATACACTAGTCTGAGGCCCTTGGTGCTTTGTGCTATTTATTTAGTTGTTACTATTGTCCTTATCAGTTCCATTTGCAGATGAGGCTGTTGGGGCTCAACAAGGTTCAGTAACATGCCCAGGGTCACAGAGCTGGGGTAGGGTGGAGCCATTTGGGGCTGGAGCCTGGGGCTCCGTGACCCCAGAGCCTAGACTGTTGCCATTCCCCCCACTGTTCCTCCTTTCTGGGGTCTGGAAGCCCTTTGTGGTTCTTGTCTGCTCCAGCCCAGAATACATGTTTTGTCCAAGGATGACCTGAACTACAGATTTCTAGGGGAACAGAGCTTGCTTGACCAGGGCTGGCTTTTTGGAATGCTCACCCAACCCCCAGGACAGTGGTAGATGATCAGGAAATCCTTCTGGAACATTCTCTAAATGATGCTCAGGCCTAGGAGGTGAACAATTAGAGCAGGGTCACAAGGCATTTTGGTCCCCTGTGGTTATTATCAAAAGTCCCAAGCTGCAAGCAGTGGCCTCAGATGGGTGGGGCACATGACCTCCAGGAACAGAGATTGTCACTGGGCGGGAGAGACCTTAGTCTTGACAGAGGAGGATGGGAGGAAGTCACTTGCTTTGAGCAGGCAGGACCCTGGGAGTGGGCGAGTGTCGTCTGGAGGGCTTCCTGAGTACCAGGAGGTGGGGGCTCGCCTGCCCACCCTCAACTCCTCCCTGCCCAGCTGCCTGGAGGGTGACCACAGGCTGTGATGCACAGGTGGGTGGCAGAGGGGATGTGGCTCCAGTCAGGCCAGTCCCAGACCTGTGGCCTCTTAACTTTCCCTGTGAGATCTGGACCCAGAATGCACATTGGCCACCAGAGGACAGAGAGGTGTTTTGGGGGAAAATTTGATACTTTCTATTTCCCCAAAGAAGACTCAAAGTAGTTATCATGGGGGAGAAAGTGGGACTTGTTGATCTTTCTGGCCATATTTAGTGGTTTGGGGTTGATTTTGGATGATGGCAGGTGGGTCTTCGTGCTGGGTTCAGTGCTGGGGACCTCAGTGCTGAACGGTCCCCCAGCCTGCCCTCCCCCTTCTATCTGTTTGCCCATCTGTATTGTCTGCTCGGGCTGCCGGCACAGAGAACTGCAGACCAAGTGCAGTTAACATAAACAAATAACTTGGCATAAACAAGTTATTTTCCTCTGGAGGCTGGCAGGGCCAGGATCAAGGTTCCGGCAGGACTTTCTTTCTTTTTTTTTGGTACCAGGGATTGAACTCAGGGGTGCTCGACCACTGAGCCACATCCCCAGCCCTATTTTGTGTTTTATGTAGAGACAGGGTCTCACTGAGTTGCTTAGCACCTCGCCGTTGCTGAGGCTGGCTTTGAATCGCGATCCTCCTGTCTCAGCCTCCCAAAGTGCTGGGATTACAGGCGTGCGCCACCGCACCTGGCTAGGACTTGGTTTCTGATGAGGACTCTCTTCCTGCCCTGTGGTCAGCTGTTTTCCTGGTAGTGGGGAAGCCTGTCTCTGTTTCTTCTCCTCCCCCTCTTCCTATGAGGCCACAAGGCCTATGTGATTAGGGCTCTGCCCTTAATGACCTCATTTAACCCTAATTACCTCCTGAAATCCTGTCTCCAAGTATAGTTACAGTGAAGGTTAGGATTTCAATATATGAATTGGGGGGTATGCAATTCAGTCCCTCTTATTATCCTCCCACCAATCCCCTGCCCTCTGCCCACCTAGCCAGCCACCCAGCCAGCAAATGTCTTATATGAAGTGACTTCTCACTTTTCCAGCTCTTTCTCCAGGAACTGCTGGGTGTTTCCAAGCCTCTGAGCCTTTAGACATGCCTGTCCCCTCCCGTCATCTCCACCTACTGCAATTCCAGTGTCCCTTCCTTCAGGGGACTTCTTTCCAGCCCCTCTCGTTGGTGCTTTCACCTTAGCCCCTCCCTTTGGGATCAGTGTGGTCCACAGTGCTCTGTGCCCCTCTGGGGAACCTCCCACCCCAGCCATAGGAGAGAGTCCTTCCCACCCTCCCATGTCCCCTTGATCCCAGCCTTGACAGGGAGCAGGTGGAGGGGGAGTGACATCCTTGTCCCAGGCTCTCTCCATGTAGAAGCTGTGACTTAGGAGGGGGCTCCTCCCACCACTTTCCCTCTCCAAGGCCCCGTCCTGAGGGTGGCTGGGCACCCAGTGCCTGGACGATGGGTGGGGCATTTTGCTGGAGTTTTTTTGTTTGTTTTGGCACCAGGGATTGAACTCAGGGGCACTCAACCACTGAGCCACATCCCCAGCCCTATTTTGTGTTTATGTAGAGACAGGGTCTCACTGAGTTGCTTAGTGCCTCGCCGTTGCTGAGGCTGGCTTTGAACTCGCGATTCTCCTGTCTCAGCCTCCCAAAGTGCTGGGATTACAGGTGTGTGCCACCGTGCCCGGCTTCCTGGAGTTTTATTGACCCTGTGCTTCTGGGCAAGTCACAGAGGAATAGCAAAAACCCCACAAAAACCCCTCCCTCCATCTTTTGGGGAAATTTCTGACGTTTTGTCTGCCCCTGCAGTCAGTGCTCTGCGGGTCGGGATGTGCATGTGGGCGGGTTGGTGAGGAAGGAAGCTGGAGGCCTTTGTGTTTGAGAGGTTGGCACCTTTTCCAGGGCCCTCAGGCCTGTGATGGCTTCTCAAGCCTTCAGACAGCCCCTCCCCAGCCCCCTGCTTGCACTGCCCTAGTGACAAGGAGCTCACTTCCTCTCACACGGTGGAGGGTGCAGGGCTGCAGCCGCGATGCGGGGGCCTCTGCTGAAACACCCTGAGCTCTTGCCCCTGGCTTGCTATTGGCCCCAAGGCACTGCTCTTGGGGGGCTAGAGGAGCATGTGGGGAGCCTGTGCGGGCTCTTCATGTTCTCCCAGTGATTCTGGCCCCCTTCCCTGGCTCCAGGACTCATTCTGTGCAGAAAGCCTGCCCTGAATTTTTCCAAATGTTCTGCAGAGAGCACAGCTTGTCTGGGGCCAGGCAGGGGATCCCATTCCTTCCCAGGAGCTGAGGTTTGTCCAGGGCCATGAAAGGAGGAGCAGGAGGGCTTATGGGGCCCCTCTGGCTCCAGCTGCCCTTAGATAAAGCCTGGCCTCTCCCAAGGGCCTGCCTGTCTGCCTGGCGTGACAGCTACTGCCCTGGCTGAGCCCTTCACACCCCCGTCACTCTCACATTCCAGGGTCCCTCTGAGGGTGCTGGGCTCCCTCCTGTCCTGGGCACTTTGGCCCAGCAGAGTGGCAGCCCCCAGTCCCTCTGCCCGTCTGTGCTTGGCCAGCTCCTCTTTGCTGCGGCCCTCAGCTAGACCAGCTGCAATGTTTGTGGCTGCTCTGGGCTTGGCGCCTTCTGCGTCCACTGTCCTGACCCTCGTTGCACCTGTCAGGACCTGCCTGTCATTTTTCATCCTGCAGGGTACCCTACCCAAGCACAGGGCTTGGCACCTAGTAGGTTCTCGTTAGAGTTTTGAATGAGTGGAAGAAGGACTGTGGCTGGGTTGCCCCAGCATACTCTTCTCTGTGACAGCTCAGGCCTCAACCCAGGGCCAAGCTTCCACTGTCCCTCGGCACCTTCTGTTGCTGAAGTCAGACCTGCCACTCTCTCCTGCCCATCCCCTGCTTTGGTTCCTTCCAGTCTTGTCTTTATTTCAGCCTGAAAAATCCACCAGGGTTTTCTGTGTAGGAAAAAGTGTATATTGATGGGAGGGGGGCGAGGGGGATTGGCCCAGTGCAGCTGCGGGCGGGGTTCTGTGGGGTGAGGAGGAGCCACCGGGGGTTTCACAAGTAGAGGAGGTGATGTTTACATGGATCTGATAACTTCACAGGGAGGTGTGCTGAGATAGAGCTCAGAGGAGAGCGGGTGGAATCCCAGAATCTGAAAAAGAACCTAGATGGCTAATCTGCATCCACCTACCCATTCACTCATTCACCCATCCACCCAACCATCCACCCACTTAACCATTCACCCATTCACCCATCCACCCAACCATCCACCCACTTAACCATCCATCCATCCAGCCCTCCTTCCATCTGTTTACCTGTCCATCCATTTATCATCTACCCATCTATCCATCCACCCACCTACCCACCCATCCACCCACCTGTCCATTTGTCCATCCATCCATCCATTTATTTACTCACCTGTCCATTTACCTGACCATTCATCCACTTGCCATCTACCTATGTATCCACCCACCCATCCACCCATCCTGCATCCACCCACCCTTCCATTCACTCATCCATCCATTCATCTACCCATCTACCCATCCACCCATACATCACTCCATCCATCCATCCATCCATCCATCCATCCATCCATCCATCCCTGTGTTCTGAGCTTTTTCTCTCTACCAGGCACCCCCATGAGGAGGGTGAGAACCTCACAGGCTCAATCTCAATAAGACAGGTATTATAGTAGATGTGAACCCTTTTTGTTTGTAAGAAAGGGGGGCCTCATAGTTTGAGTTCCCCAGAAGTGGGATGTTATAGGCTGAATTGTGTCCCCACTTCCCAAATTCATATGTTGAAGTTCTAGGACCTCCAAAGTGACTCTTTGGAGAAAGGATCTTTTGAGAGGAGAGTAGATTAAGATGAAGTCACTGGGGTGGACCCTAATCCAGGATGACTGGTGTTCTTATAAGAAGAGGAGATTTGGACACACATGCATAAGAAGATTTGAGGACACAGGGAAAGACAGATGTTCACAAGCCAAAGAGAGATGCCTCCAAGGGCATCAGCCTGCCCAACCTTGATCTTGGGCTTCTGACCTCCAGAGCTGTGAAACAGTAAGTTTCTGTTGTTCTGTAAGAACCACCAAGTCTGTGGCACTTTGTCTTACCCCGTTTTCAGTGTGGCAGGTGAATTCTACATAGGGGGTGATCTATGAAGAACAGAGGTGCCTTTGGCAACGGTATAGGGGGTGGAGAAGTCCAGGAGCGTGGCACTGCTTCTGGACACCGTCTTGTTGCAGGATGACATGGCAGAGGGCATCACATGGCGAGAGGGACAAGCCTTCCATCTCCAGCCTCTCCCCCTACTGCTAGAGCCATCACGGGGGCCCCACCCTCATGGCCTCATGTCATCTCAGTCACATCCCAAAGGCCTCTCCTCCAAACACTATTGACCTGTGAATTTGGGGATCAAGTTTCCAACACATGAATTTTGGGACAGACAGTCCGGGTAACCCTAGCCAATTAACGCAGGCCTGGAGACAGTGACTCAAGGGTACGTGGTTTATTTGGGGAGTCACCCCTGGAAACACGGATTGGGAAGCAGAGAATGATGCAGGGGGAGAGAAGGCTGCCAATCAAAGTGTGTTGCCAGGCCAGCTACAGGATGAGCGGCTGGGGCTTAATCCCACTGGGGACCCTGGGGGCCTGAGGTCCCTGGGGGAGGAAGCGCTGGGGTGCTTCTCCACGGCTGCCTCCATCGCTGAGGCAGGGCTGCTCCCTGGTGTTCAACCCACGCACTGGCAGAGCAGGCTTGGGGTTTGGAGATCCAGACACACACAGAGGGCTGAGCAGCAGGGGGTTGAGGTCCTAAAGGGTGGTGGTGGGGGGGCGTGACAGCATCCGTCCCCAGAGGACTCTGAGGACACAGGGCTGAGTCGAAGAACCCAAGCTCACCTCCCTCATGAGAGCTTGGAAGCAGGACACCATGGCAGTTCCGAGCCCTCTCCCCTTGCCTGCCCCTCCCACCTCATCTCCAACGCCTGTCTGTTTTGTGTTCCCACGACAATAGGACCCCACACACTGGGGACTTACAGAGAACAGAACTGTATTCCTTGCGGTCCTGGAGGTTGGAATGTCCAAGGTCGAGGTGCCAGCCATGGTGAAGTCCTTCTATGCCATCTCATGGTGGAAGGCAAGATGGTGACATTAATTCACAAGGGTGACATCAATCCATTCTCCAGGGCAGAGCCCCATGGTCTAGTCACCTCCTGACATTCCACCTCTTGATCCTTGTGCTAGAGATTGAGCTTCCAACACTCCACACTGCAGCCGCACCCCAATTCCTTTTGTCTGTGACATTGTCTCTGCACAGTGGCCTGCCCTGCCTCCCTGCCCTTGGCCAAGCTTGCCTGGCCCATAGCCCCTCCCCAGTCTGCAGGTCTCTTTCAGGCCACCAGGTGGGGAAAATTCTTTCAGCCCCAAGAATCCACAGCGTAAGAAGAAAGCACCCAGTGGCTCAGATAAACCCGACCCACCACCTGGGCTATTCTCCTGGGAGGGCAGCCTGGGGGCTGGGAAGAACTTCCAAAATGTGCCTGCTGCAGCGGCTGGTAGGATCCACTAGGAGCCCGTGCTCCCGGGGGACCTGACCTGTTTGGAGCAATCAGGGAAGGCCTGAGGAGGGGGCATCTTGAGGGTGGCATCTGAGCGTCCTGAGGATGAGCAGGAGCTGGCCAAGGTGGGGAGGGGTGTGCTCAGGTTGGAGGGCACAGGATATGCCAAGGCCTGGGGGTGAACAAAGTTGGGCTACTCAAACACTGGGCTGGAGCTGAGGAGGGTCATTTGTCCAAAGCACAGGTGACGAGGTAGCTGGAGGCGAGGGGGCTGGCGGCCCAGACCCCAGCAGGAGCAGCTGTCCGTGTGTAGTCCTGGGGCCTGAGCAGCCGGGGTTGGGTGGGCCCTGACGCTGAGCCAGAGATGCGAGGTGGTGACAGGAACTTGGAGAACATCTGGGAGGCAGGAAAGGACTGATCAGTGATTGGGCCAGGGGCAGACCAGGACAGGGACACTGGGGACTAGCTCCAAGAACACCGAGTTGCCTGAGACTTTCCTAATGCTCAGCAGGGAGGTCTGTCTAGACAAAGGGTGGAGAACAAAGAAGAGTTGCTCCCTCTGGGACCTGTCTATCCCCTGCTGTGGCTGGCGTGGCTGCCTCAGGGCTATTGCACCAGCGGTTCCTCCGCCTGGAACACTCCTCTTGGCTGCCTTCTTCCCTTCTTTGGGTCTCCTTGAGGTCTCTGGCCACACTCTCTAGAGCGCTTACTCCATCCCCGCCCATGTCTCTGTCTTCAGTTTGCCCCCACATCAGAAACGGGCTTGCTAGTTTCTCTCATTGCTGCCCATCCCTCGTCCCTCTCTCCCACACTAGCATGTGAGACCCAGGGGAGCGGGGTCTCCTCTTCTTTGACTCTTAAATTGGGACTTGGATTATAGGTGGTGGTCAGTGAATGTGAGCTGAGTGGAAAACAAATCAGAGGGGCCACAAATCAGTGTGTCCTGCAGCACACAGTCCCTGGTGCTCACCCCAGAACAGCCTCTGGTGCTGATGGGTGATTTTAAAGGGACACAGAGAGGGTGTCTGGGTGGGGTCAGATGATCAGGAAAGTTCCATGAGGACACCATATTCATTCAGCCTGATCTTCCCAGCAGATGGGGATGGAGAGGGAGAGGGGGATGGGGATGGAGAGAGGGAGGGAGAGGGAGGAGAGGGGGTGAGGATGGAGAGGGAAAGGGAGAAGGAGAGGGGGAGGGGATGGAGAGAGGGGGAGGGAGAGGAGTTGAGATGGGGAGGGTGATGGGGACAGGTAACAGGACAGGGAAAGGACAGGGCTGGAGATGAGATGGAGAGGCTGCACAGGAAGCGTTTGCGTTTGTTGGCTGGGGTTGCTGGAACAAAGTGGCTTGAGCAGCAGCCATTCACTGTCTCAGAGCCCAGGAGGCTTGAAGTCCTACAGGAGGTGCTAGCAGGGCCGAGCTGCCTCTGAAGCCCAGGGAAGAATCTGGCCCCTCTCCCAGCGTCTGGTGGCTTCTCAGCTCGTGAGGGTCGCTGCACTCTTCTCACGTGCCCTGCCTGTGCACACGTCTGTCTCTGTGTCCAAATGTCCCCCCTGCTCATGGGGACATCTGCCCATACTAATGACCTCATTTTAACTTGAAAAACTCTGTAAAGACCCTTTCTCCAAATAAGGTCACATTCTGAGGTGCTGGGTCTTAGGAATCAGCCTGTCTTTTGGGAGGACACAATTGTGCCCAGGACAACATCCAGCACATGAGGGTGTTAGAGATGCCCAGTGGCGAAGGAAAGAGTGCGTGGAGTGGGCAGTGCTTCCCCGCGCTGGACCAGGAGTTTGGGGCCATAGAACGAGGCCCGGGAATGCCAGGCCAGGAGTCTATATGAGGTTGGCAGAACGTGTGTTAACCAAGGGTGATGTGCCAGGCCCTGTGATGGGGACTCATGGGCAAGTGGGAATGGGAAGACCCACCTGGAGCAGCTGACAGGCTTGGTGGGCATTTAGACGCTAAGAATTAGTTCACAGGCCGGGCGCGGTGGCACATGCCTGTAATCCCAGCAGCTCAGGAGGCCGAGGCAGGAGGATAGCGAGTTCAAAACCAGCCTCAACAATTTAGCAAAGCCCCAAGTAACTCAGTGAGACCCTGTCTTTACATAATACAACAAAAAGGGCTGGGGATGTGGCTCAGTGGTTGAGTGCCCTGAGTTCAATTCCCAGTACAAAAACAAAAAAACAAAAAACAACCCAAGAATTAGTTCACAAATAAATGTGAGACTACAAGAGTAAGGTGTAGG
Source organism: Xerus rutilus (assembly GCA_028644305.1). Classification (NCBI taxonomy): domain Eukaryota; kingdom Metazoa; phylum Chordata; class Mammalia; order Rodentia; family Sciuridae; genus Xerus; species Xerus rutilus. Next base: position 7,475,869 of record CM053400.1, read on the forward strand.
AGGGTGAGGCTTGTGGGCCTTTGATGTTTAGATCGGGGGTCTCCAAGGCAGCGATGTTTCAGTGACAACATGAAGGCTGGGCAGGAGTTTATTGGGAGAGTGGAACATGGTCTGGCTGGCTGAAAGCCCAGGGGCAGAAGGGACCATGGCCTTTTGGGGGACAGGTGGATGTAGCTGTGGCTGAGATGAGAGAGTGAGGAGGATGTGGGGGCAGAGACTCTTCAGCCCTGGCTGGGGCCTGCGCCTCTATCCTGGGAACTACAAGAAACCCTTAGAAGCTCTAGGCAGGGAGTGACTGCGTCAGCTTGACCTCTCAGAAAGACTACTTACTGGGCATCTACTGAGGTGTCCTGAGCTGGAGAGTGACAGCCACAGGCTAGGGTTTTCTTTTTTAATACTGAGGATTGAACTCAGGGGTACTCGACCACTGAGCCACATCCCCAGCCCTATTTTGTGTTTTATGTAGAGACAGAGTCTCACTGAGTTGCTTAGCGCCTGCTGTTGCTGAGGCTGGCTTTGAACTCACGATTCTCCTGTCTCAGCCTCCCAAAGGGCTGGGATTACAGGCGTGCGCCACTGGGTTCGGCTAAGGACAGTGGTTTTGAGATCGGTGCTTTGTGTTATTCAAGAGCAGGGGCACCTGAATGGGCGCAATTATTTTAATTAGCCTCTAACTAAAATTCCCTTCTGAATTCCTTCCATTATGAAATTAGGCAATAAAGCCCAGTGGTGATGGTAGTTTTGGGGGCAGAAATCACAGATATTCTCATGTTACAGTTGTTGCTAATATAAAGTATGGATTAGGCTTACCTTGAACTATGGTAGTTATCAGGCCTTGTTCAAGGAGTTGAGAGAACCACGTGTTACTCGGCCTTGTTTGATGTCCATATCAATACAGTTGGGTTCCTTGGAATCCTGTTTTTAGTTTATGCATTTATGATTCTGTGCAATGTCTGCAGATTTATCCAGAAGGGCTAGAGTCACAAGAAATGGGCGGAGCTCCTGGTCCAGATTATTCTCATTGTTGTAATGAAGAAGCCTAATTCTGCTTAGGCCCAAAGGAGACATAAGAGAAATAATGGGCTCAATAACAGAGAAAGCCGGGCCAGGTGGCTCAAGCCTGTAATCCCAGCACTTAGGGAGGCTGAGACAGGAGAATTGCGAGTTCAAAGCCAGCCTCAGCAACTGCGAGGTGCTAAGCAACTCAGTGAGACCCTGTCTCTACATAAAACACAAAATAGGGCTGGGGATGTGGCTCAGTGGTCGAGTGCCCCTGAGTTCAATCCCTGGTACCAAAAAATAAAATAACAGAGAAGTCACAGGGCGCCCTAAATTCAGGGGTTTGAACGATGCTTTCAGGAGTCCCGATTTCTCCACCCCCAGCACTTGCTGTCTTCTGAGTAGCCACAGGCAGGTCCTGCCCAGGTTCACACCTGTGCTGCAGTGGCCGTGACCTGGCATCTCTGGGCTTAAATGCCCCCCTCAGACAGGAGTCCAGTAGTGTGGGGAGAGTCTCTTTCCCAGTGGCGTTTTGTGAGAACTCTCAGAGCTGAGGCTGCTGGACTGGCCGGTGTGGGTCATGTGCTCACACTGCACCAATCACAGGATGAGGAAGGAGTACTCTGATTGTCCTTTTGGGTCATGTGCCTTCCTGAGCCAATGATATTGGCCAGAAGGAGTAAGTGACCCCCATCGGTGTGCCCATCTCAGAAGCAGCTGTTGGAGCTACACTGGCTGTGGGTGGGGTGGGGGCAGGACTGGCAGATACCTTTGTGGACATCCTGGGGGCCCACCGCTGTCAGGGTCAGCTCATGTAGAGTGGGGGGCAGGGGTTGCTGGGTGATCTGCGTGACATCTGTCAGCCTGGGTTAGGATCCTCCACTCCCCGTGGCTCCTCCAGTTCCTGTAGAGAAACAGACCCCCCTTGAGGATGGTGACAACCAGCTCCCAGACAGTCTCCCTGGGTGTTAGGGAGCTGGAGCACATCACACACGTTTATCTCCAGTGCCTTTAACTCTTGCAACAGTACAAGGTCCAGCTCTTCCCCTCACCCGTGTGGTTTTCCTGCCTGCCAGGTGACCTTAGGCAAGGTCAGTGCCTCCATCTGGGGCACGAGTTGTCCGGATAGGTTTGGGGGTTGCAGGTGGAGCTAGGTGGCCATCGGGGATGAGAGGTTGGGGTGGTTAAATCCTTTGCTATGGTGGCCTGCCCTGGAGCCTCTCTGCTTTTCTCCCCAGAGCAGTCCCCAGAGAAGACGCAGCTGTGCCCACGGGGTCCTTCCGACTGCAGGAAGCAGTGTGACCCTGACTACTACCTGAGTGCCTCTGGCCGCTGCACGGCCTGTGTGAGCTGCTTGGGAGGTAAGGACCAGGCTCTCCCTCGAGGGGCTCCTTCCTCTAGGAGCATCTGGGACACATGGGAGAAGCTGGGAGGTGGGAGCATGGGGATTTGGTGTGAGAACTCTGATTGGCCACCCTGCGCCTCCGTTCCCCTCTGCATTTGTGCACTGGCTTTAGCAATGATCCTTTGCCACGCGCTTCGCAGAGACTCGGCACTGAAGGGGATTCCCATTTGCAGAGTTTAGGCTTCGTGACTGCCCCAGGGAGGGTCCTTCCTTATTCCTGCTTTGTGGCGAGGGACTGAGGGTTAGCGGGTGGACAGCTTTTCCAAAGTTGCACAACTCCCGGAAGATGGCAGAACTGAGGTCTGAGCTGAGGGCCTGGCACCAGGAGCTCTGTCCTTTCTTTTCAATAAGCACTTTTATTAATTTCTTATGGTTAGAAAATGTGGTCTGGTGTTTGTTTTGTTTTTGTGTCAGTTTTTCTGGAAGGCAGGATTGGGCAATTGGTTGAAATCTTGTGACCTAATAAATAATCACATTTAAAAAAATGTGTGTGGGTGTGTGTGGGTGTGGTTTTTTTTTTTTTTTTTTTTTGTATGGGGGATTGAACCCAGGGGCACTTGACCACTGAGCCACATCCCCAGCCATATTTTGTGTTTTATGTAGAGACAGGGTCTCACTGAGTTGCTTAGCACCTCGCCGTTGCTGAGGCTGGCTTTGAACTCACGATTCTCCTGTCTCAGCCTCCCAAAGTGCTGGGATTACAGGCGTGAGCCACCGCGCCCGGCTTATACTGTTTTTTAAATACAAAATTCTCTATATATCTACTAGATCAAGCTTATTCATTGTTACTTGAATAATATGTATTTTTATTCTCTTTTTCACCTTTGCTTGCTGATTTCTGAGATGTTAAGATCTTACCTCCCAGTATGATCATGCACCCATGAGGTCTTCTGGTTTTGCTTCACATACGTCAAAACCATGTTATTAGGCACATAAATGTTCATGAACATTGTTTTTCTGGTGAGTTGGATCTTTTGTCCATATAAAATATACCTCTTTGTTTCCTTAATTCCACTATATAATTTGATATTAATATTGCTGTTCCTTCTTTCTTTATATAGATTAACATATATCTTTAATTTTTTTCCAGTGCTGGGGATTAAACCCAGGGGCACTTTACCATTAACATACACCCTCAGTCCTTTTTATTTATTTAAAAAAAATTTAAGACATGGTCTTGCTAAGTTTCTAAGGCTGGCCTCGAACATGTGATCCTCCTGTCTCAGCCTCCTGAATTGCTGGGTTTGAGGAAATATGCCATCATACCTGGCGATCTTTATATTTTTAAGAGTAATGACTGTAGTGTATAAAGTAGAAGCCATATATGTTTGTTTTAAGACATTCACACACCCCAAAAGCATGTAAAGAAGAAAGCCAATGCTGTCCTCCCTGGTCCTCCATCTGCAAGGAACTTGTGTCATCATTGGATGATTGGCATGTCTCTGTCCCCTTCCTGAGAGAGGAGGATGGGTACCTAGGGGGCAGATGGACTGTAGACACACAGAGAAGGCATTTTAAGAGAATGGTAGCATATTATTCATGACATTAAAATTATTACATTTAATTTTATTGAATGTATCAGAGGAAGAAGAAACTAAAATAAAACTAAGGAAGAGACAGCTTAGATAAACTAATGCATTTTTATTAAAAGAGATAGTATCTCCTTAAAAATTTCCTCTAAAATTTAGAAAAGAGGGCTGGGGATGTGGCTCAGTGGCAGGAGTGGCTGCCCAGCATGGGCGAGGCCCCAGCTCTGATGCCCAGCACCAGAAGAAAAAAAGTAAGAAAAGAAGTTATGATTCCTAAGGAGAGGTTAAGAATATTTTGAGGAACCACCGCCTCCTGTGGTGAAATCACAATCCAGTCGAGTTTCTGGACACCACGGAGGGGGTCTGCTGCAGAGCGAGACCCCCTAGGGAGCACAAGTGGCCTCTGGGCCCTACAGAATCCGGGTTTTTTGTTTTTTGTTTTTGGCACCAGGGATTGAACTCAGGGGCACTCGACCACTGAGCCACATCCCCAGCCCTGTTTTGTGTTTATGTAGAGACAGGCTCTCACTGATTTGCTTAGCATCTCGCCGTTGCTGAGGCTGGCTTTGAACTCGCGATCCTCCTGTCTCAGCCTCCCTAAGTGCTGGGAGTACAGGCTTGCGCCACCACGCCAGCTAAAACTTCGTCCCTCCCGCTCTTTTCCAGAGCTCTGGAGGTGGAACTTCAGGAACAATGAAGTTTTTCCCCATCTTCTCCCAAAGCAGGTTCCCTGCCCATCTGGTCATCTTCCTCCCGCCCCCAGCAGGCACTAGGGCTGCAGCTGGTTAGGGTTTCTTTTGTTTTGGCCCCCTTTGATAAAGTTTTCCATTATCTCCAGCCCTTCCTGTCCCGTCCTGCCCACCTATCCATGGCTGGCTAACCCATCTAACAGATTGACTCCACCGGGGACTGAACCATACTCTGGAAAGTCGGAGCTGGGGCCCCGGATGGGAAGCGCACAGCCAGAGATGGTCTCTTCCTTGCTGGGGGACAGGGATCTGCTTGGCCTTCGTCAGCGTCTTGTCCAGAGCTCCTGCTGCCTAGACGGGGGCACACCCCACTTCTGTGGCATCTGCCTCTCCCAGAGCTTGGTGTGCTTCTGGGAAGCTGGCAAATCCGGGTGGCCTTCCCTGCCTCTGGCCAGGCTCGTGCTGCCCCACAGCTGCTCCCTTGGGTTTTTCCTCGGGTTTCCAGCTACTTGCTGCCCTCAGCCTGCCTCTCTCCTGGTTTTTGAGAATTCCCAGGGTTTTCTTCTCTCCCCATCACAGCTTCCAGGGTGTAGGGAACATCAGTGGCTATGCAGCGTCCCCGGAGTCGGTTTGGTGGACCCGTCCTAGAGGGGCTTTCTCATTCCTGCCCGTGTCCTGTGGTCAGAATGTAGTCACCTGACCCCAGACCAACACCAAGGAAGGCCGCACCCGTGAGCCACAGGGCTTGGTGTACCCCCAGCCTCGTGATCTTAAGGCTGCAATTCACTTTTGTATCGTGGGATATTACACCGCGTCCAGAAGCTTGTCCTTTCCCCCTTTTCCTGCCTCTTCGAGCATCAGCTCTCTGAGTTTAGAGCTCCTCTTTCTGATGTTGGGTGACTTCTAGTCCTGAGCACATGGCATCGGAAGATGCCAGGGATCTGAGAATGGGGCTTCTGAGGCCCTCCACCAGGGGTTGGGAGTGCGACAGGTGGGGCTCCCAGAGGCTCTTTTAGGGGAGATGCTTGGCCTGAAGCTTTGTGGTGCTCGTGGTTGAGCAGGGTGGGGTGTCACTCCCTGCGGGTTCCCTGCTCCTCTGGATCCCTGGGGACTGGAGCCCCAGAGCCTCTCCCGCCTCCCCGGGTACCACCCTCCTGTGTTTATTTGACCATGGGCAGCTGCTGCCTGATCCCATCTACTTCCATTTCTCGGGGTGGCCTCGTCACTTCTGGTCTACTAAGGCTGCCGCTTGTGCTCCAGACACGTTAAGTATTAATTCATTAATCTGACCAGTGATGTGCGGTTTTTGGGGTTTTTTGGTACCAGGGATTGAACTCAGGGGCACTTGACCACTGAGCCACATCCCCAGCCCTATTTTGTGTTTTATGTAGAGACAGGGTCTCACTGAGTTGCTTAGCGCCTCGCGGTTGCTGAGGCTGGCTTTGAACTCGTGATCCTCCTGTCTCAGCCTCCCTAAGTGCTGGGATTACAGGCTTGAGCCACCGCGCCCGGCTGGATGTGTTTTTATTGAGATAAAGCTCGTATGACATAAGAATCATCTTACCATTTTATAGTATACAATTTGGTGGTTTTTAGAATATTCATAATGTGCAACCACCACCAATGTCTCATCCCAGAACGTTAACATCTCCTCCAAAAGACACTCTTCACCTCCCGTTTCTCCTATCCTCCCAGCCCCCTGGAAACCCCTAATCTCCTTTCCATCTCTATGGATTTGCCCCATTTTGGACATTTCACATAAATAAAGTCATGCCGTATGTGGGTTTAATGACTGGCTTCTTTCTCTTAGCAGTGTTTTCAAGGTTTATCCACGCTGGAGCAGGTGTCAGTACTTTGTTTCTTTTTATGGCTGAGTATTGCACTGTTTGGAGGGATTCAGCTTGACCTGACCTTGGCCATCTTGAATCGTAATATCCCAAGGGCCCCTGAATTTCCCGGCATGCTATGGGTAAGCACAGCCATTGGAGCAGTATGTGGAGCTTTACAACAGGACCCCACTGTGCGCTCCAGGAATGTGTTGAGAGCCTTGATATAACCTTGAGATAAACTAGGGACATTCTGGCTTGGATAAAGCCACTTTGGTCCTGACCACCAACTACATAAACGCCTCCCTGTCACCCAAATCATGGAGAGCACCAGTCTTGCCATTGCCCTGGACCACACTTGTATCTGCAGGTCCCTGATCACTTGCACTCTGCAATTCTGGATCTGCCTTTCTTCAGTCTCACAGGGTCTTGCAAATGGTTCTTTTACACTGGCTTTTCCGAGAACAGTGTGGACATACTACATCATCTTTATCTGTCCTCAGTCAGTGGACACTTGGGTTGTTCACACTTTCCAGCTGTGAACATTCATGCCCACGTCCTTCTGTGGACGCAGGTTCTCAGGTCTCGTGGGCATCCACCTAGGAGTGCCACGTGTACTACTTGATGACGGTGTGTTAATCTTTCTCAGGAATTGTCAGTGGAATTCCACCAAGGCCTGAGATGGCAGCCTCCCTACGTTCCTGTCGGTCCTCTTTCCAGCATGTGACAGAATACTGGGGACTATCAACTTGAAAGGACAAAAGGCTTATCTTGGCCAGGATTCCAGCCCATGGTCACTAGGCCTGTGGTGGCCTAGTACCTCACTGTGGCACAGCCTAGCAGAGGCCTGTTCACCTCATGGTGGCCCGGGAAGCAAAGAGGGAGAGTTAGAAAGGGGTGGGGGTCCCAGTCTCCCCTTCAAGGGCACACCCCACTGGCCTCACTTCCTTCACCAGGCTCCACCTCCTAAGGGTTCCACCATCTCCCAGTAGTGTCACCGGCTGGGAAACAAGCCTTCAACACACACGCCTTTAAGAGACGGTAGCTGGGCATGGTAGTGCACGCCTGTAGTCCTAGCAACTCGGGAGGCTGAGGCAGGAGGATTGCAAGTTGAAGGCCAGCCTCAGCAACTTAGTGAGACCCTGTCTCAATAAACAATAAAAAAGGGCTGGGATGTAGCTCAGTGATTAAGCACCCCGGGGTTCAATCCCCAGTAACACATACATACAAGAGCCAAACTACAGCGCTTGGCCACACTTGCTCTTGTCCTTTATACTCTAGCCAGCCTAGTGGGGTGAAGTGGTGTCTCACTGTGACTGATTTGCATTTATTTCCCTTAGGGCTTGTGATGTGGAGTATTTTTTTTTGTGCATTTATTGATCATCAATATGTCTTTGCAGAAATGTTGACTCAAATCCTTTTATCCATTAAAAATTGGCAGACTTTATTTTTAGAGAAGTTTGAATTGATAGAAAAATTGAACAGAAATACAGAGTCTCTAGGTCCCCTCACTCCACCGCCCCCCATTTCTCCTGCTGTTGACATTTTGCGACAGTGTGCCGTGTCTGTTGCCATTGACGAGCCAGCACTGATACATCATTGTTGACGACAGCCACACTTCACATCAGGACTCACTCCTGGTGTTGTAAACTCTGTGGCTTTTGAGGAATGGGTGACGGTGCCTGTCGGCCATCACAGCGTCCCGCAGACGAGCTTCGCCCTGTTCGTCCCGTCCTCCCTAACCCGGGCAACCGCTCATGGGAACTCTCTGTAATCGGAGCCTTCTCTTTTCTGGATCGTCCCCTGGGTTGTGGCACGGTGCCTTTTCCGACTGGTGCCTTTCGCCCAGCAGTATGTGTGTCTGTTTCCCCAGGGGCTTTTGTGCTCATTTTTAAATGGGGGCATTGATTGACTTTGCACCCACCTGGGTGATGGCTGGGGCTGTGGGCAGGGAGGTGGAGGCTGCAGGAGCCGCTGTCTGCCCTCTGTCCTCGAGTCAGGAATTCTCTGGAACGATGCCTGCCAAGCTGACCCTGGGTGTCCCCAGACCTGCCCTGTCTGCCCTCTCCCCGTCCTGTCCGTGACCCCGCCTGTCCCTCAGCAGACCTGGTGGAGAAGACGCCTTGCTCCGGGAACACCCCCCGCGTCTGCGAGTGCCGACCCGGCATGTTCTGCAAAACGTCAGCCACCAACTCCTGTGCCCGCTGCCGCCCACACTCCGTCTGCAAAATGGGGCTGGTCGTCAAGTCTCCAGGTGAGTGTCCCCACCTCAGACCTAAGTCTGCACAGCTGTTCCTACCGCTGGACCCCTCCTGCCGCCCGGCCTCCAAATGATTCCTGACACCCTACTTCCTCAAGCCTGGGACCAGGTCACTCTTCTTTCACAATGTCATGGGGTGCCTGGCACCCAGGGCCTTCTGCTGCCCCCTGGGTTTGTGTCCCAAGTGAAGAGGGACCCTGGTGGCTGAGGCACAGGCCTGGCTGGAGGAGGGCTGGGGCAGGGGATTGAGGCTGGAGGAAGAAGCTCTCTAAAGCCCCCCACACGAGAAGGAAACCTCAAGTCTCTGTCCTGGGAGTTTCCTGAAAGATCGAGCTAGTTCTCTTATTCAGAATTGGGGACTTGGAAGTTAGAGGTGCCAAGAGATCAGGTGCCAGGCTCAAGGCAGAAAAACTTAGCTTTCTTTTTGAACTTGCTGTGTGACCTCAGGCAAGGTCCTTCTCCTCTCTGTGCTTTTCTTTCTTTCTTTTTTTAAAAATATTTCCTTAGTTGTTGATGGACCTTTATTATATTTTATTTGTATGTGGTGCTGAGGATCGAACCCAGTGCCTCACACATGCTAGGCAAGCGCTCTACCACTGAGCCACAACCCCAGCCCCCTCTCTGTGCTTTTCTGACAGTACAAAGTTGTGTCACAGCCAGAGAAGGGGTGAGAGCCGCAGACCCTGTCTGGGTGACAGGAGGAGTGCCTTTCAGAAGGGAGGCATAGAGAGAGGGTGGCTTCGCAGAGACCTCGCACACGCACTTGGCTAAAACACGTGTGTCTTCCACCACGCCATGGTGGGAACACTGTCCTGTGATAAGAGACTGTGGGGCATTTTTATTAAAATCTGTCTGTAGCCCATCTGCTGCCTTTTTTCGCCCGTCAGTCTCCTTGTGCCTGTTTTGTGCCCAGCGTCCAGGCTTTTAGCTGTTCTTGGTGGAAGAAGGTGGAAAGTGTGTCCACCCATCTTCCTGGAACCACAGCCTCAGGATGAGACCCTCAAGCAGCCTGGGCAGCTGCCCTCGCTCCTGGGCTCCTCCTGGCCAGCTCTTTCCCGTGCACGCCTGCTGTTTCCTCTGCCAGGACCCTTCCCTGCGCCTTCGCTTGGCTAATCCTGCTCAGCCTGCAGCTTTCCATCCCAACGCTATGCCCTCCAAGGACCGTCTTTGACCTCTCCCCAGGCCATGCCTCCGTGGTGATTGCTTAGAGCACCATGTCCATTTCAAGGGATGTACATTTGTCCCCATCTGGGTTTGATGGTGCCTGTCTGGCTCCCTGGGCCAGAGGCTTCAGGAAGGCAAAGACCTGCCCACCCAGCTCCCAGTCATCTCCCCACTGCCCGATCAACAGAAAGATCCAGGGACTAGGAGGTCAGACGGCTGCTGGGGGGGTTCCCATCTGATCAGATTCTCCCTGGGCCACAGGAGAGCCATCTGAAATGGAACTTCAAAACTCTCCGCCTGCAAGCTAGGGCAGGGTGGCCCAGTGGAAAGCGCTGTGCTCTGGGCCACGGCTACCTGCAAAGTTTTGCCCTTGTGAGACAGGTTCCCACCCCTCTTTGCGCCTCAGTCTCCGAATCTGCAAAATGAGGTGTAACTTGAAGTCTGTGTGGGCCTTAGAACCTCTTTTGTCTGAAAAATAGCCTGGAGTTCTGCTGAGCTCATTTCAGACACAGGACAGCCAGCTACTGGAAGCGGCCCGTCTGTGCGGTATTCCAGAAACTGCCACATGGTGGCACCAGAGACCTCTCTTTTAGGCCTGGACCTACACTGTCCAATGCGGTCCTGAGCACTTAAAATAAGCCGGGCTCGGTGGCACACACCTGTAATCCCAGCACTTAGGGAGGCTGAGACAGGAGAATCGCGAGTTCAAAAAAGCCAGCCTCAGCAATGGCAAGGCGCTAAGCAACTCAGTGAGACCCTGTCTCTACATAAAACACAAAATAGGGCTGGGGATGTGGCTCAGTGGTCGAGTGCCCCTGAGTTCAATCTCCAGTAACAAAAAAAACCCCAAAACAAAACAATAAAATATGGCTGGTCTGCATTGAGATGTACTGGGGGTATATAATGTGTAATATGACTGGATTTCAAATCCTTAGTATGAAAAAATATATAAAATATCTCAATTATTTTTACATTGATTGCCTATTGACAGTATTTTAGATATATTGAACAATATTTTAGATATATTGGATTAAATAAATTATATTATTGAAATTAATTTCATTTGTTTATTTTTACCTTGTAAAATATTTCTCCCAGAACATTTAAATTGGCCTTTGTGATTCACATCCTATTTGTGTCCAATGGCCTTGATTCACAAGTGCCGCAGCCCCAGCGACTGGGCCCTGATTGACTTCTGGAGTCCCCTGGGGAACTCTTCCCCGGGGCAGCTCTCAGGACCAGTTTTTTCAGCTGTAAAATAGAAAGGAATTTGTTTCCAGTTCTGCTCATGGATACATCACCTGCTAAGAGCTTCCACCTGCTAAGATTCTCTCTCCTGAAATGTCCAATTACCATGAGGGTGGCTGTAACAGCCCCATTCTATAAATGAAGGAGAGAGGCCCAGAGATGGTAGGTAAGTGGCCCAAGAACACAGAGCAGGGAACATCCAAACCAGGGTTTGAATGCCCAGCCCAGGTCCTGACACTCCAGCACACAATAGCCAGCATTGCCTGCCTGCCCCCCAAACCTTCAGGGCCACAGATATGTGTCCCCTTCTCAGTGATGGGGCAGGAGTCCAGATGGGGAGAGGGACATGCCATTTGTTGAGCATCTACAGTGTGTCATGCAGAGTGACGGGCACACTATTTATACTTTTTTGTTGATCCAGACACTGGTTGGGTGAAGAGTGTGTTGTTATAATCATTTGATGGCCTGGCACAGTTTGGGCATAGTAAAGGCAGGGGGCAAATTTGGGGCACTTGGTGGCTTGTGTTTTCCTCTCCGCTCCTCTCCCCAGTGTGCCTTGGGACTCTTTGGTTTGCACACAACAACATCTCCAGGTTTGGGGCACGAGTCACTGAAAGTTCTGGGGATAGCTCTGAGGAGCTTCAGGTATAGCTGGATCCAAGCGCTCTGTCTTTTTCCATCTCTCATTTCTGCTCCTTTCTGGGTTGCTTTGTCTGTGGGATACTTACCAGCAGCTCCAGGCTTGCTTCCTGCCCAACCATGGTGGGAAGACATCTGCTTCTTCCTGCATTTTCAGTTACCAAAAAACAACCTTGACACTGTCTGAGAGATGTGGCCTGGGTTTGAGCCAGCCCTCAGCTGGTCCGTCTGGGAATGCCAGGAGGACTGGTCCAGCCCCATCCTGTGGCACCTCCTGGAAGGCGGTTCTATCAGCTCAGTCCTTGCCCACAAATGCTGGGACTGGGTGACTGTAATCCCCCAGGGAGACCCCTGCCGCCTACTCCAGGGGCAGTGGATATGGGAAGGCTTTTTCCAAGTGTCCTTTCTGTGCCTTGGGCTTGGCCATGGTAAAAGATCTATTCCTGGAGACTTTGGGCTCTTCCGTACCTATTCTGAAGCCCTTGCTGTCCCCTCCGCAGGCACAGCAGAGACGGACACTGTGTGTGGGTCACCTTCCCCAGGGACCAACCCTGACTGCGCCAGCCCAGGGGACTGCAAGACCTCCGCCAGGTGACTACTGGCCTTCTCCTCTCACATCCCCTCCATGTGTCCCTTAGCTGGGGCTGACCCCCCCACGGGGGGCCTGGGGTAAGCTGGGCTGGGGTGCAGTGGGTTCAGCCCAGGGGCTCAGGACTCTGGGGGTCTGTGCCAAGTGCACGGCCAAGTTATGCGAGGCCCTGCAGCTGACCAGCCCCGCCACACACGGGGACCCAGGAAGCCGAGGCAGCACAGCTCTTGCTCCAGGGGCTCTGGCTGGCCTGCTGGGGACTGAGGCAGGGTCTGGGGACCCCTTCTCGATAGGCACGGTTACCCCTGAGCACAGACCTCCCCTGTCCCGTGGGAGAGTCCTCAGACCCACCTTGGGCTTCTTCCCCAGTGATACCACTGCCCAGGCCAAGCCCATCCTGATGTCCCCAGCCACTGCTGATGCCAGGACCACACTTCAAAGAGAGGTCACCTCCCGCATCCTGGAAGATGCTTCTCAACTGACCAGGGCGCCCAAGCCTTCCTCCTCTGCGGGCAAGCACCGTTCACACCCAGATCCAGGTAATTTCCCAGGACACTGGGAGCTGTCCCAGGGCAGTGGTGTCAGTGCCTGGACCACCTGTGCATGGTGGCCAGGACAGGTGGGCACTGAGCTGCGGCCTTTTCCCAGTGGGGATGAGGAGGATGTCAGGGCAGAGCCCTCGGAAGGGCTCATGCACTTGGGGCGTTTCTAAGCCTCCTGTGGGCCAGGCCTGGGGCAGGTGCGGGGACCACTGGCCTGGCCTGTCAGGGTGCTCAGAACAGAATAAGTGGCCCCCACAGTGTCCATTCGATGCCCTCCTGGTTCTGGTGGCAAAGGATCAGGCCCTCAGTTCTTTCCTCTTATTACTGAACAGCCTCTGCTGCAAGGTCGGGCCTTGAGGGGATATTTGAGTTGAGCCCACCTGGGGCCGTGATGGATGAGAAGACCAGTCTCTCTGAATGCAATGTTATTGTTTCTTTTTTTTTTTTTGGTACCGGGGATGGAACTCAGGGGCACTCGACCACGGAGCTGCATCCCCAGCCCTATTTTTTTTTTTTTTTTTTTTTTACCTGTTTTAAGACAATTTATTAGAACGAAGACAATGAGATAGCAGGGTAGCAGAAGGGAAGGTGGGGTGGGGTGGCCCCCTTGTGAAAGACCAAAGACAAAATAAGTAATAGCTACAGTGCTGACATTTCATTATATTCTAATAAAGACTGTATGCTCAATATCCTAGTGGTAATTCCTAAGTTGAGTAGTTTTGCAACATTTTTAGGAAACACAGTATTAATATTGTATGTTTTTTAATAATAAGGCATTATAGAAAGTTTTGAAAAATAAGTTGTACCCCCCACCCCAAATACATAAAAACCACAAAGTCTGGAATAAAATGGCCAAATGTTCAAAGGCAATAATAGCTTGTACAAGGACTTGATTCATTTGATTTAGCACCAAGTAAAATAAGAGTCAATATTCCATGGAAGATACAGTTGGTTTTTTTCCTCTCCCTCTCAAAATGCCCCACTTTTACCAGGCCACAATGTATAAGCATGTCTCCTTATTGCCCCACTAAGGAATCTAAAATGATTTAGGTTTTAAAAAAAAATAGCTGCTCAGATGACACCAGCAGAGTTCTTTCCCTTTAAGATAGGGTGGCAAATGAACGCTAACAGGTATCGATTTCTTTGATCAAGAACAAAAACCTTTAAGGAACGGTTACTTTCCTGGTCCTCCTTAACCTGTCTCGTAAATTCTCTTTGTTGCAATGTGTTCGCCAGATGTGTCAAGAGAATATCCTCCAGGTATGCCTGATCTGTTTCTGTTTCTTTAATGATAAAGTATGCTTACTTTACATAGTACCATGGGTTTTCTCTTATTCTTTATTTTTTCTTTTTTTGCTATAACTCGTTTATCAAGGCAGAGTGTACGTTTGGATCAAGATAAAACTGACAAGTAGATCTTAAAACCATACATTTCTTAACCTGAGTAACATCTGAAAACCTAAGATTTTATTACATTTTCCACTGAAAATTCAGTGTTGGTGCTTACCTAAGAACTTACAATGTCCATTTTTGACACAAATCATGTCCCTAAGTACACATGTATTTTTCAAAAGAAAAAAGTCATATTCAAGTAATATTTTCTTATACACTGATATATTTTTATAGCAAATTGAAAATTCTGAGTAAACTGAAGATATGTCTAATGACATAATAAATACAGCATATGTAGCTAGCTT
>CM053400.1:7490955-7555949 GCA_028644305.1 Xerus rutilus
CTCCACTTTGAGGCAGTTTCCAAAACTTTCAGACCTCTTCTCCCCTCTGAGCTTCTCTGTAGCCAACTCCCTCTCTTGAGTCTAGCGAATTCCTGCGCCTCCTCTTCCAGGAAGCCTTCCCTGCCCTCTCTGCTCTCCCATGTAGGTCAGGTGCCCCTCTGCTGAGACCCTGGGCTTCTTCCACCCAGGGGCCCCAGCACCCAGCATGTGACTCCCCCACCTCTACCTGGCTGTGAGCTTCCTGGGGGCGGGCGGGCCTCAGTGGGCACCACCTCCTCCTTCTCTGGAAGGGAAACTGGCCCTCAGATAACAGGCGAGAGGCTCCGCACATTTCCATGGCAGACCCTAGGGGGAGAACTCTTCAGGACAATATTTCCTCTTGAGCAAACTTTGGCAATCGCAGCTTTCAGGAAGTTTTATCTGAAAAGAATGTGTTTGGGGAAATATAGCCAAAGGCTCCTGCTTCAAATTTCCTGAGAAGTAAGTCCTCACTGGAACACGCAAGCCCACCTGCGCACCCTGCCTGGAACTCGGGGCCCAGGCCACATGTGCCGGGGAGGGGTGCCGGCTCTCCCTGGGCTCCCAGCTGGCTCTAGGCTGTGGGCAGCCTTCCCCAGCAGCCCGCTGGCCTCATTGGCATGCAGGGTGGTGGGCCACACTGCCGAGGGAAGGCCTTGGAGGGAAGGCCATGGAGGTTCCTCTGGACAGTAAGACAGAGGTGGCTTCCTTGTCCTTCTGATGCCACCCAGAGGGGCATCCTCTTGTCTAGCTCCAGGAAGGACCACACTCAGGCCTGAGCCTCCTCTCTCCTCCTGGGTACCAGGCATAAGAGCCCCCCTCCCCTGACCAAGAGAACCCCCTCAGAGCCCTGGGTAGGGCAAGAAGACCCCACAGCTGGAGGTGGACAGCATGTGAGAGGCAGAGCCAGAGGGACCAGGCCCTGTGGGTGACATGTAAGGGAGTGGCAGCTTGGCCCCAGCTTTAGCTTCTTCTGTGCAAACAAACCCCACCCCCACGTCCTATCCCCCGCCTCTCCTCTGCTGTTGTCTGCCTTCTGTCCTCCCTGGCCTTCCGTCGCCACCTGGGGACCCCTCGCACCCAGCCTCCGGCCCCTGTGACCAGGGTTCCCCTTTTGTGGAAGGCGAGGGCTGGGGTGCGAGGGCTGATCCCTGCTCTGAGGCCCCGGGGTGCTCTGTGTTTGTCCTCTTTCCCTGCCCTCTGGTTCTGTTATTTCTGACACTTCTCTCTCTCCCGGGCGTGTGAAAATCTAAAATAGAATAGCTGTGTTATGCAATGGCTGAAGGGGCCAGGGGTCCTTGAGAACCGTTTTGGGGTTCCTGAATCTGAAGGGTGTAACCAGATCGCCCAGAGAGACAGGGGTCCCTGAGCCCCTGTGCTGCCCCACCCCTACTCTCAAGTTCCCTCTCAAGTTTCCTCACTCCAGAGTCCAGGGCAGGGCAGCTGGGAGCTGGACGCTGGCCTGAGCTGAGGCCATCACCCTGCACTCCCAGCATCTCGGGAGCTCACCTCCCCTGAGCCTCTGTGCCTCCCTTCATGAGGAGCTGCACTGCAAGCCCACACCAGCCAGTGGTGAGCTCCACAGGGCCTGTGCCCGGTCATCCTCCAAGTGACCATTACCCAGCACCCACTCTGCCTGTAGGCCACGAGGCCATGGGGAGATGGTTCCAAGCAAGACACTCCAAGGACTGCCCCCAGCGAGGCTGTCCGGGTCACTGGCTGCTGCTGCTTATGAGCAGGGCCAAGGTGGCTGTCCTGCCATCAGCTGGCTGGGTTTGGCTGGCCTGAGGAGCCCCTGAGATGCAGGGCTTTCAGTCTCAGGCAGAGTGGGACACCCCTGGCGTCTGCTTTAGGGACGTGGATGGAAGCAGAGGGCAGCCAGGCAGAGTGGGAGTTTCCTTTGGATTTTCTCCTGATGACCTTGGGGAGGTCACCTGACCTTTCCAGGCTGCAGGGTCCCATCTGTTAAACAGGGATAATGAGGGGCTCACTCCTTGCTAGAGTGCAAGGCCCCGAGCTGACGTGTGGGAGGCACCCGGGCTCTGCCCCTCTGCCCCGCTCACCAGGTCTGCCTCGTCCCTGTGGCTGCAGGCCTTCCCACAGCTTCCTTTCTCTCCCAGCTTCCTTTCTCTTCCTTTCTCTCCCTCCCTCTCCATCCCTAAAGAAGTGCCTACAAAATCAGGAGCATCCCCATTAAGTACCACACAGGCGGTTCTGTGCATCAGAAAGGGTGTGTCACCTGCCTGAAGTCACACAGCAGCAGTGATGGAGGGGGGACTCCCCCTCTCTTCTACCTCCTGGTTCCCATACTGGGCTCTGGCCTCCCCTCCTCACCCATCTCTTTGCCTTGCAGAGAAAATCTACATCATGAAGGCGGACACGGTGATCGTGGGGAATGTGAACACTGAGGTGTCTGAGGGCCGGGGCCCGGCAGGGCTTCAGGGGCCCGAGGTAGAGCTGGACCTGGAGGTGGACCATGTCCCCCATTACCCAGAGCAGGAGACGGAACCGCCTCTGGGCAGCTGTAGGGATGTCATGTTCTCTGTGGAGGAGGAAGGGAAGGAGGACTTTGGGCCCACAGTGGCCTCTGGGAAGTGAGGCCCCATCTGGGCTGGGGCGGGAGGGCAGCTGGCTGCCCCTTGGAGGCCAGGTGGGCAGAAGACCATGGGGCTTGAACTGAGATCCAGCGTCTAGCTGTGGACCAGGGCTGGGGCACCTGCCTGCCTGCTGCTGCCCAGAGCACTGGTCTCAGCCGTGGCATCAGACACTCGCCATCAGGGCCAGCATCCCCTGAGGGAGTGAGCACGAGGCTGGTTCCAAGGCCCTGTCCACACCCCGTGCCCCCTCTGCTCTCCCTGGGCCTCAGAGCTGACACCGCCAGGCCTTGCTGGCACACCGCCAGCCCCCAGTTACTGTAAACATGGCTCCCAGCAGGCACGGCGCCAGCGCCTGTGGTTTTTTCTCCTGAGTCAGAAGGGAAGTTGAGGGGTGGGCGTTGTCGCTGGCAGCATCTGGGCTGCAGCTGTAGCGCTGCACCCTCGCCCCGGCCCTCCCCGGGCTGAGTGGACCTTCTGGTGCTGCTCCTTTCCCTGCCCCGTGGCCCCCATGGTGAGCCCAGAATGCCATGCCTCTGAGAATGTCCCCACCCGTCCCTGAAACAGGAGGCATTTCAGGGCCCAGATGTCTGCAGACCCTCAGCATCTGCAGTGTCCCTACCCCAGCTGGAGACCTTGCTGCCTGTACTGCTGGAGAAGGGCCTGCTTGGCTTTGCCCAGGGACTTCCTCCTGGTATGGAGATGGTCACTGCAGCCTGCAGCCTTTCCCGGGCCGGCTGCTCCGCCACACCTCCTGTTCTGTCCTGGGAATGGAAAGGCACCTCCTGGATTTGCCACACTGGACAAGCCACCAGCATTCACCCTGCTTCTGGTTTCTACTGCTCTACACCCACTGGGGTGTGGATGCTGGAAAGCACCCCGGGGCTCACACACCTTCAGCCTCATTCTGTACCGAAGGGAGAGGCTGGCCTGGACTTCAGGAGCTCTGTGTTTCACACTAAGGACTAAAGCTGCCCTGATGTCCCGCCTGTGATTTACTCCCCTGGGCCTACAGCCTCTTAGAACAACAAGTGATCAGGACACATTTGTACATCCCGGACACTCCTGGACTTACCCTCAGGGGCCAGCCCCAGGAGCTGTTTACTCACCAGTCATTCTCTGGAGGAAGTTGGCCACTCAGGAATCACGAGGGTGGTTTCTGAAACCACTCAGATATTTTGGGGAAAGTTGGAGTGGCTGAGGCATCGTGAGAGGTGGTTATGCCAGGACCGGGTGTTGGCCAGGAGTTTGAGTGGGTCAGACAGTATTTGCCCAGTTGTCTTGTGCCAGGACAGAGTGGCACCCGACACCCCCTCCCCAGAGCTGTGGCTTTGAGGGTCAAGTGGATACCACCACACTCCTGCCGAGCAGAGTGGGCTGGCGACCTTGGCTGGAGGATATTGCCACACACTTTAACAGGATAGTGACTCCCTTGACTGGTGGCCCTTGGCAAAACGTTTGACCCTCTAAAAATCTGTAGGAAAAATGAAGGATTGATCTGGGCATGGTGGCGCACACCTGTCATCCCAGCAATTTGGGACTGAGACAGGAGGATCGCAAGTTCAAGGCCAACCTTGGCAATCTGGGCAATGTAGTTAGAACCTGTCTCAGAAAAAAACTAAAAGGGCCGGGGATGTAGCTCAGTGGTAGAGCACCCCTGGGTTCAATCCCAGGAAAACACACACAGAAAATAAAAAGAAAAATCGTAAGACTGAGGAATGACAATGGAAATAGCGTACTTGACCACCTCTGAGCAGGAAGGTTGAGGAGGTCTCTCCCCTGAGGTCAGGGAACCCTGTATGTCCCAGACACTTGCCAGGGACAGGCAATCCTTCTCATCTCCTTAGTTCTTCTTTGTCTTTGGAGGCAGATTCTCCCTCCACAACACCACCACTCCTTGGCCAAGACCTGCCCTTGGCAGACACTCAGAATCAAGCTGCTCTTTCCATGGTATCTGTGCAGGGATCCTGGGCCTCCAGGCCTTCTTCCTCTGGCTGGGACGAGCTGCCCTGCAGCTTTGGGAAAGGGAATCTCCATGTAGTAGGTGCAGGCTGGAGGCTCCGAGCGGAGGTGGGACACCACTGGGTGCTAGGCAAGCCCTGGGCTTCTGTGTCCCAGCGGAGCCCCCAACCCTGCCACCCTGGGTGTAGCTCAGGGCCACACTGGGCCTCCTCCCACAGCACACAACCAACCTGGGGCTCCCCCTCTGTGGCTTCTGCATGGAGTGGAGGAGACCAAGGGCCATGGATGGACCCTGCCCACCCCCTCCCCAGGACTGCAGCCCCACCTCCACACTGAATCAGCTGCTGCCTGCCATGTGGTGGCTCAGGAGCCAGGAGCATCTCCCACTCTGACAGCGATGGGGTGGGCTTCTCAAGCTGTTCTGATGTTTAAGAGTGCAGATGAACAAGGACCCTCAGGGCAGCAATCCCAGGTTGTTAAGAACCCTTACCCAAAAGGAACACTTGCCCTGTCTGTGAAGTGTAAATTAGTACAACCACTAAGGGAATCAGGGCGGCCGTTCCTCCAAAGGCCTGGAACCTCACAGGACCTCGTATTCTACTCCTCCGTGTTTATCCTGAAGAACTGAAGTCATCTTACCCCAGTGATACATGTAAATCCATGTTTATAGCAGCACAATTCATGATAGCCAAACGATGGAACCAGCCTAGGTGTCCATCAACGGATGAGTGGATAAAGACTCGGGTATATACACGGTGGAGTTTTATTCAGTCATAAAGAAGAATGAAATCATGTCATTTGCAGGAAAATGGATGAAACTAGAGAGCGTCATGTTAAGTGAAGTAAGACAAACTCAAAGTCAAAAGGTCATATGTTTTCTCTCATATGTGGAAGCTAAAGAGGAAGAACAAAACAAAAAAATTTCATGAGCTGGGCCCAGTGGCGCAAGCCTGTAATCCCAGCACTTTGGGAGGCTGAGACAGGAGAATCGCGAGTTCAAAGCCAGCCTCAGCAATGGCGAGGCGCTAAGCAACTCAGTGAGACCCTGTCTCTACATAAAACACAAAATAGGGCTGGGGATGTGGCTCAGAGGTTGAGTGCCCCTGAGTTCAATCTCCAGTACCAAAAAAAAAAAAATTTAATGTGTTGGGGAATCTCATAAAAATAGAAGGGAGGCTAGTGGAGCTGAGAAAGGGGGCCAGGAGGAGGGAAGGAAAGGGGCGGTACTGAGGAATAAAAGTGACCAAATTATATTGTGTGCATGTACAAATATGTAACAATGTTTCCAACTATTATGTATAATTATAATGTACCCCAAAAACCCTCCCCTGTAGGAATGGAATTGACCAAATGATGTCAGTATGTGCAGGTATCGATGTGTAACAACAAATCCCACTCTTAAAGACAATTATAATGCACTAATAAAAAAGGTCTTAAAAAAAACCCCACCTCTTCCTGAACAGTGACAGCAGGGGTGACAGCAGGAATTGAGTGTCCTGCAGAAGCTTTTGCCTTCAAAGAAAGGCCATTGTTTGCCAGGCAATGTTGTAGGTTGGAGACTCTGGGAGGATTCCTAGAAGCTCAAGGCCTGGTGCTCGTCCCTAAAACACAGGAGGAGGACCGACTCCCCAGCGCAGCTCTCTCTCCAGTTCCACCCTCCTCCCCAACTGTAAATACTGAAGACCCAGGCTGGGTTCTGCGCATCTTTGTCCCTTGTCACCAGACACTAATCTGTTAAGCTGAGTAGAAATGAAACTATGTAGGGACAAGGGCTGGCTCTCCAGCTGCCGTTCCTCTTGTGTAGAGTGGGGTGGCATTCTGGGGTCAGACTCAGGTTCAAATCCCTGCCCTGCCATTTATCAGCCAGTGGTCTTGGTTGTGTTCCATGATGCCCTGGCCTTGAGATTCGGGAAGAACACTGCAGGAACACAGTGTCTTGGTCCATTATCTATTGCTATAACAGAGCAACTGAGGTGGGGTAAGTTATAGAGAAAAGAGGTTCATTTTGTCTCGCAGTTCTGGAGGGCAGGAAGTCTAAGACTGGGAGGTTACATCTGGCGAGGGCCTTGTGTGACTTCAATTTGTGGCAGAAAATGGATGTGGAAGTGAGCATATGTGGAGGGCAGAGCGTGAGGGGCTGCCTTTGTAACAACCTGCTCATGGGGAACTAATTCAGACCCCAGATTGTGAGAACTCACCTGTTCCTGAGTGAATTAACTGGGTCCCACAAGAATGTCGTGAATGACCAAAACACCTCTTAAGCTCCCTGCCTCCCTGTGGGATCGCCATGGCAGTTAAGTTTCACTGTGAGTTCTGGAGGGGACCAACCCTCTCTCCGTTTCCATATCTGAAATGGGGGTATCAGTCCCTGCCTGATAGGGTTGTGGGGCTTCTCTGAGATGTCCCCTGATGCGTGGCTTGCCCTTACTGACTAGTGGCTTGTGTTCTCATTGCAGCCCATGACCCCTTGCCCCGAGTGACCCCTTCCCCTGCAGAATCAGCTCGCTCCTGCTCCTAGAGGGTCACCTTTGAAAAGCATTGAACTTGGAACACTTGTCTCCCAGAAAACCATTATAATGGGTGGTTGGTTCCCAAGCTGCCCTCCCCAACCTGCTTTCACTTATTAAGTTGAACCAGAGTTTGGGCTAGCTTGGGCACCTGGTCCCCCATGGGCTTAAGTCACAGTGGAATGTCCACAGGGGGCAGGCCTCTTCCTGCTCTCTGTGCTGCCTTGAGAACCCTTCAGATCAGTGGCAGGACTGGCTGTTTGCTGATGTCTGATCTCTGGGCATGTTTGTGAGGTGCTGCTGGCTCCTCTGGAGGGAACAAGTCATGGTTCTGGAATATTCCAGTCTGTACTGCATTGTTGCTAGAGATCTGTCCTCAATAAGGAGTGTCCTCCTTCTCTCCCTTCCAAAACCAACCACCATGAGCAGACCCAGGCCTGGCTGCAGAGGATCCATGGTATATAAACAGGCTTGCTCACAGGACCCGGCCCCACAGGCAGGGCAGATGATGGCGCTGGTGTGTAAGGAAATCTGTGAGCTGGATCCTGCTGTGTGCTTCAAGGAGCCCCCAAGCCAGGGCAGTGTCCGGACAGGAGGAGTTGAGGAGATGGGGGAGGCCTCCCCGTGAAAGTACCCCTTTGAGCTCTGCCCAAGTGATGGAAAAGCCAGTGAGATCTTGCTAAGTTCCTGATTCTGGCCTCAAACTTGCAACCATCCTGCCTCAGCCTCCCAAGTCGCTGAGATCACAGACATGCACCACTGGCCTGGCTCAAGGTCTGGAAGGCAGGGAATGCAAAGGCCCTGAGGTGGGAAAATCCCTGGCCTCGAGATTCTGGAAAAACACTGGAGGAAGCAGGTGTGCCAGGTGGGAGAAGGAGGTGGGCAGGGGGAGGCCCGGTCACGAGCCATCGGTTCGTGATTTGATCGGAAGAACACCACTCTTAGTCTCTTCGTATTTTCCTCCTGTTAGAACAATAAACATCCTGGTATTATCTTAGCCATGAGCAAGAAGGACCAAGCCATGGGCGCCAGTGATTGTGTTAACCTATTTCAGAAGGAAATGGGGCGCTGGCGGTGCCCACTGGTAGCCAGGAAGCAGTTGGATGCGTTTTCTCAGAACGTGTGGAGAGCAAAGACAGCATTCCTGGTTACATCGCTGCAGGAGGTGAGCAGTCAGTGGGTCTCAGTTCCTCTTTCTTCGGGTACCTTCCAGGGAGAGCAAAAACCAAACCAAAAAGTCCTGGGGCGTCTGGTGGCCCTTGTTTGGGCTTTGGCGTGGCATCTGCTTTTGAAGGCATGAGCCTCAAGTTGTCTTGGCCTTATGGAGTCAGTGTGAGCCTCCCCTTCTTCCTCACCCCTCCAGCCCTCCTGGAGGATGCACCCCTATGATGGCCTGAGTTGGGCCACGGGTAATATCAGCCTCTAGCTCGGCCAATCCCCAGGCAGTTCTCAAGCAAAGCCCTGACGCCATTCACCTCGGGTTTCCTGATCTGCAAAATGGACGTGATATTTTCCTTGCAAGAGATGTGGATGAGGAGCTGAGCACTCTTCTGTGTCCAGCAAATGATGGGTCAAGCCACGTTTTTCAAGATCACAGGTTTGCCCAGCCTTTTACACATTCTCTGGGCATCTGGGCTTTCTAATGATAGTCCTGAGAGCTGGTTAGTTTGGGTAGCAGCGTTCACTTTTTCACACTGAGGCTCAGAGAGGTGAAGCAATTAGCACCACAATCACACAGCTGGGAAGTGCCAGAGCTGGAGTTCAGGCCACATCCCCACGATTCTGAGTCCCTCTCTGCACCCTCTCTGTGATCAGGGGTTGGGTCTACATCACAGACAGCATCAGGCACTCTGCCTCCCTAGTAAGTTTCCTTTCTCCTCCATGTTACTACTCCTCCTCTTATGGGAAGGAAGGGTGGGTGCCAAGAGGCAGGATACATAGCAGCCCAGGAGGCTGGGGTTGTGGCTCAGTGGTGGAGCGCTTGCCTAGCATGTGTGAAGCACTGGGTTTGATCCTCAGCATCAATGTGAATAAACAAATTAAATAAAGGTCCACTAACAACTAAAAACATTTTTAAAAAATAGCAGTCCAGGTGTGGCTCTTTCTCCTCTGACCGGCAGAAAGGACTCAGAGCTGACCTAGCCAGAGCTTTGTTCCTTGAAGCCACTTTCCTGGAAGGCATGTGTGATTCTGAAACCCAGAGAGACTCGGGCAGGGGGCACTGAGCGCCTACGTTCTCAGTAACATATGTATCCTGTTCTTGGCCGCACCAGGATCCCCAGAGGAAGACAAGGTCAAGTACACGCCTCCTCATTTCACAGATGGGAAATTGAGCCCCACAGAGGTCCACTGGTTTGCCTAGGGCCCCACCTTGGTCTGTGATAGACACAGCCCTGGCTGGGGTGGAGAATCACCGTCTAGCCCATCTGAGTAGTAAAGATGACTTATAAAAAAAAAAGAAAATGGTGTTAAAACGAATTGGTCTAAGCCCAGGCTCGGTGGTGGTGCACAGCTGTAGTCCCAGCTACTCAGAGGGGCGTGGAAGTCCAGGTGTTTAAGACCAGCCCAGGCAACATGATGAGACCCTGCCTCCAAAAAATAACTAAGACAGTTGGATTCTTACTTACAAGGCAATTTTGTAAGAAGCCAAAATGGTCCCATCATCAGAGGAGACACAGGTACAGGGCTTCTGCATCTTTGCAGCTTGTCACCTGTGCCGTCACAGAAGACCCCACGCTGGGAAGGGCCCTGAGCTCTGCTCAAGACTCTGCTGTAACCATCTTCAACAGATTAATGATGCTTGAATGAGGGGCTCTGTTTTTCTCTAAGTCCCACGAATTACATAGCTGGTCCTGCCTAGGGTACAGGGGGATTATCTCTTTGAAGTGTCCTTAGTGCCAAAGCACTTGAAAACCATGTCACATGACATCGGCGTGACCTGGCAGATGAACACACTAGTTTCCATTTTTCCTAAGTGTTAAGGGACCCTAGGTGTGAGTCGCTGGCCTTAAGCATCCTGATTCTCTTTTTTTTAAGGAGAGGAATTGAACTCAGGGGCACTCGACCACTGAGCCACATCCCCAGCCCTATTTTGTGTTTTATGTAGAGACAGGGTCTCACTGAGTTGCTTAGCATCTCACCGTTGCTGAGGCTGGCTTTGAACTCGCGATCCTCCTGTCTCAGCCTCCCTAAGTGCTGGGATTACAGGAGTGCACTACTGTGCCCAGCTCTGATTGTCTCTCTCTTTTTTTCAGTTGTAGATAAACACAAATATCTTTATTTTTTTATGTGGTGCTGAGGATTGAACCCAGTGCCTCACACATGCGAGGCAAGCACTCTGCCACTGAGCTACAACCCCAGCCCTGATTGCCTGTTGCTATGTAATAAATCAACTTGAAATTTTGTGGCTTAAAGTAACAATGGCCTCTCCTTGTGCCCTGATTCTGCAATCTGGCCTGGGCTTGGCAGGGAAGGCCTGCTTCATACGTTTCCCTCCAGGATGATTCTACTTCCAAGGGGGCGGGCAAGAAGGTGCCGGCCACCTACCCCCTCCAAGGAGGGGCATGGGCTCCCTCACAGCACCGTGCTGGGACTTGTGCAGGGTCTTCGGACCTGAATAATGTTACTTGTCCCTTTCAACACACTGCTGGCCCCGCAGGATCAGAGCACAGACTCAAGAGGAGACCTGCCCGCCCTGCTTGGATGGAGTGACGAAGACTTTTGAGAGCACACGCTGTGTCTGGTACTGTGCTGACCCTGTCACCTATTACCTTGTTTCTACCTCCTGATAATTCTACCGCTGTTCCTAGAGTTGGCCCCAGGAAGAGAAATAGCCTGGTGAAGTTCCCAGGTTGCCTGGCTGGAATCTGAATCCAAGTCTCTCTGTTCCCAGACTGTGAGCCCTGGACCATGAGGCTGACCCTGGCACTTAGGGTCCCATGGGGTCAGCAGGTGGCAGGGCTGGGATTCCAGTCCCTAGCCATCTGATTCAAGAGTACCGCAGGTGCCCTCTAGATTTTAGAAAGGAAACTGAGGCTCCCGAGGCCTTGCTGGCCTCCCCTGAGGAGGCGGGTGGCCAGGATCTGGCACCTTCTTAGGGCAGGATGGGGGCCCTCTGGGGCTACACAGAGCCCAGCCAGGAAGTCGCAGAGCTGTGGGCAGATTATGCAAGAACAGGCTGTCAGCAAGGACGTTGTTTTTCACGGTGATCACACTTCATTCAGGAAATACCCACGGCTTTGGCGCGTATGGAGGGAAGGCCCCTCACCCGGGCGGAAGACCCTCTGTGACAGTTGGGTGCTCATGAGATAAACCAGCGTCCCCTGGGACAGGCTCTGACAAGAGAGATTGAGGGGTTCCATCTCTGGCATCCAGAGAGTCACGCCTCAGGGGAGACAATAAGAATGTTTTTTTAGTGAGGCTCTCTGTACTCTTTTCTATAAACCTCACAGGGCCCTTGGAAGTGGCTCCTATTATTATACCCTACAGGTGAGAAAGCTGAGGCACAGAGTAGTTAAGTCACTTGCCCAAGGTCACATAGCTGCTAAATGGTACAGCCAGGATTCAAACTCAGGTCACCTGGTTGGAGTCCCAGCTCCCAAGCACTTTGCCATGCTGCTCAAGCTGGGGTCACCACAGTGCAGTGGACTGACCTCCACGTAGAGCTTCATTTTACCACTATTCTAAAGTTGCCTTAAGGAGGCTAATTAACCTGGTGAAATTAAAGTTTACCTGGCTGGAATTTGAATTCCAGGCCCTGTAGAATAGTGTGCAGGTATCTGTGGGCCGGGAAATGCACAGGTAATAATTTCTCTCCCGGCTTCCATTCCATTTCCCTTTCCAAAGCTCAGCTCTGCACAGGCCATTCCCTCCCAGAACCTTCAATGGCTCCCCAGTGCCTACAGGCACAGTCTCATCACCCCCTGCCAGGTGTTCTCTGCTACCTCACACAGCTCCTGTATCCAAACCAGGACCCCAGCCAGAACTTCGGAGCTTGTGCAGCATTGACTTTGAGGGGACTGGAAACCAAGTTCCAAAAACCTCAAGAACTATCTCTGAAAATATGAATTCATTCATTCATCCAGTCACTCATTTAGTGCTCAAGCAACGGCTTTGTGCAGATCTACCAAATGTCAGGTGTGGTGCCAGGTGCGCAAGAGCACGGTGAGGCTGTGGGGAGGCCCAGGGACTCAGTGCAGTTCTCAGGGTGTCCCACCTGATTGGGAGGCTCCAGAAGCACAGGCCTCTGGAGCCCCATTGATGGCATCCAGCCTGGACACTGGACCTCCACTTCCTCCTCTGTAGAATGGGTTTCATAAGCAAAGTATCCCCCAAGGCATGTCATAAGGACAAAGCTCACACATTAATTTATTAGATCAATATTTATCAACCCCAAACTGTGTGCCCTGTTGGGTTCTGGGGACAGAACCCTGCCTTCACAGAGAGTGACAGAGAAGAATAACATTAAGCCGGACGCAGTGGCGCATGCTTGTAATCCCTGCACTTTGGGAGGCTGAGACAGGAGGATCGCGAGTTCAAAGCCAGCCTCAGCAATGGCAAGGTGCTAAGCAACTCAGTGAGACCCTGTCTCTACATAAAACACAAAATAGGGCTGAGGATGTGGCTCGGTGGTCGAGTGCCCCTGAATTCAATCTCCAGTACCAAAAAACAAAAGAATAACAGTAGCTGGTGGTAACTGCTACAACGTTGGAGAATTTGGCTGCACACAGGCCACAGGGATCGGGGTGCAGCCGTGTTGGAGTATGGGGAGTCTGGAGAAGGGAGCAATGCAGGCCGCTGGGGCGGACCATGTTTGTGTCTAGGGTGGATGCCGCCCACCCGCCCACCCCCTGCATTTGCATCTCCAGGTTTCTAAAGAAGAAAGGGCTGAGATGATTTTGTGGGTGGAAATTGTTCTGCAGGCTCCGGGAAGGGAGGCTGGAGGGGCTGGGCCAGCAGTTGGAGGGAAGTAGCATCAGCCGGGGAGCTGGGGGGGAGCTGGGGGGGAACTGGGACCCAAGGGGATTTCCTTCCAGGGTGAAGGGGAAGAGCAAGGCTGGACACTTCAGGAACCCGGCAGGGAAACCTCTCTAGAGTCCACTCTGGGGAGGCAGAATACATAGCCGCCACCAAGTTCTGAGTCCACATTTGTGGAGCGCCTACTATGTGCCAGGAGCTGTAGATTCTCATCATCCCTGCAAAGCGGAGGCTGTTGATTCTAGGGTTGAGGAAAGGGGGGATCCAGGAGATGAAGTGATCTGTCCAAGGTCAAGGTTGCATGCTAGTAAATGGCCAGAGCCAGGACTCACCTGCAGGTCTAGGCGATGGCTGAATTATTAGCTAACTGCCTGAAATGGTCTCCATGGGCTTCTTGGTAGGTGAAATTGCATGCTGATCCCTAGGGGCTATCAGTTCCTGGGATCCTCTAGAGCAGGTTCTTGATGGATTAAGGGTAAACGGACAGCAGCTGCTCTGCCTGACATATATAGTAGGTGCTCAGTAAGTACATGCTGGGTCTGCAGAACAGACCTGGGGAGTGGGGACATCTGGTTTGCTGGGGGAGGAGGTATCATGAAGACAGAGTTCACTCTGGGACACACTAGAGGTGGCCAAGTCACTACCACCTACTTCAAGAAGCCTTGGGGCTCCTCAGCCAGGGCTACTTTGGTCCCTCCTCTGAGTTGTCTGGCCCCTGCCTCTAGCTCCTGCAGGGAGTGTCCACGCTGAGTCACCATGTCCAGCCCTGCCCAGCTCGGGCCAGGGCTGCACCAGACACATACTCCTAAAGGTCTGACTAAGCAAAGACTGGGAAATGGAACTGGGGAAAATTATTTTTTTCTTCCCTCTTTTGAATAAGGGAAGGGGAAAGTTGCTGGGGAAATGAGTCCATGACGTGAGCACTACGTGCTCCTGGTTGGGGTGTGGAGGGCCAGATCTCACGTGTTGGAAGGAGGGCTGGGTTCTGTGTCAGGGAAACAGGACTGGGGCCACCCCGTGTCTGGCCTGGTAGGGAACTGCCCCCATGCTCTCTTAGGGTTCTAGGGCTCTAGGCTCACTCCCTCTCTGCTCTCTCTGCTCTTGCTCTGAGCTGAGGCCTCACTAATGAGGGGAAAAAAAACAGATGAGTGAACGGAGGCCCGGGAAGGAGACAGACTATGGGAGATCACAAACAGAAGCAGCAGCCATAGAGCAAGACGGGCCTGTAATTCAGCCCCTCCCTGAGGGCTCACCCTGGGGAAAACCTGTGTCCAGCAGAGCCCCAGGCTCTCCATCTGTGAAGAGGGGCCTCTGTCACCAACAATTTAACAATTAGCCACCTCCTGGCCATGCCTGCATGAAACAGACTTCAGATGACAATGAGGTTTGCTGTAGAGAAATTTGTTCTGCTTTAGGTGTCCCCTCTCTCTGGCTGTGTGGACTCAGAAGAGTTGCTTAAGATAATCTATAAAATAGTAGCATCAGGCCTTGCCATTCAGTGCTCCTGGGGTTATTGCAGATATCAAGTGGTACCCAGATATAGAAGAAGGGGTTCAGGAAAGGGTGCGGGCATCTTTCACCCCTGCCCTACCGCGAAAAGACGCGAAAGCAGCTCAGAACAAACGAAGGGGTCACTATGTTCATGGTCGGGATAAACGGATGCTGCTATGAACGATGTTCACTCTCCCCCAAATTCACTGTTGCTTCAGTGAAACCTCAACTTAAATCCCAGTTGGAGTTTGTTGAACTTGACAGATGGATTTTTTTAAATGTATATGTATATATAGAGAGAATAATAAAGAGCTGCATACATAGAATATAGACAAATATACACATATATATCTGTATCTATAGAAGTGTGTATATATATAGGGCTGGGGTTGTGGCTCAGTGGTTGAGCCCTTGCCTAGAATGTGCGAGCCGCTGTGTTCGATTCTCAGCACCGCATATAAATAAATGAATAGAGTCCATCAACAACTAAAAATATACAACTGTATATAAAATTTTTAAAAGTATTATATATATAAAATACAGAACCATTTCAAAATTAAGTGTACTTTGAAAAAGAATAGAAAACAAAGGAAATTCACTCAATTGGATACTAAACATTCTACAAAGCTCTACTAGTAAAAACCAAGTAGAACTAACCCAGGAAGGAAAAGACCAAAGGAGGAAAATAGATCATTTGACAATAAACCCATGAACTTAGGATAAGTAGTGAAAAGCCGGTCTGTTTGGTCCATGGTGGAGAGAAATCAAGTTAGGTCTCTGGGCCTCACATTCCACATATAGTTCAGATGCATGAAAGACCTGGATGTGAGAGGTGAACTCATAAAGCTGAAGAAAGAAAATACAGAAAAATATATTTATGACCTGTAGGTAGAGAAGGACCATTTAACTATAACCCAAATGGCAAAACGTGGATGGACTTGGTTATGTTGAAATTAAGGATTTTTTTTTAAATGATAAAGGACCTAGCAAACAAGGAGACCAAACAGGTGAGAGATGAAGTATTTGCCACATCTAAAAATGACAAGGGATTAATATCTAGAATATACAAGGAATGATTGCAAAGCTACAAGAAGACAGGAAATAATAAAAATGTGATCAAAGGATGTGAACAGGCAGTTCACAGAAGGGAAAGCCCCCGTGACTAACCAGCAGCGGAGAGGCCCCCAAACCCACGGATGTTCAGAGAAATGCAATGCCAACCGCGCCCCCTCACACCCATCAGAGTGGCCCAAATCAGAGCCCTGACTGATGGCGGGTTAGGGGAGAGAAGGAAGAAACGGGAATTCTGGAACTCCGCAGGGGTGTGGTCATCCTAGAGGATCTGCTAGAGAAAGAGTGGTGTCAACACTCGGTGGTCCAACGGTCCCGCTCTGCAGATCTCAAACACCCAAACAGCACTATGTGGTCTACAAGAACACATGGGCTGCAGGGGTCATTGGTGGGAATGGGAGCAAGGCCTGGGGGGTGAGGGATAAAGCAAGAGAGAAGCCCTGGGGCCTGCAGTGGGGCCCAGCAGTAGAGTAGGCACCTAGCATGTACCAGGCCTTGCATGATGACATCTGAGCAGCGGCATTCACTGAACCTGCTGTACCAGGGGCCCAAAAATGAGAGCAAGAGCGAATTCATGCAAAATAAAGATTCTAGCCAGACGCGGTGGCGCACGCCTGTAATCCCAGCACTTTGGGAGGCTGAGACAGGAGGATCGCGAGTTCAAAGCCAGCCTCAGCAATGGCGAGGCGCTAAGCAACTCAGTGAGACCCTGTCTCTACATAAAACACAAAATTGGGCTGGGGATGTGGCTCAGGGGTCGAGTGCCCCTGAGTTCAATCTCCAGTACCAAAAAAATAAATTAAATTAAATAAATAAAGATTCTGCTCAGAACAGCCACAAAATTGTGAAATACCTGGGAATTATTACAGGAAGAGTGCGTTTGTGTGAGAGGAGAGTCATGGTCCTGCCTGGATCAGAAAGACCATTTGGAAGGAGATGGTGAGCTCAGAGAGGACCCGGGGCAGGCGGGGAGCTGAGCCGAGAGCAGATAATATCTAAAATGGGAAGGTACATGCTGCTTATTTTATTTACTTATTTATTTTTTAATTTTTTTTTTTGGTACCAGGGATTGAACTCAGGGGCACTAGACCATGGAGCCACATCCCCAGCCCTATTTTGTGTTTTATGTAGAGACAGGGTCTCACTGAGTTGCTTAGCGCCTCGCCATTGCTGAAGCTGGCTTTGAACTCGCGATCCTCCTGTCTCAGCCTCCCAAAGTGCTGAGATCACAGGCATGTGGCACTGCGCCCGGCTTACCGCTTGTTTTAGAGTCTTCTTCTAGAGAATTGTGGTCCAGGGAAGGGACCAGCTCCTCCTTGGGTCCCCCTGGGCTGGAATGAGAGACAGTGAGATGGGGGGTGCGGCTGGAGAGGACGGAAGACCAAGAGTGGGAGTGGCGTTAGAGGGTCCCCAGGAGACCCAGGGTCCCGCTCATCAAATAAGAGGAACACCACAGGGCCTTGGGGAGGCGGGAGAACTGAAAGCACTTTGAAGACAGAGTGCTGTAAAAGGAACCCCACAGTGAGTTCAAAGCTGTTGCAGACGCAGCAGGCAGGCATCTCACAAGCTGCTGGCCAGATGATCGTGGGTACAGCCCCTGGGGAGAGGGATTTGACAGGACCCAGCAAAAATGAAAATGTGCAACCCCGCCCTGCCCCGCCCTGCAGTTCTACTTTCTAGGTTCATGACCTAGGGAAACTCTCAGCCCTGTGCCTGGGAAGGCAGGTGTCAGCATGTGCATGGCCGCGCTGGGGACGTGATAGCGGAGCAGACAGCAAGGAGTAGGGCCACAGGGCTGGCAGGAAGAGGGAGCCACATGGGAACCCATCCGCAGGCTACCATGGACTACGAGGTTCTCAGAAACACTGTAGAGGGGGGAAGCAAGGGCAGGACGTGCCTGGCACTCCCCCGTTGGTGGCAATGTAGACCCTGGCTGTGGAAAACAGTCATTTGTCACTGTCCACCAGGGACGGGCTCCAGGACCCCCTCCTTAGGATACAAAAATCCACAGGTGCTCAAGCTCCGCTCAGCCTGGTGTTCGCATATAAACTGCACGCATTCTCCTGGCTGCTTCCAAACATCTTCTAATACCTGATGCGGGTGCCAAGTGAGAGCTGTCATGCTGTCCTGTTTAGGGAATAATGACAAGAAAGAAGTCTGTATGGGTTCGGTACAGATGCAAAATTTTCTCGTGTTTTAGAATATTTTCAACGCTCGGTTCCATGGATCTGTAGATTGAAAACCCGCAGATACAGAGAGCCGACTGTAACACTCGACATTGTTCATTTATAGAGGCAGAAAATGGATTAGAGAGAAATACAGTAAACTCAGAGTAATTACTGTGCTGGGTGAAAAAGCAATGTAGTGAGAACTGGGCTCTCAAGTCAAGGGCCTCCTTTTTTTCTTTTCTTTTTTTGGGGGGAGAGGTGCAGAGGATAAAACCCAGGGGTGCTTTACCACTGAGCCACATCCCCAACTCTTTTTATTTTTTAGTTTGAGACAGGGTCTTGCTAAGTTGCTGAGTGCCTTGTTTAGTTACTGTAGCTGGCCTTGAACTTGCGATCTTCCTGCCTCCTGAGTCGCTGGCATTACAGGTGTGCACAACCATGCCCAGCAAGAGCTTCCATTTTAATTATAAAGTAAAAGAATTTGTGGCAAAAAAAAAAATAATTCAACAAGTGTTTACCAAGAGCCTTTTTTCCCCCCACAGCTAATTTTGTGTGTGCTGCTTTGTAGGTGCCGGGGACCCACAAGAGAGCAAGACAGACAGGATTCCAGCCGCCGCGATGTGTGAGACACATGATAAATAGACAAAGGAATTTCATCAAGGGCTATGAAGAAGTCAGGCAGCTATTTTAGTGAGGGAAGCCTCTCTGAGGAGGTGACATTTGGGCAGAGATGGAGGGAAGTGAGGACGTGAGTCACACAGACTTCTGGAGCAAGCTTGCTCCAGGTAGAGGGAGCTGTCACAGCAAAGGCCTGTGGAGGGAGCTGCTTCCTGTGTTCCAGGAACGGGCCCGTGGGGTCAAGTGATGTGACATGAGGTCACAGGGGAATGGGGACAGCTTGGTTGTTAACAACTGTTAATTCTGGGTGGCAGGAATATGAGGCTTCTTTATATCTTGTTTGGCATTTTTTTAATTTCAAAAAAGAAAAAAAAAGATCCAAACAATGTTAAGATAGGATTAAGACAGATGGGCGTCAAATGAGAGCCTCATGGTTCGCAGTAGGTTGAAAAGGAGGATTTTCATCAGGAAAAGGTCTTGCCTGGTGACAAGGGCCAACCGTGAAGCCCACTCTCAGGGAGTCACTCTGGCAGGACAGGCGCCTTCCCACGAACCGCCAAAGGCCTCAGTTTGGAATGAAGCTCAGGAGAGTGGAGCACACCCCCACCTCCCACATCTTGCAGAAGCCACAGAATCTTCCGGCATGAGGACAGGAGGGTGCTCTGTCCTACTCCAGAGCTGGCGAAAGCCAGGAGTCTCTGCTGTGGCTGCCCCGTCCTCACCCAGACACACCTGGCTACTTGATCCTTTCTTACTGAGTCTGGCCTCTAAAGCCTTCTCAACCAGAGCCCCAGACAGCCACTACCAAGGGCATCTGGCAATTAGAATGAAACCAGCCTCCCACCAGCCTCCCACCAGCCTCCCACCATTTCTAACTCAGCCCTGTCACGTTAAGATGAGCATGCTGGCCAGGCATGGTGACACACCTGGAATCCCAGGGACTCCCGAGGTTGAGGCAGGAGGGTCGCATATGCAAGGCCAGCCTGGGCAACTTAGGGAGACCTTGTCTGAAAATAAAAAGAATAAAAAGGGTTGAGGGTGTAGCTCAGTGGCAGAGGGACCTGAGATCAGGATGCGTAAGCCCAGAGAAGAGGAGATGCTAGCTCAAGTTCACACAGGGAAGAGGGTAGGATAGAAATTCCCCTGAATCTTAGCTGGCCTTGCTTGTAGAATTTAGAAACCCAAAGGTTTTTTGTTGTTATTTTTCCCAGAAGATTTAGGACTGATTTGGGAGTTGAGTCCTGGGAAGAGGTTTTGGTAGCAAGGGAGAGGGGAAGCTTGCGGGAGAAGCTTGGCTCTCTTCCCTGAATTGTCTTTGAGGGCTGGGGTGGGGAAAGAGAGAGCTGCACCCCTAGACCCTCTCTCCCTCTCTGGAAGGAGATGGGGACAGGAGCTGGTGAGCGTTTGTGGGCCCAGTGTCCCCAACTTGCTGTGTCTGGTTCAGCCCAAGGTGTGCGGGCGGGCGGGCAGGCAGGTGGAGCAGCTTGCAGGGCTGTGGTAACACCAAATGCTGCTTCCTGTTTGAGAGTTTAGGACATGAGTCATCAAGGGGCTGGCCCAGCATATTCAGGGTGTTGAATAAGCAGGACAGTTGGGCAAGAAAAGGTTGCTTGCCTGGCTGGGGGCCAGGATCAAGGGGGAAAGCAAGGGGTCCTGCTGCCCATGAGCAGCCCTGTGAGACAGGGTGGCCCTGGCACCCTGGAGGCCAGGTCTGAAGGAGCTGGTTCTGGAGCTGCTTCTGAAAAATCCCTCGGATCAGAATATTGCATAGACACCTTCCCACAGTGGTGGCTGCCCCTCCCAGCACAACCACAGCCACACCTTCCCAATGGTCCTCAGCCACAGCACCTGCTACAGCTAGATCCTCTGTAGAGTTTCTCCAAAGGTGTCCCTCAGTCACCTGGGGGCTCTTTGAAAAGCCAGATGATCATCAGGCATGGGAATGGGGCCCAAGAATCTGTATGTTTAACAGGGCTTTCAGAAGATACTTATGCCGGCTGAAGCTAGAGAGCCACTCCTCCCAAAGGTCTACCAGACTCCCTGGCATATAGTAAGTGTTCAGTCAACAGCCTGGCAGGTCCCACACATGTGGCCTGATTCAGCAGAGACTTCTGCTTGCCCTCAGGGGCACAGTCATCGCTTGCTGGGGTGTGAGATAGTGGGGGGCGGGGAGGCTCTCTGATAGCCAGAGGCTGCCCTGGGAAGTAAGGCAAGGCTCTCAGCCCCAAACCAAGGTTCAAATACTACGTATGCAGCCCCTGGGTTGGCAACTAGAAGGCCACCACCCTGTCTCTGCTGGAAATCTGCGGGTTACCCATTGCAAGGAACAAATGGCACTTTTTCTGCTCTGTGGAGCTGGAGGGTGTAAGAGACCCCCGGGGTGCGGGGTCGTCGGGTGGACATGTCTACTCT
The DNA here is from genome assembly GCA_028644305.1 of Xerus rutilus. Taxonomy (NCBI): domain Eukaryota; kingdom Metazoa; phylum Chordata; class Mammalia; order Rodentia; family Sciuridae; genus Xerus; species Xerus rutilus. The sequence goes on from CM053400.1 coordinate 7,511,773, forward strand.
GATGTGTGTATGACCGGGATGGGCTGCAGCCCTGAGAAGGACTCTTCCCTCTCTCACTCAGGTCGTCCATCCTCCAGCACCTTCTGCATACAATTAGCTCCGGATTCAGTCCAAATTCACTTCCATGACCGTGTTCCCCTGCCCTTCAGGACTAACTAGTCCCACAGTGTGACAGGCAGCCTGGTTGAGCAGAGCTCTTTGGCTCTATAGCAGCAAAAATGGCATTGGCTTTGAGGTGCCCCTGCTGAGCTGTGTAGGTTCCATGAAGCTCTGAGGCAAGACACTGTACACCACCAGACATAGTCTGGTGACCCAGAGGAGACTTCCGATAACTGCTAGTATCACAATTACTAAGAGAGGACCGAGACATGCAAGTAACTAATAACTAGTGTGAGGGTTGTGCTGGCGGTCTATACAGATGCCACGCTGTCCTGCCCAGCTCAGCAGGGTGTGCTCAAGGGCAGCGTCACAGAAGAGAAAGTGAGGCTGTGGCTGCCCGGTCAGCAAGCAAACAAGGAGGGAAAGACATCCCGTGGGTAGAGTCAAGGGGGTGGGATTTCAGTTACTCTGGATGCCCCGGGGCAGAGTGTGGACTTGGCTGGTTGTAGCGTCCATTGGCTTGGCAGTAGCTTGTGCCAGGACACGAACCCCTCAACATCTCACTGTGGAGACTGAATTCAACTGTGAAGCCTGTGGGGAGCCATGGACAGGCCAGATTTCTCCATCTTGACATCATCGATGGCCATTTGTGGCTGGATCAGTCTCTGTTATGGGGCTGCCCGTGCATTGAGGGAGGCTTGGTTGAACCCCTGGCCTCTACCGACTGGATGTTGGCAATGCCTCTCCCTGTCCCCTAAGTTGTGTTTCCAGACATTGCTACATGTCCCTGGGGTGGGAGTGGAGGGCAAAGTCACCCCCTGGTTAAGAGCTACTGCACTAGGGGCCTGGGTGGCATACTTCTTTTTTTTTTATTTTTTTTATTTTTTTTGGTACTGGGGATTGATCTCAGGAGCATTCAACCACTGAGCCACATCCTCAGTCCCATTTTGTGTTTTATGTAGAGACAGGGTCTCACTGAGTTGCTTAGCGCCTCGCCATTGCTGAGGCTGGGTTTGAACTCGCAATTCTCCTGTCTCAGCCTCCCTAAGTGCTGGGATTACAGGCTTGAGCCACCGCGCCCGGCTCTGGGTGGCATACTTCTGAAGGCTGGTCCTGTCTGTGGCATGGAGACCAGACTGAAGAAGTGGAGCCCGGGGCCAGAGGTCCCTGGAGTACCATTAGTGAGGGTCAAGGCTGGGCAGGGGCAGGGGTGAGCCATGTGATCCAGGCTGTGGCAGTTGTTAAAGGACTGCCCTTGATATCTCTGAGTTTGTCAGACTCCCCAGTGGCAGGTACAATATGGCAGGTGTCAAGATCAATCCCCCATCCCAAGGAAAAGGTCCTGGGCCACCTGTGCAGGTCACACCAAGAGATAAACAGTTTCCACCAGAATGTGTTCTTGTCCATCTCCAGCCTAAACTGAGCCCTATGGGAGAAGCCTAGACAGGATTGGGGGAAGGAGTCGCCATTGTGCTGAGCGCCCCCTGCTGCCCTTGGGGGAGAGGGCGGCACTCTCCCTATCTTCAGCCAAGCGGGAGGCGCTACAAGGGTCCAACCTCGGAGCTTTATATTGCAGGAGTTTAAAACCATAACACCAATGGGATTCCTGTCTTTTCTGCCCCATCCTGAGTCCCCTGCACCTCAGGGCAGGCATACAGCTGGTGCTCCATAAAGGAGCCTGTGGTTAGCTGGCTGTGAGGCAGCATTGCTAGAGTGAAAGTGCAGGGACATGAGCTATGTGGCTACAGGTGCAGAGCATAGCACAGGGCGACTATGCACCCCAGGGAGGAAGCCAGCTGGGGCCATCTCTCCCTCAAAGTGCTTCTATGGGAGTGTCACCTCAGCAGAAGCCCAGAAGACCAGCATTCACTAGGAGCCCAGGGTGGGGTCGGGTGGTGGCCTGCAGAATCAGCAGCAAAATCTCCAAGTGCACCCAGAGAGAAGGAGCCAGAAGTTGCCTCCCAGAGCCTCCTGTGCCAGGTAGGTGAAAACTCTGGCTGTCATGGAACACTGTCCCCTCTTCTCCCTAAATCCATGACCCTGGGCCTGACCTGGGAGGCTGCAAGAACTGTACTTGGGAGAGTTAAATGAGATGTTACCATGTCCTCAAGCTAGGTGGCCTCGCGGGGAAAGGGGAGAAGCTCTGCCTGGCAGGAGAGATTGGAACATGAACAGCCCCCCTGGGACGGGGACTGCTATGGTTCCAAGATGGTTTGTCCCCTCTGCAACTCATGTTGGAATGCAGTCCCCATCATGAGGTGTTCAGAGGGTGGCACCCGCCTGACAAAGGCGCTTTTGGGTGGGGCCTCAGGAGGTGATCAGGATTAGATAGTAAGCAAAGTCGAGCACCCGTGGTTGACATTGGTGGCTCTGTGAGGAGAGAGAGAGAAGCACAAACACACACACACATGCACACACGTACAGCATGCTTGCTCAGTCCTTGCCTCTTGGCTTGTGACGCCCTGTGCCTCTTTTCTTGCTCCGTCAGCAAGGAGCAGTCTTTCCACCTCAGACCACAAATTTCTTCTCCTTATAGTGTGACACTGGGTTATTAGTAACAGAAAACAGACCAAGACAGGAACTCATGGCAGGAGGTCCCCACCTTTGGTTTCTAATGGTGCCATTTGCCAGCTGGAGGGACCCACTGGGTGGGAGATGTGTGGGACATTTGGGGACAACAACTATCCCCTGCTTCCACCAGGGGACATATCGCTCCTGGCCTTCCGCCATCTCTTATGAATCAGGGAATCCTCCAAACTGTTCCCACAAGAGCTGTAAGGGCCAGGACAACTCCTGATGCATGTCCTGGTGGCTCCCCTCTCTGCAGTTACAGCAGCTGCACCCTCAGCCTGGCCCCTGTTGTAGGACTGTGGGAACCAGGTGATTCCCCAGGCTCCTGACCAGGAGTTGGGATTTTCCACCCTTCAAGGGTCACTTCCTGGTTTCTCTCTCAGCACCTAGAAGTACCATCCTTGTGGTCTCCCTCATGGGGGTTGGTGGCCTGAAGCAGGGCCTGTACCTGTTCAGCAGCCTGTGGAAGCATGCAAAACAGACTCCTGCCACCCGACCTCCCCACCGCTCCAAGACCCACCTGTGCTGGGCTAGAACAATGCTTTGTGGCCACACAGGACTGGCTGTGGCATTAGAGACTGACACTCTAAGTGAGGGGGCAGATGGCAGCTAGAGTGGGTGGTCAGGGATGAAATAAACCCCAGGAGACCGGCCCTCCTGGCCTTGGCGTGAACCCCCATGGCTTCTTGGGGGGGCTTTCTCCACCAGCTTCTGTTTACCTGCCAGCTGAGAAGACTCAGGAAGGACAGGGCAGGGTCTGGCTCACTCTGAAGGGTTCTGTGAATGTTTAAGGGTGAACAAAAGAGCAGTAAGAACAGCTAAAGCACAGGGAGAGCTGACCCACGCCTTAATTCCCAGCACTTGGGCAACTGAGGCAGAAGTTCTAGTCCAGCCTCCGCAACAGAGCAGACCGGCTCAAAACAAAAAAATAAAAAGGCTGGGGATGTAGCTCAGTGGTAACGTGCCCCTGGGTTTGGTCCCCAGTAGGGGTAGGAGAAGAGCCAGCTAGTGCTTATACAATGCTTCTTACATTACAGAGACCTGTGCTTTATCAACACACACAATACTTACTATACCGTGTCTATTATGTATCTTCCGAGAAAGACTCAGTGAGGTCAGTGCAGATTCATAGGCTGGTCGTGTGGCCCTAGGGTCTAAATGAGTGAATGATCTAGAGCCCCTGGGTCCCCCACAACGGGTGTCAGCTTTGGGGGATGTTTTTCCGAGGTGGTCCTACCTTTCCGTAGGGGAAGTTGGTGGGAACCGCGAGGGGTAGGTGGAAGCAGGGCAGGAGAGGAGGCCGGGCAGGAGAGGAGGCCCGCTCATCCCCAGCGCGGGTCCCTTGCCCTCTATTGTGAAGGGTGACTCGCAGGGGAGTGGGGGACCAAGGGGCGGCGGAGTGGCTCCCCGGGGCGGCCTGCCGCTAAGGGGCAGGGGGCGTGTCCGCGGATGGCCCCGCCCCCTGCCCTTGGGCTCGCTGCCCCGCGGGCTTTCGCTTTCAGTCGCCGGTCAGGAGCGGAGCGCGGCGCACGCAGAGGAGGCTCTGGGCAGCCGGGGCGCGCGAGGGTGCGGCCCGCCGGACCCGCCGCCGCACATGGCGCCCGCCGCCCTCTGGGCCACGCTGGCCGTCGGACTGCAGCTCTGGGCGGCGGGGCACGCCGTGCCCGCCCAGGTGAGTGACTCGCGCGGCCGCGGGGGACAGCGCCCATCATGCCCATCCTGGCTAGTGCCGAGGGGCTGAGAGGGTACGATCGCCGTCCTGGTCCCAGGGACACGCGCCACGAGCCTGTGGGGACCCTCAGGCGACCATGGGCCCGGCACACGTGCGCTTCGGGTGGCACTCGGTTCCCCGCAGCTCCGCCTTTGGGGGCGCACCTCGGTTTCTGCGCCAGCGCGGGCCGGGGCGTGTGGAGCTCACCAGCCGGAGCCCCGCTGGACCCATACCCCGCTGGGACAGCCCTTCCCTCCCGCACGGCGGGGAGGGGGCTGTGCTGGGGCGCTGTCCTCACGGCTCACGACAGGCGCCCTCTTCAGCAGACTTCCTCCTCTGCGCCAGGGTTTTCTTCTTTCTTAGAAGTGCTTGGGCTGCGTTTCCCAGGGCTCCGGGCCAGGTGTGCAGTGAGCCCGGATAAGGCGCCGCGGAACTGAGCGCCCATTGCCCTTGCCCAGCTCCTCCCGAGACTCCTGATAGGTCCTGGGGCCACTGCGGAGTCTGTTGTTGGGCTCTGGGACAGGCCAGGCACCAGGGGCCTTCTGGGCTGGTCATCAAGCAAGGCAGAGGTGCTCTCCAAGGGGCCCCAGGAGAATGGAGAAAACAGGGACCCCAATATTCAATATTCACATCACACCCACAGCAGCAAGGCTGAGTCTCTAGGGTGATTGCGGGTCCTGCTCTTTTTCTCCTTCGCGGGCCTGGTAGGATAGGCTAGCCTGGTTTTACAGAAAAGGAAAGCTGGGGCCCAGAGGCCTTGTGTTTCTTTGGAAGGACGCTGGGGATGCCCTCTTCTCAAAGGGCATCCTTGTCTTTCTCCCGAGGTGTGCCCTCCTCCTTGCTCCTGAGCCCACCCTGAAGGACACAAGGTGTGTAGACCTGTCTGTAGGGAGGAGCGTGGAGGCCGTGATACCCCCGGTTACCTGTGATGAGTTCGGCTTCTTCACATGCTACAGTATGACATTAGAGCAGCCCACCAAGGCAAGCATTTAAGCAGGGTTTATTTAAAAGAGGTAACAGACTTCTCCCGGGAGGGAGAAGGGGCCATAGCTGGTATCCTGATATCCCAAGAAGTACAGGTGTTTTGACTTTTTCGTGTCCTGGCTTCCTTTGTTCTGCTCTCTTCCCCTATCTCTTCTTCCTGAGTATGTGACTAAGCCCAGGAGGTGCTCGGTGGGATGGTCAAAAGATGGAAGCAGAGGGACAGGGGGAAGGGCCCAGGTGAAGTGATTGGGGATGGAAGGGGGAGCGTGATTAACAACTCCAGCTGGGAGGGACAATCCCTGGGTCAGGTCACCTTAGCAACGGGTTGGAGCAGGGACTGGTTGTCCTCATCTGGGTGGAGGAAGGGCTCTGAAGGCATTAGCATTTCAATACCTCTCCAGCTTCCCAGACCCAAATTGGCCTCCTTGACTAATTCTGGCTTCAGCGGTGTTGGCTCCAGGTGACTCTGTGATCCAAGGTTAAGGAGTCCAGTTCTCCAGGGAAGAGGGGGGCAGTTGGACTAGAATTGATTCAGTGGGTACCAGGAGTGGGTCCTGAGGGACTTCCCCAGGGGAGGTCCAGGATGGCTTCTGGGTCAGGACAGTCCCAGCTCTGAGGGCTGCATGTGAGTTGTGGGTAGCCCATGGTGGCCATCCTGACTGAGGACTTTGGGTCTTGTCAGAGGTGCTGGCCTTCCTGCTTGGACCTGAGCTTGGGCCTGCATGGGTAAGCCCCGGCATGTGACTCCTGGCAGGGGACGAGGCGGGCCCAGGGCTCTGTTGGACACCAGCTGGAGTTGGAATGGTCTTAGGGGTTTCCGTCCCTTCCCTGCCCGAGCACGCCCCCAACTCCCAGCTCAGATTCCTGCCTCCTGGGACTGTTGCCACAGACCCCTCGCTGAGTTCCTGCCCTTGTCCCTAGTTCCCCATGGGTCCTCCTTGGCCGAGACTCTTCTCAAGCCTGGAGCACTTCTCTGCCTCCATGCTTCCAGTGGCCAAGGCGGAAAGTCCCTGTGCATCCCAGGCCAGAGTGAGGTGTCCACTCTCCATCTGCCCACACGTATCCCGCACCCCTGAAACTGATGGCCAGGTGGCCCGTGTGTAACCTGCCTTTGTCCATGCTGTGGCCGGTCCATGGTCCACCCTCACCCTGTCCCTCAGGCCATTTGTACATGCCACCCTCTCTGGGAAAGGCTGTGAGCATTCTCCCACTTGGATTTTACCTGGTCTTTGAAGACATGGCCATCTGTTCCTGTCAAGGACAGATTACATTCTAAATTTTAACCCCAGTGTCTGGAGGGGTCCTGAGGGCTGGACTGTGGCTTCCTCCTCATGATTGGCACCACAATGGCTCCTGGTGTTTGGACACCTAAGTGCTGGGCACTTTGCCCCAGAATCACACTGAAACCTGCTTTCTCGAAGCTCCTGAAAGATGGGTGCTGCTGTTCCCTTTGAGAGATGTGGCAACAGGTCCAGGGAGCCCATGGCATTTCCTGCCATCACTGAGCTGGGGGGCAAGGGGTGGGGCTTGAATGCAGGGCTGCCCGGTGCCTGTATCCCCACACCTGCTCAGCAAGGTGGAGCTGCAGAAAGAGCACCCGGGAGACCTGAGTGGCTGCAGGTGCGGCAGACTCACTGGGCATGGTTCTCCAGCATGCGGGATGCACCACTTTCTCTGGTATTCGTCCATTTACCAAATCAGTGCCAGTGAAGCTGCAGGAAGGGGAGGAGCTTGGTGCCCCTGATGTGGACGACAGGGCACCTGATGTCTGGAGAGGCGGGAGGGATCTCTGCCTGTGGTCTGGCCTGCCTCCTCTAGGAGTCTGTGGGCTGGGGGGCTTCTGCTGGCCTCCTCATCAGGGGCCAAGCAGGAGAGAGGCTGGGGGCTCCTGAATTGGCCACTGGAGTGGAGTCAGTGAGTGGGCACCCGCTGGCCTCGTGGGCCCTTTCCTCTTTTTACCAAGCCTTTGTTCCTTTGTTTGCTGCCTGATTTCCCTGTGGGGCATCTCTGCTGACTGAGGGTGTGACCTAGGGATCCAGCATCCCTTCAGAGGGCAGTGTCTGGGTGGCCAGGCATCCTCCTGCAGTGCCAGTCACTCACCCATCCCATCATTCATGGATGCCTATGCCATGGCCAGCCCAGTGCCTGGCTCTGAGGACCCCGTGCCAGTCCTCCAGGAGCCACCTTCCAGGAGACCCCAGACCGCCCTTGCTGCTCATCTGTTTTGTGACCTGGAGAGAGAATTTGCCAGGGATTCATGTGTCAGAGAGTGGCCCTGACTCTTGTCCAGCCCAATGAGTCCCTGGAGCACTGTCCTCCAGGCCTGGGTAACACTTGTGGCCTTTCCCATTCAGCGCTTCCTAGAGGAGCACCCAGAGTGTTTGTGTGTTGGAAGGGAGGAGCTTTGCCGCCTGCCTGCTGTGCCTATGGGCTTCACCCTCTGTTTTGTCAGGTTGGCGGCTTTCCTGTCTACCTCAGGGTCTTTGCACTTATTTTTCCTTTGGCCTTGTGTGGTCCCATCTCCTGTCTCACACCCCCTTTCTTTCTGCTCCAATAAATCACCTGACCTTTCAGCCCCCTCTGGGTACCCTCACCCCTAATCTGCTTTATTTTCCCTGTTTTTTTTTTTTTTTTGTATTAGAGATCAAACCCAGAGGCACTTAATCACTGAGCAACTTAGCAAGACCACTGGGGATGTGGCTCAGTGGTAGAGTCAGCTTTGAGTGGATTTGACAGAGGTCCCAGGTTTAGGGTCGGAGGGAGGCTGCATTTCCTCAGGAAAGAGAGCCTGGTACTCCCCCGGCCGGTGTCTCTCCTCGCTCACCTCAGTGCCCCTTGGTTTGGCTGGAATTGTTTCCTGACGCAGGCCCCAGTGGCACCAAGAGCCCAGGGCCGCCTGTCAGCTGGCATGAAGTACAGAGGCCTCAGGCAGTGCTGGGGCTCCTGGGTTTCCTGCCCGGCTCCCCCTCAGAGGCGAGGCCCTTCCCCCGGTGTTGGGGTGCTGGGAAGCCACTGTGTCCCCTGCAGGGCCCTGTCTGGGAACCCACAGGTTCAGGGAAGCCTCCGGTGGGGAGGCGTTTTCCTCGAAGAGCCCCGTGTCTCCGGTAACAGGCACTCGCCCCTGGGCCCTGGTTCTGAGTCCTGCCTCTGTCCCCCTCCACTGTCCCCCTCTGCAGAGCTGTTGCCTGCAGCCCTCCCCCCGCCCCCGCCCATGGTCTTTTTCCACCATGACACCCTGTGACCTCACAACAGGTGGTGACGCCACTGTGGTTTGGGGCACTTGCTGAGAGCTGGGAAGGAGGAAGTGTCCGTTCTTCAAGGCACGTTGCAGGACTGGGCTTCCTTCTGCCTGGGAGCGTGTGGGGCTGCAGGGTGGGGGTGGCTGGCCTGAGGCTGCAGCTGTCCCTTGTCCCACCTGCCTTCCTGAGGATGTGCCAACTTCCTGCTCCTCTGAGCCTCTGCTGCTGCTTTGCAGAGGAGGAGGATTGCAGTTGTTACCTTCAGAGGTTTATTTTTATTTTTATTTTTATTTTCTTTTGGTACCGGGAATTGAATTCAGGGGCACTTGACCACGGAGCCACATCCCCAGCCCTATTTTGTATTCTATTGAGAGACAGGGTCTCACTGAGTTGTTTAGTGCCTTGGTTTTTGCTGAGGCTGGCTTTGAACTCACGATCCTCCTGCCTCAGCCTCCTGAGCTGCTGGGATTACAGGCATGCGCCCCCACGCCTGGTACCTTCGGAGGTTTATGAGCAACAGATTATTGACGTCCTTACCAGAATAAGAAGGCCTGTCTACCAGCCAGTCCACACCTGGTGATGAATGTCCTGGAGGGGAGGACTCAGGCCCAGGAGGCCCCTGCCCCACCCCATGTTGGTAGCAGACACTAGTGGGTCTGATCTGCTGCACAGAGGGACGGGGAGGCCCAAGGCTCCTGCTCATGAGAGCTGGGGCCTCTAGGGAGCCTCGCTCTGGCCTCTGGAGCTGGCTGGGCTGGGTTGGCTTCTGCTCTGTGATCAGAGACAGCAGAAGTCCCCAGGGGGTCTGTGGTCTCCTTTGCCCTTGGGAGCAGCTCAGCATCTGTTTCAGTCTGACCTTGGCCTTTCAGGGCCATTGTGGCCTTGGGCTCAGGGAATGGAGTGAGCCTGGGGGTGAGAGTAGGGTGGGCAGTGTGCAAGAACATCTTCCAAACTGTTGAGAGGCGGCCCCTTGGGAGGGTCCTGGGAGTGGATGCAACAGGGGGCTGGGGCCCTGGCCCAGTCCTGGCCTAACCTTCAGCTCGAAGAGAATGTGGTTGCTGGTTCCTTTCTCCTTTCCAAACTGCAGCTGCCCAGCCCTAGCTTGAGGTCAACCTTAGGATCCTGTGAGCCCAGGTGCTCACTTGTCTGGGGTGGCGGCCAGGGGGTCAGGCAGGGCGTGGGGTGAGGCTCAGGCGGCCCAGCTCTGGACTTGACAGTGGTTCTTCAGGGAAGGGCTTCAGCCCTGGCCTCAGTGAGCAGGACTCCTTCCAGCATCCTAGCTGCTCTGCCTGTCCTTCCTGCTGCTGACCTATAGCCCTGCTTCTGTCTTCAACTCACAGAGACCTGGGCTCCTGGTGACCCTGTCACCAACTGTCCCTGCTTGAATCTCTTGCTCCTCTGAGCTCATGATCCCCCAATTCTGTTCCTTCCTGCCTAGTCCTCCCAGCTCCTGAGGTCCCCTCCTGTGGCAGGAGTCCCCATCCCCCTCAGCCACCCCACCTCATACCCTGTGGATCCACTTGCCTCCGGTCTGCCCTTCTCTTGCCACCTTCCTGGTTCACCCCCATCACGCCCTCCTTCAGTACCCTACAGGAACTCTCAACGCTGAGTCCTGGGAGGAAGTGATGGGGTCCCATCTGGGAGGTGATGGAGGCTAGGTGCAGAGGCAGGAGGAGCAGAGAGGAGGCTGGACTGTCTTGCTGGGGAGTTTGTAGGCCAGTGGTGGCACAGGAGGCTCTAAGTGTGGGTCCAGTTCATGGAAGTAGTAACACTAATTATATTTAATAATCATAGCAACCACCAAGCACAATGGCACACGCCTGTCATCCCAGCCGCTCAGGAGGCTGAGGTAGGAGAATCACAAGTTTGAGGCCAGCCTGAGTAAGTTAGAGACCCTGTCTCCAAAAATAAAGGGTGATGTTGCGGGGGATGTAGCTCAGTGGTGAAGAGTCCTAGTTTCAATCCCCAAAACCAATTAAAAAACAAAACAAAGAATTTGTCACAACTCTAATTCTGGTGCGCCCTATTCTCAGTCCCATTCTAAGATGAGAAGACTGAGGTTTGTTAACCTCCTTTATTTATTTATTAATTAATTTATTTATATTAAAATAATACGGAACAGGCTGTGTGTGTAGCTCAGCGGTGGAGTGTGTGCTTAGCTTGCAGAACACCCTGGGTTCACTCTTCAGCACCAACAAATACATAAATAATATTAAAAGAAGTAATACAAATAAAGCCACACAGAAAAGCAACCTCTTCAAGGCTGCCTGCTTAGGAGGGAGGGAGTCTGGACGCAAAGCCAGGCCTTCCGTTCTGTGTTCTCAACTACTGTACTCACCTCCTATGAGGAGAAGGAGGCGTTGGGAGCCATTGATAGTTTTTGAGTAAGGGAGCGACAGGGGCGGAGAGCGGATTAGGAAGACCACTGTGGCCTCAGTGTGAAGGACAGGTAGAATGGAGAGGCTGGAGTTAGGAAGGCCCATTAGGGGGCCGTGGCAGTGGTTCTGGTGAGGGTTAGGGCTGGAGAATTCAGCAGAGTGGGAAGGAGGGATGATGGCAGGCTGGAGGGGGGAGGAGGTGGCCCCTGGACTGGACCTAGACGTGGAGGAGCTTTGTCCCTCCACCTCGGCTGGCAACTTGAGGCCCCTCTGGCCTTGGATCTGCCCCAGTTGAGCCGAGCTACCCGATCCTCATGTGTCCCTGAAGCTCTTGTTCAGTCACAGGCCAGCCAGGGTCACCCCAAGCTGGGTCCTATGGCTGGGGTGGGCGTGAGACAGGGCAGGGCTGTGATCTGAAAACTGCCCCTCAGTCTGTCCCCTGGGAATGCCTCCTCAAGTCTCACCTGAGCTCATTGTAAATAATTGGAAGTTAAGACACAGGCTTCTGCGGAGCCAAGTTGCATCTATCAGGCGCCTGCTGGGGTGATCACTGGTTGGACACAGCAGCGAGTAATAAAGGTGACCAGTGACAGGTCTCACAGCCGCCAGGCACAGTCCCAGACCTTCACATATGTTGACTTGTTGAATCTTAGCTGCTCTGTCCCCATTTTATAATTGACAAAACAGAGACAGGAGAATGGCAGAATTGGGTAAAGCCAGGGTTGGGTGTCAGGGGAGGTGTGGCCCCTTGAGACTCAGGTGAATGCAGTAACTAAAACATGGTCTGGCCTGGGCAGTAAAGAGATGGAGTGGTCACAGGAGCCTCTGGAAGGGGACGCTGAGCCAAGGTTTCCTTGGTGCAGAAGCGGAGGGGTCAGCCCTGCGGGACGTTTGAGCAGAGGCAACAGCTGCTTTTTGCCAGAGACAGTGACAGGTGCTGACAGGGCCAGGCTCGCTGGGCACACAGCTAGGGAGGTTGTGCTCCGGCCCCAGGGCAGGGGGAGCCCATGGAAACTCTCAGGAGGGCCAGTCTGGGATGGAGGAAGGTGGCTCAGGTCCATCTGCAAAGGGACAAAGGTGGGGAGCAAGAGCAAGGAGATGGCAAGAGATGGCGGGGTGCCACCCAGGTGGCTATGGGAGGCTGAGAAGGCCATAGCCACGGGCCTCGAGGGAGGTGACAGCAGGGAGGGGTTGGGACATCTCTGTCACTAGACTGAGCACTGTTTGGAGGCAGGGCGCACGCCCCAACATTCTTGTACCTTGTACATAATACAAAACCTAGCTCCAAGAACTGGATCCCGCCAGGCTTCCTGTGCCCCAGCTCACTTCTAAAGCAACACCACAGGCAGCAGGCGGGGAGCGGGATGTGTCACTCTAGGGCAGCCCGCCTGTGATGTGGTTGGTCCTTCCTGACTCAGATGCTGTTCGTCTCTGTGATGGCAGACGGGTCTCTGATGATAGCCTGGCCTGATGTGGCTGCACACCACAATCCACAGGGTTCCTGCAAATCCCCAAGATCAAGACCCAAGCACCTCTGCTACTCCCCACCGTGCTCCAGGGCCCTGGGGACCTGCCATTCTCATGATGTGGTTTTTCTCTTGCTTGAAAACAGATTCCACCCATGTGGGGGTCCTTGGGTCCTTGGGTCCTTGGGCAGATGCCTCTGCCTCTCTCCATGGCTGTGGTAACTGCCCTGAGGCCCTGGTGACCCTGTTGCCTGGGAGAGTCACGGAAATGTCCACACCTGCTTACTGTATTCTCGAGAGTCACCCCCTCTGTGGGCCCCGAGTCTGTAAAAAGAGGGAGCAGGACAAGATAACAGGGTATAAAACTGTCAGAGGGCAGGAGGCAGATGGCACTGCCGCGAGCGCTTGGTCTGCCACTTATCAACTTCATGGCCTCAGACAATTTGCATTAAGTCTTCTGAAGCCTCCATTTCTGCATCTGTGAAATGGGTTTCCACTGGCCTCATTTCTTTGGTGCAAGGAGCAAAATGAGAGAAAGCGAGTGAGCGTGCCCAGCACTGTGTCTGCATACAGTAGGTGCCTTTCCGGGGGGGTCTGAGCAGTGTCCGTCAGTCCTCCTAGGTTATGTAAAGGGCAAGTTGAAGGGGTGCTCTCTACCCTCAGAGCCTGAAGCTCCTCCCTGCTGTGTCCCTTCCGAAGACCCCAGATGCTGTGTGGGTGGTGGCAGAGGAGCAGGGGCTGCAGCCTCTGCTTTCTAACACCCCTTCTTGGTGGTAGCCACTTCCTCCTCCCAGGCCTGCCCTCTTTCCTTCCTCTATTTATAAACAGAAAGCACTGAGAGCCCCCACTTTGGCTTCTGGCAGGACCTTGGTCTGCAAGCAGGACAAGTGGCAAATCAGCCAATCCCAGTCTGCGCAGGCCCCAAGTGGTGATGTGGATTCCAGAACCAGAGAGATCTGTGCGGCTCCCTGGCTCCTTCCTGACTGGTGGCCAGTGTCAGCCCAGCCTGGCTCTGCTCAGGACTGTGCTCTCAGAGGCCTCTAGGGTGCAAAGAGGTGGGAGAGATCGGCCATGGGGCAGGACAGGGGCCCTGGCTTCCCTGAGGAGCCCAGCTAGACCAGGGCAGTCTGGTTGCGCTGGAGCTTTGCCGTGGCAGGCCTTTGAGGCTCACTTAATTTTTTTTTTTTTCCAGTGCTGAAGATTAAATTCACAGGCGCTTTATCCCTGAGCTACATCCTCAGCCCTTTTTAAAATTTTGAGACGGGATTTACTAAGTTGCTGAGGCTGGCTTTGAACTTGTGATCCTCCTGCCTTAGCCTTCTAGACTGCTGGGATTACAGGCATGTACCACCGTGCCCAGCCCCCAGGGTCACTTTCTTGCAAGGACTTACAGCCCAATCATCCTCTGGCTAGCCACTTTCAGACCCCAGCCTCTGCATTTTGGCCACCTGTCCACCCAGACTCTTATCCCCTACAGTGTTCCTCTGAGCAAAGTCTCTTTGGGCTTCCAAGGCCAGCCTCCAGGAGGCCCACAGGAGTCTCTGAGACTAGGAGAGGAACTGCAGATGTTAGAGGGAGGGACCATTTCCTTCCTCCTTTCCTTCCATCCGCCATCAGCCGTCCGTCATCTTTCACATCTGTCTCTGTCTTCCCTGGTCCCCTCACCACTGGCTCACAGATTCCCCCACCTGTTCAATGGGTGCTTAATTCTCATCAGTGATTTCCGAATTCCCACCTGGTTTAAAAGGCTTGGTCTGCTGACGGAATCTTGTGCAATCCATTTGATTTCCTCATTTTACAGTATCACATCCCCCGTGGGCGGGCAGGCGTGAATCTCAACCTCCCCAACTCAAATGAACTGGAGGTCTCCTGGGCCCGGCACTTCCCAGAGGCCGCTGCCACATTCTGGGTACTTCTGGGGCCCCCAGCTTGCAGGGTGCCTATGGTGTCCCTGAGCTCCGAGGGCTGTCATTTGGACTCAGCCCTGCTCTGGGGAGACTGTGTGGGTGACTTTCTGTCCTGCTCTGCTCAGGGGCTTTCTGATCCCCATTGTTTGGCCGTGACAGGGCTGTGGTTTGGGTTTGTTTGTTTGTTTTTTTTCCTGTCCAAAGGATAATAGGTCTGGAGATTGCGAGGGAGGGCTAAGGTCCTGTCAGCGGGTGGGGTTGCACAGCAGCAGGAGGAAGTCAGGAAGGAGGACTTGTTCACAGCAATGTTCCAGACAAGAAAAGAACAAGGGAGGAGGCTCAGGCCATGCCAGGGCCTGAGAGCACAGACTTGGCCAAGGCAGGGCCCTTTCCCATCAGGCCTTTGGCCCCTGACGGGAAATCTTCCCCCGGACTGAGCAGGATTCTCTTGGCTGCCTGAAGCTGCCCAGGCCCCACATGAGCACGGGTTCCCGTAGTTGCCCAGGGTACTCCTGCATGGGGTGAAGCCCAGGGCGGTGGGGGCGGTGTACCCTGAGACCTGGACAGGCGCCTGCAGCTCCTCCCTGCCCTGGCGGGTGCTGAAGGAAAAGGCAGCTGGCGGAGGGCTCAGTCAGAGGGCAGGAGCTGCTCCCATGGGGAAGGCCAGCGGGGGGCTCGGGGGCAGGCAGGTCCTGGGGCAGTTCCACTGAACGGTCTGTGCTGAGGGAGGTAGGAAGACGCAGGGCCCCCAGGTGCTGTCCCTGTGTCCCTCCCCGGCCCTGCCCAGGCCATCCTGCTCCACCATGGGGCCCGGTAGATCAGATCAGCAGAGCCCGCAGTCACTGCGGAGGCTCCTTGTGCTTCCCCCTTTCCCTAACAGTACAGCTCTGGGTCCCTGAGATCCCCCCTGTGTGGGAGTGGGAGTCGGCACCAGTAACAGGCCCCCGGGTGCCTTGGACACGAGCAGCAAGGACCTGCATGCTCAGAAGCCCTGGTAGGGGCTCCTGGCCCTGGCTTTAGCTCTTGTCCAGGGTGCCTGGGAGCCTGCTGCGGCACCAGGCCGGGAGGGAGGGAGGGCCCTCGTGCACCCCTGGACCTGTGAGCCCCCCAAGAGAGCTGCAGCATGGCCCGCTTCCCCTGCCCAGTGAGCTGCGTCTCCCCTCCCTCCAGAGCTGCCTGGCTTGGGCCTGGGTGGGGGCAGGGTGGCCTGAAGGCAGGCCAGGATGTCATGGTAATGCAGCACCCTGCTTAGAGTAGCAACTACTGAGTCCCCCTTCCATGCCAGGCTGGGCAGAGTGGGCTGTGGCCTTCGGGTGTGCCCATCTGGAGGGGCGTCAGGCGAGTCAACTCGTGGCAGCCCTGTCCACCAGGAGCCATGAGGGAGGAGGGTCAGGATTTGGGATCAGGGTGATTCATGCAGGGTGGGTGTGGGAGGTTGCTGGCTGGCTGAGGGGCCCTTAAGGGATCTGTGGAATTTGCAGAGGAAGCATCGGATAACTTGGGGAAGGCACGGATAACTCGGGGAAGGCACGGGGTGAGAAGTGCCGGGGGCTGCAGCAAGACCCCCGCCCTGTGGGTCGTTGCCCTGGTGGCTGCCAGATGTTGGCATAGAGCCACGAGCAGCCAGGGAGTCAGCGCTGCCTGCCAGGCCAAGCTGGGAAGACAGCTGGATCACGGGCCCACTTGTCACTGCAGTGACCCTCCAAGGGCCAGCCACCCCTGGCTCTGGGCAGCCCTGACTCCTGGGCAGTGCCGCGGACAGGGAGAGAAGACAAAGGGAGCCCCCACCCACCTTGGATTGTGGGAGTTTGGCTCTATCTCCACAGCTCAGTGGTAGCTGGTATCTGTTCTGGTTGTTTACAGCTGATGTCCAGTGTGACTGGTCAGTACCTGTGTTGTATTGGTTGGTAAATATTTTGAATATTTCCCTTTCTTCCATATGTTAGGAACTAGAGTCACAGAGGTTGAGGCACTTGCCTAAGGCAAGTTGGTAAATGATGGAATAAGGAAAAGAAACCAGGTCTCTGACTATCCTTATCTGTGGAGGCCTCATCTGGTTTAATAAAGGTTTATTGAGCTCCTGCTCGCCACATGATTGTGGCTGGTGGGGCACGAGCTAGCCCTCAACTCTGACCTACAGAGTCATTCCAAGGCAGTGTCTGCAGGGTTGCTGAGGCCTTGGGGTGTGCGTACACTCACCTGTTGGCTTGGAGACACACACACATGCCCATGTCTGCCTCCCGTGAATGGACCAGCCTGGGGTGTGCTGACCGCCTTGCCGGGGCGGCTGATTGACACTTGTCCCTGAGGGTTTGGATGGCCAGTCTTGATCATTTGGAAGGAGGGGCGAGAGGGGTGTGTGGCCAGGGGCCCTGGGGCAGGCACAGTGGTGAGGGTCACTCAGAGAGCTGAGGGGGAAGCTCTGGGTCCGTCTGTGGCTGTGCACCTTGGAAGTGCTGGCTGCTTCTCTCCTCTCTCTTGCTTCTCAGTCAGTCATTTCTTGGTTTTGCTCTCTTCCTAGAGGCGGGGGCACCGTGATTGAGATCATGAGGTGAAATCAGAGAGGATTAAAGTCCTTCTTTGTCGCTGGCCCTGGGAACTTGGGCAAGTGGCCTTCCCTCCTTGTGCCTCCGTTTCTTGTTCTCAGAGGTGGCCGCAGGAAGGTGGTCGGGAGGTGCATCTCGCTGAGGTTCCACATCTGAGCCCGGGGCGGGGATTCTGTGACGAGGCTTTAGTGGAGGAGAAGGGGCCAGGGCACCAGGGCAGGCCGGTGAGGGGCTGTGTGGGGCGGCTAGAGCCTTGTTTGGCTTGGCCTCCCGGGGGGCTCCAGGCTGGGGGCAGTAACCTCTGCAGCTCGAGCCCCAGAAGCCCTCAGAACCGCAGCACTGCCGGGGGCTGGCCATGGAGTTCCCAGGCGGCTCTGCGGGCTGTGTCGAGCTGCAGGCCTAGGGGACAGGACTGCCACCCAGCAGTGGGGAAAGCCTGCAGCCAGCCTGGCCTGGCTCCGTGCCTCCACCTGCAGAGGTGAGGGTGCTCACTGAGGAGGGAGGCGGAGGAGGCCAAGAGGCCAGGACGCCCCTTCCCCTACCTCCCCACCCCAAAAGGGAGGCACCGGCAGGAGATCCGCACTCACAGGGTGGGACTCGGGCGTAGGCTGTGGGAACTGGGCGTGTCACGCTGATGGCTGTCTCTCCTCCCCACTTGCAGGTTGCACTGGTGCCCTACACTCCGGAGCCTGGGAGCACGTGCCGGCAGCATGAGTACTACCTGGAGACGGCCCAGGTATGCTGCAGCAAGTGCGAACCTGGTAAGGAGCAGCTGTGGGCCTGACTCGGGCTGGCTGGGACCGTGGGGTGGTGCCCTGGGGGCACGGGTGTTGAAGGGTCTGGGGGTAGAGCCATGGCCCTTAATTCTCACTCAGCTCCTAGTGCCGTGCATTGGCTTGGGCTCTCCCGTGTCCCCGGGCCTTTGCACATCCTCTCTGCCCAGCATTCTTCTCAACGTCCTTGCCATGGTCAATTCCTTTGTGTCCCTCAGACCTTGACTTAGCTGTCCCTTCCGCCAGGGCCAGCCTGCACCACGCTACTGGTCCCTGGCAGCTCTTTTTGCATCATGGGCTTTTGGCTTGGTTCCTCCCTTCGCCCCACTATGTGCCCTTCCAGGACAAGGACTATGCCTTGGTCTCCCCTCGGTCCCCAGTAGGTGGCACATTGTAGGTGCCCAGTGCATATCCGACTGACGCAATGAACCCATTTCCCAGATGGTGGACCTGAGTCCTGGCCCAGTGGGGAAAGCCGGGAAGCTGCCCCCATGCCTGCCTTTCATCCAGTCGTGTTTGATTCTCTCATGAAGCATTTATAAAGCACCTACTGTGTGTTTTAAGAGCAGGGCAGACAAACCCCTTGCCCTGGTGGACCAGCTTCCTAATGGATGTGCGGGCCTGTCTGTCAGTAGGCGCTGGGCAACCAGGGCATGGTGGGAGACAGACAGCGTGGCACCTGCTGTTTCCATGCCTGGTCTGGGGAGGTCTCAGAGGGGATGACACTTGGGCCAAGACCTGAAGGAGGTGAGCGAGCAATACGTGGGGAGCAGCAGGCTAAGCAGGAGTGACGGGTGCTAAGGCCCTGAGGTGGCGCCTACTCGGCAGGGCCAGTGTGTGTGGCCCAGCGTGGGAGAAGAGCAGGATGGCCAGGGTGAGGATGTGAAGGCCAGCAGGGGCCAGAGCGGGTTCGATTTTATTCCATAAGAGGCTGGAAGCCACTGGAGGTTTTGGGCCATTAGCTTGAGACTCGAGTCACCTGTTGACGCCCGTGTCCACTTTCATAGACACCAAGGGAACTGACTTTTTTCTTCTATTACCTGGCAGAGTCCCTAAGAAGTTCCTAGATTAGCATAGCAATGACAACCTTGGGACTGGATCAGAAGAGTAAAGGCCCTAGTTTGCCTTGGTGTTCTCCCACCCTGCTCTGTCCCCTCCCTAGGGTCCCAGGGCCACCTCCTTCCTGCCTTTCTCTCTGCTGCAGGAGAGAGTTTTTAAAACTATCAAGAGGAAAGGAGAGGCTGGGGTTGAGGCTCAGTGGCAGAGCACTTGCCTGGCATGTGTGAGGCACATAAAAATAAATAAAGGTATAAAAAATATATATACTAAGAAAAAAAAAAAAGAGGAGAGGGGTTGGCCAGCCAGTTCTCACCACAGCTCAATCCCTGACAGCAGGTCCCCAAGGGCGGATTTCAGGCATCTGTGAGAGCAGAGTGTGCCGTTTAATGAGCAGGGATTTGGAGGTGCCAGATGTGAGAGGCGCTGCTGGAGGAGCTGGAATTTGGCTGAAGGCCTTCCCAGCAAGGCTGCAGCTCCCTGGGACTCCGGGCACAGTGGATGAGCCCAGGGTCCTGGCTCAGCCACCCGACTGAGACCTGGCCCTTGTTTCCTTAGGCTACCATGTAAAAATGCTTTGCACCAAGACCTCCGACACCGCGTGTGCGCCCTGTGAGGACAGCACGTTCACCCAGGTCTGGAACGTGGTCGAGGAGTGCATGAGCTGCCGGCCCCCCTGCGAGTCTGGTGAGTGGCCGGGATCTCCCCCGACCTGTTCCCTTCCCCCGGGGCACACATGGCACCATGCAGCTCCTTACCAGCTTCCACCTGGTCCTTCTCTTCCTAGCCTCACCAGCGTCTCACCACAGTCCCCTGGGGCAGAAAGCTCGGGGACGTGGTGGGAGGACTGTGCCCTTGTTGAGGCCGAGGAGGTGCCTTTGCATGTCCTGATGGAGCTGGTGGCACAGGGGTCCTTTGTGCCCCAGGTTGAGGGGTGCACCTGCCTCCTGGTAGCCAGCTCCCTGTGGGCTCTGGGCTGGCGGGGAGGGCAGAGTGGGCGTGGCGGAGGCAGGAATGACACTAGCTGCCCTGTCCCTCCAGACCAGGTGGAGACTCAAGCCTGCACGCAGAAGCGGAACCGCGTGTGTACCTGCAGGCCAGGCTGGTACTGCGCGCTGAAGCATAAGGACAGCTGCCGGCAGTGCTTGGCACTGCGCAAGTGCCCACCCGGCTTCGGCGTGGACAAGCCAGGTACGGGACCTCTGGGCCTCCCTCCACAGACACCTGTGGATGTCATAGGCGTCAACCCATCAGCCCAGCCTGGCCAGGGACATGTGTTCATCCAGCCACAGATCGTTCCCTCATTCAGCACTCCTGAGTCGGCCCCTGCGGTGTGCTAGGGCCTGGGAATCCAGAGGGGCATCAGAGTAAATCCTGAGCTGCTGGAAAGTCAGGAGGTCCTTGGGCCCCTCAGGCCTCCCCAGGGGCTCCAGTACAGGGTCCCCTGTTCATGAAGGTTCAAGTTGTTGACAAGCTCCACTTTTCCCCTTGAAGGAACTGCAAACTCAGATGTGAGCTGTGCTGCTTGTCCTCGAGGGACGTTCTCCAACACAACTTCATCCACAGACGCCTGCAGGCCCCACCGCACGTGAGTGGCTGAGTCCCTGGTTCTGAAGAGCAGAAAGGGGCTGTCCCTGGGTAATGGGGACATGATCAGCTCACCAGCCACTGGTGCCTGGACTGCTTTCTTTGGGGTGGTTCCTAGGGTAGACAGTGAGCAGGCCTTGCCATGGCGGCAAGTCTAGAGGGCACATGGGGAGAGGTGGGGTGGGTGGACCCTGGACATGTATTTACATCCCTGTCCTGGCTGCCGGGGTCCTCACCAGTTGGCCTGGCTCCCGTGACTGCGCCTGGTCACCCCAGGCCACTCGGCCTCTGTTGCCTGCTGATCAAGTCTCCTCCTCCCCCAGCTGTATCTCAGTGGCCATCCCTGGCACTGCACGCACAGATGCGGTCTGCACATCTGTGTCTCCCACCCTGCGAGTGGCCCTGGGGGCATCCCGCACACCCCAGCTGGTGTCCACAAGATCCCAGCCCATAGAGCCCACTCTAGGGCCCAGCACGGCTCCGTCCACCTCCCTCCTGCTGCCTGTACAGAACGCAAATGGAAGCAGCATCTCTCTCCCAGTTGGTAGGTCACAGAGGGGCCTCCCTGCTCCCTCCCGCCCTCCTTCCTCTTTCTCTGTCTTTCTGAGACCCCCATGTGGGTCTGTCTTGGGATTTAGGTGTCAGTGAGACTGGTTTCCTTCCAAGACCTGATGATGTCACTAGGAACCCCTGGGTGGGGTGCCGCGGGGTCAGCTATTCACCTAATGCGGACATGGTCTCATAATTCCTGATTCTGATGAACCCATGTGGCTCACAAGACAGGGACTGGCCTGGTTGTCTTGTTGGCTTCCCTTCTGGGGGTTAGAACTGCCTGGCCAGGAGGCTCAGCCTGGTGGCTCTCAGACTGAATGTGTCCCACAAATATGTGACTGGCTCGTCATTGAACTAGAGGACCTCAGGCCTGGTCTGGCTCCTCCGGGGCAACAGCCCAGCCACCTCGGTCATGGTGCCCCTGGGACGGTGGAGTTTGTCTTTGTCGCCCTCTGAGCGCCTCCCTTCTTCCTAGGACTAATTGTGGGGCTGACAGCCCTGGGCCTACTGGTGATGGGACTGGTGAACTGTGCCATCTTCACCCAGAAGAAAAGTAAGCTTCTGTTCCCTCCTGCTTCCCTCACCCACGTGCCTCGGACGCTCTTCTGGGAGCCTCCAGGGCCCTAGCACTGGGCATGCCCTGGGCTTGGACAGATCTGGACACCGTAGTCCCTGCTCTGTGGGAGCTTGAGCCTGGGTAGAGGGCACTGCCACCAGCTTAGCTGCTGACAGCCCAGGGCATTAGGAGTTCTCCAGGGGTACAGGATTCCAGGGTTCCTATCCAGAAAGTCTGGGAGTGCCAATCCACTGGGCAATAGTATCCCCAGAAGAGAGAGGGCCCTGAGGGCAGGAAGGATGTGGGCAGAGGGAGGAACAGGGCTGGCCCTGCTGGGGAGTCAGAGCTCTTCTGTGGAGAGACGTGCCCCCAGGAAGCCACCTCCCTGACTTGTCCCTTCTCTTTGTAGAGAAGCCCCCCTGCCTACAGAGAGGAGCCAAGGCGGTGAGTGTCCCTCTGTCCCCTCCTCTGGTCTCCTTCTGAGCTGGCGGTTTGCAGTGCAGAAGCAGTGTGTTCTGTTCTGTTGTTCAGGGTCGGGAAGTGCAGGGCCTGGGGTGGCCTGGGGTCTGAGGCTTACACGAGGCTATTGAAATCACACAGACCGGTTTTATCTCCTGATTTTGCCAAGAGGGAAAGTGATTTACCCAAGGTCACACAGCCAGGTCCTGGACTCCCAGCCCAGTGCTCTCTGCCCTGCCCTACAGCATTTTGATGGGAACAGATGGTTTCTCATGTCCCCACTCCTCACTTTGTCCTGCTGACAGCTGCCTGGTAGCAGATAGAGCAGTGTCCCCTCCAGGCCAGCGGCCACCTCTTTCTTTCTTTTTTTTTAGTTGTAGATGGACACTCCTTATTTTTATTTTTATTTTATGTGGTGCTGAAGATTGAACCCAGTGCCCACACATGGGAGGCGAGCCCTCTGCCACTGAGCCACATCCCCAGCCCCCACCTCTTTCTTAATCAAGTGTTTCCCACGGTCTGTGCACTGAAATGTCCTGGGTGTGGTCCAGGGAGCCTGCTTCCCCTCGTTTTGCTGAGCTTATGTTCCCCAAGTAGGGGCAACCCCACCCCTGTGTGCTGAGAGCCATCAAGAGCCCAGTGGTGGCGAGTGACAGCTGTCCAGGGGGAGAAGACCCAAACCCTGATTTGTGATGCTTTTTCGTTTCTGTGGTGTGAGCACCCCACGGTGGCCAGCTTCCAAGGCTGTCCTGAACCTGGGACTGGGAAGACACGTGTAGGTCTGTGCCAACACCAGCTTACCTGTGGCTGAGCCCCAAGCCAGGCTCTCTGCCTGTGCTGGATCCCCTGTCCCTGCGGGCAGGGACCACCCGCCTTCCTCACCTTACAGACAAGGAGATTGAGACCTCGGAGCTCCGGTTGCTCCTGCAAGGTCAGGTTGCTGGGCTGGTGGCAGAATCTGGCTTTGAAACGTCCTCTGACGGGCGATCGCTGCCTTCACCATGCCTGTTGGGCTGGGAGGTGTCCACACTGGTCCGGGTGCTCCCTGCCCAGCCGGGCTGCCCTTGGGGTTGATCACCCTCTGAGAGCCCCACCCTTGCTGAGCCGGTGCCCACGCTGCTATCCCTCAGCTGGCTGGTAGCAGCCCTGCTGCGAGCCCCGTGGGTGGGTGATGCTCCCCCTCGAGGGCCCAGCGTCGGATGAGCGGAGTCGGCACTGCCCGTTCCTCTAGCGCATGGGGACCTTGGCTTCCTCTGCTTAGGAAAGCAGCGTGTCCACACGTGTGAACCCACCTGCGACTCTCCCCCCCCACACTCAGGCAGGCCACACTGGCTGGGAACATCAGGCGCTGTGCTGAGTATTTTTTTTAGTCTTGCTGTGATACACAGGTTACATGGTTATTGCCCTACTTTTATAGCCCAGGATGCTTGGCCCAGAGAAGTTAAGTAACTTTCCTAAGCTGGCACAGCTGATGAGAGGGGCCTGGGTCCCAAGCCTAGGCATGCCTCTCCTTCCCCCAGCACACACTGACAGTGCCACTCCAGGCACACCGCACACACCCTCAGCCTGTAGCTACACACCTATCTACACACAGACAGGCCTGCAGGAGCAGCGCGCTCTGCCAGGGTCTCCTCTCTGGGTGCCGCATGAGTTGGCCAGCTGGGATGCTGTGCTTTTGTTTGACGAACCCTCTCAGTACTCCTGCTGTGGTCCCAGCCTGAGGAATAGGACTCTGGTGACATCTGTTCCTGAACTTTGCAACTTGTGGCTTTGGAGACGGGAGGCAGGCTGTGACCTTTAAGCTTCTCTGTTCCACCTGGCTCCAGCCACCAGCGGAGGCTGAGGGGCAGGAGGGTTGGGGGAGACCCAGGCCAGAAAATCCCCTCCCCAGAGGCAGTGCAGAGTGGCATTCGTTGCTCCCTCCCACCGTCCAAGCTTGGAGCAGAGCGGCAGAAAGGGATTGGGCAGTGACCAAAATCAAACCATGAACTTGAAATGTCTTCTGTCCCTCCAAAACTGGGGAACCCAGGCCAGTGGGGCCTCCTGGGGGGCAGGGTGCAGCAGGCAGCTGTAGCTCTGCACAGTCGAGCTCCTCCTGCTCTTGGCAGCTGGCTGATAGCATGGGACTCACCCTGGCTGGGCTGCTGTGGCCTCAGGGGTCAGTTGCACAGTGTCCCTCCAGCCCAGAGGCAGAGGCCATGGGCCAGTCTGGCTCCAGGGGACTGAGGGGCTTTGCGCGGGGGGCTGTGGTGATTGGCCAGTGAGGAGCAGCCCCAGGGAGGGACAGCAGTACTCCTGCCTCTGCTCAGGCCACATCGGGAATTGTGTCCCTCTGGAGGGAGGCCCGAGGGTCTTGCTCTGGAGGGCTAACAGGCCTGTGAGTTCCCCCATCTGCCACTGTAGCACATGGAGACTCCCTGTCTGTCCCTCTGTCCTGCAGAGCTAGGCGTGGCCACCAGCCATCCACTCTCTTCCGCTCCCATTCTGCGCTGACCCTCTCTCATCCTGGGTAGGTCAGTGGCCCTGGCAGCCCCAAGAACCTGGCCCTGCCATCTCTTTTTTTCCCCTGGGATCCAGAGATTCCCCAGAACCCTGAGGCAAGGCCCTGAGTGCCTGTCCAGTCAGTGGACAGACATGGCCTTGGTCTGGGGTTTCCAGATGGCTCCAGCCTGGGTGTCTGGAAGGAAGGAGCTTGTCTTGAGCCTCCAGAGCTGAAACCCCAGACACCCAGAAGAGGCATCATGGGCTTTGGGCCAGCTGCTTCTCGTCCTAATCATGACCTTGGCAAGTGACACAGTCGCTCTGTGCCTCGTTTCCAAGCCTATAAGGCAAGGATCACACTGGGCTGTGGGAGAATCCGTGGAGACGCTGTCTGGAGGGCTCTGAGGCAGTGCCTGGCAGTGGGTGGCACTCAGATGCCAGCTGATGGCTTATTGGAAGGACATTAGGGGGAGTCACAGAGCAGCCTGGGGCCACCGTGGAAAGGGGCGCTGAGCCGGCAGCCAAGGGTCCCCAGTGAAAGGGCTCCCTGCACTGCATTGATGGATTGAACTCAGGACCAGCACACTTTACTCCGAAGGGCCAGATAGTACAAATTGAAGCTTCGTGGATGGTACGGTCTCTGTGACAGTGCCTCAAACCTGCTATGTAGGGCAAGAGCCAGTCAGCAGCACAGTGAGAGTGGCTGCGTTCCGTCCAACTTTGTTTATAGATGCTGAAACGTGCACTGCACAAAATTTTCATGTGTTATGGATTATTATTCAAAAAGTTTTTTTTTTAAAACATTTAAAAACATGAAAACTGCTAGGCACGGTGGCACATGCCTTTGTAATCCCAGTGGCTTGAGAGCCTGAGACAGGAGGATTACAAGTTCAAAGCCAGCCTGAGCAACTTAGACTGTAAGCAACCTAGTGAGACTCTAGCTCAAAATAAAAAATAGAAAGGGCTGGGGATGTGGCTAAGTGGTTAAGCACTGCTGGGTTTGTTCAATCTCTGGTGCCTAAATAAATAAAAACATGAAGGTTATTCTTAGCTCTCAGGCTATATGGAAATAAGCAGCACGCTGGACTGGGCCACTGGCAACCCTCCGTCTGCTTCTTGTGTGGGGCTTCCTGCACCACTGTTTAAGCCCATTCAGATGCTCAACTGTTTAATTTTCCAACAGCTCGATGACATAGGTGCTTAGAGATCAGAACACCGAGGCACAGAGGGGTTAAGTAATTTGTCTGTGTTTGCACAGCAGGCGAGTGCACAATTTGGCTCGAGGATGCTGCACTGGGCCACACCTCCCCTTGCGGGTGGGTGACCTTAGGAAAGTCCTTTTCCTCTGTGTCCTTGTTTGATGGAGAAGGCGCAGGCCCCTGCCCTCCTCAGGCTCAGGCTTCAGCTGGGCGGCTAGATGCTAATAATAGAAGCACACAGACCACGGAGAGTCACACCTCTCAGAAAGTGCTGTGTGTGGAAAGAGCAGGGGAAGGAGGTGTGGCGTAAACTGTGAAATGCTGACAGGTGGTGGCGGAAGGAGTTGGCTGGTGGGCTGACCACTCTTCCTCTCCCTCTTCCTCTCCTACAGCCTCACCTGCCTGCTGATAAGGGCCAGGACGCGCCAGGCCTAGAACAGCAGCACCTGCTGACCACCGCGCCCAGCTCCAGCAGCAGCTCCCTGGAGAGCTCAACCAGCGCCGCAGACAGGGCTGTGCCCCATAGGCACCAGCCACAGACTCCAGGCACGGAGAAGGCTGGAGCATCCGGGGAGGCCCAGGCCAGGTCTGGGAGCTCTGGTAAGAGGCAGGGGCACCCCTGGCTTATCCCGCTTTGTGCAGAGGCTCCTCTACCTGGAATGAGATCGTGTCCCTGCAAACCCATCAGAAGCTGAAGATGTCCTAAGTGAAAAGTGCACTGGGTACACCTATCCCAGAACCCCCTGGCCTACCTAGCACAGCCCACCGTAGGGTTGGGTCGTTTCCCTGTGGTCCTGCAGCTTGCCAGGCTGAGGGGCTCCTGGTCAACCTGCATGACCATTGAGTCCCAGGCCCAGCACTGGGCCTGACTGAAGATGATAATGGCTTTTAACCAAGGCCATTGGTACGTTGGGCACCATACTAGGCATGTTACATGTGTAAAATGATCCTGCACACCAATGCCAAGAGAAGTGGCCATCCTCATCCCCATTTTACAGATGAGGAAATTGAGCCCAGAGAGGCTGAGCAGCCTGTTCAAGGACACATAGAAGTACCAGGGGTCCCCCCTGGGCTCCCAGGCCTCTACTCCCTGAAGCTTTTTATGGGATCCCTTTGAGCCTGAGGTGCCAAGACTGTGGGGACCTTGTCCTATTTGTACAGTCTGCATTTTGTCCTGAACAGGTGTCTGACAGGTGTCACCCCTGGTTGGTGTCTCTAGTGCCCACACTGGAGCGTGCCCCTGGAAGGCTTTTTCCCAAAGCCCTGGGTTCCCTAGGGTTTGTTTTGCAGTGGGGAGGGTAAGATGCCTGGCCCGTGTGTCTCCCTCTCACCTGGGCTGGTGAGGTCATAGGGAATGACCATGAGCTTGGTCATCCAGGTCTGTCCAGCTGCTCTGGGGCTACAGGAATCTGAGCAGCTTTCTTAGCCCCGCTGGCTCCCGGTTTCCCCATCTAGACGTGAGCCATGCCACCTTCTTGGCAGGGCTAGTGGGTGATGAGCGGCACTATGCCTGGCTTGGCACCAGACAGGGCCCAGCTTCCTCTGGGCTACCTCCAGGTGGGGACTGACAGCAGCAGTCACTGCGTACCCCCTGCTGCTCCCTGGCTGCCGTGCCCTGGCGGAGGGCCTGGCCAGGCCTGGTACAGAGCAGGGGGCCTGAATGTTTGTTGTGGGAATAAATAAACTTGCTGCAGACGTGAACTCTGGGTCTTTGTCCAGCTCTTGGATTCGTCTTTCTGGTTTCTTCCACGGGGCCCATGGGGCTTCCTCCTTAGCCCCAGAGTGGACCCTGACCGTGCTGCCTGTCCTCTTTCCCTTCTGCTCCTGTTCCTCCTCTCTGGCCCGACTGCCTCTGCTCGCCCCTGCTTCCCCTCCCGCCCGATACCTCTCCACTGTGGGAGCGTGTGAACCCCAGATCTGTGCCCCGTCCGCCTCCAGTCTCCTTCACCATGTACAAAGTCTGTGGTGACTTTGGGTGACATTTGGGTGCTTTGGAGGCTGAGTGGAAATTTCTTTCTGGCCCCATGATTTCAGCCCTCCCTCTGTCTGGTTTGTTTGGGGTTATTCTGAGAAGAGCAGTTGACATTGCCATCCTCCTTCCAGGCGCCCCCCACCCGGGGGGAGTCCGGAGAGCCGGGCTGGACGGGGCACTGAAAGACAACCAGCTGCCCCTTCATCCGGGCACCCAGGAACAGCTGTGGCTGCAGCAACTGTCGCTTCATGAGGGGATATTGTGTGCGAAGCCCCTTATATCCCTCCTTCAGCTAACACATTGTCCATCCCTCACCAACTAACTAGGACACTCAGATGCCCACAGGGGCTGGCAGGAAGGTGGGGCAAGCTGCTCCTGAAGTCCTTCCTGACAACCGCTTCAGGAACATGGCTTCCAGGGGAGGCCTTACATCCAGATGATTTTTGCCCAGTGGTGCTGGGGATGGAACCAGGGCTTCATGTGTGCTGGGCAAGTGCGTGCCACTGAGCTCCACTCCCAGAGCCAAATTTTTGAACTGCAAATGGCTGGATTTTAAGTGGCTGTAGCCAGTTCACTTGCAAACTCTGCTGCCAGCAGAGCAACATAGCCTGGCACTGTTTTCTCCATTCAACACTCCTCTCTGTTGCAGGCACTGGGACATTGCAGGGGACAGTCGGGAAGTCCCACCCTCCTGGGTTTAGGATCTGGGGGAATTGAGGGAGGGACCCAGGGAGTGATGGACAGAATGTGTCTACAGGAGGAGGCCAGGGAGGCTTCTTGGAGGAGGTGGCGTTTGAGCTGAGTGAGGCCTGAAGGAGAAAGCCCTGAGAGCGCAGGGCTGCTTTCTGGGCTGGGAGGCCTGATGGGCTGTGGGAGGGGCAGGAGAGGGTTGGCTGGAGGGAACCCAGGGGATCTTGGAGCAGGAGGACGAGAGGCCAGGAGAGCCAGGCAGGGCTGTGGGCTGTTGGGACTGCAGTTTGCTGGGCAGCTAGCAGCTGGCTTTAAAGGCCTGGCTCTGGAGGCTGCAGAGCAGACTGCAGGGGGTGGAGCTGGGTCACACCAGTCCAGGGGGATCGGGTGGTGGCCACCCAGGCAGTTGTAGGGCTATTACCTTTGATGGTGGTTCAGGCAGGAATCGCTTATGGATTAGTCGTGGGCTATTAAAGAATCCAAGGCTCTGGGTCTGAGCAGCTGGGGGACCAGGCAGTGTGAACTGAGCTGAGCAGGAGCCGGTTGGATGGGCGATAGAGGCCTCTAAGTACCCAAGTGTGGGTGCTGCTAGGGAGCTGGGCATGAGCCAGTGCTCACTGATACTCTGAGAGCGTCAGTGTCTCCGGGAGCTGCCTTGGCCCCAGCGATACGGCAGTGAACAGGCCAGTCGTCTTTGCCTGCTGGAGGATACGTGGGGCACACTGTGCCCATTTTACAGCCGAGCACACTGAAGTTCTGAGAGGGTGAATAACTTGGCCAGG
Organism: Xerus rutilus; assembly: GCA_028644305.1. Classification (NCBI taxonomy): domain Eukaryota; kingdom Metazoa; phylum Chordata; class Mammalia; order Rodentia; family Sciuridae; genus Xerus; species Xerus rutilus. The sequence goes on from CM053400.1 coordinate 7,540,781, forward strand.
AAGTGGAGGCAGAGCAGAGATTTGAATTATCAGACTGAAAACAGCAGGAGGCATTCCAGCTTGGTCACGAGGAAGAGGTGCCACCTGCCCCCCGTTCCGGAATCTGAGGTTTATGAGACCCTTCAGGCAGCTCTGCACGGAGGGAAAGTGTTTGCAGGAATTAAGATGACTTGGGGTCGGTGCTGAATTTCCAAGAAGGAACCATTTCCAGGCAGCCCACAGACACGGTGCCGAGTGGGCTCTTGTCTTGGTGTGGCGGGGGTTCCTCTTGGGAGCCTGACAGTGTTGGTGACATGTGCTTCCTGCCCCTCCTGCCCCTCTGGTTCCCTGTGGGGAGCGGGTTTGTTCTGGGAACACTGACATCTGCTGTAGCTCACTGGGTGGCTTGGGCCAGGTAGGACAGAATGCTGTTTTTGGCAGATCGGGAAACTGAGGCTGGTGACGGTTTGCCTGCCCGGGTTCACACAGCTCAGCTGCCGTAGAATCACCTTCTCCAGGGAATAGCCTGGAGCTATTCCCACCTGTCTTGTCTGCCTCCTGCAGGAGGCAGCTATGAAGACATCCTCCTCTTCCAGGCCCCCAGACTGACACCCCCTCCCACCTTGTCCCTCACAGACTCCTCCCCTGGCGGCCACGGGACCCAGGTCAACGTCACCTGCATCGTGAATGTCTGCAGCAGCTCCGACCACGGCTTGCAGTGTCCCTCTCAAGCTAGCGCCACAGTGGGGGACCCAGACGCCAGCCCCTCGGGCTCTATGAAGGATGAGCAGGTCCCCTTCTCCAAGGAGGAGCGCCCCTTTCAGTCCCGGCTGGAGACCCCAGAGACTCTGCTGCAGAGCTCAGAGAAGCCCCTGCCCCTTGGTGTGCCCGATGCTGGCATGCAGCCCAGTTAACCAGGCTGGGATGGCCATTTCACTGCCAGAGTGGGCTGACCCCAGTCCTTATAGACCCTTCCCCCCAGACTCTGGCTCTTTCTGAGCCAAGTTCCTTTAGTGACATCCACTCTGGCTCTTTCTGAGCCAAGTTCCTTTAGTGACATCCACAGCCCTGGACTCACTCTCACCTGCAGGCCAAGTGGGGGAGGCAGACAGCATGGTGGAAACCTCTGTGTGCACTTCTCGGAGGGTGGCTGGGCACGGACCTAGGGCAGCCTGAGACAAGCCCTTGCCCCTCTCGGACCTGCCACCAGCTGGACCTGTGAGCTTGGCTTCTGGAGCTGCTGGTGGGTTTGGTTTGGGTTGTTTTCCAGCTAACTCTGGCTTTCGGGGGACCCCAGCATCCTCCCCTCCCAGGAGCTTGCTGGGGAAGAGGGGTGCTGTGGGAATCATCCACAGAGAAAGGACACTCCACCCTGAACGCCTCAGGGGTGGCCGTGATCAGAGGGTTCTGTGTGGGGAGGAGACAGCAGCCCTGGAAGGGACAGGAGTCCCTTGGGTTAGCACCAGACTCCTGGAAAGTACCAACTCCACACCACATCTTCCAGCTTGTCCCTCTGTACCTAGATGAGAACATTAGATGCCCAAGGGCCCTGGCAGGCAACTCTTGGCTGTGTCCTGGGCAAGTTGACAGACCTTGGGAGGGGTCTGCTCAGTGGCAGACGCGTGCTTAGCATGTTGAGGCCCCGGGTTCCAGCCCCAGCGCCATCCGTGTAGTAAGTGTCCTGTGGACCAGTCAAGAAAACCCCAGTGTTTTGCATGCCCTTTGCATCGACTACCCTTGGCCTTCATACCAGCATCCCCAGGGCTCCTGCCCTCCTCTCTCGGGGTCTGGTGAGCCATACTAAGGCCACTCCTCCTGTCAGGGAACTTCAGGGACTGGAGAGGTCCCAGGCCCCACAGCCGTCTCTCTCCTACCTCAGCCTGGACCTTCCTTCAGCTTCTGGAGGGGTGTGCCCCCTCGCCCCGGGACCCCGGGGGAGCTGCGGAGCCACCTCGGTACTGTGCCCACTGTGATCTCTAGTGGCTGTGAGGAGTTGAGAGCCAGTCCTGTCTGTTGTGAGCTGTGTGTTTGTGTGTTGTGGGTCTGTGTGGCCAGAGACGTCATGTTGAATTGCCCTCCCCCAGCAGCTGAGGCTGATGATTTGGCCGAGGAGTTCTTCACCATTAGAGAGTCAGCCTGCTCCTGTGCCCACAAGGGTGCACAGGAATGGCCTTGACCAGATTCTGGAAGGAGGGGGTTGGGAGATTCCTTGAGAGGCCAATTCAGTCTCAGGTACTTGGATCCCCTGTTGAAAAATTCCACTGGATTTGAACTTGACAGCTGAACTATGGGAGGGTAGGAGAGCCCACCTCTTACCATGGAGACAAGAAGGGCTTCCCACCTGAGTCAGGATGTCAGACTGCCTGGATGGCCAGGTCTCTGCCCACGTCCCGCCCGCCTCTGCGATGGAGCATGAGTGCCCCCTGGTGGGCAGACCTGGGAGGATCTCAGGCTTCCGTGGCATTGCCCTGCAGAGCAGGGGAGCCAGGGGTTGGAAGGACTCTTTCTGGGTGTGACCTCAGTCTCCTCACTTGTGTTGACTGATCCCAAGAGAATGAAAGTTTGCACTGTGCTCTGGACAGCATCGCCGCTTACAAATAAACTTGTTTGTTTTACACATTAACTCCTGGCTCTGGCTAGGGTCTGGGTTGGAGTTTGTCCATGGTCCTGCTGGACTGCCACCAAGGTGATGAGAGATGGGGTTGTGTCCAGGGAACAGCTGTGCTGTGACTGGCCCCAGAGGTCACCCTATTACAGCTGCCTTTGCTGGGAGCCTGGCTGCACCCTCAGGAATATGAACATCAAGATAACTTCTGCCTCGGAATAGGCCCCCTGGTCTCCAGGTGTAAGCCTGTCTCGTACTCCTGCCCCCTCCCCTCAGCCTGCTCTTGGGGTGTAGGTGGGGTCTCTGCAGGCCTGCCCATCACAGGGCGTCCCCAGTGGACTGAGGCTCCGCCCTCCAGAGGCCCCGTTCAGTATCACCACACATGAAGCCCATCCCTGGGTGCTGAGACAGCATGGGGCTCTGGGAGGACAGAGGAGGTCTTAGATGGTGTTGGGGAAGGGTTCTGATGCTGACCTCTGACCTGTTCCTGAGAGAAAAGCAGGAATATTCTAGAATGAAGAGTATGAAAGAGGCAAATGCAGTTCTTTGGTTTTTTTTTTTGGTATTGGGGATTGAACTCAGGGGCACTCGACCACTGAGCCACATCCCCAGCCCTATTTTGTGTTTTATGTAGAGACAGGGTCTCACTGAGTTGCTTAGCGCCTGGCTGTTGCTGAGGCTGGCTTTGAACTTGTGATTCTCCTGTCTCAGCCTCCCTAAGTGCTGGGATTATAGGCATGTGCCACCGCACCCGGCTAGGCAATTCTTTTTTAATAAGTTTATTTTTTATCCTCATTTTTTGGGAGATACAAATCATCATCATGACACACATCATCATCATCATGACTGAGTAGCAGATTAAACTGGGGCTAAGTACCCAGATCGCTGTGTCCTTGTGCCTTGGGGAGTTTGGCCGTGGCACCGTAGCAGAGCTGACTTGCTGAATAATGTTTTCCTGTGTAGCGGTCCTCTCAGAGGCAGTGAAGGCTGGTAACAGCATTTTTAGAAGTCTAGAAACACATCATACTTCCTCATTATAATGTGGAGTCGATTCCTGATGCAGGCCCTCTGTTAGTTAGACCTTATGTCAGTGTAACCACTTTGAGTGGCTTAATGACAAATTTGCCACTCTATAAACTCCAAATTATTTTTAGGAATCTCTTGGTTCCTTATTAGTGTTCAGAGACGGTGCAGAAAAGCTCATGAATTCTGTGTTAAAAGGCTGTCACTAAAAACTGAAATACCAAGGCTGGCGAAGTAGCTCAGTGGTAGGGAGCTTGCCCAGCATGCATGAAGCCCTGGGTTTGATCCCCAGTATTGCAAAATAAACAAACAAACAAATAAATAAATAAATGAACTGGAAATACCAATTATGCCAATCAATTATCTTTTTTTGAGATGCCCAGACCATGTCATCCACTGGATTGCAGAGCATCTAGACAGACTGGCACCAGAGCTGTTTCTCACATAGGTTAAAAGAAAACACTTGATACACAAAGCCCATCGGGAACATCCTGGCTTCAAGATTCTGGGGACGCAGTGTGTTCACTATGTCATTCACCAGGCCAGGCCACTGTACAGTACAATATGTGCTTCCCCAGCCAGCGGCTTGCTTCAGCACAGGCCTGGAGAGGAGCTGTTGCCACAGTGCTGACACCTGAGAAGATGTGAGCCACAGCAAGCTGGGGACAGGAAGGGAGGCAGGAGACAGCCGCTCCCCAGGAAACCAGGGCAGGCCTGGAGGTTCCTCCCCAGAGGGCGTCTCCGATCTCCCTAAAGGGTCTTTCTTTAGCACACCGGCCCATGGGGCACAGCCACAGCCACCTGGAAGGTTCTCACACTTGTCCTCTTGATTGGTGGAATATTTTCCCTGTGAGGTGCCACCAGGGCTCACGGCAAGGAGTGTGGCTCCGCAGGAACGAGGGCACTTGGAGAAGGAATCCGCAGGGCCTCCCTTCCAACCTCGTCCCTCAGGAAGGCAGCCAGCGGTGCAAGCTGGGACGGTGTCTATCTAGTTCCATAGTGGCAGCAGTAGCCTCAGAGGCCACAGACAGAGGAGGCTAAGAGGCCTCCATCCCCAGACCTCCGGATGGGGACTGAAGGCCTGGAGGAGAGACAGGGGCTCATGGCCCTCAGCACTGCCATCCTTGTTCTGGGTGATTCACGATGTGGGAAGCACAGAACACATTGGCCTCTCGGTTCCCAGCACAGCTGTCTCACCACAGCTGGTTCCTCCACCCCTGCAGCCACTTGTCCTAGACAGGGCTCAGCACGCTTCTTTTTTTTTGTACCAGGGATTGAACTCAGGGGCACTCAACCACTGAGCCACATCCCCAGCCCTATTTTGTGTTTTATGTAGAGACAGGGTCTCACTGAGTTACTTAGCGCTTTGCTGTTGCTGAGGCTGGCTTTGAACTCACGATCCTCCTGCCTCAGCCTCCCGAACTGCTGGCATTACAGGCGTGAGCTGTCGCGCCCGGCTCAGCACACTTCTGAGAAGAGTCAGGGCGTGAATATTTGAGACTCTATAGGTCTTAGAGTTTTTTAAATCACAACTACTCAACTCTGCTGTCATCGTGTGGAAATGGCTGTGCACTGACGTGAAAGAACAGGCTGGCTGTGTTCTAGAAAAACTAGACAGGCAGCAGGTGGATTTGACCCATGGACGAAGTCCACAGATCCCTGCCCTAGACCTTGGCATTCCCATAAATACAGCCAGAATTAGACAAGCAGTCAGTATAGATAGACACATTGTGTCAGGTGGGATCAAGGAGGCCAATGTGAGTGAGTCCAGGAGGTTGGGGAGGGATTGAAATGCCCATGTCTTCAGAGCCCCTCTTCCACTCATGTCAAGGTAACCTGCCCCTCCTCCAACCTGTTGCTAAGGTAACATGTCCCAGGGATTGCCCCTCCCTACAGGGAATTGTTCATTATGCCCCCTTCCTGCCCAGATCACTCCACTTTGGCCCCGCTGTCCATCTGCTTTTCACCTTTTGGCCTAGTCATATATGCAGGAAGGAGAGAGAGAAGGGGAAGAGAGCGGGAGAACAAAGGAAGCCCAGGACATATAAAAAGGCAAAACGTGTATCCCGTTCTTGGGATACCAGGATGCCAGCTATGGCCCCTTTCTCCCTCCCGGGAGAAGTCTGTGTCACCCCTTCTTAAATGAACCCTGCTTTATATGCTTGCCTCGGTGCTTCTCTAATGTTCTACTTCTGCCATGTGAGGAAGCAGGACCCGTCACTGGTCACAGGCAGGATCATAACCAGACCGTATCTCAACTGAAGTGTCCCACTACCTGCCATCTCCTGTGTCCCTGCTTCCCTGGCGCCTGCCACCAGTAACTCCACTATCCCTCACCTGCTCCAGTCTTGTCTGAGAGAAATGCCCTGGCCGGTCATTTGATTTTTCTCCCTTGCACGCCCCAGCAACTCCCACAACTCTCTTGCTTGATTGTGCACATTCTGAGTAAATCCAGCTGTCTGCATGTGCCACACCAGTGCACCTCTATGAGGCAGGATGAAAACATTCAGCCTGCAGGCACAGTGGCACACACCTCTAGTTCCAGCAGCCTGGGAGGCTGAGGCAGGAGGATTGCAGGTTCAAAGCCAGCCTCAGCAACTTAGCGAGGCCCTAAACAACTTAGCAAGACCCTGTCTCTAAATAAAATATAACAGGATTGGGGATGTGGCTCAGTGGCTAAGCGCCCCTGGGTTCAATCCCTGGTAACAAAAACAAAACAAACAAACAAACAAAACTGCAGCCATGCTGGATTTAATGTCATGGTGATTAAACTCTAAGGGGTCCTTGGTGATGCGTGCAGCAACAGCTCGCCCCCTCCCCACCCCCGTGGTCTCAGTTCCTTGTGGCTGCTGTAGCAACACAGCCCCGAGGGGCTCAGCGCAGCACAGATTGCCTCGCTCAGCAGTGCCCCTCACTCAACAGTGCTGAGGGAGGTCAGGAGTTTAAAGTTGAGGTGTCACCAGGACTACTCTGGAATATGGTTCTGGAGAGACTCTAGATCCTTGCCTTCAGCTCCTAGAGGCACCTGCCTTCTGTGGCTTTGACCCTCTCCTCCATTTTCAAAGCTAGTGTAGAGTTCTCTGCTGTCAGTTTCCCTCTGCCTCCCAAGTATAGACACACCAGGGAATCCAGGATCATCTCCCCATCTCAGGACCCCAGAAGTTAACAGTCACTGGCTTCCGTGAATTCTGACATTTCTGCAGGGGCCACTCATTATCCAGCTTGCCCCTGACCCCACTTTCCCACCCTCCTGGAGAGACTGTCCTACACCATCACCCTAACCTTCAGACAGTTACCTGGCTGCCTGTTTCACTGAAAAACAGCACAAACACAAATGTCTGAGTGCACACCCTGCACCTGCCTTCCTACCTGCACCTGTGCCTGCAACCCCGTGACGATGGCCACAGGCCCAGGCTCCTAGGAACTCTCCTGACTCAGCTACTCTCTCCTTTAGCAAGAGCCTCCCTTGCGCTAGGTCTTCCCTGCCTGCATGATCACCTTTCTGTCCCATTTAAAAAACAAAACAAAACAAAAAACCTTCTACCTCTCACAGGTGACAAAACTTGCCACCAAGAAACCCAAAATAACAAGTGTTGGTCAAAGTATGGAGGAATTGGAACCCCTGTGCACTGTCGGCGGGATATAAAATGGCACGGCTGCCATGGAATGCCTGATGGCAGGTCCTTAAAAATTAAGCATGGAATTGCCATATGATCCAGCAGCTCCTCTTCTGGATACCTGCCCAGAAGAATCGAAAACAGCCTCAAACAGGTATCTGTACACCGCCGCTCACGGCAGCTGTATTCACAAAAGATGAAGCAACCCAGATGCCCAGTAGTGGATGGATGGATGGGTAAAATATGGTGTAAGGTGTCCACTAAGAAGGCTCAAATTTTCAAACAAGTCACTTACCTGAAATTCCAAATTAGTGAAGGGACCCAAAGTTTGATATCAGATCGAAAACTGGCTATATGGAACCTTAGAGAACCCAGGAACTGGAGACAATTACATAGATTTCTGGGAATGGCAAGATTCTGTCATATATGGATTCCTAATTTTGGACTAATGGCAAAACCCTTGTATGAGGCATTGAAAGGGACAGAAATAGAAAGTTTGACTTGGACCCCAGAATGCCAAGCTGCTTTTGAAAAGTTAAAACACAGCCTCATGACAGCCCCTGCTCTGGGCCTACCTGACTTACCAAAAAAATTCAGATTATATGTACATGAGAAACAAGGCGCAGCCTTGGAGTTCTCTCACAGACACTAACTAGGTGATGTACCACGGCCAGTGGCCTATTTATCAAAACAGCTGAACCACTCAGCCAAAGGATGGCCCCCCTGCCTGCAGGAATAGCAGCCACTTGTGATTTGCCACAGGAGGCTGAAAAGTTCACTCTAGGGCAACCCATCTCTGCATTTGTCCCTCACCAAGTTTTGGTTCTACTCGAACAGGAGAGAGGATACTGGCTAACTGCTGGGAGTATGGGGAAATACCAAGCCACCCTATTAGACAACCCCAGTGTCAGCCTTAAAGTCATGTCCACCTTAAACCCAGCAACACTGTTGCCATTAGATGATAATGAGACACTACAACATAACTGCTTGGAGATCTTGGAAACTGTCTACTCTAGCAGGTTGGACTTGTCTGATCAGCCCATCACAGAACCGGACTGGGACCTCTTCACAGATGGGAGCAGCTTCATGGACAATGGCCAGCGAGTAGCTGGATGTGCTGTAGTCATGGAACAACAGGTACTGGAAGCAGAAGCTTTACCACCAGGAACATCAGCCCAAAACGCTGAACTAATTGCTCTAACAAGAGCTCTCAGGCTGTCAAAAGGAAAGAAGGTAAACATTTACACTGACTCAAAATATGATTTCATGGTGGTACATGCACATGGAGCCATCTGGAAAGAAAGAGGCTCCTCATAGCTGAAAACAAGGTCATTAAACATGCCCTTGAAATACTGGCACTAATACAGAACCAAAGCAGGTGGCAATCATGCCTGCCTCGGTCATCAGAAGATAGATACTGATGTGGCCAGAGGAAATCAAGCTCCTGATAGGGCAGCCAGAAAGGCTACAAGGAGAAAACCATTTACTGGGGCTTTGATTCCTCAGCTGGAACTGGACCAATACAAACCCTTTTATATTGAGGAAGATGAAAAACAGGCAAAGGAATGGAGTTTCGGCTCCTGGGATAACACTGCCAGGTGGAGACAGAATTCCCATGGACTCATTCTCCTGCCTGAAAGACTGGCATGGCCCCTAGTCAAACATCTGCACAAGAGTACACACTATGGGAAGGATGCCTCGGTAAATTTTATCAAGCCCCATTTGCAAGGACCAGGCCTCTAGAAAACCATTCAGTAGGTGACTCAAAACTGTATCTTATGTGCCCAAAACAATTTGAAGACTGAAAAGCAACCTTCTATAAGAGGAACACAACAGGTAGGAATACAGCCTTTTGATGACTGGCAAATAGACTTTACTCAAATGCCACGTGCCACAGGAAACTTAAGATATTTGCTTGTATTAGTGGACACTTTCCCTGGATGGGTAGAGGCTTATCCTACCAGAACAGAAAAAGCCTCAGAAATAACTAGAGTTCTCTTGAAGGAGTTGATCCCAAGATATGGGCTCCCCTCCCAAAGTGATAATGGACCATCTTTTATTGCAAAAGTGACCCAACAGTTGAGCCAAGCCTTGGATATCCAATGGAAACTGCATGTATCTTGGAGACCCCCGTCTACAGGAAAAACAGAAAAAACGAAGCACACCTTAAAAAAGAACATAGCTAAACTATGCCAGGAAACCCACCTGCAGTGGGCTAAGGTGTTGCCAATTGCTCTCCTCCAAATACTGGTGGCCCCCAGAAGTGGGCTCAAATTAAGCCCCTATGAAGTAGTGTATGATAGATCTTTCCTGCACCCCAGGGAAGAAGGAAAGATGTTGTTATAGCAGGAGAAACTAGAGTAAAGCCATATATACAACAGATCAGTCAAATATTAACCACTCTGCATGAGTATGCTTCTTTCAGGTCCCCTCCAAATTTGGAACCATCTCTCCATCCCTTCCAGTCTGGGGACCAAGTGCTACTCAAGACTTGGAAGGAACAGGCACCAGAGCAATAATTGGGAGAAAAATGAACAGGACCTTATGATGTGCTACTGACAACTCACACATCTCTGAAGCTCGCCGGAATCAAACCCTGGGTCCACCACACCAGAGAGAAGTGCCCAAGAGACTTTCTGGAAGCTCCTTCTCCTACATGGACGTCACAACCCTCAGGGGACTTAAAATACCTGTTCAGGAAAAAACAATGAGAGATTTTATGTTTTTTTTTAATTGTAGATGGACACAATATCTCTATTTATTTATTTTTATGTGGTGCTGAGGATCGAACCCAGTGCTTCACGCATGCAAAGCAAGTGCTCTACCACTGAGCTACAATCCCAGCCCGAGATTTTATGTTTTTATTAACTCCGCTGTTTTTCCCTATTCCCTCTCTAGGCTGGGAATGTTGTAGGGACAGACAGACACCGGATAGGAAACAGGTTTATTTGACTGCAGTTGGTTCAGAGGGTACAGCTTTAGCTGTAATCAGTTAGCTCGGTTTCAGAACTTTACACTCAGCGTATAAGGGGAGGGGCTCAGAAGTTCACAGTCTGCAGAAGTTCACACAAAAGCAGCTTTTTCTTTTACTGTTTTGGGCAAGTTAACACTTTAAGGACAGCCCCTGAGAAGGGGAGAGCTTCTTCTCTCCTTTCTTTGCTCCCCTATCAGCTGTTACCATGGAGCCCAACTAGTAACATCTCTTATCTCTGAAACGTAAACATCTCTAGGAAGCTCAGGCCCAAGGCCAGAGGCCTTGTTAAAGGATCTGTCCTTCTTGTTACACTTGGCATTTACAAACGTGCTTCCTGCTAAAAAAAAAAAAAAAAAAAAAAAAAACTTTTATAAACTATTGTATTGTTACTACACAAGGAGTCCAAAAATGTTTTTGAAAAACTAGTAAGAGGGCATTCAGCACCTGAAGTGACGATCTCTTTTAGGCCAGTGGCCAAGCAAGACAGAGCAACAGGAAATAGAAACTTTAACTACATTGAACTCTTTGGTGGAGACTCTTGCTGATAGTCCTAAGATCAATTATGGTGCAGATTTCCAGAGAAGCTTAATTAAGATTTTCTTTGTAGGAGGGGGTGCCACTACAGGAGGACAACAGTTCGGTCAGAATAGCACAGACCTTGGCCACCTCAACTCGTGCAGTTGATTTGCAGGACCAAATCCTCCATGGACCAGGGTGACCCCTTTGTACATCCACTTAGGAACTTCACTCAGGCAGATGGAGACTGGACGCCAACATGGGACCTCAGAGGTCACATCTTTTTTTTTTTTTTTTTTTGATACTGGGGAGATTGAACTCAGGGGCACTCGACCACTGAGCCACATGCCCAGCCCTATTTTGTGTTTTACTTAGAGACAGGGTCTCACTGAGTTGCTTAGCACCTCGCCGTTGCTGAGGCTGGCTTTGAACTCACAATTCTCCTGTCTCAGCCTCCCAAAGTGCTGGGATTACAGGTGTGCGCCATCGCACCCAGCTCAGAGCTCGCACCTTTATGTATTGAGTTCGTGTAATACATTACCCAGCTGAAACTGTTTCTAGTGTTCCCTGTCTCCCTCTTCCTCTTGTTGCCTCTAATTCCATTTACCTGGTCTATAGGGGAATACAAGTTCCAGACTATCTTTAAATGAGACCCCCTCTGGAACGAGAACAACTACCTCTGTGTGTACAAAAGGTTACCCAATTGCATACAGAGAAAGTTACAGCAGTAACTGATTATTCCTTCCCAGATTATTCCTGGATGAAATGCATAGGATTTAAAGTTGGGGACTACTTCCTTAATGGGGACCTACGGGATTTCTTTAAAGAAACAATGGTCTCTGTGCCCCTGCAGGACATGTGTTTGTCTGTAAGAGTAATAATTATCCGTGGACTACTGAATGCCTCAGAAACTTCTCAACCTCCACCCAATGTTTTCTAGGAAATTTAGTGACACTATTCTTATTCACTCTTTAAATGAATCTGCTCATTGGACAAGCTCATTAAAGCTCCTTATTCGACTAGCCAGGGACCTCCCAAGGGGGATCCCAGATGGCAATGAATATTTCTTTGGCTACACTTTATTATCCTGGTGGGGAGTTGGGGCCCATCAGTGGGTCCTTTGAAATCTGTCCAAAACTCTGATAACTCTGGCCAATAAAACAACCTTGTTCCTCTCAAATTTATAAACCTCTCTGAACTCCTGGACCGAAGTAGTTTCACATAACTGGATTGCTTTAGACTATCTGTTAGCAGATCAAGGGGAGTTTGTGTTATAGCTAACACACCCTGATGTGTTTCTATTAACACCTCTTCACAAGTGGAGACTAGTATTGAAAAGGTCAGGCAACAGCAACCTGGCTGCAGCAAACCCTGGACCACCATGCATCCCTTTTGGATGGGATGGATTTAGGCCTAACCGACTGGTTCTCTGGCCTCTTTCCCTGGATACCGAGAGGGATCAAGTCCACCTCACTCTGACTATCCTCTTCATCATGGCCTCTGTGTGTATTTTTCTGTTCACTTTTTTGTTGCTGCTCCTCCCTTGGCAACTATGCAACCAAGGACCAGAAGAAAGAATGGCAAAACGTTCCTGAGGCTTATTTTTTTTTAAATGGTTTTTCTCTCTCTCTCTCTTCTCCCCTCTCCCACTTCCTAACAAGATTAGGGGGACAGCGTTATCTTTTCTTCCCCTAGTTAATTGCCCTTGAACACATCCACTACAGGAAGGAGATGCCTGCTGAGGATCTGGGAAGTGAATATCTCCCAAATTAACAAGTGCATCCTAGCAGGCCATCAGGGCGCCCTGGGACCCTATACCATAGCACACCTGGAATGTAACCCTTGAAGTCCCTTGAAAATCCCCCTGTTCTTCCTGATTGGGAGAATCACAGCCTTTGAGAAAGGAGTCCCCTGTGTTTTTCCTTTGCTAGCAAAGCAATAAACCTTCTTCCTTTTTCTCAAAACCATGTCCTCGTTATTTGAATTGGCACCTGGGACAAGGACTGAGCTTTCGGTGACACTCTTACAGCAGAAACACCGGGAAATGGGCTGCGTGTGTTCACTCTCTCCACTTTATCTTCTCCTGCATTCTCTTGTGGTCACCTCTTTTTTTGTTTTGGCACCTGGGACTGAACTCAGGGGCACATCCCCAGCCCTATTTTGTGTTTTATGTAGAAACAGGGTCTCACTGAGTTGCTCAGCGCCTCGCCATTGCTGAGGCTGGCTTTGAACTCGCGATTCTCCTGTCTCAGCCTCCCAAAGTGCTGGGATTACAGGCATGCGCCACTGCACCTGGCTGGCTCAGTGGTTAAATGTCTCTGGGTTCCATCAACAACAAACTGAATAAGCCCCCTTCATAGTGATTGACACAGAGTTGAAGAGGAGGGCCAGCTGCCCCTTCATTCTTTGGCTCCTTCCTCCAATGGGCATTGGGCATCTGCTGGGTGCTGGGTCAGAGGGACCTGGCTATGACCTGACCCCAAGCTTGCTGCTTCCCAGGGTTCACTAGCTACTGAAGACACAGATGAGGCACCAGATACTTTGGTGTGAGGGGGAACATTTGGAGCAACTGAGGCAGCCACCTGCCTAAAGGGGTAAACAGTCAATATGGGCCAGCTGTGTCCCTCCTACTTATTTTTCCTTCCATCAGGAGAGCACGAGTGGTATGGCCAAGCGAGGACCAGCTTGGATGGGGAGGGAATGTCTTTTTGATTCCCATTCCTCAGAGTTTTCATTCATTCATCATTATGGTGGAGCAGCCTGATGGGTCATCACAGAGGCCATAGCTCGTGGGTCCACCTTGGGCATGATGCTGCACACCTGTAATTCCACCTGCTCAGCAGGCTGTGGCAGGAAGATAGTACCTTTGAGATCAACTGGGCAACTTAGTGAGACCCTGCCTCAAAATATAATTTAAAAAGGGACTGGGGGTGTAGCTTAGTAGTAGAGTGCTTGCCTAGCACACAAGAGGCCCTGGCTTCCATCCCCAGTACAGCAACAAACAAATAAACAGAACCCCAGAACAAAACCTGCAGACCTGCCCAGGAGTGAATCCTGGCTAGGCTACACCACTTCCTGTCTGTGACCTCAGGTGAGTGAACGAACTTCTCTGTGCCTTACTCTCCTTATCTGTAAAATGGGATTAAGGTAATGCCTCTTCTGAGTGGGAGGTGACCTGAATTCCTACCTGCAAAATGCTCAGGACAGTGCCTGGCACCTAGGAACCTGTCAGTTGCCTTTTCCTTACGTGTAGCTGCTGGGGAGGCAACAGAGACAGGCAGGCAGGGGCCCTGTTGGTGTTGAGCTAATGTGGCAGGAGGGGGTATGCGGGGGCCAGAGAGTGCTTAGAAGAAATAGAAAGCAAAGGAAGAGGTGTCGCTGGTTTGCAGGGACTGCAAAGAGGGCGTCTCTGAAGTGCTGGCATTTGAGCAGACACCTTGGTGGATGGGGGCAGCTCTGGGCAGTTGGTAGGGAAAGATCTGGGGTCAGAAGCCTAGAAAGGATGTTGGGTTTCATTTTCAGTGTAATTGGAGGGGCCCAGGGCCAAGTCAGAGGCGTGGGAAGTATCTGGCATTGCCAGGTCTAGGAGTTGGGAAAGAGCTTGCATAACTTCAGCTCAATAACTGCTCTGTAACATTGCCCCTGCGGCGCAGAGGACACTGAGGCAGAGCTGGCCAGGTTTGATACATATCTAAGGAGTAGGGTGGACAGGCTGTTTACTGTGGGAAGCTGCCAATAACCAGCTCCTTAGAATTTCATAACATAGCCAACCAAGACTGGGTGTAAAGGAGAAGCATTTGCTCTGGGGACTTGAGTTCCATATTCAGAATCTGGCAGCCTGAGCATCAGCCTAAACGCTGGAAACTTAGAATCTCCATCTGTAATGGGAAGGGGTGGTCCTTGAGCTGTGTGGTCTGTTATTATTATTTATTCATTTATTTATTTATTTTTCCTCCCATGAGCTGTATGCACTTCCACAAGAGGCTCTGGACCTGGGCTTCCCAATACAGTAGCCACTGGGCACAGGTGGCTGTTGAACACTTGAGACATGGTGGATTCAAATGGAGATGTATGAACTATATCTCAATGGAAACTACCAGAGACAGAAGACTTGGTACTGCGTACGTATAAATGGATGTGTACATATATACATATGTATTCTCATTAGTAATTTTTTATATTTTTTTGTCAGGGCCTTTGAACTACATCCCCACTCCTCATTACTACTTTTATATGGATTACATGTTAAAATGATGAAGCCGGGCGCGGTGGCTCAAGCCTGTAATCCCAGCACTTAGGGAGGCTGAGACAGGAGAATCGCGAGTTCAAAGCCAGCCTCAGCAATGGCGAGGTACTAAGCAACTCAGTGAGACCCTGGCTCTACATAAAACACCAAATAGGGCTGGGGATGTGGCTCAGTGGTCAAGTACCCCTGAGTTCAATCCCCAGTACCAA
>CM053400.1:7556049-7659746 GCA_028644305.1 Xerus rutilus
AAAAAAAAAAAAGAAAATGATGATATGTTAGATTTATTAGTTAAATAAACATGTTAACATTAATTTCACCTGTTTTTTTTTTTCTCTCTTTGATTTGACCACTAGAAATTTTAAATTGTATTTGTGGCTTGCATTCAATTTCTTTTTTCTTTTCTTTTTTTGGTGAGGTTCTGGGGATTGAACTCAGGGGCACTTGACCACTGAGCCACATCCCCAGCCCTAGTTTGTGTTTTATTTAGATACAGGGTCTCACTGAGTTGCTTAGCGCCTCGCTGTTGCTGAGGCTGGCTTTGAACTTGCGAATGTCCTGCCTCAGCTTCCTGAGCTGCTGGGATTACAGTCATGCATCCCTGTGCCTGCTTGCATTCAATTTCTGTAGAATAGCACTGCTCTGGAAGATTAAAAACCTTCAAGATCTCATTAAATAAATTCATAATTAAGACAGTAACTCCCTTACCCAGGGGATTTCTACCTCCCTGCACCTCCGTGGGGCTTCCTGTAGTAATTATCTCCTCAAATACTGTATAGGTTGTGTTATCTGTTACAGTTATTGCTTATCCTCTGCATCTCCTGCTAGAACAATAGTTCTTGTAGGGCAGAACTTTGTCCATTTTGCTCAGTGATGTAGCCCCAAGGTGCTTGAACAGTGCTAGGCACCTAGTAGGTGCTCAGTGTATGCAGGATGAATGAATGAATGAATGAACGCAGGCCTGGAAAGCATGCAGTTTCCTCAGTGGCCAGATTTTCAGTTGTTCTAGAGAAGTCTCCTCCCCTAGAGATTTTCACATGCCATCTTCATCTTCTTAAATGTTGTAGATGATTCAAATTACTTAAAAGCATTGTGTGGGCCAAAAGAAAGTTTTCTGCAGGTGCTTTGGTTGTCTGCAAACTCTGGTCCAGATGGTTCTAGGCTAGGTGGGGATGGGATGATGTGAGAGCACTGAGCACAGGCCCTCAACTCTGCCTGTCTCAGAAAACTTGGTGCTCTAGGGCAAGTACCCACATGGGTGGTAATTAAGGAACAACCCTCTGCCAGGCTTGAGTAATCCCAGTGACTCAGGAGGCTGAGGCAGGAGGATCACAAGTGTGAGGCCAGGCTGGGCAAGCCTGTATCTAAATAAAAAATAGAAAGGGAGACCCTGTATCTAAATAAAAAATAGAAAGGGCTGGGGATGTAGCTCAGTGGTAAAGCACCCAGTTCAATCCCCAGTACCAAACTAAACCAAACAAAAAAAGGAGTGACCCCCAACTCTTTCAACTCTGGCAGCCTGTCATTTGCTGTGTCCACAGCTTCAAAAGAAAACAAAGAGTTTCTCTATACAACATGTCTGACATAAATTGTGGATCTTCCACACTAAGCAATTCTTCAGTCCTCCAAACACCAACTGGGTGTCCTACAATTTGATTCAACTTGTTCACTGTCTGGAATGGTCAGGTGCCACAAGTTCAAGGCCTAGACCCACGAGACTGCCCCTGCTTCAGACACCAGTCACAAAGTCAAGGCCCCTGTTCTCCTGACTGGTGTTGGTCTCAGAAAATGATGCCCCAAAGTGAAGGCCTCAGAGACAATGTTTCCCTCATCTGCCCTCCTGTCTCTCCCCCAGGTTAAGCCATAGAATAGAATTCCTCTTCCCCAAGGTAGGTTCTAGGAAACAGAACCCCCTTTTCCCCAAACCACTCATAACTACTAAAAATACTGCCTTCAGCTTCCACCTTCCCCTGCCTTTCTGTGTAATGTTCAGCCATAAAGAAATTCTCTGACTCACTTGTCTGATACTACATCACTTTTAGAAAGTGTCCTTCCCGTACCTAGAAAGACACGATACTGAACAGACAGGTCTTGCTGGGTCTCCCTCAATCCCTCCATCTATTTATTACATTGTATCAAACCGTTCTTGCCTAATGACCACTTTACACAGCTGTCCATGTTCATCAAGCTATTACTAATTGACTGAGGGTTCTTTGGCTCAGTTTGGATAGAAATCATGAAAAGGCAACTTGCAGCTCCCTTAGTGTTAGCAGCTCTGAGCTTCGAGAGCAAGCAGCTCTCAGCTTTTAGTCAGTAGCTCTCCTTGCTTCTCTCCTAGCAGCCAGGGCCAGCAGCTACCCACTTTAGAACTTCTAGCAGTTGAAGCTAGCAGCTCGCCATTGCTCTTTACTGTTCTCTAGCTGCTAGACATCCTAGCAGGCTTCAGTGTTAACAGTTCTTAGTATTCTCTTCCTCTACTTGAGATAGAACTCATGAATAGAAGCGGGGCATGTAATCCCAGTGGTTCTTGAGGCTGAGGCAAGAGGATCACAAGTTCAAAGCTAGCCTCAGCAATTTAATGAGGCTTGTCTCAAAATAAACAATAAAAAGGGATGGGGATTTGGTTTAGTGGTTCAATGCTCCTGGATTCAATCCCCAGTACAAAAAAAAAAAAAAAAAGAATCATGAATAGAGCTGGATGTGGTAGCAAGCCCCTATTTGGAGGTTGAGGCAGGTGGATTGCAAGTTCAATGCCAGCGTAGGCAATTTAGCCAAAACATCTAAAAAGAAGAAGAAGAAGAAGAAGAAGAAGAAGAAGAAGAAGAAGAAGAAGAAGGAGCAGGAGGAGGAGGAGGAGGAGGAGGAGGAGGAGAAGAAGGAGAAGAAGAAGAAAGAAAGGACTGGTGATAGAGCTCAGTGGTAGAATGCTTGCCTAGCATGCATGAGGCTCTGGGTTTTATTCTGAGTATCTCCCCCTCCCCTACCAAAAAAGAAAAGAAAAGAAATCACCAATAGGCAAATTAAAACCACCCCAAAGAGGCTTTATTAGGACTCATGCTCCAGCACAAGAGGAGGCAGCACACACACTGACGTGGTGAAAAGGCTGCTTGTATACACCAAAAGGCGAGCTCAGGGCCTCCAGCTAACTACAGACTTTCTGCTCAGTTATGGGGAGGAGAAGGACTCTTCGTGGGCCAGAGTGGGGACAGCCAAAGTGGCTGCAGAGAGTTGGAGTCATCTGGGATGCACCCTAGATTGAAGCTTGCTGCAGCTAAGCTTCCTGGAGCAGTCATGGGAACATGAGGCATCTACCACCAGCACACGGCCAGCGGCAGCTGTCAGAGTTAGAAGAAAACTAAAAAGTACAACTTGGGGAACATCAGGCCCTTTTCTTCTGTCTACAATCTAAGCATAAAAGTGGAGAGTTTGCAGCCAGGTCCAGTGGCGCACGCCTCTAATCCCAGCACTTTGGGAGGCTGAGGCAGGAGGATGGCGAGTTCAAAGCCAGCCTCAGCAACGGCGAGGTGCTAAGCAACTCAGTGAGACCCTGTCTCTACATAAAACACAAAATAGGGCTGGGGATGTGGCTCAGTGGTCGAGTACCCCTGAGTTCAATCCCTGGTACTCTCCCCCCCAAAAATGGAGAGTTTGCCCTGGGTGTTTGGGTCTTCCTCTGAAAGCTCCCATATTACCTAAAACCATGACCAAATGAGCCATGATCTGTTCTTGTTGACCTGTCTTTCTAGGGGCATCTGCTATGATCGTTTCTGATGGGTAAGGAAAAGATCATGCCCAGCCCCTACCCACTCGGGCTCCCACCACCTTCTTCCCCTACACTGGCTTTAAATCTAGGGTCCCATGACCCATTCCTGGGGTTTGATAAGTCGCTCTAATGACTCACAATACTTGGGAGAATCTTTAAGGATATAACTAATGGAAGAGATGTTTATGTGCCCTCTCTAGGGGAGCCACCCTCCCATCTCCTGGAAGCTCTCTGAACCTTTAGAGTTTTTCTGGAGCTTTTATTACCCAGGCATGATTGACTAAATCAGTGGCCACTTGGTGGTGATTCTAGTCCATCTTAGCTATAGGTGTGTGTGTGTTGGTGTGTGGATTTCAACCCTTGAGGAACGCAGCCTGTGTCCTGCTCTGAGTTACTCCATGCTGTACAGAAGAGAAGCTCTCAGACTGTGCCAGCCCTGCGTCATTCCACTTTAGAAAGCAGCAATTTACCCCAAGCTACTCCATTTTGAAGGCAAGTGCTAAGGTAGGATGACGTGGGGACTTGTCTGGATAAATAGATAACCACCGGATGTGGGACCTACAGCACTTACGGAGAAGAACAACCCCCAGGTGCACAACACAATCATAAAGAATGTTTTGATAATTATGCCAATAAAAATTGTCACTTATCAAATTAAATCAGAGGCACATGCATACACAGGCATGACAAACTCATATCAGAGTCTGAGCCCATGGGCTTATCAGGCACACCAGACCACAAGATGACGCACCTTGCTCACCTGAGATACACAGGAAAGGCACCTTGGGCATGGCACGGCTGCACCCTGACCTGTCTGGTCAGGCCCCTGGTGAACATGTCCCAGTTTGACAGGGATGAACTTCCACCTGTTCCCATGGCTTCGTTCTTGGCTCCATCTCCTGACTTGATGTGGCCCACTCGCAAATTCCCTGCTATCCAGACACAAAATGTTAAGTATGTGAGGTGATGGATTTAAAATACTCACTGCCTGATTTAATCCTTGATACAGTAAACATGTAACAAAATATTGGTGCTGAGGATGTAGCTCAGTGGTAGACAGCTTGCTGAACCTGAATGAAGCCCTAGGTTCCACCCCCAGCTCTGTCAAACAAAACTAAACAAAACCCCAAACAAACGAAGATAACAAAAGATGCTGTCCCCTTAGCTACAGACAAGGACCTGGATCCCTCACAACAGCTTCAACTTTTGCTTTAACTCCTCGAGTCACTGCTTAGGATAACAGCCCAATGCAGGAAGCTCTGAGGCCCTGTAGTGAGCACCATGCTTTTAGGAAGAGTCCTGGAGCGCCCGTGGTCTTTCTGGATGACCTTGGTCCTCAGATTCCCCTTCTGTACAATGAAGGTTTCAAGCCAGTGCTGCATTTCCAAACTGACTACCTATAGACTCACCCCAGGTTTAATTCAGGTCTTTTCACTGAGGCCTTACCTGGCCACTCATCTAAGATTGTACATCCTGAGGGTGAGGATGTAGCTAGTGGCAGAGGACTTGTTTTGCATGTGTAAGGCCCTAGTTTAATCCCCTGCACTGCAACAAATAAAATCGAATTGTATACTCTCCTTCCTATCTTGCTTCGTAGCTTTAAGATAAAAATTACAGGGATGTGACTCAGTGGTCAAATGCCTGTCTAGCATGTGCAAGGCCCCGATCGAATTCAATCCTCAGCACCATGAAAATAAATAAATAAATAAAGGACCCAAGCTCAAACTGTGGCTCTGGCTCTAAAAGAAAGAAAGAAACAAAGAAACAAACCCAAGAGGCCATTGCTTTGGACCAGACTTCCACCCTGGGCCCCAAAAGACCAGACTGAAAATGAAAATGGAGTCACCCAGGCTAAAGTTCCACATGACCAAACCTAAACTAAGACCTCCAAGAATGCTGGAGAATGAGTGAAGAGCCGTTTCCTCAACAGGCCAGTCCTTATGACAATAGAGTTTCCTCTACTGTAATTGTTACATCCTTTAATCCTTCCAAAAAGTCATCTGAGATTAACCAATTGGTTATTTCCCTATTTTTCTGTCTTCCTGTCTCCCCCTTACAATAACTTTGAAATGACCAGTCTACATTTGTTCTTTGTTTTCTGCCTTTTCAGCCTGCCTCTGTCTATCAAAACCAACCTCTTCCGCTCTGCTTATCAGAACACTTAGGCTATTCTATGGAATGAACTGTTGCCCTATTCTAGAATTGTACATAAAGCCAGTGAAGTTCTTTAAACAGATCTTTCAATTGTACTTTTGTCCTTGGGCCCAGGATTATTTTCTCTGAAGGATCTATCGTCTGGTTTTTCTGTATTTTACATTGATTCTCTCCTGCTCTGCTGATATGTAAGCTCTATAAAGCAAGGGTTTAAAAAAATATTACCTTTTAAAAACATTATCTTTATTGAGAAATAATTTACATAAAACACAATTTACCAATTTTAAGTACACACTTAAATGAATTTTGACAACTGTGACCAAAACAATCAAGATACAGAATAGCCCAGTGGCTCCAGAGGCTGAGGAAAGAGGATCATGAGTTCAAAGCCAGTCTCGGCAAAAAGCAAGGCGCTAAGCAATTCAGTGAGGCCCTGTCTCTAAATAAAATACAAAATAGGGCTGGGGAATAGTTCCATCACTGCTCTTTTGAGATGGGGTCTGGCTATGTTGCCCAGGCTAGCTTTGAACTCCTGGGCTCAAATGATCTTCCTCCCTCAGCCTCCCAAGTAGACACCAACAGCTCCCACATCTGCTTCCCGGGTACAACCCTGTGTCTGTGCTGAACCATCTGGACTTTGAGGTTCTTTAGCTCTGAAGGGAGTTGCCTTCTGCCAGTAGAGTCTGAGGTTTCACTTGCCCCTAATGGATCTCACCTCCCAGAACCCAGGCCTTGTTTAGAGTGGAGTCAGCCCATTCTCCCTCATTAGCTTGGCATTACCAGGGTTGCTAATTATTACGGTAAGCATACTATTGCAGCCTTGCCATCCTGCTTCCTGCATCTTCTGACTTTAAGTGAGCTGAAGCGTCTCGCTTGCTCTTCTTGTGATGGCGCAAGAGTGAGTGTTCATGCGTTCATTCATTAACACATCGATTGACGCTTTTCTGTGCTAAGCAATCAGTGTCTAGGTGTTGAATAAACATTTTTGAAAAAGACAAAACCTCTGCTTTGAGGAGCTCTCAGGGTGGGGAAGATAACATATGTATGAACAAATACATGAAATAGTCTCAGGTAGCGTTAAGTTCTATGAAGAAAAGAGCAGGGTAAGATGAGGAAACGAGGTCGAGAAAGGAAAGGAAACACGCTGGGTTAGAAGGAAAAAGCGGCCCTAATAGGAAGAAAGCCCCAATCCAGTAGGATCTTGGCGTTGGCTTGGTGAGGAGGTGGGTTTTAATGAAGTATAACCGGCAAGGCGTTTTCAGGTAAGCGTGGGCTGAATCATATTCCCCTCTGGCTGCTGAGTGGAGACCCCATTACGTGGGCCAGAGGGAAGGTCATTTGTCCCTTTCCTGTGTACGGAAGGCGCTATTGAAGGAAGAATCCTGGGTTCCAATACCGTCTGAAGCAAGGTCATTCGGGCCCCTGTCCTTCCCAGGACTCAGTTTCCCGCCTGTAACGCGGGGCGGGCTGGGGGTTCAGCGCCAGGTCCAGCGAGCACCAGCCCGCAGGAGCGCGCATCCCTGCAGGAGCGGCCGCCGACGCCAGGGGGCGCCTCCTCGATGGCTCGGCGCTCGGCTTGCCAGGCGCGGGCGCGTCGCCGCTCGATTGGTCGGGTCGAGCGCGGCTGGCCTGCGCCATTGAGGAGCGGCGGAGAGGAAGCGCAGCGCAGCGCCGGGCCCGGGCGGGCGCCGGGACACCGACAGGTAGGGGTGAGCGCGGCCGCGCCAGGCGGCGGGCAGGGCGGGGGCCGGGGGCGGGGGCCGTGCCCACTGCGGCCGGCTCTCCGCTCCGCTCAGCGCTCGGGGCGGGCCACCTCGCGGGGCGAGGACCCGGCCGCCGGCCCTCGGTGCCGCACTCGGGACCCCGCGCCCGCCCCGGTTGCCGGCCCGCCGCCCTCGCGGGACCCCACGCCCGAGGCTCCGCGGCGCCGCAGGCTGGGCTGGCCGTGTCCCGCGGGGTCCCGGCCCTGCCACCCGGCGCTTCTGCCGGGTCCCCGCAGCGACCGCGGGGTGTCAGTTCGCGCCTCTGCCGAGCCGTGGGCTTCGCGTGCGAGCCCCGCCGCAGGCCCCGGCCGGGCTGGCCCGTCAGTTCTCCGGAGCGTCCGACTATCCGCTTCACCAGCCTCGGGCCCTTGGGTGGGGAATCGGGCCTCCGGGCGCCCTGTCTCCGGCTCCCCCGGGCCGCGCCCCCCCTCCAGGCAGGGACCCCGGGGCCATTTCCTCCCTTCTGCACCTGCGAGGTGGGGTCAGTCCCCTAGCTGGAGGCAGGCAGGAGGGCAGTGGGGGCTTCGCCTGCTGGGCCACCCGCCTGACACCCTGTCTCGGCGCTCCCTGGCGGCGGCTGCGCTCAGCCCCGGCCGCCTCGGGAGGGACGCCGGTCCGGTTGCCAGCCCTCCTTATTCCCGGGTCCGGCCGCCTCTCAGGGGAGGGGCCTGGCTCAAGGTCATGTCCGGCTGTCTGCCCGCGGGTGGACTGAGCCCCGCAGTGTCACCTGCACCATAGGGTAGGGGAAGCCAGGTGGGGGTGAGTGCCAGGCAGCTGCCTAGAAGCCCTGGTGGACCAGAGTATAAACACTGTGGGATTCTGGCCAGTCTGACCGCCTTTCCTGAAACTGGATTCCTTAAGGGAATCCTTGAGGTGGCCACAAGCCCGGTATAGGTGCTTAGACAGGGCTAATGGATGCTTTCTGGCTTGGGCCGCAGTTTACTGACGAGGGTGTCTTACAGCTAATCATCGAGTCTTTGCGTTCTTCCTCCAGGGTAAGTAGGGTAGGGCCTGATCTTGTGAACAAAATGACAGTGGTTTCCCTTTACTTGGAGAGCATTTGGAATTGGCACTTTTGGGAGAGTCAGCATTTAGGGCTGAAATTAATGGCAATAACAAAAAAAATAAAGACTACTCCGACTTTGGCTCCTTGCCCAAATGCATTTGGAGCTCACATAGTAAGACTAGACCAGTCAGTTTGACTTTTTGTTCTCACAGATTTACCTGTACAAAATTTCAATAGAGAAATGTTAGATTGCTGAACATTTTTTTTTTGAGGGGGGATACTAGGAATTGAACCAGGGACACTCAATCACTGAGCCACATCCCCAGCCATTTTTATTCTTTATTGAGAGAGTTTTAGAAAGTTGCTGAGGGCCTCATTAAGTTGCAGAGGCTGGCTTTGAACTTGTAGTCCTCTTGCCTCAGTCTCCTGCCTCCTCTCCTCAGTCTCTGGGATTAAAGGCGTGCACCACTGTATCCCACCTGCTGAACATTTTTTAATTTCAAAAATTTGTTCTTGTAGACTCTTTTTTTGCTCTCAAGATGGCCTGCATTCTCCTTTGAGTGTGTCTCTGCTTTTCTAAAAAAAAGCTGTTTGTGCCCTAAACAAAACAAAAACAAAAAATTTGTTCTTGTAATCTTTTCTTTAAACAAATACCCAATAATTCCTAGCAGATTGCTAGTTTTCTGTAACTGTAACCTTAAAAAGTAACTTTGGAAAGAAATTAAGTAATTGTTTTACCATATATGTTTTAAAAAACTGTTGTTGTTGACAAACAAAAGTCAGTCTTACTGGAGAGGGAGGTAGCTCTTAGGAGGGCTTGTTCTTGGTCTTTGATGGATGGTAGCCTTTCCCTTGGGGTGAGTGTGTCTTCTGGCTCTAGGATGAATCACTAGGGGTGGGGCACAGTGCTTGGAAAGGATCCTGAAAGTAGGCTGGTTCCAAGTGAGATGCATGCCATAGAGAGTCTGGAGTGTCTGACAAGGTGGCTGATGGCAACCTGGGTAGCTCAGAGCAACATTTGCAGCCCTTGGTTGTGGCTAGGATCTAGGAGCTGAGCAATCTGAGAACTAATTTAAATTTTTGTGTCTCAATTTTCCTCCTCTTAACTTTTTGTAGTACTAAAAATCAAGTATGTTTGTAATGCTGGTAAATACCAGTTATCATAACAAGCAGTAGTACTTTAGTACAGAATCTCAGTACTGTAGCTGCAACCAGAGGATTTCTGGTGTTTGTCATTACTGACTAAGATAATTCATTGTGTCAGTAGCATCTGGTGCCCAGGTACCAGTCAAGCAGTCCCATTTAAGATTAGTGATAAAGCACTTAAGATTAGTGATAAAGCACTGTCTTCTCTCTCCTATTTATATGATTTTATGAATTATACTCAGGAATATGTGGGCACAATTTAATTATGGCAGCTTTAACAAGGATCTTTGCAGAATATGAATTTCATTCATACAATCTCTTAGGGCATTGTTACCTTAATCTGGATTAGGGTTTCTCAGCATTGGCCCTGTTGACATTTGGGCTGGATAATTCTTTGCTGTGGGGGGCAGTTTTGTGCATTATAGGATGTTTAGCAGCTTCTGTGGTCTTTCCCATAGAGACTGGTAGCAGGCTCTGAAGTCATGATAATCAAATATGTCTTCAAACCTGACATGGTGGTGCATGCCTGTAATCTTAGCTACCTTGGGAGGGTGAGGCAGGAGGATTACAAGTCTGAATCCAGCCTTGGCAACTTTGCGCGACCCTGTCTCAAAAAACAACAAACAAACAAAAATACCCAGGAGGGGATATAGCTAGTGCTAAAGCATCCCTGGGTTCAATTCTCAATAACAAACAAAAAAGCTCCCCACATCTTAAGATATTGCCAAATCCCATGAGAACCTCTTATCATAGTAATCTAATACTAAGGTGGGTCCTCCAAAGCCAGTGGGTCACTGAACAATTACATTGCAAAGATGCACAGCTTTGAATTGCAGAAAGTTTGAGTAAATTTATAAGACTAGAAAGCCTCGTGTCTTCATGGGAATGGAGCTGGACTGGCTTGACCTCATGCCTGACAGGGCATGAACCTTACAGGGCTTCTGACCCCATCAGTTTGAGTTGAGCTTTGCATTCATCCACCTTCTGGGAGGTAAAATAAGAAATGAGCTTAGAAAATCGTCTGGTTTTTTTTCGTTGTTGATTTCCACTTTTTTTTTTCCTTTTGCAGATTCTTCCATGACCATGAGAGAGAGAGAAAGTAGGATCCATGATTTTTAAGCACCTATTCCTGAGGACATAGTCATGTTGGAAGGTCTTGTAGCCTGGGTTCTCAACACCTATTTGGGGAAATATGTCAATAACCTGAACACTGACCAGCTCTCCGTTGCGCTTCTCAAAGGTGAGTATGTTATTTTCTTTGGTAAAGCATGGCTTTGCAGATGGCGATTCTGTTATCTATCTATCTATCTATCTATCTATCTATCTATCTATCTATCTATCTATATTTTTTTAAGTATTGGGGGTGGTAAAACCTAATGCTCACATGGCTTTGTACTAAATATGTGTTCTCCCATATGCTGATGATTATTATGGGGTAACTTAAGTTAGCTGTATTGATACCCACTAGCTGTATTGATGTAGGTTCTAGGGTTTTAGTAAATTTTTTAAAAAAGACAAACTATAGCCAGGCTCAATGCCACATGCCTGTAATCTCAGCACTTAGGGAGGCTGAAACAGGAGAATTGCAGATTCAAAGCCAGCCTCAGCAATGGTGAGGCGCTAAGCAACTCAGTGAGACCCTGTCTCTGAACAAAACACAAAATAGGGCTGGGGATGTGACTCAGTGGTTGAGTACCCCTGAGTTCAATCCCTGGTACCAAGAAAAAAAAAAAAAAGACAAACTATACTTCTGGTGACTGAGCTTCACTCCAGCTAAATTGTTAGCTTTGTGAGGCCACAAGTAGTGACAGTGGCATTGACTTTGGCTTTAAGTAGAGTTTTGTCTCTTCTAAGCTATATGAACAGTAGCTAATATTGAAATTCTTTGCCTCAGTTTCTTAAGAAAAGAGGATGATATACCTCCACAAAGTTGCTGTAAGGATCAGTGAAATAAGATTGAAATCTCCTGGCCCCCTGGCACTTGGAAGACACTCAGTAGAAATGTTGGAATATGCTACTGTGAGACTTGCCTTGGTTAGTAGCCAGGTACCTAAAGCTTGAGGCATTTTAGCCTTTACTGGCCTATATTTGTAAATGTAGTCCTGTGATTTGGTATGGGAATTGGAGAGCAGCATTTCCTTCTTTTCCTTGTTTTAATTTAAATTCTCTTTGCCCACCTTGAAATGGAACCCTTTAACATATGTAGAGAAAGAAGGTAAAGTTGGTCTGCAAAGACGCAGAATCATAGAAGGTGGAAAGGTCTTAAATAGCAATGGAGACCCAGTTTCCTGGGAGTTCATTTGGGCCAGTGGACTAGGACAGGTTAGTAGAGCAGAGATCAGGGCTTTGCATAGTCTGAGAGGATACTAATGCTTCCTCTGTCCCCCCAAAGTGTTGTTTTCCAAGAATTATTATTATTTTTGGTATTGGGCACAGATCCCAGGGTAGCTTTACCACTGGGTTACATCCCAGTCCTTTTTAAAATTTTTATTTTGAGACAGGGTCTTGCTAAGTTGCTTGGGGGCCTCACTGAGTTGCTGAGGCTGGCCTTGAACTTGCGATCTGCCTCAGCCTCCTGAGTTGCTGGGATTACAGACGTAATCCATCATGCCTGACACTTTTTAAGAATTTCTGATCCCTCCAGTCCAAGTAAATGTTGTAGCAGCAGAAGACACCTGGGGGTGGCGGGGGTGGGGTGCTATCACAGTTGTCCCTCCCTGCGCCTTTTCTTCTTTGGAAACAGCAGTGGATTTCTCCCTGTTCTCCTGTCCTTAGAAGGCAGCTGCCAAGTGGAAAGTGAGGATGATTTGAAAGGCAGCGCGGTGTTAGGTACACCTCTTTGGTCACTTACTGAAGTTTGTAGAAACACTGTGAAGCTAAGTTGTATGAGGTACAGGTAAGAGGCCTAGAAAGAGAACTGCAAACCAAACCTTGCTAATGAAAGAGCTGGTTTTCTCAAGAGGGATGTGGCAAGAGTGTGTTTGCTGAAGAAATTAACAAATAGAAGCTTAGGGTATCTGACTTCCCCCCCAGAGTCAATGCTAATGACAGATTAGTAATCTTGGCATTTTCAGATAGAACATTTCTGTGTGCATCATTCTGGTGCCTTAAGCTGCTTTTCTATTCTTATTTCCTTTTGTAAAAATATTATTCTTGGGCTGGAGCGTAGTTCAGTGGTGGAGTGCTTGCCTACTGTGCATGAGGCCCTCGGTTATGTCCTAAGTACAAAAAATATAAATAAATATAAAAATTATTCTCTATGGCTTTTATGATCCTATGAAATCTGAGGAATCTGTGTTTTTGCAGAATACAAAAACAGAAAAAGATTTTTTCTTTTATAACTGGTGTATGATACCCCATACTCCTATACTTTTGGATCCAAAGTATACCATCATGCTTGGTCAGAAAAATCTTAGGAGCATCACAGTTTACTGAGAGAATGGCTTTGTAAAGCAGTTGACACTATTTGTTGATCTTGATTATACAGCTAAGCAGCCTTTGGGGTGCAGGGTACTAGAGAGGAATGGGAATGTTATTTCGACCCATCTGCATAAATTTTACTGTTCTGCATGTGTAGGGAGATGCAAAGGAGACTGAAGCTAGAGTGGTGACCACTGTCCAGCTAGAGTGAAGCCTGTGAGCAGGGCTGAAGACTTTCAGGAAGAGGCTGCCAGTGCCAGGGGAGGGGTCTGAAGGGGTCTGAAGTTTGGTCTATGCACATATCTGTAAATTTGTGACCTCAAACTTCAATTTCCTTTCCTTTTTCTCTTTATAAGGTCTGGACCTCTGAGTGACTCTTTAAATAACTAGGGACAAAGGGAAGAGAATCCAGGAATCAATAGAGATTGCTGAAAAATGCCCTACCTCTAAGTTCATCCCAGTTTCAGGGAAATTAGATTTCTTGCTAATCTGATTTTGAGATTATTTATTTATTTATTTATTTGGGTGCTGGGCATTGAACCCAGGGCCTTGAGCATGCTAAGCAAGCATGAGGAATTTTGAGATGAGACATTCATCATCCATGAATATGCCTATAAATTATCTGCCTAGAAATAAGTGAACAGCATTATAATTTTTTTTTTGTACCAGGGATTGAACCCAGGGGTGCTTAACCACTGAGCCATATCCCCAGCTCTTTTTTTTATCATTTTTATTTTGAGACAGGGTCTGGCAAAGTTGCTAAGGCTGGCTTCGAACTTGTGATCCTCCTGCCTCAGCCTCTCAAGTCAGTGGGATTACAGGTGGCACTGCCAAGCCCAGTTTACTCCTGGTTCTTGAAAGTACATATCTCAGACAGATTTAATTGGCTCAGAATTGTCTTGTGTTGTTCAATTTTGTAAAATCATGGCTCCTTCTCCATGAATTTGGAGTTGAGGATCCTACTTTCTCTCATTTTGTTCCCTGTGGCCAGCACAGGGCCAAGTACAGAGCAGGGCTCAGTGTGTGCGAATGAATGAAAGGCTCACGTGGCTGGGAGAGTGTACTAGTCAGCTTTCCATTACTGTGACAAAATACCTGAGCTAATCAACTTAAAAGGAGGAGAGGTTTATTTGGCTCACGGGTTCAGAGGTTTCAGTCCATGGTTACTTGGCTCCATTGCCTCTGGGCCTGTGGCCAGCTCATAGGAGCACCTGGTGGGGGAGTACTGTTTACCTCGTGGCAGCTGGGAAAAGACAGGAAGGGGCCTGGGTACCAATATCTTCTCAAGGTCATGCTCCCAATGAACTAGCTTCTAGTTAGGGCCTGCTGCTTGAAGGTTCTGTCACCTCTCAATTGCCCCACTGGCTGAGGACCAAGCCTTTTTAGCACATGGGCCTTTGGCGGACATTTCAGACCCAAACTGCGGCAGAGCGTGAGATCTAGCTGCTCTCTGATCTGTGAACCTCTGGGCTTAAGCCATCGTAGAAGCTGGGACCGAGGAGGACCTTCAGTGGCTCCTGTTCTTCCTTTGCTTTCTGGCCAGTTGCTTATCCACCTGCAGGTGGAGGTGCAGAAGGTGAACTCGTGGAAGAGGACTTTCCAGAAGATGGCGAATACTTCCTTTGGTGACCAGATTTATTGCATTAAACCATGGGCTCATGAACATTTTGTGCACTGTGCTTATTTTGGGGGAGAGGGATGAAGGTGGGAACAGCTTGTTAAAATGGCAGATGCCTGTGTTTCAATCCCAGAGGTTCTGATTTGGTAGGTGTGGGGATGGGGCCTAGGAGAGCCTGCCTTTCATCCTATTGAGTTGGATGTTGACGGTCCTGTGGGAAATATTAGCCTAAGTTGAGGTCTGCATATATGCCAGCCGGCCATATCTGACCTGCTGGCTCAGGATAGCTTTGACATTTTTTAAGCCTTGTTGAAAAAATAAGTAAATAAATAAACTGGGCACAGTGATATGTGCTGTTGTCCCAGCTACTGGGGAGGCTGAGGCAGGAAGATGGATGGCTTAAGGCCAAGAATTTGAGACCATCCTGGGCAATAATAGTGAGACTCTCCCCACCCCCAATATCAATAGAAAACCAGTACATAAGTAAAAGGAGAATATGTAACATATAGAAAGCCTAAGCTATTTACTGTGTGGCCTGTTATAGAAAAAGGTAGATCTTTGCCTGAACTCTTCAAGGCTGCTAAGCTTTGGCTGTCATGTGCATGTCAGAGTGGGTGGTCAGGAAATTAGTGTTACAAATAAAACTCACAGGCTGCTAGTAGCATGGCCCTGCTCTAGGTGGAAAACTTTCCCTTTAACTTTCAATGCTTTGCATATAGTGGGTACCTAGTATTTTTGTTGGATGAATGGTTCATGTTTTTACTTTCAGGTGCTGTTGAATTAGAAAACCTGCCATTAAAGAAGGATGCCTTGAAAGAACTGGAATTGCCATTTGAAGTCAAAGCTGGTATGTGGAAGTAAAGGAGAGGGAGCAAGTTTTGGGTCTCAGATTAGTTGGAAATGAAAACTGAGGCCTTGGAGGTTGTGTGTTTGAGGAAGAGCAAGGATAGGAATATGAGTTGAGCTTAGTCTTGGAGCCTCGTCTCTGGGCCACTTGTGTCAACATTTTCTGGGGGTGGTGATGGGGAGATCAGGAGGTCCCCGGACCCACTGAGTCAGAATAGCCCACATGTCTAAGAAGCACCCCAAGTGGTTCTTATGTTTACTAAAGTGTGAGTATTCATGGTAGATGTTACTGAGTTTGTTGAATAAGAGGTGAGCTCAGTAGTACTATGCTTGAGTTTAATTGTGCATTTGCCATTTGTTGGCTTTGTAACCTGGGACATAGTTGTCTCTGTATCATGTAAAAGTTCAAGATAAGGAAATACAGTTGAGAGATAGCTCAGTAGTAGAGCATCCCCAGCACTCTAAAAAAGAAAGGAAGAAGAAGAATGTATTGTTAAGACCATTCTCTTATCTTTTTTTTTTTTTTTTTTTAATTGGTAGTGGAGATTGAACTCAGGGGCACTCGACCACTGAGCCACATCCCCAGCCTTATTTTGTGTTTTATGTAGAGACAGGGTCTCACTGAGTTGCTTAGCGCCTCGCCATTGCTGAGGCTGGCTTTGAACTCGCGATACTCCTGTCTCAGCCTCCCTAAGTGCTGAGATTATAGGCTTGAGCCACCGCACCTGGCTCCATTCTCTTATCTTAAATCTGACAGGTGGATTCTTTTTGAATTCTATATCTCAGAGGGTAATGATCACACTGATATTATTTGCTGCTTTCAGAGGCAGTTTTAGGTGGACTGTGTGGGTCCTCAGAGAACCTTTAGGACAGTGTGGAGGCTGTGTATGGTTCCTGCAGCCATGGCTTCTCTTACAGGTGGATTTAAAGAAAGCTTGTATTCTTGGAGACTTGGCTAGAAATGGGAGAACTTGGGGAACAAGTATCATGAGTCTGTCAGGGCATTTAATTTTCTCTTCAGATGTGGTTCTCATGGAGCATCAGAGTTCTTTATTATAGTGGGCAGTGCAGGGCTACCTACGTTTCAGTTCATGATGGCTCGTTCAAAATTGGATAGATTATAGGTCTGATAACTTCCAAGGAATAGTTATCAACCAACTTAATGTTAATAATTAACAAGAAATGAGTTTTGTATGTAGGGCTTATGTGGGTGCAGTGGTAAGAAAGATACCCCAGGAAAGTTTTAGGGTGGTCTACCTAGGGAGAGAGCCTCCAGAGGAGGGAGGCTGCCTTTGGTGAGATGTCTCACTGAGCTTTTTCTGGCTTAGTACCCTGTGCCCAGCTCTTACAGAGCTCAGCCTGTTTGACATGTGCAAGAACTGCCTAATTTTTTAAATGGCAAAAATAAATGGCAAAAGTAATCATGCCCTGTAAAGGGAACTAGAAAAAGTCTGAGAAATGGAAAGAATTCAAATTGTGCATAGGCGTTTAATGAGTCTTTCCTTCTGCCCCCAGGCTTCATTGGAAAAGTGACCCTTCAGATCCCCTTTTACCGCCCACACGTGGACCCTTGGGTAATCTCTATCTCCAGTCTCCACTTAATTGGAGCACCTGAGAAAATCCAGGATTTCAACGATGAAAAGGAGAAGCTGTTGGAAAGGGAACGCAAGAAAGCCCTCCTTCAAGCCCTGGAGGAGAAGTGGAAGGCAGGGCGGAGGGCTTTGGTTGCAGGGGCATTTGTGGGGACACTCCTGAGCTGAGCAAGCACTAGACTCTGCTAACACTGGCTCTTCCCCTTGCAGAATGAGCGCCAGCAGAAAGGGGAATCCTACTGGTACTCGGTCACTGCCTCAGTCGTTACGAGAATTGTGGAAAACATCGAAGTAAGTCATGTTGACTTTTATCAGAGTAAACACGAAAGGGATTTCTCAGGCTAAAACGTGTTTCACTGCTTGGTTGCTTGTTTCTTGTGGGTTTTATAGATGCAGGGTGTGTGGAGGGCTGGCTGCTCAGGTGTGCCTGTTTGCAGGCCGTGCCAAAGGGAAAACCTGAAAAGCAGGCCTGTGCTGTGCGGCAGACGTGGGCTTTTCTTGCTTCAGCAGCTGCGAGTAGGAGTTCTCATTTAACTTCCATTTCCCTTACTGCACTTTCTTTTTGAGTGTTGGAATCCCACTTGCTAAAGAATGCATATCAGAAGCCAGGCTGCTGAAGCCTTGATGATTCTTGTGGTTTCAGGGCAAATCACACTCTGATCTCAAGTTTCTTCATCTGTGAAATGAGAGAGCTTAGTACCGGTGTCTAGAAGATTATACAGCAAATTGTGAGCAGCCCACGTAGGTAGTTAACCTCTCGCACACCTGTCTGAGGGTGGTTTGATGAGTTACAGTGCCAGGGTGATTGGTCATGATTTTTGCTATAGTTACAATTCTGTTTTGTTTTCAAAACTAAATCAGGGTCCATGCTGGTTTTCATGAATGTCATGAGAGTTAGCCCATACTTATGACCTCCAGGATTTTCTTGAAATACCAGAGTGACCCAGATATCTTAAAGATATGCCATGCTCTCAAAAAATAGAGTCTGGGGTTGTTGGTTTCCTAACTTTCCTACTTTGACGAAAAGATTGGTACACTTGAAGTGACTACTTTGAATTCCGTTTCAGGCAGTTATTTAGTATTTATTTTAGCTGTCATTGATTTTTTTTTTTTTTTTGTCCTAGGGATTGAACTCAGGGGCACATAAGCACTGACCCACATCCCCAGCCCTTTTTTGTATTTTATTTAAAGACAAGGTCTCACTGAGTTGCTCAGGGCTTTGCTAAGTTGCTGAAGCTGGCATTGAACTTGTGGTCCTCCTGTCTCAGCCTGCGGAGCCACTGGGATTACAGGCGTGTGCCACCTCACCTGGCTTGTCATTGATTTTTTCAAAAAAATTTTTTTTAGTTGTTGATTGACCTTTATTTATTCATTTGTTTATATGTGGTGCTGAGGATTGAACCCAGTGCCTCCCACATGCGAGGCAAGTGCTCTACCACTGAGCCACAACCTCAGCCCCTTGTCATTGATTTTTTAAAAACTGAATATTTGTTATTTTTGTTTTAGTTTAATTGTAATTTTTTTTTTTTGGCACCAGGGATTGAACTCAGGGGCACTCGACCACTGAGCCACATCCCCAGCCCTACTTTGTGTTTTATGTAGAGACAGGGTCTCACTGAGTTGCTTAGTGCCTTGCCTTGCTGAGGCTGGCTTTGAACTCGCGATTCTCCTGTCTCAGCCTCCCTAAGTGGTGGGATTACAGGCTTGAGCCACCGCGCCCGGCTATTCTGCAACTTATTTACATCTGTAGTTTTGTCCTGTATTTTTTGTCTTGGAATTTAAGACAAAAATCTTATTTTATTCTTTTTTCATCTAAAAATATTTTCTTTTTCTTACCATTCTTGCCACCAGGCCAGAAAGATTTCAGATAGTTTACTTAAAGTAAGAGGCATGAGTTTATTGGAAGGGACAGGAAGGGGGAAAATGGGATGCTCTTGAGGGAGAGACCAAGTCCTCATGGAGAGGGAGAGGGATAGTGCAGCTCTCCTGCTTTCTAGTTTTATTGCGGGTCCTGGGGAAGTTTCCAGACAGTCTCACCCAGGTCTACCTCTTGACTTTTGACATCAGACTTTGAAGTTCCCACTGTGCTCGACAACTCTAGGTCACTTTAGTCCATGCTGACTGGTTCTAATTAGAACCTTTTGTTACAGATTTGATGGGTGCGGGAGTTTTCCTTACCTCCCTGGGTTCTGGGATCTGGTCTGTGTGGAAGTCACAAAAGTTCCCCCTTCAGGCTGACTTGTGATCTTTTGGGCCTGTATTTCCCCTGCAGAGGAAGTTTGCTGGGCAGTAATCTTGCTGGCTTAAGTCAGTCAGGGCTGAGAAAGCATGTAGGTCAGCACAATGGGCTCATAGAATTATTCCCATAACCTTGTGTTCCCGCCACTCATTTCCTATCACTAGTGGGTGTGAAGTGCTGTCTCTTTGTACTTTTGATTAGCATTTCCTTGATGGGTAATGATGTTGAGGACCTTCTCATATTTCTATTGGCCATGGATATTATTTTTTTTTGTACTGAGAGTGGAACCAGGTCCTTATCCACACTTGGCAAGTGCTCTTCCAGAGCTGTGCTCCCAGTCTTGTGTCTTTTTTTTGGAGAAATATCTATTGAAATATTTTGCCTATTTAAAAAATTAGTTTGTTTTTATTGATCAGTTATAAGAGCTCTTTACATATTCTGAATGCTAGTCCCTTATCGCATATATGACTTGCAAATAGTTTCTTCCATTTTACAGATTGTCTTTTTATTTTTATTATTTATTTATTTATTTATTTTTAAATGTTTATTTTTTAGTTGTAGGTGACAGAATATCTTTATTTTTTTATGTGGTGCTGAGGATCGAACCCAGTGCCTTACGCATGCTAGGCGAGCACGCTACCACTGCGCCATAATCCCAGCCCCTGTCTTTTTATTTTTTGTATTAGTTTTTTAATTCATTGAAGCAGAGTGACTTTTCTGAAGCCCACTTATAGGGCAAGGAGAAATACATACGTGTATACATATATACAAAGTTTACGTGCCTTGCTGGTTTTTCTGGGTTCAGATACTGGGACATACAGACAAGATTAAGATAGGACAGGGATGGGGTGTGGCTCAGTGGTAGAGTCTTACCCAGCATGTGTGAGGCACTGGGTTCGGTTCTCAGCACCACATACAAATAAATAAAACAAAGATTCTTCTAAAAAAAAAAATTAAAAAAAAAAAAAGATAGCACAGCTGGCACTATAGTACACACCTGTAATTCCAGCGACTTGGGAGGCTGAGGCAGGAGGATTGCAAGTTCAAAGCCAGCCTCAGCAACTTAGCGAGGCCCTAAACAACTTGGTGAGACCCTGTCACAAAATAAAAACTAAAAAGGGCTGGGGATGTGGTTCAGTTGTTGAGTGTGCCTGGGTTCAATCCCCAGTACCAGAACAACAACAACAGCAGCAAAAAACAAGAGTGGGAGGAATGCGATGGTGTTATCCTTTTTTTTTTTGGTACCAGGGATTGAACTCAGGGGTGATTAGCCACTGTGTTACATCCCCAGCCTTTTTTTTCTTCTTTTTTCTTTTTTTGGGGAACCATTGGTTAATCCTCCCATGGGCCACATTCCCAACCCTTTTTTTTTTTATTAATTTTTTTTAGATGTGGATGGACCTTATTTTATTCGTTTATTTATATGTGGTGCTGAGAATTGAACCCAGTGTCTCACGTGTGTGAGGCAAGCGCTCTGCCACTGAGCCACAGCTCCACCCCCCCAACCCTTTTTTATGTTTTAATTAGCGACAGGGTCTTGCTGACTTGCTTAGGGCCTCGCTAAGTTGCTGAGGCTGGCTTTGAACTTGTGATCTTCCTACCTCAGTCTCTGGAGCTGCTAAGATTATAGGCATGTGCTGCTGTGTCCAGCAATATTGTAGTTTTCTTGTTGAGATGACACTAATCATAAAAAAATGTCGTTCAGGTGCAATTGATGATTATAAGTTTTAGGAATTTACCCAATATAGTATATGTGTATTATGTTTGCGTAAAGTGCCTAGTGGGATTTACCCGAGTGGCTCAAGGGCAGTTTGTCCTCTACCTATAGAATTCCATCTGCACCAGTGACCTAAATGTTTTTTTCTTATTTTCCTCATTGCAGTTAAAAATTCAGGATGTCCATTTACGCTTTGAAGATGGTGTCACCAACCCTTCCCACCCTTTTGCATTTGGCGTCTGCATTAAGAATGTATCCATGCAAAATGCTGTGAATGAGCCTGTGAGTATGAAATGTGGCTCTGCACCGGGAGGAAAGCCGCGTTCCTGGGAGTGCAGAGCCCTGCCTCTCGTGCTGTGGTGTTGGGGATGCGGTTGCATTGTTTGCTACCATCTTCCCTGGTGGCATGCCTGTCTCTTATCTGTAGTCCACAAACCTAGTCTGCTGAGACAGGGAAACAGGGTTATATCACTTTCATTTTATTTTTCATTTTTTTATTTCTTTTGGTACTGGGGATTGAACTCAGGGGCACTCAGCCACTGAGCCACATCCCCAGCCCTGTTTTGTGTTTTATGTAGAGACAGGGTCTCACTGAGTTGCTTAGCGCCTCGCTGTTGCTGAGGCTGGCTTTAAACTCATGATTCTCCTGTCTCAGCCTCCCAAAGTGCTGGGATTACAGGCGTGTGCCACCGTGCCTGGCTTGTATTTATGGGTTTTAAACTAATTATGGGATATCTCTGTGTTGTTTTAAGCTTGTCTGATAAGATACTATTTCTCTGATTTTTCATTGTACTTTTTTTTTTTATCGGTATATAATAAGCAGAATGGTGGTTTCATGTGGCATGTGGGTTCGTGTATGTAATAGTTTCACTCTCTAGTCTCTCCCTTGCCTTCCCTCCCTCCTCTCTACCCTGTTAGTCTTCCTTCTACTTTCATGACGTCCATTTTCCTCCCCCCTCAGCTTCCATGTGTAACAGAAAACATGATAAATGTCTTCCTGAGTCTGATTTATTTTGCTCAACATAATGCTTTCCAGTTCTATCCATTTTCCTGCAAATGACATAATTTCATTTTTCTTTACACCTTATCAAAAGTCCATTGTGTATATATTCCCCATTTTCTTTATCTATCCACCTGTCTGTGGATATCTAGGCTGATTGCATGACTTGACTGTTAACTGCTTCTTGACACCAGGTATGTCGGAGTCTGCCCTGCCCCACCAGGCAGTTCACCAGCAGAGGGCAAATAGACGTCCTGTAATTGAATTTAGTTCTGGCACCAGCCATAGTTGGTTCAGGCCTCACAGGTGAAGGCTCAGGCCACTAGCTGGATCCCACATCAGATGCCACTTGCAAGTTCCAGGTTGTGACCTGGGCTTCTGATTGACAGCCTTAAAGCCACAGTTTCTGTGACCTGTCATCAGGTTTGATAATTTGCCAGGATGGTTCACTGGACTGAGGGACACACCACCAGTTTGTTATAAAGGATATGATAAAGGACATGAGCAGCCAGATGAAGAGGGGCATATGTTTTACCCTCTAGAGTTCAGCAGTCTAGAAGCTCATCAAATTTCATGTTCAACTTTTTTTTTTTTGCAGTGCCAGGGGAACCCAAGGCCTCATGTATGCCAGGCAAAGACTCTACCCCTAAGCTTAATTTCCAGTCCTTTTTATTTTGAGACAGAGTTTTACCAAATTGCCCAGGCTAGTCTTGAATTTGCTGTTCTCCTGCCTTAATCTCCTAAGTAGCTGGAATTACAGGTGTGTACCATCATGCCTCTTTAAAATTTTTTATAGAGCTTAATCTCTGTTCCACCAACCAGAGGTTAGTGGGGATTAGGGTGAAATTCCCACCCGTTGAATCACGTAGTCCTTCTGGTGACTGGCCCATCCTGAGGGTAACACCCTAAGTCACCCATTAGTATAAACGCAAGTGATAAAAAGTGATTCATCATCAATAACAAAGACACTCCTATTACTTAGGAAGTACCAAATGTTTTTTAGGAGCTGTGTTCTAGGAACTGGGGACAAAGACCAAATGTATTTCATTTTATACCACAGCTAGTCATAGGCAATCCCATTATATTCTGTCTGCCCATTTTCCCCCATGAAACCCACTTTTCCCCTTTATTTCTTAACATGCTGTTGAATGTTAGATCTGTCAAAGAACAAAATTGCAACAACTTCAAGATCCATTTTTTAAGTTTTTTTGTTTGGTACCTGGGATTGAACTCAGGGGCACTCGACCACTGAGCCACATCCCCAGCCCTATTTTGTGTTTTATGTAGAGACAGGGTCTCGCTGAGTTGCTTAGCGCCTCGCCGTTGCTGAGGCTGGCTTTGAACTCACGATTCTCCTGTCTCAGCCTTGCAAAGTGCTGGGGTTATAGGCGTGTGCCATCGCACTTGGCTCATCTTTCCTCTTCTTCTTCAATTTCCACATCCTCTTGGTCACAGTGTCCTGCTGATTTTCCCTGCAACAGTCTCAAACGTGGCCCTTCCTCACCATCTCATGTGACTGTCGTTCTGGATCCTGTTCTGTGACCTGCAGGCTCTTTTCACTTGTTTCACACCAGTTCTTCCCAGCCTGTCCCACTTTGTGGCACGCACAGAGAAAGAAGAGACTTGGGAACAGAGGGACTACGGCTATGGCTGCTTGGGCTGGGAGTGGGGAGCTCAGAGAAGCCAGGTGTTTTTAAAATGGGCTTTGCTTCTGTGAACTTGCTTATTATCTTTTGACTTGCTCATGGCTTTTCCCGGTGACACCAGGGGAAGCTCTGCTCTATGCTGACAGGTACTTGTCATGAACCTTCAGAGACTCCATGTCCCTTAAAGTGTGAAGCCCGACTCCCTCGTGGCTCAACTTCCTTTCCTAGTGGATTTGTTTCCATGGGCTGCTGTAATATACCGCCATAAACCGATGGCTTAGAACTATGGAAGTCTGTTCCTAGTTCTGGAGACCAGAAATCTGAAATCAAGGGGTCTACAGAGTTGGTTCCTTCTGTAGGTTCTGAGGGGGACTGTCCCATGCCTCTGTCTTTCCTTCTGACATCCCCGGCCATCCCTGGCTCTCCTTGGCTTGTTGATGCCTCATTTTGGTCTCTGCCTCTCATGCCTGGCCTTCTCCCTTCCGTGTTATTTTTTTTTTTTTAAATAAGGAAACACCACCCATTAGATTGGGACCTACAGTCATCTAGCATGATCTCATTGTAACTATAGAGACCCAATTTTCAAATAAGGTCAAATTTGTAGCTTCTGGGTAGACCTAACATTTCTTGGAGGGAGGACACTGACCAACCCAGTATCCTTAGGAATGTTCTAAGCTACTTTTGTCCACACTTGACTCCCCACTCCAAATATTTATTCCTATACACGAACCAATACTGCCCCTGTTCCACCCGGGATTCTAGTTACACAGGTATGTTCACTGTCCTCCAAAGGTATCACAGCTTTAGTGTTGACAATCTTTCCTTCTGTGTAACCGTTTGTGAACATTTTATTTATTTATTTTGTACTGGGGATTGAACCCAGGAGTCCTCAAACATGGAGCCACATCCCCAGCATTTTTATTCTTTTTTTTTTTTTTTTTTGGTACCAGGGATTGAACTCAGGGGCATTCGACCACTGAGCCACATCCCCAGCCCTGTTTTGTGTTTTATTTAGAGACAGGGTCTCACTGAGTTGCTTAGTGCCTTGCTGTTGCTGAGGCTGGCTTTGAACTTGGGATTCTCCTGTCTCAGCCTCCCAAAGTGCTAGGATTATAGGTGTGCACCACCCCGCCTAGCTGCATTTTTTTAAAAATATTTTTTCAGTTGTTGATGGACCTTTATTTTATTTATTTATATGTGGTGCTGAGAATTAAACCCAGTACCTCACGCAAGGTAGGCAAACACTCTACCACCAAGCCACAACCCCAGCCCCTGGCTGCATTTTTAATTCTTTTTTTTTTCTTGATACTGGAGATTGAACTCAGAGGTACTCGACCACTGAGCCACATCCCCAGCCCTATTTTTTTTGTGTTTTATGTAGAGACAGGGTCTCACTGAGTTGCTTAGCACCTCGCCATTGCTGAGGCTGGCTTTGAACTCGCGATTCTCCTGTCTCAGCCTCCCTAAGTGCTGGGATTACAGGCTTGAGCCACCGCGCCTGGCTGCATTTTTAATTCCTTACTTCGAGTCAGAGTCTCCCAGAATTGCTTAGGGCCCCACTAAGTTGCTGAGGTTGGCCTCAAACTTGCAGTCTTCCTGACTCAGCTTCCTGAGTTACTGGGATTCCAGGCTTGCATCAGTGTGCCTGGACAAACTTACACATATTTTGACACTGATCTGTACAGTGACCTTTTTTGTTTACTCGTAGCATCTTATATATTCTTTCTCTGCTTCTGTGTAGTTCAAAGTGTTTGTATGTTTATATGCCCAGCCAGCTAGATTTTGAACTCTTTCAGGGCAAAACCATGTTTTAATTCAGTTTTGTGTCCTTGCAGATTGCCTGGTGTGTGATGTTTCACGCACGTTGTTGAGGGAAGGAGTACATTCATGAGTAAAGATAGTCATCTTGTTTCTTCCCTGTTTTTCTTACCTCAGGTACAGAAACTAATGAGGAAAAAGCAGTTAGACGTGGCTGAGTTTGGCATCTACTGGGATGTCGATTGCACTTTATTGGGGGATCTGCCTCAGGTGGAGTTGCAGGTATGTTCCTGGCAGAGGGCTTTATTGCAAGCTGGCACTGCAGGAAGGTGGTGCAGGATCCTGCTGTGCAGGTTGTCGCCTCCTCAGCTGCTTCCCATGCCATTCTCTTCCTCTGCAGGTGTCCACGCGGAAGCCTCATTGCCTGAGGTGCTTGATATCTGTGACTCTGAACAATGTGTAGTTTTTGTGTGTGTTTTAAACTTACATCAGAGTGCCATATGTGTGCCTTTTGTCCCCCACTTAAAGTTGTGTTTTTAAGATGTATTTGTATTGCTAGTTCCTTGCTTCTTACTACTGTATAGTGTTCTATTGTTTGCGCATAAAGTGCAATGGGTAACTATCCGTTCTCTTAGTCACCATGTACTGGGCATCCAGATGTTAAATAAATAGAGCACCAGTTCTGGTTCTCAAAGAGGAGCTCTCTTCTTGGGTTTTATGTCAAAATGCCACCTTTAGTGACATTCCTTTGAGATATACTTAGAATCATGGGATATGAAGTATTACTGTTTGTGAAGGATAAGAGGACTTAATCTTTTTGTAAAGAAATTATAGGTGGT
The DNA here is from genome assembly GCA_028644305.1 of Xerus rutilus. Taxonomy (NCBI): domain Eukaryota; kingdom Metazoa; phylum Chordata; class Mammalia; order Rodentia; family Sciuridae; genus Xerus; species Xerus rutilus. The sequence goes on from CM053400.1 coordinate 7,582,306, forward strand.
TTAAGTGAAATGGAAGAAGATGACTCATTTTTCCCCCAGGGTTATCTTGACTTGTAAGCTATTGTACATATTGGTTTTGGTTTTGCTAATTCGATTATATAAGTATTGAATTTATATGGTAGAACACTGTGCAACCATTAAAAATAAGGATCTGTATCATAAATATTTTAGTCTATAATATATACTGTTCAAACTTTAAGAAATTAAGGCAAAACAGCTAAGTATTTGTGTAAGAAAACAACGTTGTACCTAGGCGTGGTGGTGTACACCTGTAATCCCAGCAGATTGGGAGGCTAAAACAATAGGATCCCAAGTTTGGGGCCAGTCTCAGCAACTTAGTGAGGCTCTGTCTTGACATAAAAAATAAAAAGGAGTGAGATTGTGATTTGGTGGAAAAGCACCCCTGACTTCAATCCCTAGTACCAAACAAAACCAAAAAATCAGCATTGTCGATTTACCTGAGTGTGTATAGCCCCCAGTGGGAGACAGAAGCAGCTGGTGGGCACCATTGGTGGCCTCTGAGGGTAAGTGGGTGGCTGGGGATGAGAGTAGGAAAGAGACATTTCATCTTTTTTTGCCTTTTAAATTTTAAACCATGTGAATATATTACCTATGGAGACATAGAAATAACATTTAAAAATACTACAGAGCACTTTTATGCTATTTTTGGAGTCTCATGTAATATACTGTAGATTAGATAACACTCCTTGTTATGATCCAGCCTAGAGCTGTGGTCTTGTCATAAAGCCCCAACATTAAACAAGTGATGACCAGAAGGAAGGCAGTCTGAACAGAGCAGATGTTGTTGTGACACACAGGAGGCCATGGCCAGGAGCATGGAGAGTCGCAGTCACCACTACATCCTGGAGCCTGTGTGTGCATCGGCCCTCTTGAAGAGAAACTGTTCCAAGGAGCCTCTGAGGTCCCGGCACAGTCCCCGAATTGAATGTGATATTCAGCTAGAAACCATTCCTTTGAAGCTGTCTCAGGTATACTCTTCCTTCCCAGAAGTTTAGACTTACTGCCAGACTGGTAACTGGGGGCGAAGGAAAAATGTTACCAGTGCTCTATACTTGATGGTATCCTTAGTAGGAAAGAGTGCCTGTGAAACCTTTTTCCTTCAGAGCCAAGTTGTGTTAGGGACAAACCCCACTTTCTGTTGTACAGTCATGTTAGCCTTTGTTGCTGTGACTAGAGTACCTGAAAAGAACAACTTAGAGAAGGAAAGGTTTGTTTTAGGCTCATGGTTTCAGAGGTTCAGTCCTTGGTCAGCTGACTCCATTACTCTGGGCCCAAGGTGAGGCAGAATGTCATGGCGGAAATGTGTGGTAGAGGACCACTACTTGACTCAAGGCTGTTGGGAAGTGAGAGTGGGGAATGGGTCACAGAGAGGATGCACCCCTCTAGGGCAGCCCCCTGTGACCCATCTACTCTAGTCACACCCCACGTGCCTACAGTTACCATCCAGTCAGTCCATTCAAACTAGGATGGACTGATTAGGTTACAGCTCTCATAATCTCATGATTTCACCTCTGAATATTCCTGCACTGACACAGGAGCTGTTAGGGGACACCTCATACTCAAACTATAACAGCAGTTGGGGTCATCTCAGGTTAGTTTTGATTTGATTTTAAGTGCTGAGAAAAGACTGCAAGAGATAGAGTTGAACCATAAATATGTAATTGTCAGTGTTCAGGGAGACAACAAGTCCCTTGATGCCGATGTTTTAGTCTTTCAGTTTCACTGGATTTCAATTCAGTGGATTGACTAATATGAATGTTCTTGTTAGGTGTAGGTCTTAACTGAGTAAAAGAACCAAATCTGTTCTCACTTAGTATCTCTTCACCTTTAATCAAAAGCTGCAGTACCGGCAAATCATGGGTTTTCTCAAGGAGCTGGAGCGGAAGGAGAGGCAGGTGAAGTTCCGAAAGTGGAAACCAAAAGTGGCAGTGTCCAAGAGGTAGGGGCTGATGTGTGTCATGTGTAAAATCTATTTTTATAGCATGTTCTTTTTTAATACCTAGACTAGAAACGTAACTCACAGGCCTTTACAGGTGGTTGGAGATAAAGTATGATGGGATTTTCTAAATCTTAAAATGCCATTCCTGTTATCATTGTTGATATTCTTATTACATATTTATTTAATTAAAGTTTACTCTTAGGTCGAGTATAGTGAAAATTAAAGTTTACTCTTAGGTCGAGTATAGTGAGAGTCGAAGATCCTCTTAATTTAGCAAGTAGCTAATGTTGCTCTGGTGCGATCTGGTGAGTGGTGAATACTCTGCAATATTCTTTGAACCTACTTTTCTATGTCTTTTCTCCTAGGCTGTTTGGTCATTTTTGTACATTTTACTGTACTTTTTAACTTCCTTAACAAAAATAAACCCTTTTCTTGTTGCAGCGGTAAACTTGATATATAAAACTATATCTCCATATATTTTCCTACAATTTCAGTTTTAAAATCTTTTTTTTTTTTTTAGTCATAGTTCGACACAATATCTTTATTTTATTTATTTATATGTGGTGCTGAGGGTTGAACCCAGTGCCTCACGCATGCGAGGCAAGCGCTTTACTACTGAGCCACAATCCCAACCCCAGTTTTAAAATTTTTAGTAGTGGCTGGGGCTGGGGCTCAGTGATTAGCGTGCTTGCCCTGCATGTGTGGGGCACTGGGTTTGATCCTCAGCACCACATAAATAAATAAAATAAAGGTATTGTGTCAATCATCTACAACTAAAAAAAAAGTTAAAAATCTTTAGTAGTTTCGTCTTCATCAATGACCTCATGCTGTGTTTGCTGCACGGTTAGTGCTTGGCCTTCTCCTTGTGGAGGGGGACTGACACTGGGGACTGTAACCAACTGAGCACTGAGTTATTATCCATCTATTTGTTGATGTTCGTTGGCAGCAGAGTTACTTTCTCAACATATTGGGTTTAACTTAATATTAAAATAAGCCTGAAGCATAAACTGCTGGCCGTGAAGAGAAAAAATGTCTCAGGAGAGGAGTGGTGGTGTGTGAATTGTCCTGGACCCATAGCATTGTAATTGTGAGAAGTGATACATTGTTATGGGCTGTTGCAGCTGCCGAGAGTGGTGGTATTTTGCTCTGAATGCTAACTTGTATGAGATCAGAGAGCAGAGGAAGCGCTGCACCTGGGACTTCCTGTTGCACCGCGCCCATGATGCTGTGTTTTACACTGACAAGTATTTCACCAAGTTAAAAGGGGGCTTACTGTCTGCAGAAGACAAGGTGAGTGGATTTCTGTCTTGTGTCTCTTGTTTTCATTCAGAGGATAAGCATATTCTCTCAAAGGCCTAAGGAAATGGGATCTGTGAAGAAACAGTCTATTGCCAAGGGGCTTCATTTCACAGAGCAGAGTGGGTTTTGATAGAGTGAGAGGCTGTTGGAAGGCCTCCAGCCTTGCCTTTGCCAGATGCGCCCCTGCCTCTGCTGCCTGAGGAGAGCCAGGGGTAGGAGGAGGAGGTGGCCACAGTGCTGCCCTCCCCCAGCTTTCTGTGGGGACTCAGGGTGCCTTTTATGTGGTTACCTGCATCTCTTCAAAGCCTGATCTGAGGCCTAATTCTTTTCCTCTACAGTCTGAAACTCATCCCTGTGGACTTGGCCTATATTTTCTGTAATCCCAGTGGCTTCTTTAACCTTGGGTGTTTCTGGTGGTGGAGGTGAGGCAGAAGGGGGGCCATAAGTGGTGGAGGCAGGTTCACATTTGAATTACCGGTGGGTTAGAGACCCCAGAACCTGCTCTGCTGAAATCCTGGTAGGGGACCCCCCTCCTCCTGTGGTCTGTCTGCCTGTCACCCCTTAGGAGAAGGCAGTGGACTTGCTTTGTTCCTTGAATTGTTTTGCTTTCATAAACATGAGTTTTTGCAGTACCAGTTTAGAACATCAATATTTGACTCAAGTAATGTCTCTTGACTGACCATTTCTTTAGCGAATTCTTCCAAGCAAAAAGGAATATCATGGGGCTGGGGTTGTGGCTTAGTGACAAAGCACTTGCCCAGCACATGTGAGGCACTGGGTTTGATCCTCAGCACCACATACAAAAACTAAGCAAGTAAAATAAAGGCATGCTGTCCATCTACAACTACAAAAAAAAATTAAAAATTAAAAAAAAGAAGGAATATCACTGTCCCTTCAGCACCCCTTCATGGTGTCCAGCGGGGGTGCTGACTCCCTAGGGATTCTCACCCCTCCTGTCAGTACTGCCAGGTCACAGCCCCTTACTTGGTTAATATTTTCTTCATCAGTGTCAGACATGGCTATTAACAGGAACATGAAAAGGTGGGATAAACCAGACATTTTGTTTTGGATGTTTTCTTAAAGGTACAGGCAAAAACATAGAAGGAGAGAAAAATCTACATTACCTCTGAGGTGGATGGGTTGAAACCCGTAGGATCTCTTTAATGATGGGGTATAAGGAACAGTTTAGGATAGCTCATTCTACTTTTTTAGCTTGGCACGTGGCTGGTTGTCCTATCTCTGTGCTAACTCGTGTGTGACAAGTTGCAATGACATGTCCTTGCTGATATATCACATGAAACCTGCAGAAGCTGGCACCTGCGTGTTCCTCTGTGCAGTGCTTTGTGACTGTGTCAGGGTTCTATACAGGGAAGGGCACTGTGGCAGTGCATGCGCTGCAGTGACCCTTTGAAAACCAAGGACTGTTGTTTGTGTCCTTTGTACTGCCATTATCCCCAGAAGCTGTGAGACTTGTTAGTGGAGTGTTTGAGACCAAGGAGAGTCTATTGATCATGGGGGTCCATTGAACCCGCTAATGGCGGTCACACCTAGTTGACTGCTTGTCTCATTTCTTGGCCTTTGGTGGACACATGGCAACCAGTGGGCTCCTCTGAGGCACTTGCAGTGGTTTGTGAAGGTGTCCAATTTCTCTGGAGCTACCGTGTCTGGTTTTTGTTTTTGCTTTCACCCATACAGGAGGAAATATGTCGTATAGAGGAGGAACAGAGCTTCGAGGAACTGAAGATTCTGCGTGAGCTGGTTCATGATCGATTTTATAAGCAAGAAGAACTAGCAGAGGTAAGAAATGCTCTGTGAGAAGATTTGTTCAGAGCCAGTACACTCTCTTTTATTTTTTTTTATTTATTTTTTTGGTACTAGGGATTGAACTCAGGGGCGCTCGACCACTGAGCCACACCCCCAGCCCTATTTTGTGTTTTATGTAGAGCCAGGGTCTCACTGAGTTGCTTAGCGCCTCGCCGTTGCTGAGGCTGGCTTTGAACTCGCGATTCTCCTGTCTCAGCCTCCCTAAGTGCTGGGATTACAAGTGTGAGCCACCACGCCTGGCTTAGTACACTCTTTTTTAAAAAATAGCTTTTTAGTTGTGGATGGACACAATACTTTTCTCATTTATTTTTGTGTGGTGCTGAGGATCAAACCCAGTGCCTCACACGTGCCGGCCTAGTGCTCTACTACTGAGCCGCAGCCCAGTCCAGCCAGTACACTTTCTAGTGCTTCAGTTTTATGTGCACATGCTCTCTCTGGGACAAATGGCAAACGGTGGCATATCACAGCCTGTGTCTGTCTCAAGGACTCACATTTGCTGCTTTGTGATTTCTACAGAGTCTACGAGAGCCTCAGTTTGATTCCCCGGGAAACTCTCCTGGGGACCCGGATGCCAGTGGAGGCAGTGGGATGCTGCAATACCTTCAGTCCTGGTTTCCTGGTTGGGGTGGCTGGTATGGGCAGCAGACCCCTGAGGGGAGAGCGGTGGAAGGACTGCCGGCGGAGCAGCATGAGCAGTGGACCCCCGAGGAGATCCTGGGTACGCTGGGAGCTGGCCTGGTCTCTCCCCTGGCTGTAGTGAAGGGAGATGCTTAGTTCATAGAAATGGTTCATTATTTGTGCAGTTGCCCTTGGTTATTTTCAAATTCAACCAAAGGAGACATTTGGAAAGCCATATGTTTCATGTTCATAGAGGCAGAGAGAACACGTTTGGGGAGAGACTTCATTTTGTTACTCCAGAATATTGGCAGTGTTGGATAGATCCGAGCAACACTTTTGTCAGAGAACTAAATTTGAGCATTTAAAATTTGTTCACAAATTTTAAAACTTTAGAGCTCAACTAGCAGTCCAGTGGTGCTCTTTAGACCTTGCTGTCCAGTATGGGAGCCATAGCCACTAACGACCATTTAAGTTAAAACTAAATATAAGTAAAAATCCAATTTTTCTTTTTTACAGTACTGGGGATTGATCCCAGGGGCGCTGTAACACTGAGCACATCCCCAGCCTTTTTAAAAATTATTTTTATTTTTGCTTGCTTGTTTATTTATTTTTCTTGTAGTGCTGGGGATTGAAACTAGACACTTTACCACGGAGCTACATCCCTGGTCCTTTTTATTTTTTGTTTTGAGACAGTGTCTCACTGCATTGCTTAGGACCTTACTAAGTTGCTGAGGGCTTTGCTAAGATGCTGAGGGATTTACCAAGTTGCTGAATCTAGCCTTGAACGTGAGATCATCCTGCCTCAGCCTTCCAGATTTCTGGGATTATAGGCATGTGCCAACACTCTGGGCTACTATAAATAATTTCTTTCTTTCTTTTTTTTTTTTTTTTGGCACTGGGGATTGAACCCAGGGTTGCTTAACTATTGAACCATATCCCCAGCCCTTTTTATTTTTTATTTTGAGACAGGATCTTGCTAAGTTGCTAAGGCTGGCTTTGAATTTGTGGCCCTCCTGCCCTGCCTCTGCCTCCTGAGGCACTAGGATTACAGGCATGTATCACTGTGTCTGGCTAAAAATCCAGTTTCTTTGATTTTTCTTATAGGTATATCATAGTTATACATAATGGTGGAAATCGTTTCATATTTATACATACACATACTATAACAATATCATTTGGCTAATACACTCTCCAGCCCTTTCCCCCTCCTTCCTGCTTCTCATCTTTTGGTCCCTTTCCTCTGCTGATCTCCTTTGGATTTTTATGAGACCCACCCCTACCCTTTCTTTTCTCTTCCTCTCTAGCTTATGAGAAAAAAAACATAAGACCCTTGACCTTCTGAGTTTGACTTATTTCACTCAACATGATGGTTTCATCCATTTTCCTGAAAATGACCTAATTTCATTTTTTTTATGGCTGAATAAAACTCCATGATATGTATTTTTTTATCCATTCATCCATTGATGGATACCTAGGCTGTTTGCATAGTTTGTCTGTAGAGAATTGTGCTGCTATAAACATGGGTTTGCATGTGTCACTGTGATATGATGGCTTCAGTTCTTCAGGATAAATACTGAAGAGTGGAATAGCTGGGTCATATGGTGGTTCTGTGCCTAGTCTTTTTTTTTTTTTTTAATATTTTTTTAGTTGCCAGCGGACCTTTATTTTATTTAAGTGTGGTGGTGTTGAAAATTGAACCCAGTGCCTCACACATGCTAGGCAAGCACTCCACCACTGAGCCACAACTCCAGCTCCCATACCTAGACTTTTGAGGAGCCTCCATACTAATTTCCATAGTGGTTGTACCAATTTACAGTCCCATTGACAGTGTAAAATTGTTCCTTCTTCTCTACATCTCTCTAGCATTTATTATTGCTTGTATTCATGATGACTGCCATTCTGACTGGTGTGAGATGAAACTTCAGTATAGTTTTGGTTTGCATTTCCCTAATTGCTAATGATGGTGAGCATTTTTTCATATTTGTTGGCCATTTGTGTACAAATCCAGTTTCTTAATTGCAGTAGCCACATTAGCAACATGTGGTTAAGTGGCCACTGTTGTGCAAAACCCAGACATAAGACCGTTTATCATAAGGCCTTATGGTGAATTGTGTGCTCCCTGGTGGGAGGATAAGTTGATAAAAAAGGGTTGTTTTAAAGCCAGGCGCGGTAGCGCACGCCTGTAATCCCAGCACTTTGGGAGGCTGAGACAGGAGAATCACGAGTTCAAAGCCAGCCTCAGCAACGGTGAGGCGCTAAGCAACTCAGTGAGACCCTGTCTCTACATAAAACACAAAATAGGGCTGGGGATGTGGCTCAGTAGTCGAGTGCCCCTGAGTTCAATCCCTGATATAAAAAAAAAAAGTGTTGTTTTATATTAGCATACTAAACAGGCACCTGTTCTTTAAAAAAGAGAAAAAGTAGAGTCATCATACTGTGGTCAGTGTGCCTGGTGGTACATTTTTTTCTCCTGTGCTTTTTCTAACCTGTTCTCCCTCACCATGTAGGCACCGAGGAGTTTTTTGACCCCACTGCAGACGCCTCGTGCATGAATACATATACGAAGCGAGATCACGTCTTTGCTAAACTGAATTTGCAGTTGCAGCGAGGCACAGTGACTCTGCTGCACAAGGAGCAGGGAACTCCTCAGATGAATGAAAGTGCATTCATGCAGCTTGAGTTTTCAGGTACTGCCCCAAAGAACCAGCCACTGCTGTCTTTCTCTTTAGGTGCCAGTGTCCAGTTGATTCTCTTCATTTGAGGTAGTTTTGAGCTAGAATATTGCCCCACATCGCCTCTAGGGGACATACAGGTGAGGTTCCTGCCAGCCTCTGATCATGGCATTTGTCAGCTGATCAGTACATACCCGTTTTGTTTTGTTTTTTTAAATGTGAGTTTGTGTTTAAAAACATCTTATTTAATATATATCTGTTGTTGATTCAATAACATTGAGTTCATGGCCTGCAGCACTACAACTCATGCTGAAGCTGATCTAAAGTATGTATTTTCTCTGTAAAGTGTGTACCAGCCTTCTTGCTTAGGAAAATACAACATTTCAGCAGTACTCTGGCCATTTTATTTTAAATATATTTTTTTGGTGCTGGGTATGGAACTGAGGACCTTGTGCCTGTTAGGCAAGCAGTCTACCCCTGTGCCACATCCCTAGCCCCATTCGGCCATTTTCAATGACAAAACTCGGGGGGAGGGGGGAAGCACACACACAAAAAAAATGAAAAATGAGGCTGTAAATAGACCAAGTAAAGGACACTTGTTCCCCCATGAGGACTAACCAGGAGGCAGAGCACTGTCTTATTGGAACTCAGCTGGGGACGTGCATGTTGGGTGACTCAAGCTTCCTGCTGCTGTGTGTCTGAATGACCAAGAAAGTACTGCAAGTATTGATTTTGTGGTAACATATATTTTCAGTAAATGAATGTATACATACAGAATCTGTGAGTAATAAGGACCTATTTTATTGGAATGTTTTTTGTGATTTTGGTTTGGACATCTTACAATTATATTTTAGTTCATGAAACAGCAGTTTATCCGAGATGCCTCAGTAGTTTAAGAAGGGTGAAAACAGTAAATAAATAGGCCTCAGTTTGTTTGACTTCATAATCTTGAGAGCTGAACTATCAGTGTGAACTAGCAGATTGCTTGAACTTAATTATAAAGATTCAGTTTAAAATTTGTTCTGTTGGGAAACTTAACAGTTCTTGTGTATTTATAGGTAGATACATAGGTAGAGCTTCTTTTTCCTTCTTGGTTCTAATTTCATGGACAAGTAGCTCACGGTAGCTAATAGTACTTTGTAATACATCTAATGTTTTTAGAAACATGTTAGGCTATCACAGCATGATGTCAGCTCATATTTATCTTTTGTAGATGTAAAACTTCTAGCAGAATCTCTTCCTCGAAGAAATTCTTCCTTGCTTTTAGTCCGGTTGGGTGGATTGTTTCTCCGAGACCTGGCTACAGAAGGAACCATGTTTCCTCTTCTGGTCTTCCCTAATCCAGTAGGTACCAGTGGCCTGGCCCATCATCCAGGGAGTTGGTGAATTGTGTTCTGTTTTAGGCAAGTGATGAGTGATATTAACCTGATTCATTCTGACATTTGAGCATCTTCAGACCTCTAGGTTGGGCCAGGTAAATTTCTCCAATCTTTTAGAGAGAAAATGTTGGTGAGACTGCATCTTCTTCCCTTCCTACATTGTAGCCACCATGGAATAGTTTGCTCTGTTTTGGAAGAAAATGCCATGAGCACCACTATTTTCTGCATTTCAGGGTTAGGGTTTGAATTTCCTCCGTAGCTGGCAATCATTTTTCATGTATTCATGTATTTATTGGTAGGCACTCTTATCTTTCCAGGATTCCAGAAGAGAACCACCTCAAGTTTTCCATATATGTGTAATTTTTTTATATATATGTACTTTATTAATATGAAATATTTGATGTTATTAAATTGACAAAAATATGACCTGGGCTGCTGAATATTTAGCCACCATACCCTGTCCATAATTCTTTTTGGGAGGTGAGGGGATAGTTGTAGCAAGGGTAGGAAGGCATTCTTCATTTGGAAAAGTTATGCATGTTTAATGTCATTTTAGCAACCACTTAATGTGCGGACTGCCAGTAGCACACTGTCGTTGAAAACAGCAGAGTTGGTCTTACTAGGTTTGGAAAAAAGTCTAAACAAGTCGGCAAATACTCAGTAATCCTGTATGAAGTGAGTTTTGAGTCAGTTGTGCCGGGGGCAGTGATACAAATGCGTCAGATGTATGTGTGTGTGCAGTGAATTGTCCCCTCCCACTCTGACACTGAAACCTTTGTGTTTTACAGCAAAAAGAAGTTGGCAGAGTCTCACAGTCTTTTGGTCTCCAGAGCACATCTGCAGACAGAAGTGATCAATACCCTGGTAAACTGTCATATCTTCCTAAAACTAAGGCTTAAAAATGTCATTATTATAGATCAGTAACTTTTGATCAGAAGTAATGTTTTTGCAGTGCTGGGGATTGAACCCAGGTCTTCACACATGCTAGGTGTGTGCTCTGCCCCCAACCCTCACAGTGGGACCCCAACCCTCACAGTGGGACTGTTACCTGTTTTGAACCAGGCCAACCTTGCGAGCCACAGGGCCTGGTTTCTATGACAGGACTCAAAACAATAGTCCAGTCTCCACAATTCCTATGGAAAATGAAGGAGTCAGTCCTCCTTAGGCTCTCTGTTTTTAACAGGATTTTTCCCCCCTTTTGCAGCACTGAGGATGGAACTCAGCTAATTCCACTGGCTAGGCAAGGGCTGCTCTACTGAAGATTTGCCCCCTAGACCAGGCCCTCTGTTTTTGTGCATAATTGTGGACTGATTGGAGAATAATTTAGAAAACATCTCTGCCCCACCTTGCCCTGAAATTCCCTACAGGTCTATTTAGAATATGGTGATTTGATTTTCTTTCTTCTGTTCTGTCCTGTAGCTGCGGACCCAGATGACCCAGTTTTTGAGATGCTGTATGAGAGAAATCCAGTGCACAGTCATTTTGAGAGGCGGCTGAATGTTAGCACAAAGCCCTTGAACATCATATATAATCCTCAAGCTATTAAAAAAGTAGCAGACTTTTTCTACAAGGGAAAGGTTCATACCTCAGGTTAACTTTTTTGTTTGTTTGATCTTACATTACTTTTTAAAAATATCTTCCTAGTCAGTACTGGTGCTGTGGGCAAGGTCAGACGTTCACATGGCCTATGGTGGTAGGGAAGGCCTGTGGAGTGAGTGGGGTTGACCTTACAGATTGGACCAGGTGCGTGTCCTTGGACAGTTTCTTTTCCCAGAGAAATCAACATCCGTGCATACTTCATTTGCTTCTCTTTGGCATGAAGTTTTTCATTCTTCTCATTCCATTATGTTGGCAGTTTCCTTGGCTACCCAGGGGGTTTCAGACCAGTGACCTGAAGAAGAATGTTCAAGAATTTCCTTCTGGATCACAGGGTTTGCAGTCTCCTTCACTTGCTGGGTGCAGCGTTGTAGGCTGCAAACTTCTAAATATTGTCATTGATTTATTAGGGCCTCCCTTTGTTCCCCAACATGATTTGAGACAGTAGCATGGGAAGAGCCCTCTTATTGACAGAGAGGTGGATGATTAAACATCTTCCTCTCTCCTTTATAACAATGACGTTCTTGTAGTTTTTTGCCCAATTTTTGAGATTTTTCATGTAAACAGTAGCCATAAATGTAGGCATTTCCTTCTAAATTGCACTTTTTTCTTCCTCTCTAGTGTCTTTTGTCTTGCTTTGTAAGGATTTTGAAATATAGCTATTAGGAATTTTTCAGAAAACTCTTCAAGAGATTCTGAGGCATAGGTCCCCTCCTTCACATACCTGCTCCCGCTGGCGCTCTGCAGCCCACCTCATGCCTGTTATCCTGTGTCACGCAGATCATGTCAGAGCAGGGAGCTGTTTTTGTTACTGATTGTATTTTAGCTGTGGTGGAAATTCTTGGTGGGAACAGAGGTTGCCGCATTATATCTACCCAACCATTTGGAAATTCTGACTGTGCTATGTATTTCCAATCTCGTAGGTTTTGGTTATCAGTCTGAACTTGAGTTGAGAGTTGCTGAAGCTGCCCGGAGACAGTACAACAAGCTGAAGATGCAGACCAAGGCAGAGATCCGGCAGACTCTCGATCGCTTGCTGGTGGGGGATTTCATTGTAAGTGGCCTCACATAACACGGGATGGGGGAAGGGACAAGTTTTTCTTTCTCTTTTTATTTTTTTTCAGTACTAAGATTGAGCCCAGGGCCTTGCACAGGCGAGGCGAGTGCCGTGCCACTGAGCCACAAGCCCCGGGCTTGTTCCCTTTGACATGTTCATTATCTACTATAGGTAGACTTGCTTACGTCAATTGTACTGATTAAGTGAACTGGAAATATAAAATACTTATCAGCTGGTATAAAATCAAAATATCATGTCTTTTACAGTCAGGGTTTAATTTAAAAGAATGATCCACTGTGGCTAGATTGTGTTTCTTCTGGATGGGTCTGGGAGCATTTTCAGGACTCGTCCTTGTCCTTGATCTTCTCTGAACACTTAAGCGCTGCCTTTTTTGCTTACCTTAGAAGAAGAAAACTAAGGCTTGCCTTCTATCTCAGAGTGTGACGATCATTTTGTCACCATCTGTGGTCACTGAGTGACCAGCTGACGAGAGGACACTGTGGACAGGCAGAGCCAGGAGACAGCCTAACAGTCCAGGACGTGCGTCTCTCAGGGGTGGTGTGGTGGTGCAATGCCGAGAGGCAGCAGTAGGTGGAGCAATTGGGAAGGAGGTGGCTTCTCTTGTGTGTGAACAGGCTAAGGGTGGAAAGGGGGCCTCGTGTTCAAAACAGACGTCCTTGTGTTGGCCGGAGAATTAGTCCTGTTTCTTGCAAGTGTCTTGTGTTTCAACAAAAATTAGAACAATTAGTGTCCTCTTGTTTTCTTAGACAAAAGATAATTCTTTCTGATAACATTTGTATCAGTTAGCTTTTACAACATGCATATAATGAGGCTACTTTTAGTTGCAAAGAAGAACAGTTCACAAATTCATGAATCCATGTGTTATTTGTATTTCGAACATCAAAACTTATGTTTTTCCTCAAGTTTTTTGGCATGAAGTTCATGATTACCAATGTCTGTGAATAAGTAAAAATGTTTGGATTTCTACATTTGTTTGAATTTCAAATTTCTATAATAGTTTAAAGTGTTAAGCTCTGTAAATTAGAAACAAAATCTTTCTTAAATGTTGGATCAGCAATCCAAGTACATCAATCAGTAATTTGCAGGTTTTTTTCTTTCCACCTCAGACACTGGCCTGTGGTGGTGTCTCCAGGCTTCAGGCATTTCATGGGCTTCGTCCCGAACTCTCTGCTCTGATTGCACAGACCGTGTCACTCTGTAGTCCTGGCGGGGCTCTAGGAATACTCGGACAGCAGTGAGCAGCTCTTGGTTCACAGTCACAGCGATGACATAACAGAGGTTTATTTCATTTTCACAGGAGGAAAGTAAACGGTGGACTATTCGACTAGATATTTCTGCCCCTCAGGTGATATTTCCTGATGATTTCAAGTTCAAGAATCCTGTGTTAGTTGTTGTGGATCTGGGAAGAATGCTGTTGACAAATTCCCAAGGTACAGTGCCAATACGAAGTGGGGAGACAGGTCTTGGTTGGCTGATCTGTCAGCTTAACTAAGCAAGCTTCTCAGTAGGTGTATGTAACATGTTTACACATCCAGGTTCCCCTGTGAATTTTAAAATAATAGCTGCACCTTGATGTAATTCACTTGATGTAATCATGCGGGTAGATTTGTGCAGCTCTCATTACTGTGTAGTTCCAGAGCATTTTTCTTTCCCCAGTGAAACTACAGACTCATCAGTGGTCATTCTCTCCCAAATCCCTTCTCCCCAGCTTCTGGCAGTCACTAGTCTTTTTTCTGTCTGCGTGGGTTTGTCCATTCTAAACATTTCATGCAAGGGGAATACAATAGGCAACCCTTTATGTCTGGCTTTTAATTTAGTATGACATTTTCAAGGCTCGTCCATGTGGTAGTACATATCCATACCTCATTACTTTTTGTGACTGAATAATAATCCTTGTATAGATACACTGCATTTTATTTACCATTCATGGTTAGACATTGGGATTATCCACCTTTGGACTATTATGAGTAGTACTTCATGAATATTCACATGTGAATATTCATATACAGGTTTTTGTGTAGAAAACCATGTTTCCAGTTCTCCAGAAGTAAAGTTGCTAGGTCCTGTGTGAGTCTGTTTAGTGTTTCGAGAAGCTACTGACTTTTCAGCAGCAGCTGCAGTGTCACACTGCCACCAGCAGCTGACTGTTCTTTTATTGTAGCCATTTTGTGGTTGTGAAGTAGTGTCACATTGTGGTTTTCGTTTGTTTCTGTGTAACATCGTGTGTTGTAGTAAACCTTGTCTCCCAGTGCTTGCTTTCAGGGATTGGGTTTTCACCTATGTGTGATTAGTAGCATATAAAAAGAGACGTGGAAGGTAATTTCATTAGTACTATTAGATCTAGGTGTATTGAGATGGGATGGAAGAATGAGGTTCACAGAGTAAAGCAAGTGCAGTTAAGTAGATCAGCCAGTTTCCACCTTGTCTTCACTGAGTAGACCTGAAAGAGAAGAGGGCAGGGGATGTGAGGAGGAGGGGAAGTGGGTGCTCAGGGGAATGTTAAAGGAGTCTGAACGGAAGGATGGCTCAGCTACGCACAGCACCCACTGAACTGGTAACAATGTAGAACTGGGCATGTGATGGAGCCCAGCACCCCAGTGGTTGTCTCAGTGCCACCCGGCTATAGCAAGGATTCCAGGTGTGCACCCGGGAGAAAACCGTGCCCTGAGCTTTGTTCTCCCCACGCCTGGATCTGGGCTCTGAGTGGTTGTCAGGCACGACACCTGAAGCCTTCCCTCAGAGCATTCTCTCGGGGGAAACAAAGTGAACAAGCCGAGTGAGAAAGGCTAAGTAAGCACAGAGAGTGACAGAGGGGTTGGTGATAGTGGCCGTGGCTGGGCCATGGCCATACAGCGCAGCCCAGAGGCTGGGAAGGCGGCATTGGCTGGGACAGCGCTGTGATCCCAGCATGCACTGGGCCTCGGCAGCTTTCCAGCTTTCCTCATAGTCATGTGTTTCTTAGTGTTCTGACTTTCAAATTAATAAATAAGTTCACACTGATTAAATGAGGAATACAGGGCTGGGTTGTGGCTCAGTGGTAAAGCGCTTGCCTTGCATGCGTGAGGCACTGGGTTCGATCCTCAGCACCACATAAAAATAAATGAAGACATTGTGTCCATCTACAACTAAAGAAAATATTTAAAAAAAAATGAAGAATACAGAATATCACGCTTGAAGTTTCCTCTATTTTTTAAAAGTTGGGGCTGGTTGAATCTATAGTGAAGGATGGAGGAAGAAAACAGCAGAGGTATTCTTTGCGTCTTCTCTTTTTTCTCTGCAGATGACTCCAAGAGGAAGAGTGGGGACGGGTCAGCCTCCGAGGAGAATCAGTTCAGCGATGATGAGTACAAGACCCCTCTCGCCACACCTCCCAACACCCCACCTCCCGAGTCAAGCAGCAGCAATGGAGAGAAAACACCTCCTTTTCCTGGAGTGGACATCAGCGAGGAGCAGCTTCAAGCACATTTAATGAACACAAAGATGTATGAGAGGTACGCACTGTCGTTCATGGACCTCCAGATCATGGTTGGGCGAGTGAAGGACAACTGGAAGCACGTCCAGGATATTGACGTGGGACCGACCCACGTGGTGGAGAAGTTCAACGTCCATCTGCAGCTAGAACGACGACTGATTTATACTTCAGATCCCAAGTACCCAGGGGCTGTGCTCTCAGGCAACTTACCAGACTTAAAAATCCACATCAATGAGGATAAAATATCTGCTCTAAAGAATTGCTTTGCTCTCCTCACCACCCCAGAAATGAAGCCATCTGACACTCAGATTAAAGAGAAGATTTTCCCCCAAGAAGGACAGCGGGGAAGTTTGCAGGACTCAGTGATGAACCTGACCCAGAGTATCGTGATGCTGGAGCAGCATACCCGGGAGGTTCTGGTGGAGTCGCAGCTGCTCCTGGCTGAGTTCAAGGTTAACTGTATGCAGCTTGGTGTGGAGAGCAATGGCAGGTACATTTCTGTGCTCAAGGTATTTGGTACCAATGCTCATTTTGTGAAGAGGCCTTATGATGCTGAAGTCTCACTCACTGTTCACGGTTTGCTCCTGGTGGACACCATGCAGACCTATGGTGCTGATTTTGACCTTTTGATGGCTTCACATAAGAACTTGAGTTTTGATATTCCAACAGGAAGCCTCCGGGATAGCAGGGCACAGTCTCCTGTCTCTGGACCTAATGTGGCTTCCTTAACTGATGTAGCCACCCTAAATGACCGATCCACGACTGGTGTTTCACTTGACAGAATTCTCATCAAAGAACAAGAGTCTCTCATTAAGTTGGAGTATCAGTTTGTGAGTTCAGAGTGCCCATCAATGAACTTGGATAGCACTCTTCAGGTGATTTCATTACAGGTGAATAACTTGGACATTATCCTAAATCCAGAGACAATTGTGGAGCTGATTGGTTTTCTTCAAAAATCCTTCCCAAAGGAGAAAGATGATTTGAGCCCTCAACCTTTGATGACTGATTTGGAAAGAAGCTTTAGAGAACAAGGGACTTACCAGTCTACATATGAACAGAACACTGAGGTCGCAGTGGAAATCCACAGGCTTAACCTGCTGCTCCTCCGGACAGTGGGGATGGCAAATGGAGAGAAGCACGGCAGGAAAATCGCAACTGCAAGTGTAGGGGTCACCAAAGTCCACGTCTCCATGGGGAGCACCTTTGATGTGAATGGTTCTCTTGGCTGTTTGCAGCTTATGGATTTGACCCAAGATAATGTTAAGAACCAGTATGTTGTCAGCATCGGGAATTCTGCAGGCTATGAAAATATTGTAAGTGACCTTGGCTGCTTTGAATCGGTGTTTGTCAGGATGGAGGATGCAGCCCTTACTGAAGCGTTGAGTTTCACGTTTGTTGAGAAAGCTAAGCAGGAGTGTCTCCTCAGCCTGAAGATGGCTTCCTTGCATTATAACCACTCGGCTAAATTCCTGAAGGAGCTGACATTGTCCATGGATGAGCTGGAAGAGAATTTTCGAAGTATGCTGAAAAGTGCAGCCACCAAAGTCACCACAGTGTTAGCTACCAAGACTGCCGAGTACAGCGAGATGGTGTCACTCTTTGAGACTCCAAAGAAGTCCCGGGAACCCTTTATCTTAGAGGAGAATGAAATATATGGGTTTGGCCTAGGTTCGTGTCATTCGAACACTGTAAAGCTAATCCTGAACATCAACATTGAGTCTCCAGTCGTTTCTATCCCCCGGAAGCCAGGGAGTCCCGAGTTGTTGGTAGGACACCTGGGACAAATATTCATCCAGAACTTTGTGGCAGGAGAAGATGAGTCCAGAAGTGACCGTCTGCAGGTGGAAATCAAAGACATTAAGCTGTATTCTCTGAATTGCACTCAGCTGGCAGGCAGAGAAGGTGCTGGGGCTGAAGTAAATCGGACGTTTTGTCCATCCTCTGGCTCTGCCAGTGCCAATAGTCAGGAGGAAGCGCATTTCACCCGACATGATTTCTTTGAATCTTTGCACAGAGGTCAAGGTAAGGAGCATAAATCTTCTGTTGCATTTTGTTTAAAGGTTCAAAACTCAGCTTGTGTAGTATTTCACTAAAAATAGCAACAACAAAAACATTTTCTTCTAGAATTATCCCCAGTTAATATTTCAGGAATCATGATAGAATTTTGATAGAATGCATCATAGTAGATTATTTTCACCTTTTTGCATTTAAAACTGTTTTTGGCAAAACAAGATTTTTTTTTAAACTTTATTTTTTTTTTATTTGTTAATTTTTTTATGTGGTGTTGAGGATCAGACCTGGTGCCTCACACATGCTAGGCAAGCGCTCCACCACTGAGGTACAACTCCAGCTCAAAACAAGAATTTTTAAAGTATTCTCTTTTGGAAATTGCATGGCTGCTCAATTATAGAGATGCATCAGTGGATGGATTTGGTTAGTGTTTAATTTGGTCAAATTTTCTTGTTCTAAACTGTAGCTCTTTCCTAAGTAAATGTTTTAGCCCATGATAGCTCAAGGGAGTAGCATCAATAGAGTGTGAAACAGTCTGTAGATGTTATGTTCTCCTAGTATTCTGCCATGTCCTTCTATACTGGGTTGCATGGAAGAGGGTTCTAGGAATGGAGTTTTGAACTTGTATTCTGATACTGATGAGCTAGTCCAGACAGTTCAATCTTAGTCTTTTTTTTTAAGGTACCAGGGATTGAACCCGGGGTGCTCTACCACAGAGCCACATCCCCAGCCCTATTTTGTATTTTATTTAGAGACAGCGTCTCACTGAGTTGCTTAGCACCTCGCTGTTGCTGAGGCTGGCTTTGAACTTGCGATCCTCTGGCTTCAGCTTCCCGAGCCACTGGGATTATAGGCATGTGCCCCCATGCCCTGCTCAATCTGTTAGTCTTGGTATCTAGAGAAATCATGTAAGCTCTAGAGCATGTCTTTGTTGGTGAGGAAATGAAGACTTTGAAAACTTACTTTTCTGTGGTTCTCAGATGTCGATGCCCTGGTTCTAGTGCATACAGTACACACATGCTGAAAGAGGCCTTTCTCTGTTTGGGATAAAAGTTGTTTACATTGCTCTATTGTCCTTGATTCTGACTTAGACCCAAGAAAAGGGATCCATTTACCTCTGAAAGCTAGGTAAGGATGAGCAATGTGGTTTGGAAAACCAGTTTGGGAGGTGAAGAGAAGTTTACTGTCATCTCTGGACTGGATAGGTGTTTACCACGTCATATTTTAAAGCTGCCAAATAAAGCATGCCATGATTTTTTTTCCCCCTGTAATCTTACCTTTTATCTCTTCTCGCAGTGAGCTTAGGTCTTGGTGTAGTCATCAAAGTTTGCCATCAGTCATATACCCCTAGATGCCAGGGTGACCTGCCCTTCTGGTCTAAGAATAACTCATGGGCTCTATTTTATGTACTTCACACTTCATCAGCAATAACAGTGCAAGATCAGTGTCAATAGCCTGTCATTTCCTCTTCTGCCAGCCTTTCACATCCTGAACAACACCACTATTCAGTTCAAACTGGAAAAGATCCCTATTGAGAGAGAGTCTGAACTGACCTTCTCCCTTAGTCCAGATGACCTGGGGACCTCCAGCATCATGAAGATCGAAGGAAAGTTCGTCAATCCAGTTCAGGTAAACATTCGGCTGATTTTCAGGTCAGGGCAGCTGACTGTCCCTTCTCCGAGATGCTTGGGCCCAGAGTTTTTTGGATTTTGGAATATTTATGAATACTTTATTGGCTGAGCATCCCCAATCAGAAGCTCTGAAATCTGAAATGCTGTAAAATCTGAAACATTTTGAGCATTTTATTGGCTTTCAGAAAGTTTCAGATTTCAGGAGTATTTTGGATTTCAAATGCTTAGCCTCTATTTGTTTTATATTTGCTATATAAATCTATTATACTTGGATTATAATGTTATATACTTATGTTTATTAAATGTGGATTGAAAATATGATTTTAAGGAAATGTCACTAATGCTATTGTTCCAATAAACATGGAATCATTCTATCATATTTTATCCCTGGACGGCACTCTTATTAGTCTTCTTTGTGTGGATCAGGGTAGGTTGTCTAGAGGAGGAATGCAGATTTTTCATTCCGTTGCCATTTAGGAACAGGGAAGTTCTTGCTTAAAAAGTCAGAGTCTCTTTTTCCCAGGAGGATATAATTCTTGTCACACTTTTGACATACTTGGCCCAGCTTATAGAATGATGTCATTATCTGCGCTGTTGACAGGTCTCTTCAAGGTAGAATTAGTCTTACCCTGACTGAAATGAAATGGATCAGGATAGGGATCCCCCCCCCTTGCCCTGCCTGCGGGGCACGTGTGTGTTTGTGTGTGTGTGTGTGTTGCCAGGTATTAAACCCAGGGCCTCACACATGTTAGTTATGTGCTCTACTGCTGAGCTGTATCACTAACTCATCTTTTTCTTTTTTTTTGCCTGGTACTGGGGATAGAACCCAGTGGTGCTTTACCACTGAGCTATATCAACAGCTCTTTTTTGAGACAGGGTCTTCCTAAGTTTCTGAGGCTGTCCTTGAACTTATGATCCTTTTGCCTCTGCCTCCCAAGTTGCTGGGATTACAGGCCTGTGCCACAGTGCCCATCTTGAGCAGGATTTTAGTAACAGCAACTTTGATGTGCTCAACACACATATACATGAGCAAAGCCCTGATTTCATACCACTTTCATCCCTTTATTTTTGAAATGTGTCTACAAAGTAGAAGTGCCTTATGTAACTGCAGTGGTAATATCGTACCTTACAAAATTTATGAGAGTTCCTTGGTATCATCCAAATTTTAATCCAACTTTACTGAACTGGGCATACAGTCAACACTTACTGAACATGCAGAGTTTTCTGTGAGGTACTGGGGAGGGCCATGTGAAGAAAAGTGGGACAGAAAGAGTTAAGGATAGCAAAAAATAACCTCAAGGGAAACCCCAAAATGTGGACATTGACAGGTAGCACCTCTGTGTGCAGTTAATAGTGGGGAGTAACTGATATTTACCTTTGACTGCAGGTGGTGTTAGCCAAGCACGTATATGAGCAGGTTTTACAGACGCTGGACAACCTTGTGTACAGTGAAGATCTGAATAAGTTTCCGGCCAGTGCTGCCTCCTCCTCTTGCCCCAGCTCTCCGGTGCCTGCCCTTGGTGCCTGCGGAGAGCCTTCCCTGGAGAGGAAGGAGAACGGGTTGTTCAGCCACTCCAGCCTTTCCAGTGCCTCTCAGAAGTCCTTGTCTGTGAGGGAAGCCAAAGCCTTTACTCAGATTCAGGCCAACTTCTGTATATCAGAGCTTCAAGTTCAGCTAAGTGGAGATCTCACTTTGGGGGCCCAAGGTCTCGTGAGCTTACGGTTTCAGGACTTTGAGGTGGAATTCAGTAAAGACCATCCTCAGACCTTGTCCATTCAGATTGCCCTGCGTTCCCTGCTGATGGAGGACCTACTGGAGAAAAATCCAGACTCCAAGTACAAGAACCTGATGGTGTCCCGAGGTGCTCCCAAGCCATCTAGCTTAGCACAGAAAGAGTACCTTTCCCAGTCTTGCCCTTCAGTGTCCAACGTGGAGTACCCTGATATGCCTCGCTCTCTCCCTTCGCACATGGAGGAAGCCCCTAATGTCTTTCAGTTGTATCAGAGACCCACCACCGCCTCCAGGAAGAAACAAAAGGAAGTCCCAGACAAGGACTATCCCTTGACCCCACCTCCTTCCCCAACAGTAGACGAGCCCAAGGTACTTGCAGGAAAGAGTAAATTTGATGATTCCTTGGTCCACATCAACATATTCTTGGTGGATAAGAAACATCCAGAATTCTCTTCCATCTACAATCGAGTTAACCGGAACATTGATGTTGATTTTAATTGCTTGGATGTTCTGATCACATTGCAAACCTGGGTCGTGATACTAGATTTTTTTGGAATTGGCTCCACTGCAGACAACCATGCGATGAAGCTGCCGCCTGAGGACATTCTGCAGAATGTCAAGTTAGAGTCCAGTGCCTTCACAGCGTCCGAACTTCAGGATCCAGTGAATACCAAGCTGGACCTCAAGGTATCAATCCCTCAATTCCTTGAAGATCTAAAATGAATTTGGGTTTGTTTAAATGTGAATATTTTGCATTTATTCTGGAAAATAGCTCTTGTTGGTAGCAGAGCCATCAAAAGGGTAGACATTAGTGTTTCAGAAAAGGTTTTGGTGTAAATCCCAGCTGGAGGAGGGGGAGCTTGCATTTCAGCTTGTCCTGCCCGTGAGCTGTACCATTCACTGGAACCACTTTGCTCTTCTGTCCTGGGTGTCCTCTTCTTCCATCATCTGCGGGAGTGAAGTGACGTGGGGTATGCAGGGGCCTTAGTGCAGCGTCTGGTCCAGAGCAGCAACTATTTTTTAATAATATTTTTTTTAGTTGTAGATGGACACGATACCTTTATTTTATTTATTTATTTATTTATTTTTATGTGGTGCTGAGGCTCGAACCCAGTGCCTCACACATGTGAGGCAAGCGCTGTACCACTGAGCTACAATCCCAGCCCCCCGTAGCAGCAACTTTCGAGTTCAGCTTTTGACCTTACCATCCAGGATGGTGTTTGCTTTCATCGATGGCAACAGTATAGTTGCTGTTCAGGAATGAAGTGTGGAAAGCCCACTGCTTTACTTTGAATCCTGGCACTTTCACTGTAGCCTCCCAGCTGTGTGGCTGTGGGCAAGTTACTTGGCACCTTTTCCTTGGTTTTTCTGTCAAATAAACTGGGGCTCTTGAGTGGGTGCCTGTGTTTCAGGGTCACTGTGAGCACTCAGAACACAGGTAAGGCCCTCTGCAGCATGTGGCATACAGTAAGCACTCAGTGAGTGGTCACTGCTAGTCTTTACTGATATATGCATTGTTGTGCTGGTAACTTGTCCTCAATACTCAGATTTTTTTTTGTTCCAGGGATTGAACCCAGGGGCACTTAACCATTGAGCCACATCCCCAGCACTTTTTTGTATTTTATTTAGAGACAAGGTCTTGCTAAGTTGCTGAGGGCCTTGCTAAGTTTCTGAGGCTGGCTTTGAACTTGCAATCCTCCTGCCTCAGCCTCCTGAGCTGCTTGGATTACAGGCCTGTGCCATTGCACTCAGCTGGTACTCAGAAAATTTTTGGTTATTTTGGTACTGGGGATTGAACCTCAGGGGCACTTAACCCCTGAGCCATATCCCCAGCTCTATTTTGTATTTTATTTAGAGACAGGGTCTCACTGAGTTGCTTAGTGTCTCACTGTTTCTGAGACTGGCTTTGAGCTTACCATCCTCCTGCCTCAGCCTCCTGAGCCACTTGGATTACAGGTGTGCGCCACCACACCTGGCTGGTACTCAGATATTTTTTTGAAACCATGAAATAGACCATGTTTGAATTTCAGCCTGTCTGCTCTATGTGATAGAGCACGAAGGGGTAGGAAGGAACTGGTTTTGCCTGGCTTGCTCAGTGCTGAGGCCCCGTGCCTGGGCTTATTCAGCAAGATGAATGGAAAGGGCAAAACCTGTTCTTCTGTTGGAGTCATGTTTGTACCTGTCATTTCCTTCTTGTGGTGCCTGAGATGATGTGCTGCAGGAACCTTTTAGTGGTGAATAGTGCGGGGCTGGGTGGGGGACTCCTCCCAGGGGGCTCTGCAGGGATTGATAGGCTGTTTCTGTGAGAAAACAGGACTAGATAAATGTCCCTTAACCATGTACTTTTTGAAAATAAGAATTTTTTTTTTTCTTTTTTTTGGTACCAGGGATTGAACTCAGGGACGCTTGACCACTGAGCCACGTCCCCAGCCCTATTTTGTGTTTTACTTAGAGACAGGGTCTCACTGAGTTGCTTAGTGCCTCACTTTTGCTGAGGCTTATGATCCTCCTGCCTCAGTCTTCTGAGCCAAAAATAAGAATTTTTGAAAAACATTTTTATTGTGAAAAGTGGCAAGTATATCTCAGAGAAAATCATATAATGAACCACCATATACCTAATGCTATAATCCATCACATTTACTTTGTTCTTTTTCTTCTTCACTGAAGGATTTTTTTTCAATATCTTTATTTTATTTATTTTTATGTGGTGCTGAGGATCGAACCTAGAGCCTCCTGCATGCAAGGCAAGCGCTCTACCACTGAGCCACAATCCCAGCCCCACTGAAGGATTTTAAAGCAAATTCCAAATAGTATGTCATTTGACCTCGGCATACTTCAGTATTCATTTCTAGAAAAAAAATGGACATTTTCTTATAACTACAATACATTGTCATATTGAACTAAATTAACAAAAATGCCTTGGTATGATGTAACACCTCCCAGTCCATGCTCAAGAGTTCCCTGATTGTTTTAAAAATGCTCTTTTGTTGGTGAACTGAGGGGATGAGTGCTTCAGGGAGCATCATGCCTTCCTCTGGGGCTCTCATTCAACAGAATGCTGCACCTTTCTGAGCCAAAGTTTTCTCAGCTGCAAATGAGGATAGTTCCATAAAATGACATAGAACTTTTTTGAATCAGGATCCAAAAAGTTTCCCATGTTACATTTGCTGTCATTGCTTCTTAAATCTTTTTTTTTTTTTTTTAATATTTTTTAGTTGAAGATGGACACAATATCTTTATTTATTTATTTTTATGTGGTGCTGAGGATCGAACCTAGTGCTTCGTGCATGCGAGGCAAGCGCTCCACCACTGAGCTGCAATCCCAGCCCTGTTTCTTAAATCTTTTTTATGTGAGCCAGGTATGGTGCAGGGTGCCTGTCATCCCAGCTTAGGAGCTGAGGTAGGAGGAGGGTGTTTGAGGCCAACCTGGACAACTTAGCAAGACTTGTCTCAAAAACGAAAACAAACCCCAAAACAGCAAACAAACAACGCCCCCACTCCCCAACACATATCTCTTTTACTTAAGGTAAACCAGCCCCTCACTCCTTTCTTAAACCCCTCACCCTGACTTGATAGAGAATCTGAGGTAGTGCCTCATAGAGGTCCAGCATTCTAGATTTGTCTGTTGGTTTTGCTGTTTGACTTTGTTTATCCCCCATGTTTAGAAATGAAACTTAGTGCTGGAGAGTTAGTTTCAGCTCCCTGGAGAGAACACCTTGAGGTGGTACCTGGTGTCTGCTGTTGTATCGGGCAGGAGGCCCACAGCAGCTGGACGTCTTTTTTTTAGAGACATAAGATTCATGCCACCAGTGGGTTTGGGTGGCGATGGCCAGGTTCCTCTGTACAAAGCATTTCTAGACCCAGTTTGTTTATTCATTCATTCATTCATTCATTTATGTGGTGCTGGGGATTGAACCCAGGGCCTTGTGTATGCGAGGCAAGCACTGTACCATCTGAGCTATATGCCCAACCCCTAAGTGTTTTTTTGGTGATTAAATTATTATATTTTCTTATTTTACCCCTTGATGATGATCTTGATGCCTTGAAGTCCTCTGGGAGAACTTAGGGGAACTAGAGTGTACCCACCGACAGTCACTGCCCCATAATGCTCCATTTTTCTCTGCCGCTTCCTGTAATGATTTTTCCTTCTTCTTTTCCTCCGTTCTTCTTTCCTTGTCTTTTTTCCCTCTTATTCATTCCTTCACCAGATGTTTACTGTGCACCTACTTTGAGGTAGGCATGGCAGGTACAGGGCTGACCAAGCGTGGTCTCTGCCATATGGAAGCTGAGTGGGAGTGACAGTTGGATGGGCACCATCTCCTCCTCTCCTTCCTTCTCTCCACTCAGTGCCTCCTCCCCAGTGGTGGCCGTCAGAGCACAGAGCTGGATGAGAACTTGACTCAACAAGTCCTAGACACAAAAGTCCTTCCAGTCGTTATAATTACAGCATTACCTTTCAGAACTTGTTATAAAGAATGCTTTTCTTTTTTTTTTTTTTATTTAATATTTATTTTTTAGTTGTAGGTGGATACAATATCTTTATTTTATTTTTATGTGGTGCTGAGGATCGAACCCAGTGCCTCCCGCATGCTAGGCGAGCACGCTACCACTGCGCCATAACCCCAGCCCCAAGAATGCTTTTCTAAAGACAGGATTTTGCCTTCTGTTTGTAGTTGTCCCTAGGAAAGAAGAGTCTTTGTGGTTCCTAGGTGAGTCCTGCTTGGTCGGCAGGCTTCCGTTAAAAATGCATTCAAAGGCATTAGGCAGGATTTTAAATCATTTTCATTTTGCCCTGACAAATTTCTTAGATGCAACTGTTTGAGTTATTACAGAATTGTGTAATAACAATGAATATCAAATGGGAAAAGTTGTTTTATAATGTGTGACATTTCACTAACCGAATAGACGAGGCAAGCTCAGAAAAGACTCTAGAGAACCTGGAATCATCAGACCGTCATTTGACTGGGTTAACAAAGCAGAAGAGAAGTTAGCACCATGGAAAACTTTACCTTCAGATTTTCCAAGCCTTTGTGTATCTTCCTTGATTTTGTTCTGCCATTTCCTTGAGAGACACCCTTTCCCACCAGTAACATTTTCCTTGCTTTATCTTATGTGTTCTAGGTTCATTCACTCTCTCTTGTGCTGAATAAAACCACCAGTGAGCTTGCTAAAGCGAATGTGTCCAAATTAGTAGCACACCTGGAAATGATTGGTAAGTGGGGGAAAATCAAACTTGCAAAATCTGGTGTTTGAATATCCCAACACAAATCAGATTGTGTGCACATGGTAAGTGAGCGCTGGGTCAGCAGCTTGATCATGAGTCTTGGTCTGGCCATACCTTTTGGTAGCTTTTGCATTAGAGTGGTGTAGATGGCTTGTTAAAATTGCAGATGTCTGCTGGGCGTGGTGGCGCATGCCTGTAATTCCAGCAGCACAGGAGGCGGAGGCAGGAGGATTATAAATTCAAAGCCAGCCTCAGCCGGATGCAGTGGTAATCCTAGCATTTTGGGAGGCTGAGACAGGAGGATCCTGAGTTCAAAGCTAGCCTCAGCAACGGTGAGGCGCTAAGCAACTCATTGAGACCCTGTCTCTATATAAAATACAAAATAGGGCTGGGGATGTGACTCAGTGGTTGAGTGCCCCTGAGTTCAATCCCAGGTAACACCCCACCCCAAACAAAATCAAAACCAAAACCAAAATGCAGGTGTCTGGCACAATCTCCTCTCCCTCCCCTCAAGAATCTCATTCTGTGGGCTGGGAATGGGCCCTGGCATCTCCCTGTGTTTTTAACAATTTCTAGGATGACTATGTAATTTTCTTGTTTAGGTTGGGATATTTTTAAGGGTGAAATAGGGGTATTAATAATAATTACACTTGGAAAACAAGCACACAAAAGTGCTATCTCTGGGAAGCCAGCGAATATGTTCATTCTGTTTATAGTCTTAAAAAAGTAGAGCTACCAAGAGGGCCTGTTTTTTTTTTTCCTTTTTTAAAAATTTTGTTGGTTTATTTTAAAATCACTCTACTTCTTAGAAATAAAGAGAAATAATAAGTCAATTTTGAAATGGCACACACCATCGTTTAGGACTTACAGTAACTCTACAGCAGCTCATTGTATGATTTCATTGCATACCTCTTCTTGTCCCTGCTTAGTGACTGATACAATTGTCGTTCTCCCATCTCACTTTTCTGAAATTCCTCCTCAGTCCTTCTTGGTCTCAAATCACAGTGTACATATGTCGACTCGTTTCCCTTTTAGCATTCAGGAACTTCTGTCTGCAGGGGGATATTGTGGCAAAGCCAGCATTCTTTGCACTGGGATTTCGTGGGGTGAAGTTCTTAGTTGAACACAAATGATGAACTATATCACGTTTTAAAAGTGGGATTTATAAACTGTGAATAAAGATACTATTTCTTCTATAAGAACATGTGGTTCAGTACTGAAGGTCATGGAGCTCAGATGTTGACAGTGCTAAAAATAAGAATGTCATTTGAAAGAACTGAAACAGGTTTCCTGCATGGCGTAAATTATTTTAGAAAAGCTTCCTATAAACCTGAATGAAAAATAAATCAAAATACAAATCTAAATATATTTATAAAAATAAATCAAAAATAAATATGTGCACCTGGTTTGATTGGAAACCCCGCTGGCTTGCCAGATGTATCCACCTTAGTCGTTGGAATGGTGATTATTTAATGATTGTGATGGTGAGTTTTGTTTTGTGGCAGCAATGGTTCAGAACCTTCCTGTGGTTCAGAACTCTCCTGTGCAGTGTTAAGGAGGATCATTTCAGGGTCACGTTCCAGCCCCTTGTGTTTCAGCTTCCCTTCTTTTTCTACCTGCCGTCCAGGGGTTTCATTCCTGTCATATCTGACCAGCTGCACGTCTGGGTCACCAGTGTCTGCCCACCTCATTAGTTTTGTTCTTTTATTAAATCTCCCTAGCGCCTGCTGAATGCTGCTTGAATAGCTAACACATTTATGACACTTTTTCCTTTTTTCTTTCATCCACAGTATGATTAATAAACCTTATGAGGTGTCACTAATTTTAACAAGTGGTCTAAGCTCAGAATGTGTTTCAGTATTTGTAAATGTTTTGTCTTTTGAATTGCCTAGGCATTTACTTTCTTTTTCCATGTTACTGTATTATTTCAGTTCCTTTTGGCCTTTGGCATGGGGACTCTGAAAGATTACATGACACATTTTTTGGAATGTATTGGAATATTGAAAATTGGCTTCTGATGCTTGGTTTGATTAAAATGCGTCTATCAGTTTTTGTCCCAAACATTGAAGCTGTATGGAAAATGGTACGTGATAACATGTTCTCACTTTAACATCCCTAGAGGGAGACCTGGCCTTACAGGGAAGCATCGGGAGTCTGTCTCTGAGCGACCTCACGTCCCACGGCGAGCTCTACAGGGAGCGGTTCACCACAAGTGGGGAGGAAGCCCTCATCTTCCAGGCTTTCAAGTAAACACACCCGTCCTTGCTCTCTCCAGGGTTTGTTGTGATCACTTGCTGTTTAAAATTCTTATTGGCTAAACAGTGAAGAAAAGATTAAGAAAATTTTACCTTCTTTGGTAAAACTGGATGGATCTGGCTGCGAGGAGTCCTGATTTATATCCGTTTTTGTTAGAGCCCGTGTTGCAGCCGCTCCTCGTGAGCGCGGGGCTGTGGTTGAGATGATTCTGATGCCGGGTTCCTGCCACTCGCGTGCCTGCAGCTGGTCTCTTCATCTCATGCGTTAGTTCTTCTCTAGAAACCACGAGGGCACTGAGTTTGCTCATTTCCAAGCTTCCGTGTAGCTCTAGGAGTTCTGAGTGACTTTAGTCCGAGAATGTTGATGATGAATAACAAGGATAACATGTATTTTTTTATAGACATGGTTTATATATAATTCTGCTTTAGACTTTAGAAGGCACCTTTAGGTTGGTTTATTAAAGGATGGGTTTCTCAGAAGACAGAGTTCAAATGGTGATTTTTGGCCTTTTTAAGAGGTGTCAGAAAATGAATGTAATTTCATCGGTGTAGTGTAGTGAGCAGTCTTTAGTTTTTGTTTTTCCTTTTTAACATTATTGTGTCCAACCAGGTTTGAGAGTTACAGTTCTAAAAGATATCTGTGATAGAATGCTTGCCCAGTACACTCAAGGCCCTGGGTTTGAGAACCAGCACTGAAAATAAAAATATAAAAGCCTGAGGACCTTTTCTTTCAGGTTATTATTTCAGGGTTATTATTCATCCAGTAAAGCATTATCATACTGTACTGAGAATTCATATTTTTTTAGAATTTAGATTTTGAGCTGGTATGGTGGTACACGCCTGTAATCTTGGAGACTGGAGAGACTGAGGCAGGAGGATCACAAATTCAAGAGACTGAGGCAGGAGGATCATAAGTTCAAGACCAGCCTCAGCTACTTAGAGAGGCCCTAAGCAATTAGCAAGACCTTGTCTCAAAATAAAAAATAGAAAGGGCTGAGGATGTGGCTCAGGAGTAAAGTTCTTCTGGGTTCAACCCCCTGCCCCATTTAGGTTTTTTTTTTTTTTTTTTAAATATTTTTTTAGTTGTAGATGGACACAATGTCTTTATTTTATTGCTTTGTATGTGGTGCTGAGGATCGAACCCAGGGCCTCACACATGCAAGGCAAGTGCTCTACCGCTGAGCTACAATCCCAGCCCCCCATTTAGGTTTTAGAAATTTAGATTTTAGAATAATTAATTTATATTACATGCCGCAGTAGCATGGTTCTATAATAAATGAGATAGTCAATGTACATTTCTTTTTTTTTTTTTTTTTTTTAAATATTTATTTTTTGGTTGTAGGTGGACAGAATATCTTTATTTTATTTTTATGTGGTGCTGAGGATCGAACCCAGTGCCTCATGCATGCTAGGCGAGCACGCTACCACTGCGCCACAACCCCAGTCCCGTCAATGTACATTTCTTAATTCTCTGTTTGGCACAACATGGGTCCTTAGCAAACGTGAATTCCTTACCCCATTGACTGTGTCCTGAATGATAATTTCTTTTTTAGGCATCGTGCTCCATTAAATTCAAAAATTGTAAAAGTTTTTGGGTGCATCTTTGAGTTGGGATCCCCACAGTGTGGCTGCATGTCAGTCAAGTAAAAGAAGGCTTCTTTCTGTCTCTGGAGGATGTTTTTCCCAGAAACACTGGCTTCTGTGCTCACTTTTTTCCCTGCTGTTTCCTGGCCCTTTTCTCATCTTTGGGTTCTGCATTGTCTCAGTCTTGGCCAGCAATGGTGATAGCTGGGATACTCGCATTTCCTTAGAGGCATGGGTGAAAAGTCTGAGCCATGGTGTATTGAGTTCTAGAGTCCAGACTGAGTTCGGCACCTGCAGCTGCCCACTACTTTATAGCCCTAGGTGTCATGCCAGAATTGAGTGTCCTCGGAACATTGCAGAAGCTTAGAAAGGGACTCATTTTTGGAGTTTTCCATTTTAATAAGTAAAGCTGTTTTCTAGGAAAGCCCCTAGATCAGCCCAGTTTTATAGAGATGCTAGCTGAGTCACTGTTTTGTCCTTGTACCTAGATACGGGCAGCCTGACCCTCTGCTGCGGAGAGAGCATGACGTTCGCGTGAGCCTGCAGATGGCCTCTGTGCAGTACGTGCACACACAGCGCTTCCAGGCCGAGGTGCTGGCCTTTATCCAGCACTTCACACAGCTGCAGGATGTCTTGGGACGCCAGCGAGCTGCTGTCGAGGGCCAGACGGTAGGTGGCCACATTTTTGTTTCACCTATCGATAGAACTTTTAAGCCTCCATAGATAAATCTGGAAAATTTTGCAAAAAAAAAAAAAAATTAAGTGTAATGTATGCGTACCACATAGCAGGTTACCTACAGGGATCCTGCTGTGACTGAGGAGACTTAGTCCTTCTTTATTATACCACACTTTAATTGTTTTTAAAGTTTAGCTTCACTTTTCTGTAAGAACAATAAAGGAAATTTACAAATAATGCTTAAGACTTCTGGCCCTTTTAGGACTTTAGTGGGGATACTTCTCTTGGAAAGTGGTAGGGTTTTTCCCCCCCTAAATGACTTATACATCCCCAAACTTTTTAGTTTACAGTACCTCTAATGGCTTGGTCGTTTTTCATGGTTTATCCTAGGCCAAAAGAAACACCTAATAGTATTTCCATTTATAAAGTAATTAAGTCCAAGCAACTTAAATACATATGTCCTCACTTAGTAGCTGTTTGAGAAAATAATAATATATAAATTTAAATAATTATATATATATATGCATGCACACATAGGTGCACACACACACATACATACATATGTATATATGTATTTCTATATTTTTGTGGTTCTGAGGGTTGAACCCATAGAGTCTTGCACATGGTAGCTTCACCCCAGACTGAAAGAATAATATTTTTATCTCATTCTTGAACAACCACTGTCACACACTGGTAGGGTGTATGTGCCTCTTGGGTGTTAGCACAGCTTCTCAGGCTGGATGCCACAACTGTCGTTTCTTGTTCTGCATTTATTTTCTTGTGGTACTTGCTTTTATCATAGCAGCTGCTAAAGACTCAGTTTTGTAAAGATGAGACCTCTTTGAAAGAAATGTAGGATGGCCCAATGTTGACCATGATTTACCATAAGCTAGTTGTTTCTGCAGCATCTGACAAACTTTTCCCTCAAAATTTAAAATGCACTGCCCCATGAGTGTACTTTAGCCTCCTGTGGTGTCCCACTATCGTTTGGGAGCTACAGCAAACAGTAACGTGGTTATTTGTAAAAATGTATTAGTCGGGGATTGAACCCAGGGAAACTCTCCCAGTGAGTCACACCCCTAGCCCTTTTTATTTTTTGAGACAGGGTCTTGTCAACACGCTCAGGCTAGCCTTGAACTTGAGATCCCTGTGCCTCAGCCTCCCTAGTCACTGGATTACAGATGTATGCCACCTCACTAGGCGCTATGGCTGTAATTTAATTAATTCTCTTTTTTTCTATGCATTTTTCTATGGGTAAAATCATGAAATATGTAATCTTTTTTTCCTCTCTTTAAAAACTTTTTAAAAATTTAGTATTTGACATGGATATAAGCATGGATATAAGTTACTGAGTATGAAAAAATAAATATCTTTGAACCAACCGTGTAACTACAAATTCAAACACAGTTAAGACCGCTGCACACACGTCTGTGTTCCTGCCCTGCCTCAGTCCCCCACGTGGTCACTCTTGGGTCTGTTGATCTCTTAAAAAAAGCTCCTAAACAGTATCTTTTGTTTTGCTTGTTTTGAGTGATAAAAAAATGGTATTAAACAATACTTTTAAGTGTTAAACTTAAACAATACTTTTAAAAGTATTGTTAATGGTATTAACAATACTTTTATTGTTCTGTCACTTGATTTTTTTAAATTTGGTATATGGATGAGATTCACTCATCACATATGACTGCATTTCATTCTGTTGCATTTCAGTGTAAAACATGGGATCCATTGGTTTTCGTGTTGAACCTTTGGGTTGTGCACAGCGTGTGCTGCTGTGAACTGTGACTCCTGACCCCAGACAGATCTCAGAGTCTCCCTGGATAGCTAGGAATGAACTACTGGCAACAGGGGAGGTACATGTTTATTTTTATATGATCATGCCAGATTGTTTTCCAAATTGGCTGCTTCAGTTATTTTTTTTCCATCAGCAATGTATGAGAATTTTTTTTAATCAATATCCTGACAGTTATATTATCAGATTTTTATTTTGACCCTTTGCTGGGTATAAAATATATGACATTTGTGGTATATGTGCTTTTTAAGGAAACTCTGAATTAAGGAATAGCATGTAGCAAAGTGCATACAGTGTGTTGATCATGTGCACACGCGTTTGGAGTCCAGTCAGCCTTTTTAAATAATCTTTTCTGTCTGGCCTTGCGTGTTCATTGTTATCCTGTGTAACAAGTACATAATGCATCAAGGCAGTTATTTAACCATTTCCCTAATTTTAATACTTAAATTGCTTTCACTTTTTCATTCTTACAAAGAATATTTCATGATTTCCTTTGCACAGTTTTTTTTACTTTTGAATTACTTTTTTGGGATTAATTCCTAAAAATGGTGTTATTTGATCAAAGCAATGAATGTTTTTGCAACTTTCAGTACAGGTCAGTTAGATCTTATGTTAGAATTATGTACATTTAAAACAATTATTTTTGCATGTCTGGTTTAAACAGTAGTAAATCTTATTGTGATAAATCCTTTGGGTCAGGAAGTGAGTCACTTGTGCATTACTGAGTAATTGGGCTTAACTTCCTGGGGTAGGCAGAATTCGAAGATAAATCTTTTACATTTATCTTTATCAAATTATGTAAGACAAATAGAAGGCCAAAGGAATGCTTTCTATTTAGAACACTGTTAAATATGTGGGCTTCCAAGAAAAGCTGATCTTCTCAAGAATCTTTAATCCTAGATGTTTGAATTACTTAGTTTCATAGAAAGAGCTAAAGACCTACTTTAATTTGCTGATAAGATTAAGAGGCTATTTTGTTTGAACTTTAAATTCCTTTCTCCTAATATTGAATTGGTGACAGGTGTATTTGATTTATAGAAGCTTCTTTTCTTTTTTTTTTTGGTGCTAGAGATTGAACTCAGGGCCTTGGGCATGTTCTGCACTGAGCTACACCCCTTCCCCTAATAGCAAGATTTTTAACCCTGCATTTTCTAATGTCTATAAATAATGCCTCAACGGGGATTTCTATTTCTTTTTAATTTTGATATTTGAAATAATAAGAATATCAACTGTACTTGATTTCACCAAATAGAAGCTATTTCCTCTATAGTTCATCCCAGAAGTATGATACAGATTTCTTGTGTCTTATATTTTATATCTCTTGTATTTATTAAACTTCTTTATTCAAATGAGCAACAGGGAGTACAGATTTTTTTTTTTTTTTTTTGGTACTGGAGATTGAACTCAGGGGCACTCGACCACTGAGCCACATCCCCAGCCCTATTTTGTGTTTTATGTAGAGACAGGGTCTCACTGAGTGGCTTAGCGCCTCGCCATTGCTGAGGCTGGCTTTGAACTCGCGATTCTCCTGTCTCAGCCTCCCTAAGTGCTGGGATTACAGGCTTGCGCCATCGCGCCCGGCTGGGAGTACAGATTTTTGATGGAACTAAGAAGTGATTGCAGTTTAGAGAACTTGGGACAAAAATCTGGAGTCGGAGTTTTGCCACCCCTCCAAGCTGTGTGATGAACTAGGAGGTATTTTTCTTGTTGCTCTTCTGTTTACTCAGTTGTAGGAGGAAGATGGAGATAGTGAAAACAAGTGCACTGTACTCTTGATGATAATTATTTATATGAATGTAACTTTGGAGTTCAAAGTGCTTTCCTGGATTATTTTGTTTGATCCTTGCAACAATCTTGTTTGTTCTTCAGTTATTCAGAAATGCTGTGTCATACAGTCTGAGAGTGCCAGGGATGTAGTAGAAACAAGGAGGACAAGATCATTGCCCTCGTAGTATATTTTAGAGGGAAGATATTAAGAACAAAAAGATAATGTCACCTGACAAGGTAGTGTGGGCAGTTATTGCCACTTTTAAAGTGAGGAAATGTCATAACTCTGAACTCTGATTGTGTGACTTATGATTCATTGTGGTTTGGGGGGCACTGAACCCAGGGGCACTTTACCGCTGAGCTATGTCTTCAGTTTTTTTTATTTTTATTTTTAAGATTTTGAGACAGGGTCTCACTAAGTACTGAGTATCTTACTGAGTTGCTGAGACTGACCTTGAACTTGCAATCCTCCTGCCTCAACCTCAAGCTGCTTGAGTGTGCCTGGCATGGTTGTGTTTTCGCATTAACATGTAACTATGAAGGCATGTTCAAAAAGTAAGAGCCATCTGGAATCTAAAGGAACATTTAGTTTATTGTTTTTAAATCTATAAGTTACTCCAGCCTCAGCAACAATGAGGCGCTAAGCAACTCAGACCCTGTCTCTACATAAAACACAAAAAATGGCTGAGGATGTGGCTCAGTAGTTGAATACTCTAGCGTTCAATCTCCAGTACCAAAAAAAAAAAAAAAAATCTGTAAGTACTATATTGAACTTAAAAATATTGTGTGCCAGGAAAAGTGGGCTGAAAGGATCTGATGTTGATATGATAATAATAACTACTGTATATATCCACTACTGAGTTAGGGTGTGGTCTCATTTAATTCTCATTTAATCAACAGCTCTTTCAGGTAGGCTTATTATTCCATTTTGAAGACAAGGAAACTGAGGCAAAGAGATCTTAACAATGTAACCAAGATCAATCACCAAGTTAATAAGTGGCCAGAAGGGGCTGAGGTTGTGGCTCAGAGGTAGAGCACTTGCCTCGCATGCATGGGGCACTGGGTTTGATCCTCAGCACCACATATAAATAAATGAGTAAAATAAAGGTCCATCAACAACTAAAAAAAAAAGTTTCCTCATGCCCCTGTGCCCTAACCCCTGCATGATGGCAGCCACTGATCTATCACAGTAATTTTGCCTTTTTAAAAGAATTCTGTCTACATGAAAACATGCTGTATATAGTCATTTGTGTGTGGCTTCGCTCACTTGGCAGAACACTTTCAAGATCCATCCCTGTTGTTGCAGGTGCCAGCAGGTCATCTCTTCTTACTGCTGAGAAATGTTGCATTGTTTGAATGTAATGCAGTTTGTTTATCCATTTGCCTACCTGATGAACATTTGGGTAGTTTTCAGTTTGGGGCTATTAAAAATAATATGCTAGGAGCATTCACATTCCCATCTGTGTAGATGTGCGGTTTCATTTCTCTGGTGAATGCGTGGGAAAGGAATTGCTGAGTCCTGTGGCAACTGTATGTTTAACATTATAGGAAACTGACTTCAAAGTCATCCAGCTATTTCAGATTCTTTGCATTGCCATATGAATTTTAGAGTCACCCTGTCAGCTTCAAGTCTGCTACAGTTTTTGTTGGGATCACGTTGGATCTATAGATCATTTTGCAGATAATCGACATCTTAATACTGAGTCTTTGGATCCTTGAGTGTAGATCTCAGCTGCAGTGTTTTGTAGTTTGGGGTGTACCAGTCTTACACCTTTGCTGTTAAATTTATCTGTAGATATTCCCAATTTTTGATGCTATTATAAACAATACCTTTTTAATAATAAAATTTCAATGTCCAGTTGTTTGTTGAAAGTATGAGAAATATTATTGGCTTTGGTATATTGACCTATTGGACTTATATTTTTCAGTCTTCCTAATAAACTCCCTCATTACTTCTAGTTCCTTTAAGTTTTTCTTTTTTCTTTTTGGTACTGGAGATTGAACTCAGGGGCACTCAACCACTGAGCCACATCCCCAGCCCTATTTTGTGTTTTATGTAGAGACAGGGTCTCACTGAGTTGCTTAGCGCCTCACCGTTGCTGAGGCTGGCTTTGAACTCACGATTCTCCTGTCTCAGCCTCCCTAAGTGCTGGGATTATAGGCTTGCGCCGCGGCGCCCGGCTTAGTTCCTTTAAATTCTATAGGAGTTTTTACATATATGATTAGGTTGTCCACAAAGGTAAGTTTTACTTATTTTTTTTTTAAAATGTGTCCTATGAACTTTAATGTTATATCTTCTTCATAATTTTGGCGAAAATATTTTTCTGTTTCCCTTGTGGTTTCTTCTTTGATCCATAGGTTATTTAGAAGCATATAGTCTAATTTCCAGATATTTGGGGATTTTTCATTATTATCTTGTTACAGACTTTTTTGAATTGAGCTCAGGGGCACTTAACCACTCAGCCATATCCCCAGCCCTTTTAATTTTTTCTTTTGGAACAGGGCCTTCCTATTAATTTGCTAAGGCTGATCTTGAACTTATGATCCTCCTTCCTCTGCCTCCCAAACTGCTGGGATTACAGGCATGTACCACTGTGCCTGGCTTGTTACTGAATTTAACTGTGATGGCCACATAACGTGCTCTGTGGGGTCTTTAATTGTTCTGTAAATTCATGACACTTTGAAGAAACTGAGGTTATTTAATTATAAAATTAGAGAATTGAACCTTGAAGTAAGTTTTCTTCCTCTTTCAGGTGAGAGATCAAGCCCAGCGCTGTTCTCGGGTTCTTCTGGATATTGAGGCTGGAGCTCCTGTTCTTCTCATCCCAGAAAGTTCCAGATCAAATAAACTGATTGTAGCAAATTTGGGGAAGTTGAAAGTCAAGAACAAGTTTCTCTTTGCTGGTTTTCCTGGGACCTTTTCCTTACAAGATAAGGTCAGCAGTTAATATCCATTCCCTTTTTAGTTCAGCTAGTTCCTGGTTTTGGAGAATATGTATCTTAAAGAATATTTCTTGATATTTTATTGACATTTCAGTTAACCTTTTAAATTAAAATAGTACAAGTTACATGGTAGTAACTTGTTTTAGCAAACAAACCAGGGGAACCAGTCTTCCATCTTTGTGTAGTACTTTGCTCATAGGAAAGCATTCCTTCGTAATAATGTTTTATATCATGTGGCTTTTTTTTAGAGCGTATGATTTGGCTCATGTTTTTCCTGAAACCATTTAAAAATGTCTTAATGATAAAAATCCTATATAGTATCTTGCATTGTAGGTTTAAATTATTTTTCAGTTACTCTTGGTACTGGGGATTGAACCCAGGGTGCTTTACCACTGAGCCACATCCTTAGCCCTTGTTATCTTTTATTTTGAGACAGGATCTCGTTTAGTTACTGAGGCTGGCCTTGAATTTGCAATCCTCCTGTCTTAGCCTCCTGAGTTTGCAGGATTATAGGCTTTTGCCACTGTGCCTGGCTGGCAGTTTCTTATTTCTTACAATAATGCTTGGAGATGATCAGGATGAGGATTGCTGCCATTTTTATTTTATATTTAGGGAAATGAGGATACAATGAGGATAAACAATACCAATGGAAACACTTAGTAAATCATAGTTGAGAAGACTTTGGAGACTTTCTAATTAGCACCCTTCACCCATTTCTGCATTTGAGGAGACCAAGTGGCATTTTTGGAGCTAGAGAGTTCATTTGTGATGTGTTTTCATCATTCCTTTCGTGTTTCCAGAGAAGCTTTTCAGTCTCTGCCTATTCAGTACAAACTCATTTTAGTGTGCCAGAAAAGCACTTACTGAAATTCCCAGCTAGTTATGCCTGTTTTTGGTCTAATAGTTAATAACATGGGAAGAGAGAGACCCTTTGAGAAAATGTACGTAAGATTTGATGATAAGATCATAAGACTGACAAAAAATAGCAATAAATAGCTGTTACGTATGTTTATATGTGTGTGGGGGGGGGTGTATTTTTACTGTGGATTGAACGCAGGGGTGCTTTACCTCTGAGTTAGAGCCTCAGTACTTTAAAAAATTTTTTGAGGCAGAATTTTGCTAAGTTGCTGAGCCTGACCTCAAACTTATAATCCTCCTGCCTTAGTCTCCTGAGTTGCTAAAATGACAGGTGTGTGCCACTATCCCTGTCTTACATTTGTTAAAGCTTGTTATCTGTCAATCATTGCTAAGTTCTTTAGATATTAAAAGCAACCCTGTTTCCTTTGCTTACAACACTACTGACCTGAGTGATGTGGGGTTTTCCCTATACCAACCATCCACTAGCACTCCAGATACCCACCAGGTGTCCTGCAGTTTGGTATGACACAAATTACCTGGAGTTAGTATAGGCAGGGCAGGTTTGGGAGTTCAGTCTCACAAGACTCCTCCCACTTCAGACCCCAGGCACCAATCTAAATCTCCAGTACTTCTCCTCAACCAGCTATAAGTTACAGATTCCTACCTCCCTTCTTCATGTTTAGTAATTTGCTATAATGGCTTGTAGAGCTCATTTACTGGCTTATAAATAAATAAAGCACATTTACTGGCTTATTATAAAAGATACAGGCTATAGATGAGCAGCCAGATGAGCAGGTGTATAGGGCAAGGCCTATGGTCCCTGAGCACAGATATTTCTGTCCTCACTGTTGGAGTATGCCGCTCTGGACCCACGGTATCGGGTGCATCAACCTGATAGCTGTCTGAACCCTGTCGTCTAGGGTTTTTCATGGAGGTCTCATTGTGTGGGTGGATTGGTTCTATCTTTGGCCATACTTGATTGAACTTCATATACCTGTCGCCCTGCTAGATGACTGGGGAATGTAACTAACTGAGAGCTCAAATTGCATAGTAACAAGTTCTTTGGAATATATTTGTTTGTGATAAATCTTTATTCTGAAGCCAGACATTTTTTAGGATGAGCTCAATTATAGTCGGAATGGATGAGCAAGTTCAGTAATACCATTTATTTGGCTAACCTTCCTAAATAGGCGAGGACTAGGGATGCAGCTCAGTGGTAGAATGCTTGCCTAGCAAGTGCGAGGACCTGGGCTCAATATCATTATCACCAAGAGAGGAAAAAAAGGAAATGGACTGTTTTCCTCTATCAGATGTGTCTGTATGTGGGCTCATAAGCATACTCTGAAGTTAGCCTTGGAAGAATCACCAAAACATTTCAAAGTATACCTGTAGGAGGGTTTCTGTTTTGTTAAGCCAAATAATAGCACATAATTTGTAGCATTTTAATGAAAAAATTTCCCTGTATTTGTTTTTGAGGATTTGATTTTAAGTGGCAGTACGTACAAGAATCACTTTTTCTTCAAGGTATAATGTGTTTTTTCTACTTGTTATTTTGAAAAACCTTATGGGATTCAGCAGTCAATTCACATTCACATACTTAAAAAAGAAAATGAAAAAACTAACCCTGTAAAATGAGGTATTTCATTTCTTTTTTTTTTTTTTTTGGTACCGGGGATTGAACTCAGGGGCACTCGACCACTGAGCCACATCCCCAGCCCTATTTTGTGGGTTTTTCTTAAAAATATTTTTTTAGTTGTAGATGGACACAATGTCTTTATTTTATTGGTTTATATGTGGTGCTGAGGATTGAACCCAGGGCCTCACGCATGCAAGGCAAGCGCTTTACCACAGAGCCACATCCCCAGCCCTATTTTGTGTTTTATGTAGAGACAGGGTCTCACTGAGTTGCTTAGCGCCTCGCTGTTGCTGAGGCTGGCTTTGAACTCGTGATTCTCCTGTCTCAGCCTCCCTAAGTGCTGGGATTACAGGCTTGAGCCACCGTGCCTGGCTAAGATATTTCATTTCTTGGTAAAGCTAGCTTATTATTACCTTTGTTTTTCTTTCTTTCTTTTTTTTTTTTTTTTTTGCAGTACTGGGGATTGAACCCAGGGGCACTCTACCACTGAGCTACATCCTCAATCCTTTTTATTTTTTATTTTGAGACAGGGTCTTGCTAAATTGCTGAGGCTGGCCTCAAATTTGCAATCCTCCTGCCTCAGCCTCTTGAAGTGCAGGGATTGCAGGCGTGCACCACTGTGCCTGAGTCTGCTTATTACTTTTTTTAAAAAAATAAATCACTTTCCTGCTACCTGCTATATAGAGAAATCCTTCTTAAGGCCCATTAAAATGAATTCCTTTTTCTTAGCTCTGGGTACTTTCTTAGTGATCTTACTTTATATCCTTAAATCCTAGAAAAGCTCTCTTGTTACATACCAGTGGTTGTTCTGTGGAATTCCATAAGGGCTGTGTGGAGTGTCATTTGTTCAAGTATTTGTAGTCAGATAAACTTGTCTGAGAAGTTTACCTCTCCACTCGTACACTCAAATTTAATTGATCAGGGTCCATGTGAAGTGAGTACCTTCTTCACCAAAGGTCACTGTGCATTTACACTACCCTTTAATGTACTTGCACGTGTGAGCTTTGTCTAATATGCATTTCAGTGATTAAAGAACAGGAAATACTCCTGACATCAGACCTTGCGGAGAGGTTATTTGCCCTCAGGTTTCATGACTCCTGTGTGTTTGGAATTGTTTTACATAAATCCATGTCTTAATGAGCACGGGTTTGAATTTTTTGCATAAGCTTACCTTTCATTTTTCTCAACCATAGCTTGTGTTTAAACCCTAATGTCTAACTCAGTGTTTCAAAAGCTTCGGGTTAATCTCCTCAAGCCATTGATTTATTTAAACCAACTGTAGAGAGGATGTAGAGATAAATCAAATGAAAGAGCAACAAACATGCTCCAGAGTTTAAATAAACTAAGCAAGAGGGAAGGTTTTAATGTTGAAGTACTTAAATAACAGCATTTACCTAGTCATCTGCTTTGTTAAAAAAAAAAAGTAGGAAGTAAGAAATGGTTTCTTTTACTTGTAATTACTACTCAAGATAACTGCCAGAGAACACAGTATTTTCCTCTCCTTTTCCAAAGCTGAGAGGCTGAGATGAGTGAACATCTCAGGCGGCACCAGAAGAAAGACCATTCTTCCTGCCCTCCCAGTCTGCATGTGACAGTGGCTAGCTGGGAACAGTCCCATGATGCAGAAGCCACATGGATACAGCTCTGAGGCTGGGGTGAGGGAGACCTGGAAGTTTAAAAACCAGTTATTGACTAATTCTGGTGAGGTAGAATTTTCCCTATTTAGCAGTTAACTAAAAGCATGAAGAATGTAAGAGTATACTTTTTTCGATACAACTACAGAATCTGTTTTGTTCTGTATTAGCTCACTTAATTTTTATGCCCTTGAGTGGAGGCATAACAGGAATGGCTAACCTTTCTTGTTTTCCATTTCATTTTCATTTCCATAGTTACTTAGATGAGAAATGCAAACCCATGTAGGGAGAGTTCTAGAAAGTAGAAACATATTACCATAGCCTAATTCCACAGGACTCACGTTGCCATTAGATACATTTTTCGTATAGCCCACCCCCCACAACAATATATCATTTGGCTTAGAGATTTACTTTTGTTGAATTGAACCTAGATTAAACAACCTGGAGCAATTCACATCTTGACATTTGCTCTTGAGCTAAAAGATGGCATCTTCCTGCAATATTGGGGTGGTTTTCAGCAAGTATTGAATTATCTGCAACATCTTTGCAGATCCTTATCTGTGGCAGGAAGTGTCATGACCCCGCTGCTCTCTAGTTGACAAGATCTGTTAGGCTGAGGGAGGCACCAGTATCACAGAGCCTTTGAAGATCAGAGGGCCCAAGCAGGGAAGGTCCTGTCCCCGACCCCAGGCCCAGCCACTTCTACCTTCTAGTTGTATTTTGTTCCTTCCAGGAGGCAGTGCCATCGGCTTCCCCGGCTTCCCCGGCAGGTACTCCCAAACACGACACGAGGAAGACGGCGAGCACAGAGGACCCCAGGGCGTCCCATTCCCAGGGGCTGCTCACAATACCTCCTGCTGTTATGGGCCTAGGCAGCCTGAAGAGTGAGTTTGTGCCCACTGTCCCCACCAAGCAGCGAGGGCAGCAAGCCACACCGTCTGTCGGCCACAGTTCCAGTAGTCCAGGTAAAAGAGGAGGAAACTGCTACCTATTGAACATGGGGGCGTCACCAGACCTTCCAGAACTTGTGCCGAGGTTGCTCTACAGCATTTCTTTTTTTTTTTTCCCATATTTAATTTATTTATTTGTTCTATTTAGGCTTACATGATAACAGTGCATTTGATTCATTGTATATAGATAGAGGATAACATATCAATTCTCTAGTTGTAAGTTGTATAGATTCACAACGTACATGCAGTCATACATAAAGTTAGGGCTATGATGACCATCATATTCCACCACCTATACTGTCCCCATGCCCCTTCCCCCCTTACACCTCTGTGAACAGAGTTCCTCCATTGTTCCCATGTCTATGGCATTTCTTTAGTGATGATTATGTGTGGATGTTGCTTTAGAAGGTGTAAGCATCTTAGTTACAGATTTCACATTGGGTGACTTCTAAAGTAGGGTTAAATCAGTGAGATACAGGGCAAATAAAGAGATTTTAGATGATCTGTTAGAACATTTTTCTCCCCACCACACAGATGTTTTTAATTAAAATTTTTTTTTTTTGTGGTACTGGTGATTGAACCCAGGGGTGCTCTACCACTGAGCTATATCCCAGCCCTTTTTATTTTTTATTTTGAGACAAGGTCATGCTAAGTTGCCCAGGCTGCCTTTCAACTTCCTATCCTCCTGCCTTAGCCTCCCGGAGTCACTGAGATTAAAGGTGTGTAACACCACACTCAACTAGGTGTTTTTCTTACAGTTCAGGTTAGTTGTTGCCAGGTGGTGATTGCATAAATAGACCGAGTCCCGCATCCTTGTAAGCCACCACCCAGACACCACCCTTTCAAGTCACTATTTAGTTCTAAAATATAGAAAAGGCCCCTTTGAAAAATATTAGTGTGAATTAGATAACATCAGAAACACTGTAAACAAAAATTTGAAAAGACATGCATCATCCAGCTATTAGTACTTTTCTAGAATGTAAGAACTAGCCATTCGAGTTGGGGCCTCATTTTGGCTCTTGAGTTTTCTAGCGTGTTGTGGAAGGTGTGTTGGCAAAGTGAGGCGCTGCTCTCAGGAGCTGGCGAGGGAGGCAGGGTATGATGAGCCACACGGATCAGGTCAGCTTCCGGCTTGGGAGA
The DNA here is from genome assembly GCA_028644305.1 of Xerus rutilus. NCBI lineage: Eukaryota > Metazoa > Chordata > Mammalia > Rodentia > Sciuridae > Xerus > Xerus rutilus. Next base: position 7,626,036 of record CM053400.1, read on the forward strand.
GGAAGGGCCAGCTGAGGATCTCTGCCCTTCATTCAGTAGACCAAAGACGTGCGGTGCCTCGTGTGGTCACCTAGAGGTGACTGCAAAGTGGCTCTTAGCCATTTGACAGAGCAAGATGATCTTCATCACCATATTTATAGGCATCCTCCAACACTTACTGTGCCAGAAATGGTGGCACTTTATTTATAGCATTTCATCCTCATGATGTCCTTGTCAGGTCTTATTCCTTCCTGCACTTTACAGATGAAGGGACAAAGGCTGTTCAGGGTCATGCAGATAGTAAATGGCAGGTGTGGATCATGCATTTTGGCAGTATGACTTCAGAACCTGATTGTTTTGTTTGGTTTTTTGACGTCAGGGATTGAACTCATGGGTGCTTAACCACTGAACCACATCACCACATCCTTAGCCCTATTTTATATTTTAGAGACAGGGTGTTGCTGAGTTACAGCCTCACTCGGTTGCTGAGGCTGGCTTTGAACTTGCAGTCTTCACAGCTGAGCTGACATATAGTGGATACCTGTAAGAAGTGGTTTGTAGTGTTTTATGGAAAGAAGATCTCGTTAAATTTCTTCTGCTGATTTGCTGGGTTTTCCCCTGAAATTCCCTTAGTTGTGATAGAGTGCCGTGGATGAAGGTGGTGGCTTTCCTGTATCTGGTGTTCCTAGATCCTGGACATACCCTAGGGAGTCTCTGAAGCCTACTTCATTCTCATTCCTTACCCTCTTCTACCAGATCAGCTCCACTTTGATCTGTCTCATGTTATTTGTTAATGTGATCAACAAATCACAAACTGCATTGATCACGTTCCTGCTTAATGCCAGGTTTTGCAGTATTTTGTTCTCCAGCATATGAACAGGCCCTTAGACATGGTTCTGGTACCTTTGAACTAATGAGAAAGACATTAAATAAACATATCAGTGTTGATAGATGTAATAAATGTTATGGAAAAGACAGACAAACACGGAGGAACAGTTTAGATTGGATGGAGAGGGCATACCACTGGTACAGCTTGTCCAGGAAGCATGGCATTTGGGAAGACAAAGGCTTGTGAGCCTGGAGGCCTAGTGAGACATTGGAGAATGGCTTGAGATGAGGCTGGGAAAGTAGCCGTGGGTTTATGTAGGATCTTGTAGGGATTTGAGTGAGTTTACAGAGAACATTTTGGATTAAACATAGCCATTAAAGGGTATAAAGGAAGGGAATGTGGTGGTCTATTTATTTTTAAGGATTACTCGGGTATTTTGTGGGGACAATGGGTTTGTGAGGGCTGCAGTGGAATTCCATAAGTATATTGGAGGAGAGCTTGTGGTGGAGTAGGCAAGAAGGAGGGCGGATTTGAACAGTGGTAGTAGAAATGGTTAAATATAGTGTTTAAAAAGAATTCTGCCACTGGGAAGTTTGTAAACCTTTGGCTAATGTTGTCTCTAGGGAGGGATTGCATGTGACGCCATTTTTAGTCACACACTCTAGCCTCAGTTGTCGTCTCAGGATAGGTGCGGAACACTGATGGCGGGTGTGGCATGGTGTGCCTGGCCTGAGGATAGGCAGGGAATGTGTTGAGCACACGGAGCTTGGCCTGGAGAGGTTGTGGGGCCATGCTGGAGACTTCTGCACAGACAGAGTTCTGAGCAGTGGAGAGCAAGGGGAAGCAGCAGTTCTAAATATCTTCCAAGACAAGAATGAACTTTATTTTGACTATTTATTTATTTAATTAATTAATGTTTTGGCACTGGGGATTGAACTCAGGGGCACTTGACCACTGAGCCACATACCAGCCCTATTTTGTGTTTTATGTAGAGACAGGGTCTCACTGAGCTGCTTAGCACCTCGCCGTTGCTGAGGCTGGCTTTGAACTCACGATCCTCCTATCTCAGCCTCCCTAAGTGCTGGGATCACAAGTGTGCACCATCATGCCTGGCTATTTTGATTTTTTAATTTTGTTCAGGCCCAGACCTTTTTGGATTCTGTTTTTCTCATTCCCTTTCTTTTCCTGGGACATCGTAGAAGACCACGTCTGCTTGCTGGACTGCATTGTTGTGGATCTGCAGGACATGGACCTCTTTGCTGCAGAACGACGTCCACGAGAGTTCTCTAAAACTTCCGAGGACCGGAGTGGAGATCTGATCTTCCCCTCCTATTTTGTGCGACAGACAGGAGGGAGCCTCTTAACAGAGCCTTGTAGGCTGAAATTGCAGGTGGAAAGAAATCTGGACAAGTGAGTATTTTATCTGAATAGCTGTGTAAGTAGAATCTTAATAACTCGGAAATCAGTGCTGTTATTGTAAATCAGGAAGAGCATAGGTACTCATTTTATCTGCCTATTTTCCAAACGTTAATTGAGTCCCTACTATGTGCTGAACATGAAGGCTACTGTGTTGAAAGAGAAAACTTCTGCCCTCGAGGAGCTTATGTTGTGGGATGAAGGAAGGCAAGTAGATAGTAGATGATTCTGATTTAGTGTTTGATTCAGTGACATAACTGTGTTGCAAGATTGTACAAGTGCCTTGGAAACCATAAGGGACCCAAATTTAGCATGGATTTGGTGGTGAGGCCAGGTGAAGTACTCTGGAAGAGGTGGACATTTCAAATGTGGTAAATTCTGGACCTGCCATTGCTGTTCACCATGGAACTCCATATAATTCCCTTAGCTGTTTAGATGCAGGTTTATCCTTGAAACCATTCCAGGAAGACGAGGGAGCTGACCCTGATTCACCCTGTATTTGGCTTCAAACACAGGATGCTTATTTCTATAGCTGAGACATGGCTTATGTTATCATTAGTTCCATTTCCATTTCCATTTCTTCCTGGGATATGGACATTCCTAGATCTACCTGAGACCAGCAGCGTTTGGCTCTCAGGGCCACCAGTCCTCTGGGACTAGAGCTAGGGGTACAGTGTGTGATATCTTTCTGTGTGGGACATTGATTTTGGAGAAAGCAGCATTTTGCATGTCAGCTCCAGGGAAACAGGAGGCATGGCTGTGTCAATGAAAGGGACTTCACTTGTGGCATTTGGAAAGCATCCTGGCTACTTGTGTAGAATGTGGTGCTGCATCCCCCAGCCATGCCTTTCCGGGGCGAGTTGTTTCACGCCACTCTTTTGGTTCTTTTCTGGGCGAGTCTTCAGTTTAGATGCTCTCACTGCGCGTTTGCATCTCCCCGACTTGTTACTCAGTTGCTCCCTGGCTAGTGTTCAGTTATGGTTGGCATGGGCTATATTTGGTTTTACTGGCTTAGCAGTCTTAAGAGGAGCTTCATTGTTTAGAAATCAAACACTTTGTTTTCTTTTTGAGCAGTGCTTTCTAAAAAAGAGTGTTTTGCTATTCTTACCTAAACTTTACCCATTCCCATCATGTGTGCTGGTAATGATATTCTTGTTAGCCCAGGTAGAAGGTGCTGCTGAACACAGGTGTGCTGTCAGCTTCACAGAGACAGGACCCAAGGTGGCACCTGGTAGTCCTTTTCCATTTGCTTCATTGATTACATCATTGATGGTCTTAAACTATTATTTGTTGATTTTTCTCTGTAGGCAATTTTTTTTTCCTATTTACAGGAATCAAACCCACAGCCTTAGCACACGTGAGACAAGTGCTCTACCACTGAGCCATGTCTGTAGCCAGAAAATGATTTTTTTATGTTCCTCTTCCATTTCACATCCTAACCCTGTCCTTCATGTGCTCAGAGTGCAGCGTCTGTAGGATCCACAGTGCCCACTCCACCTGTGGGAGGGTGAGAAAGCTCTCTAGTGTTGGGACGAAGTTGGCTATGTCCCCAGTCCTGGGCATCTTTAGCTTCACTTCTGCCAATCTCTTCTGAGATGAGTCACCTACCACATTTTATCCTAATTCATGTTTCATCTGGGCCCAGTAGGAAACTGTGGTTTATTCTTTTAGTTACCACTAAATCTGAAGAGTTAAGTAAAAATGGTGGCTTTTCTTCTTTATTGCTTTCACAACTATAATGTTTAAATGATTTCTGAGTCTCATGAAAATTTCCACATTAATAGGCTAGTTAGTTCGTCCCTATCACTCATAGACACACACAGATGATTTTTTGTGTGTATGATGTTGGGGATGGAATCAAGGCCTTGTGCATGCTAGGCAAAAGCTCTACCACTGAGCTACACCCCTAGCCCATTTAGCTCATATTAGATCTGAGGAATTTTCCAAAAGTATATTTGGGGAGACAAAGGTTCTCTTTTTTGTAGTTGGCATGTGCTGGTCATGCTGACTTGCTTGATTTGGAGGTACATGAGGTTTTTGCCATGGATGTTTGTTACCAGGCTGGTAATGCAGGGGGACATTGTAGTGCTCATATCTGGGTGTGAGTCAGTGTGTAGTTAGTGAACTGTTTCTGAAAGTGGTTTTCTTTTTCATAGAGAAATAAGTCATACTGTTCCAGACATATCTATCCATGGCAGTCTTTCCTCAGTCCACTGCTCGCTGGATTTGTATAAATACAAGCTGATCCGAGGCTTATTAGAGAACAACCTTGGAGAACCCATAGAGGAATTTATGCGGCCTTATGATTTGCAAGATCCAAGAATTCACGTGAGTGACGCCTCATGTTCTTGTGTAACTCTGACAGTCTTGACCGATGTCACCCTGTGTGTATATTCCTCAAACTCACCTGGAGAAAGAAAGTCAAGTTCTCGACCTGGGAGCCCACTTGTAGGTCGGCATCATCAGCTGATATGATCTGCGCTTTTCTCTTGCAGACTGTTCTGAGTGGAGAGGTACACACTTGCATGAGCTTCCTCATCGACATGGTGAATGTCAGTCTGGAGCTCAGAGATCCGAAAGGGAAAGAGAGTGCTGGCTCTCTAGCCAGGTATGTGACTTCTTCAATTTTACGCTGGTAGCAGTAATGTAAGGAACGTATTGATTTCGCATTACCACAGAGAAGAGGGTACAGCAAGGTGGTCCACAGGGGCGTGTGGTCTGTAGGTGCTTTAGGGTTGCCCACAGAGCACTTTAGCCAGGATGGGTTAGGTGATGTTGTCATAGCAGCCCCAAATCCAGTGATTTAAAATAGTGAAAATGTGTGTTTCTTCTCAAGGTAGGTAGCCATTGTGAGTGGTAGGCTACTGTGTTTTTAGTCGCTCAGGGTTAGGGTGTTGGGATTTTTGTTTTTTTTTTTTATTTGAGGTGGGTTTCACTGTGTTGCCCAGGCTGGCCGTGAACTCTAGGGCTCAAGTGATCCTCCCACCTCAGCATCTGAAGTAGCTGGGACCAAAGGTGTGCTCCTTCATTCCCGGCTTTTGAAGTTTTTTAATATGCTAGAGAGAAAAACAGGATCCCTGAAACAATCTTGAATGATGGGGAGTGTTCTAGTACATGCCGTGGAGCCAGGACGTGAAGAAGGGGGGAGCCCTCCTGCATGTGTCTGCACAGAGTTGGGAAGGATGGCACTGGTGGCTACCTCACTGCTTAACTCTTCAAAAATCGGGGGATTTCACACCAAAAAAAAAATGAATTTCAGCTTTTTCTGGGAAAACAAAAACAAAACAGAAGCTTTAGCAATACAAGGCCAGAGTCCTTGCTTGGAAGCATCTGAGAGCTTAGTAGCCTTGTCCCTTGTAGATGGGCATGTACTCACCCAGCAGTTCACCAGCATCGTCACTTGGTTGGTCTGTGTAGATGTCGGAGTTTGTGGAACTTCAAGATTGCATCTACATTTGGTAACTTCTTGTTTTGATCTCTTTAACCGCCCTGGAAGGCTAGGCACCGTTACTCCTCTTTTCCAGATAGGATTTCTGACTGGAATAAGGTTATATGGCTGGAAAAGCGGTTCCAGAGTTGAGAAGAGGACGTCAGGGCTGGCGACATCCTTGCACTCTGTCTTCTAGCTTGTCTTTCTGTTGGAAGTCTGCCTCTTGCCCCTACTCGGCTGAGAGAGGATGCTGTAGTGAACCTGGGATCCCACTCTGATGTGGGAGCTCTTTGTGAGCCAGCAATTTTTTCCTGATACTTGGCTATGCCCTTAATTTTCCTCCATATGGAGTAGTTCTGTATGTATTGCTATAGTAGTACTGAGTATGGATTTCCCATTGTAACTTTCTCTTGTGATTTTAAAAAAAAAATTCAGTTCCTAATACATTTGTCATTGTATTAGGAATTGAATGAAATTGAATTATTGCTCTGTGTGGACGGTAGTATGTGTTGTGGTTGTTCCTAGTAACTGCAGTGATCTGGTACAGAACTTTTTGCAGATTCTGGAGAGGGAAACCTCCAGGAAAGTGAGAAGTTCACAGATGAAGGTCTAAAGGCACCCTTGACATCTGTTGGGGATTGTTATAAATATATAGTTCTCTTAGACTTATTATGGGAAATGCGAAAAATAAATTCTAATGAATCAAGAATGTAATGAATTTGTGGTATTGTTACTCCTCACAAAATTACTATGAACAAGGTTACCTCTTTGGAATTGCAAAAGTAATATTCAAGGCAAAGTGCCACTAAGTGCAGTTTGAAGGATTTGTTAAAGTCACTGCAAGATCTCAAAATGAAAGATATTTTCCTTCACACAATATATTGATGATTTTGTTCTTGTTATCTTGAACTTAAATAACTGTAAAATAGAAGTATGCTTAGCATTTTGTTTGTTTTCTCCCTTCTAGATTTGACTTTAAGAAGTGTAAGCTGCTTTATGAAAGTTTTTCCAACCAAACCAAGTCTGTTAACTTGGTTTCCCATTCCATGATGGCTTTTGACACCCGCTATGCCGGGCAGAAGACCAGCCCTGGCATGAGCAATGTGTTCAACTGCATTTTTCAGCCTTCCAAGAACAGTAGCACTCCCCAAGGATCTATTCAGATTGAACTTCATTTCAGGTAGTAGAGCTAAACCCTCACGCTGCCTTCCTTAGGGGAGATCTTTCCTTCTGTGGCCTGTGGGTCAAGTCCATGTTAGCCTTAGGACATCAGAGTGCTCGCTAAAAAGATGAATAGCAGCTCATCTGTGAAATGTGCAGGGTGTTCACCAGTTATTCCTGCACTCTTGCAGTTTCATTCCTTGGCCGAAAGGTGTCTCTGTGGCCTTACCAAAAAGGAAATGGGGTGGGGCTGGGGGTGGGGGTAGGGCAGGGTGGGGTGGGGGCTGTCAGCGCTGCCCTGCCTCAGGGGTGGGCGGGGAGCAAAAAAAGTATTTCAGAATTGAGAGGGTCCTGAAAATCAGCCTCCTAGTAAGCTTTAATTTATAAAGTGACTTGGGGAAGGAAAGAATCAGTCAGGCTGGTTTAAGCTTTAAAAAAAACAAAAAGAACAACAACAACAAAACTTTTGGTCTGTAATGAAAGGAAAGGTGGTTTTGATTTGAACACCTGTTTATCTGTCCAGGTCTCGCTGGCTCAGTTGTCCACGTAGAAACAGTTTTTTACCTGTTCAGATTACATTGTGCTTTTCTCTGTGGTATCGTGGGAGGCAGCGTTGTGTGTGGAAAGAATTAGACCATGGCTCAAAACCGTGGGCTACCTCTCCTAGCTGTGTGCACTAGGACAAGTGATTTAGCCTCTTTGAGACTCAACTTCCTCTTAAGAAGTATAAAACAATAAGTATGCCCACTTCATTGGGTAGAAGTAAGACTTAAAATTGAGGCATGTTGCTTGGCACAGGTGGTAACTGCTGTTAATATTATTACTGATGTTCCTTGTGCTATTTTATGACATACTCTTGTGAGATGTTATGACTGTGGAGCATGGACCCAAAAACAGAAAAAATTAGGTTTGATCTAAAGAAGTCCTTCAATGAAAATCCAGAAGGAGACCTTGGAACCAATGTCAGGTTCATTCTCTTAGTATTTAATGCCATCAGATGTGCTGTGAATATGAACAATTAATTTAAAAGGCTAGGAAATTTCATAATTAGGCAAAAACATAAAAAATAATCATAAAGGTTATTCTTGTGTTCATGTTCCTCATATGCCTAACATTTCACTGTGCTGTTTAGAATTCCTCTGAGTTGAGGGTTTCCTTAGGGAGAGGTCACCTTCTCCCCACATGCCTCTGGGAAGGTTAGAAAGGAGACTGTAGGCTTTTGTGGGAACGTTTGTCTGTGAGTTCAGGGGCAGGAGTACTTGTGCCTTGGGTGAGCCCACCATGAGCCGGGCACCTTACTGTCAGTTGAATACTTAGGAGTCTGCAAAGTGGGTGACTTCTCCCCACTTTCACAGGTACAGAGAAGACACCTGGAGAAGAGCTAAGTGACTCTGGTGTCACACAACTAAGAAGCCAGGTAGTCAGAACTCAAGCTCGGGTCTCTAACTCTTCGAGGCCCTCAGCTCCCTATCGGGCTTGTTGCAGCTGTATGAGGTGGTGCTCGAGGTTCCTTCACTTGGAGATGCTTATTGGAACAGATGCTTGCGTGTTTTGGGTTCATCTGTAGAGACAACCTCTCTTTGGGTTTCTTTATTATTATTGACCTGACTTCCTAAGCTTGCAGCTAGCTGTCCCACCCATCATGTATTTAATGTGCATGGAGCCTTGAAATATTATTCTGTTCCTATACTAAAGATATATAATTTCTTGGAATCAAATAAGGTCTTACCTTGGTTCTTGCTAACAGAAATACCATTGTTAGTGAGAGGGAGTAAACTATTCTCTTGATTGGGACTTTTGAACACTTTCCGTGTCTCAAGAAGAATTAGTCTTCTGTTGGGATTTTGTGTGTCAAATATAAATCACTTCACAGTGTTTAAAGGCTTGAAATATTTTCCAGAGAAGGGATCTGACACGCTGTGACTTTTCAGTTAGTGCAGAGTTCTGACAATCTGTGTTCAAAATGGGGTGGAAAAATTTTACTGAGGGCAACATTTTTTCTCTATTACAAAAGGGTAGAGTGTTTCTGTGACAAATGCCGTGTTTGTAGGAAGGAGACATGCATCATGATGCCCTTTTACTGGAGGCAGTGAGCCAGGTTTAGGAGAAATGAGACTCCAGAAACCAGCCTTAGAAATATCCCCCAATCAGCCATTCTTGAGTCGACAGGCAGCAGGCGTTTGCAGTAGCTGGAGCCCAGACTCTCTTGGGCTGTAGACCCAGGTCCCACCTAGAAACCCCATGGCAGTGCCCCTTGCCTGGGTTTCCTCTGTCTTGCCTTCCCCTGCCTACTGGCATATTGAGAGTCCCTAAGCACTCTATGTTTGAGGCCAGGCCTAAGAGCCTTTCTTGGGCTTTTGTCTAAATGTAAAATTTGTAGTAATGGCAACTATAAAACAAGTGATGTGGCTTGAGTGTGTGAGGGCCTGGGTTCCACCCCAGGTACCACAAAAAAAAAAAAAACAAAAAAAACCAAAAAACTGACACGCCCCTCCCCAGGTAAATGTTACCCTGTTTGCTTTCCTTCTCAGGCTAGAAGACTTGGGCTCTCAGGTCAGTTTCAGCTAGAGAAACCACCTGGTACTAGATGTCAGCTTATGGCAAAGTGTTCCTAAGTATCAAAGAAGAATGCCTAATTGATCTTAAAACTGTTTATATAGAAGGAAACAGAGTTTCTTAAACACCTGCTATGTGCCTGGTTTTGTGTCTCTTATGCTGTTCATATTCTTCATTTTTTAATTAGGAAACAGGCTGAGGGAAAGTAGGTAATTTATCCAGGATGTCTCAATTGTACGTGGTCGTATTTAAGTCTGGGTCTCTTTCTGTTATACCAGAGTTTCTCAGCCTCAGCTCTACAGGTTGAGTGTCTCCAGTCTGAAATGTTTGGGCTAGAAGTGTTTCAGACTTTGAATTTTTTTCAGATTTTGGGATATTTGAATAGAATTTGTTGGGTAAGCATTCCTAATCCAAAGATATAAAATCTGCAAACCTCCCAGATTTTGGAGTATTTTGAATATTGGGATTGGACATGTTCACACTGCGTTAATATTTTGGGTCAGATAATTCCCTGCTGTGTGGCTGTCCTGTGCACTGTAGGGTGGTGAGAAGAATCCCTGGCCTCCACCAGAAGCCAACAGCAACCCCTCAGTGGGACAGGCAAAAATGCCTCCGGACACTGCCAAATGTCTCTTGGGGAAAGACATCAGCTGAAATTACTGGGCTCTGCTATATTGCTTTTTTATAGCATATTCTTGTTTTAAAATGAATAAGGGTTTTTTTTTTTTTAAACAAAAGCATATGCTGTGTGAGTGGTTAGGAAAGGCCTGGAACACCGCCAGCCTTGGTGGTGGTAGTACACAACCTAGCAGGTTATTGAAACACCTGCTCCTTTTTCTGATTTTCTGTTTTCGGTCTTCTTTCTGGTAGGTCTACGAAAGACTCCTCCTGTTTCACAGTAGTTCTCAACAATCTCCGTGTATTTCTCATATTTGACTGGCTGCTGTTGGTCCATGATTTTCTCCACACTCCCAGTGATATTAAAAAACAAAATGTTACTTCTTCACGCCACCGGAACTCTAGCAGCGAGTCTGCTGTGGTCCCTAAAACTGTGAAGAGTGGAGTGGTTACCAAGCGATCTTCTCTTCCTGTGTCCAATGAGAGGCACCTAGAGGTCAAGATCAATGTAACAGGTAGATGTGCTTTGTCTTCTTGTTGGGTGTTCGCCCTGCACCTGTCCTGCAGGATGATTTCTCTGTTGGCTCTCGTTTTTAGACTTGAGCACGTACGTATCCGAATCTCTTACAGAACGAGTGTGGAGGTCACTGGCCTGTTTTCAGGTGTGAGCTGCCTGGCCCACTGAAGCCGTGGGGTCTCTCGTCTCACTCCTCTGCTCCCTAGTGCACGTACCCAGGCCGAGCACCTGCCTGGGCAGAGGTCTCTTTTCCTAATTTGAAATCTGGCTTCAATTTTGTTTTATCTTTGGGGCCCCAACAGTTGTGCCTTCCTGAGTTTAGGCAAATTTGGTATGTGGAAATCTCAGTTTTAAAGGTAAATAAATGAGAGGGTTGTTATTATTATTTTTTTTACAAAAAGAATATTTTACTTTACACATGGGTTTATTGTGGCTTTTATTAACTAGCGGGCTCTTCAAGTACATTTGTATGTGCTTGTGTACACCTTACTTCCCAGTGGTTTTGATGAAGTTGGCTTATACAATGTGTATTAAGAGCTTGTTCTACACGTGGTTTAAAAATATTTTATTGGTACATTAAAATGACACCCATAGTAACAGGATTTCTGACGTCATATTTGTGCGTGTACATAGCCCAAGTGGCTTGTTCTCCTTCCCCAGCACCTCCCCTGATACATGGTTTTGATGGAAACAGTGTGGAGTGGAGTTTGCTCTATACAAATGAGTAAAAAAAACCATACCTGCTGATTTTAAAAGTCTTGACATCGATGATCTGCGTTCTCTGTGGACAGCTCGAGCAACTCCACAGGTGCTGTCGTGGTGCTTTGTGCGGCCTGACCAGCATCACTGTCTGAATCTACTTCCTGGGGCTTTAAATCAGGCCATCACTAGAGACAGGATGCTTCTCTGAGTATTTGTTAGGCCTCCCAGGGCAACTGGGATGCAGTTTCTCTAGCTAAAACAGAGAGAAACCACATCACAGTCTTTTCTGCTGGTAAGTGCTCTGTGGGCTCGGCTGTACGTGGCCAGAGAGTTTGTTCAGGATGACAGTGAAGCAGAAAGTCACCTGGCATCCCAGAGACCAACCTCGCTGGTCAGTGTTCTCACCTGCTGGAAATATGGCAGACCAGTGTTTTTCAGCTTCCTGGCTGTGCCCTGACTCACGATGCTTTCCTCTGCAGGCACAGAGTTTGTGGTTGTTGAAGATGTGTCCTGCTTCGACACTAATGCCATTATTCTGAAAGGCACCACAGTGCTCACCTATAAGCCCCGCTTTGTTGATCGCCCCTTTTCAGGAAGTTTGTTTGGCATCGAGGTAAGAAGTCTGTGTTGGTTATAGCCCTGCACACTGGGCTCCAGAGAGGAGCACTCAGAAAAGGCTTTGCCTCCTGAGCCCTCCTGTGGGGAAATGACCTGTGGAATTGGAGGACTTTGCTTACCCTTTCCTTTTATCTTTCTTCTCAACTACATGCAGAGGGACTTTTCCTCTCACACCCTCCCGTCCTCTTCTAGTGCCTTTCCCTAGTGAGGCAGGTTGCTGAGTCCTCTTGTCCTGTAGGAGAGGCGTCAGTGCTCATTTCCTTTGTGTCTACTTTACCCCACACTGAACACTTTGAGGTAATAGAGACCTGTTGGGGAAAATGCCAAGGATTTTATGTACCATTCCTTCAGAAATATCTTAGATATAAAAAGGGACCTTGTTTCTAACAGTCGTGCTTTTGGCTCCAGTGCCATCTCGTGAAGGAGATGATTTGCACCAGAGTGGCCTTTGTAGCCTAAGAATTTTATTATGCAAAAATTGCTGTGTTTGATTTTGAGCCAGGGTTGTGGAGGCAGCAGGGCAAATGTGGTTGCCTGTTCTTAATTCACTGTCTCAGCTGACATTCCTCTTTGTAATGTTAGAAAATTGAGTCAGGATTCTTTTTCCCTTAGGATTGAACTTTTTGAACTTTTTGTGCCTTACTTTTTCCATTCGTGTTGCTCAGGGGATGAGTGAGTAAAATCATTTTCACCATCAGCAGTATGAGCAGCATACTCTTTTGGAGGGATCCAATATAGCTGAATAAAACATGGAGATTCCCCTTCGTGACCACTCATTTTTGTAACATAAAGCTTGAGCACAAGGGGCTGTGTGCTCTGGTGAGTCGATCATGGAATTGGATTCACCTGCTTTGCAGGCCACCACAGTGCCAGCTTTGGGTGGAAAACCTTGATGATTGATTAATGAACTGTCACGTACAATTGGGTGTAGCTGAAGCTTCTTCAGAAAAAAGGAAAATGAAACTTTTCTGCTTCAAAGTCTTAGAAAACTGGCCTGGCAAAATATTTGAGATTCCTGGAAACTCTTTTTAGTTCTGTTCTTTAGGCAGTGAGACTCGATCTGAATTCCAAGCCCTTCTTGATTTTCACTGGGGGAGAATTTGTAGAGTGTACTGAGTTCCTCTCAACTATAGCATAGGACGTTGGTGTCACGTGTTTTGGTAGTGCTAGGAAATGTCCCATGACTTAGTGGGAAGTGGGGTCGGGGTAAGGGGTATGGAAGAGACAAGTGGACCCCAAATGAACGTTCTCTTCTTTTTTTCTGTACTCTTCTTGAACACACAAAATAATTTGGTCCTAAAATGGGAACCTTCCCTCACTTCCTTCTGTCTCTCCACATATTTATTTCTTACTATATTATTATAGAACACTTAAAACATATGCAAAATAAACAGAATAATGCAGTGAAGCCCTGTATACCTGTCACCCAGCATCGATAATTAATGTATTTTTAATTAAAAAATTCTGAGAGGAGAGAAAATCCTACACCAATCTACCTATATGTATTTTCTATTGACGTTTTGATGTGTTTCTTTCCTTAAAAGAAAGTCATGCTGTGGTATTATTTTGATTGGGCTTTATTTTCACATAACCTGTGATTAATTGTAATTAGCTTCCTACATTCCTACATTCAAGAGTGTTCTCTTGAGCAGATGTGACATAACCTTGGTTGCTCTTAATGTTTTTTAACTATTAAAAAAGTCTGAGTGACATTTTCTATATTTTACATTATTTTCGTAGGCTGGTTCATGGAGAGAAGCAGTGTTATTGGGATAAAGAACATGGATCATTAAGCCTTGGGGGTGAACTGCTAAACTGCCTTTTCCTATGAGTGGACTCCTGGGTGTGCTCTTGGCCATGGGCAGGAGTGTCAGGTCTGCTCTTGGTGGAGTTTTATTCCAGCAGTTGTCATTGGTCTTGCAATAACCCAGGGCCGACTGCCCCTGAGCTGGTCTCTTGGGGTGGGAGGTTAGAGCCTTCCGAAGGTGGACGGTAACCCTTGCCTCTTGCTCTCTAGGTGTTTTCCTGCCGGCTGGGCAATGAGCAGGATACAGCTCTTTCCATTGTTGACCCAGTACAAATTCAAGTGGAGATGGTGGGAAATTCTTCTTACCAGAATAGTTCCGGTCTGATGGATGCATTCAACAGTGAAGACTTCCCACCTGTCCTAGAGGTAAAGAGGAAGGATCTCTGACACTGACATGCCCCTGAACATGTTCCTCTGCTGGCACTCCTGCCTACTCTGAGCCCAGCAGCGTTTCAGTTACTTCAGCAGATACAGAGTGAATGTGATGCTGTCTCTGACCTGGGTGATCTTGCAGTCTAGGGAGGATAAGAGACCTTTTAATTGTCTGATACCATCTTGAGGTTCTGTAAAAGTTCACGGGAAGGAGAGCACAACGTGGGCAAGCAGTCACCCAGTTGTGGGTGGAGTTCAGTTAGGGCTGGTGGGGGCAGGAGGAAGGGCAAGAGGTGAACTGTGGGGAGGAGGAGGGCGAGCGTCCACAGCAGGAAGGCAGGACAGGCGGGCAGCAGAGGAAGGGCTGACGGGTACAGGGTGTGCAGGGAGTTGAGGAGGATGGGGTGAAGCCAGGCAAGGGAGACTGGAGAAGATGGTGTTGTATGTCTTTGGTGGGAGGGAATACTTAATCAGTCTGTTTGAATCATAGGAGATTGCAAGAGAAAACCACATTGATTTTCAGTTTTAGTGGAATCTCAAGGGGGCGGGGTGTGGGGGGGAGACCAAAAGTGTATAAATTAAGATCACACCTTGACACTGACATGGTTTCCAGAGTCGCCTGGCTCACAGTGGCCTGCTGCTGGGCGTCTGTGCTGCCTTCACCAGTGGTAGCCACATTGCTGATCTCTGAGGAAGAAATACTGGTGTTAAACTTGACTCATGTGAAGTTATGTTTGAATGAAGAAGAGATAAGTTGTTATACTTTTTTTGCCCTGCTCGACATTGAACCCAGAGCCCCACACATGCCAGGCAAGTGCTCTACCACTGAACTGTACCCTCAGCTCCAAGAAGACAGAAATTTGGTTTTGGTCAGTCAGTTTGTTTCAGAGATTTAAAAAATTAAATGGGGGCTGGAGTTGTGGCTCAGTGGTAGAGCACTTGCCTTGCACATGTGAGGCACTGGGTTCGATCTTCAGCACCACATAAAAATAAAATAAATAAAGACATTGTGTCCATCTACAACTAAAAAAACATTTAAAAAATTAAACAGGTTCATTAATACAGATTAGCAAAATGTTACTGATAGGTGGTCCTGTCTTCTCCACAGCCGTTCTCTGATCCCCAGAACTGTGCTCTAATTTTACACTTAGATGAAAATCATCCTGTTGAAGTATTAATTGCTGTGGTCATCATAGATTAAGATGTTTGATTTGGAACAGTTTCGTCATCATTTGACCTTGTAACTGAGGTGCCTCAGGTTCTTAGTACTTATATTTAAGATCTTTGCAATCTTTTAAATGAGAAATTTGTTCCAGTTTTGTTGTGCTTTTAGAACTTGAAATGGGAATTACATCTGTAAGTTGTGAATGCAAAACCAAACACAACTTTAACAAACTACTGCCTTTTACATTTTGTTAGATTCAGTTACAAGCTCTGGACATCAGGCTGTCCTATAACGATGTCCAGCTGTTTCTTGCCATTGCAAAGTCCATCCCAGAACAAGCTAGTGCTGCAGTGCCGGATACAGTGGCGGTGGAGGCGGAGTCCACTGGCAGTTACCTTCCAGGTGCATCGCGTGTTGGAGAGGACACCAGAGAAGGGACGAAACGTACCTTAGATCCTGTCTTGGGTAGGTGTTGAACTGGAAACCCACTCAGTCTTCCTAACAATCCTCCTTTTTAACTTGAAAAATTTTCTTTTGCACAATTAAATTATTTAGAGTCGAATTATCTCTCAATTAGTATAACTAACTCATAAGAATGGCTCTAATATTTTTTAAATTAAAAAAAAATTCCAGACCTTTTCCTGTCACAGTCCCTTCTGGAATTTATGACCAGTGCGCAAATTTAAACTTTGGGAGTTTTCCTCTGAAGTTATAGGCATAATACTAAATTTTAGTTTTAAGCTTCTAAAAACAAAATAAGCACAAGGAAAAGACAGCATTTCAGGGTATGTTTGATAGAGGTCTGTATTAGCTCATTTTTTGCCTAGAGAAATGAAATGTTTTAGTCACCATTTCTGAATTTCTTTCATTTTCTTTCTTTCTTTCTTTTTTTTTTTTTTGTACTGGGGATTGAACCCAGGGGCCCTTAACCACTGAGCCACATCCCCAGCCCCTTTATAAAATCTTTGTTGAGACTGGGTCTTGCTAAGTCAGTGAGGCTGGCTCTGAACTTGTGATCCTCCTGCCTCAGCCTCCCAATATGCTGTGATTACAGGTGTGGCCCATGGTGCCTGGCTCATGTTTTTCTTAAATTGGACTATGGATTAACTTACATGTAATTATGTCCTAGAGCTACAGCTGGCTCGGCTGCAGGAGCTGGGCTTCAGCATGGATGACTGCCGCAAAGCTCTTCTGGTGTGTCAAGGTAATTTGGATGGGGTTCCCTTGCCCATGGTTTACCTAGTCAGTGTCCTTTCTTCCTGTCTCCTCCTCTGCTCCACAAGGTGGTGTGCAGAGCTGCAGTACTTAGAAGACCCTTGGTGTGTCTCCTGGGGGCAGAGTGCAACCTAATCCCGGTCAGAACTCGTGTGAGCAGCAGGATTTTCAGTGGATGAAAATGTGGGCTGTGGGGCTGACCACCTGGGTCAGATTCTTCCTCTGACCCGTATCAGTTACTTTTTAGTGACTCTAGGCAAGTTGCTTACCCTCTGTCCCACCGCTTCCTTATCTGTGAAATAAGGATAAGAGGCCCCCGCTGTGGGAAGTGCCTGGTGTGCGGGAAGTGCTCTATAAAGTAGGCCACTGTGACTGGTGGTGGTCATGTGGGGATTCTGCCACTCATGACCGTTCTTGAGCTCCTGTTTGTCTGTCTCTGTGTTTTCTTGTGGAGTTCCATAGCTCTTAGAAGTATCCTTGTTATCCCCTCTTCAGATGGGGGAACCAGCTCAGACAGATGAAGGAGATTTGCCTGAGGTCATCTGTTGTGCAGGCCTAAGACGGACTTAAAGTCAGGCCTTCCTAATCCCAAGCCCGCGTGCTTTCCCCTGGGCTACCTTATAGCTTCCTCTGCCTTCCCCTTTCTCTTAAGAAAGAGAAGTCCGCGCATTTCTATGCACACTTCCTCTGTTTCTCTAGGTACTATGCATATCCATGCATATTCTCTCTCTCTCTCTCTCTCTCTCTCTCTCACACACACACACACACACACACACACACACTATATTGTATCTTGATAGATTGTATAGTAGTTCTCCTTTATCATTTGTTTCACAGTCTGTGGTTTTGGTTACCTGTGCTCAACCTTGGTCTGATAATTTTGCTCAACCTTGGTCTGATAATTTTAAATGGTAAATTGTAGAAATAAACAATTCATAAGTCTTTAATCGCACATGGTTCTGAGTGGTGTGGTAAAACCTTGCTGTCTCCTATCCAGGACATGAATCTTCCCGTTGACTAGTGTATCCGTGCTGTATAGGCTACCTGCTTAGTAGCTGGCTCAGTTACTAGATGTGTCACAGTATCACTGTGTTTGTGTTAAGTAACCCTTATTTAACTTAATAGCCCAAAGCACAGGGGTAGTGATGACAATTCAGATATGCCAAAGAGAAGCTATAAAGTACTATATTTCCTTTAAGTGAAAAGATGAAAGTCCTTGACTTAGGAAAAGAAAAAAAAATCATGCTGAGGTTGCTAAGATACATATTAGGGATGAATCTCTTCATGGAATTGTGAAGAAGGAAAGAGAAATTTGTGCTAGTTTTACTGTTACATCTCAAATTGCAAAAGTTATGCTCACAGTAAGTGCTTCGTTAAGATGGAAAAGGCATTAAATTACAGGGTTTGGTTCTATCTGTGGTTTGGGGCATCCGCTAGGGGTCTTTGGGATTCCGTGGATAAGTGAGGACTAGTGTGTTGCCTCTCAGTCAGCTTTCTTGCTGCTGTGACTAAAAGATGCTGTGACTAAAAGACCAACCAGAATAACTACAGAGGAGGAGATGTTTATTTGGGGGCTCATGGTTTCAGAAGTCTCAGTCCATAGACATTAGGTTCCGTTCCTGGGGGCTGGAGGTGAGGCAGGACATTATGGTGGAGGAGTGTGGCAGAAGGGAGCAGCTCACATGATGATCAGGAAGCCGGTGGAGACGAGTGGCAGGACGCGACGACTCCATTTCCCAAATACAAATATGTATCCTAAAGCCAAACGCCAATGCCCACCTCCTCCAGCCACACGCTGCCTTCAGTGCCTTCAGTCACCACTCAGTTAATTTGTATCAGAGGATTAACTCACTAATTGGGTTAAGACTTTCACAACCCAGTCACTTCTCTGAACCTCTTGCCCTGTCTTACTCATGAGCTTTTTGGGGACACCTCCCATCTACACCATAACAATCGCAAATAGAATTTTATTGACATTTATATAATATTTTATTGAATTAAAATTTCATTATGGTATACTTGGTATTATGTGAGTAGTATCTTCTCATGTCGTTATAATTAACCATTTTTCACTTGTTTTTTGATTATTTTAATATTGTACTATAATAAATACTTTTTGATATGAACTTTCGTCTATGTCTTTAAGTATTTCTTTGGTAGAGAGTCTTACTGTAAATACCAGAGGACCAAAAGTAGAGATACATTTTTCAGGCTCTTTACCTGAATTTTACAGGTCCTTTCCTAAGACAGATGGTGCAGGTCACCTCTGGCCAATGACGTGTGACAAAGCTTGTCGCTTCCTGTAATAGTTCACATCAGCTGCCACCTTTTGTCTTGAAGCTCTGGAGGGGCCCAGTGATCTTGGTTTCTTAGCTTGGGTTTAACCCAGGTACCATTGCTGTGTGTTTTAATTAACCTTGTATCCCTGAATGCTTATTTTTCCTATACTCTTCACTTTTCTTTAGTAATTCAGGCACATTTTTTTTAACATTCTGAGAGCCTTTTGGACTCCTGGTTTTCCTTTCTTTACTAACTAAAGCTGTTTACGCTCTAGTTCCTTCAGTAGCGAAGATGAGAACAGAGCTGTTACAGGAGCCTGTGCTGCACGCGAGGCTCTGCTCTGGGAGGTTGGCCTGGGCTCATTTGTCTCCTCTTCGTGTCAGCCCTCTAATGGGCTGGAGGACACAAAGGCCAGGTAACCTGCTCAAAGTCCAGTGGCTAGTGCGTGCAGAGCAGGATCGTCCTGTGCTGTGCCTTCAACACTCGGGCCTCTGTGCTCTGGCCTGTGGGCCCGTGTGAGTGTGAGATTCTGTCTCCTGTCCTTCCCAGCAGATGTCACGGGAGAGGAGGGCTGCCTCCAGGAGGCTCTCTGAGCCCGTCATGTGAGGTGTGGTGGACACTAGCGGAAGGTGCTCTGTTCCTTGAGGCAGAACTCCTGTCACTCTGCCCACCGCCCACACCTCACTTGAGTGTCCAAGAAGGCGTGTGGGGTCAAGGCTCTCAGGCTGTCTGCAGGTCCCTCTGAAACCATGTTCCTCTGTGTCCTCTGTGTTACCAGGGTAGCTGTGGGAACTGGTGGGACTGATCACCTTTTAATTTATCTGAAGGGCAACTGAAAAAGGCAGCAAGTTGGTTGTTCAAGAACGCAGAGCCTCTGAGGTCTCTTTCCCTGGCTCCCAGCAGCCGCGAGGGCCCTGGGGCTGTGCCTGCCCCAAGGATCTCTGGAGTGGAGATCAAGGCCGAGAGTGTATGCATCTGCTTCATCGATGACTGCATGGACTGCGACGTCCCTCTCGCCGAGCTCACCTTCTCCCGTGAGTGCCATCCTAACATTCGGGTTCCTCTCGAGTGTTGTCAGAGGTGGCTGGATTATTCTGGCTGTCCTCTACTTGGTATAGGTGAGATTTAAATAATGGTTTTATATATGTTTTTCATTATGTGTTTTTTACAGAAATTTGTATTAATTTGCCATATGCGGCCTTCAGCCTATAATTTAGGAATAATAGAAATTGTTATTATATTAACAACTCTAGGCAAATAATTCCTGATTTCTCCATTTTGCTTATAAGGGCTCCCTCCCCACCCTCGCCCCTGGTACTGGGGCTTGAACCTGGGGCACTGTACCACTGAGCCATATCCCAGCCCTTTTTATTTTTCATTTTGAGACAGAGTCTAGCTAAGTTGCTGAGGCTGACCTGCAACTTTAAATCCTCCTGCCTTAGCCTCCTAGGTTGCTAGGATTATAGGTGTGCGCTACCACTCCCAGCTTACCTTTTTATGTTTTTGAATGTTGCCGTGAATACTATTACCAAGGCAGTTAAAGATAAGCTGAGAAAATAATGCTTCTACCTTATTTCTCTCTTGAGAATAAAAAACATAAAACCAGAATCTTATTAGAAAGCTCAGCTTGGGGCCTCCTTCTGGAGATCTCCTAAGTGGCGGACGTGCGCACACATTTGTGGTCCTGTGGTGGCACAGGGTCCAGGGCAGGAATGCTGTATCCTGCAGGGCTTCTTGTTAGGCAGATGGGAGGAGGCTTTTGAGGAGGACGGATGGGAGTTCTCTCTGGTTCACGATATTTCTCTCTGTGTCTCTTCTTTCTCTTTCTTCCCTCTTTCTCTCTTCTCTGGGGCTTTTTTTTGGCCTTTTGCATCTCATAGGATTGGTCTTTGCCCCAGGCTTCCAGGCATTCGCAGGGACACTTACTACCAGTCACAACTGGAGTTTTGACCATTGCTGTGAACATCCTTCCTGTAGAGAATAATTAGATGGTCTCTTCTTTTTCTATGATAATCTTATTTATTTATTTATTTGGTGTGCTGGGGATTAAACTCAGGAGCACTTTACGTTCCCAACCCTGTTTATTTTTTATTTTTAGACTAGGTCTTGGAAGTTGCTTAGGGCCTTATTAAATTGCTGAGGCTGGCCTCAAATTTGAAATCCTTCTGCCTTACCCTCCTGAGTCACTGAGATTATAGGCATTTGCCACTGTGCCGAGCTGTAATCTTAAAATTTTGAACAACATTCATTGGGACATGCCTGTTCTTATCACTGCCCTATTTTTGTGTATTTCGAGTAGTATCTTACGTTCCAACAGGCTTTGAATACACCTGTATGCCAGGGTGGGCACTGGAGGGAGGCAGATGAGGTGCTTGCCTCCAGCATAACACCTAGAGGTATGCCTCAAATACAGCAACCAGGATAAATAACATCTTAATGCAGTGTTTTTTAAAATTTTTTTTTTTTAGTTGTCAATGGACCTTTATTTCATTCATTTATTTATATGTGGTGCTGAGAATCGAACCCAGTGCCTCCCACATGCTAGGCAAGTGCTCTACCACTGAGCCACCACCCAGCCCCTTAATGCAATGATTTTAGAAACCAAAATGGATGTCAACAGCTGCACTGAGCAGAACATCTCTGCGGCTCTGCTGTGGCCGAGTGTCGGCTGCAGTCAGCATCTCTCTCCTGGGATCTGTGAGCCAGGGCACCTTGCTCGTCCTGCCCTGTCCTGCCAGCCAGTGAGATCTGCTTTCCTTGCAGGTCTGAATTTTCTCCAGCATGTGAGAACTAGCCCTGAAGGCTACGCCCACTTCACCCTTTCTGGAGATTATTATAACCGTGCTCTGTCAGGTCAGTATAAGGTGTATATTATTATGAGATTTAAAAAGTAAATTTAAATGTTTGCCTGGGCTTGTTGCTACATAAATTTTACATGTGGGAAAGGGTGGGGCTGGGGCAGGACAGGGAAAGATTAAAAGTGAGTGACTGCATGAGCCAGAAGTTGGAGATTTCCTTTTTCACTAAAAACATATCTGATATGTTGCTACTGATTACTTAAAAAGAAGTTTTCCTAGTTAGGCCTTTGTTTCTCTCTTGGTGGGGAAAGGTTTGCTGGGAATTCAGCCTACTCTTCACCATTGAACCACACCCCTAGTCCTTTTTATTTATTTTTTTAATTTTTGAAGACAATTTCACTAAATTGCTGAGGCTGTCCTCAGACTTGCGCTCCTCCTGCCTCAGCCTCCCGAGTCACTGGGAGCATAGGCGTGTGCCACTGTGTCTGGCATAATTATAAAATCTTTCTGATTTTGGAGTTTGGCTCACTTTAGAACATGATATTGCTCAGTAGTGAAGGATCATTTGTTTGGCCCTGATAATAGTTTCAAGGGAGATTTATATCTACAAACATTTTAAACCTCAGATGTCCTCATTACCCACTGGACCTGTTTCTTTAGTGAGACTTGTACTGAATATAATGTATATTCTGCCCCACCTACCCCCTGAATAAAACACAGTTGGTCAGGGCAAGCTGTTTTTCCAAATACATGCCTGGGGGATTACTGCAAGATTTTTTTCTTCCCACTGGAAAGACAGAGGAAAAGACCTATGTTAGTCTAGTTTTCATTACTATTATTATTATTATTATTAGTAGTAGTAGTAGTACAGGGATTGAACTCAGGGCCACTTGACCACTGAACCACATCCCCAGCCCTATTTTGTGTTTTATGTAGAGACAGGGTCTCACTGATTTGCTCAGTGCCTTCCCATTGGTGAGGCTGGCTTTGAACTTGAGATTGTCCTGTCTCAGCCTCCCAAAGTGCTGGGATTACAGGTGTGCGCCACCGCGCCCGGCTTATTTTTCATTACTATAACAAAATACCTTTTGCAGGGTGCAGGCTACTTTGTAAAGAAAAGGAGTTTATTTAGCTTATAGGTTTGGAGATTGAAAAACCAAAATCAGATGGTCCCATTGGTTTGGCCTCAGGTGAGGTCCTAGTGGTGGAGGGCAACATGGCAGAGCCCTGGGAGTGAGAGCTCATGTGGCCAGACAGGAGACCAGGAGCAGTACAGGGCTTGGGCTCCAGCTTACATAGCAAGAACCAGCTCCTCTGTAAGAGCACCCCCCCAGTGACCTCAGGTCCTCTCGTTCTGTCCCATTCTTAAAGGTCCCACTACCTCCTGCACTCCGCACTGGGGACATGGCCTCCAACACGTGTACCTCTGGGGACAAACCACATCTAAACCATAGCAAGGCTTAAGCAGGTTGAGATTCAGAAACCATCCTGTATTAGGTCCAAGTGGTTTAACAATGAACTTTTTTACCTTAAGAGAATTTAAAGAAGCTCCCGTCAGAATTCCCAGTGTGGACAGAGCCAGTAAGGATTGCTGTGCAGGGCCCGCTGGAGCCGCAGGTGGCTGCCGCCGTCCGTGCTCTAAGCCTGCACTTACGGCGCTGCTGCTAATTGTTCTAGAATACAGACCACATTTAATTTTTATTGTAGCAAACATTTTCCCCATGCTCTGGATTCACTTAAGAGTAACACTCTTGTTTCCTCATTGTTCAGAATGTTTAACTTCAGAGTAAGGGCTCGGTCTCCCTAGTTGAGAGAAGCTCTTGTGGGGCATATGGTAGTTATTTTTCTGAGAATCACTTATTTTCCTAGTCCAAATATTGCTTACTTTTAAAAGATGTATGAACATGTTCACATCAATAAGTGCCAAATGGAATAAGGACCAATGTACCCACTCTGTATATTGTATTGTATTGTATTCTCACTGTGTCTGATTGAATAAGTATATTTAAAAATCTTAAAAGTTAACAGGCCTTGTAAAAGCATTTTCTAAATCATAAAGAGACACTACTTTTCATACTCGACAGACTGGCAAAAACTCTGATGCTCCTACATAGTGCTGTAGGTTCATGCTCTGGTTCCTGGTGTTAGAAGTATATATAAATCGACACTATGACTTTGGAAAACATCAGCATAACCTAGTGCGGCTGAGTGTGAGTGCACTGAGCAGCGCGTCTCCACGCTGCTGTCGAGGTGTGTGTCTGGAGAGTCCCTTGCCCATGAGAACTAGGAAACATGGACAACCCCACTTGTTGTAGTATTCTTCCTTACAGCAATAAAGCTAGAGTTAAATGAATGTCTTTCAGCCGGGCGCAGTGATACATGCCTATAATCCCAGCAGTTTGGGAGGCTGAGACAGGAGAATCACAAGTTCACAGCCAGCCTCAGCAAAAACGAGGTGCTAAGCAACTCAGTGAGACCCTGTCTCTACATAAAACACAAAATAAGGCTGGGGATGTGGCTCAGTGGTCGAGTACCCCTGAGTTCAATCTCCAGTACCAAAAAACAAAAAAGTCACAAGCATAATGAATAAATGAGTTGTACATTCATTAGTGGCTTACTGTTGAGTGGTGAAAACAAATGTCCCAGGGGCTGGGGTTATGGCTCAGTGGTAGCGTGCTTGCCTAGCATGCTTGAGGCACTGGGTTCGATCCTCAGCACCACATAAAAATAAAATAAAGATATTCTGTCCACCTACAACTAAAAAACAAAAACAAAAACAAAAAAAACACAAATGTCCCAGCTACCCTCGTCCATCAGGCGTAATGAGATGCCCAAAGACATGTTGTTGAGCAAAAGGAGAAACTTGAAAGAGCATGTGCACCACTGTTGCGGGCCTGGGACGCTGTATACGGGAAGACTGACTAGTGTGCTCTTGAGGAATGCATGTATATATATGGTGAAATTATAAAGAAGATCAAGGAAATGATTAAAAGCTCCATGGGCTGGGATGGTGGCTCAGTGGTAAAGCACTTGCCTCACATGTGGGAGGCACTGGGTTCCATCCTCAGCACCGCATATAAATAAATAAATAAGCTGGGGTTGTGGCGCAGTGGCAGAGCGCTTGCCTCGCACATGTGAGGCATCGGGTTCGATCCTCAGCACCACATAAAAATAAATAAACAAAATAAAGATATTGTGTCCATCTATAACTAAAAAATATTTTTAAAAAAATAAATGAATAAAAAAGTCAATCAACAATGAAAAAAAAAAAGGCTCCAGCAAATTGTTGCCTGGAGTTGGGTGGGAGGGGGCTGCTGGGAAGGAGAGGGAGCGTGGCACTTGGTGCTTCAAAGGATCTTGTGATTTTCTGTTTCTTGAGTAGTGGCTATATGGGTGTTTGTGATAGTTTTTTTAAGCTGTACATGTACATTGTTTAAATTGTTTTTGTATGTATGACATAAAAAAATTAAGAGAAAAATTTTGAGCAAGTTAAGTTAATGAGCCTCTAAATGTATCTGTTTGTCCAACCGGTGGATTTTTCATGTAACCAGGTGCCATCAAAGGTAACGGTCACGGGCTGGGATTGTAGCTCAGTGGTAGAACGCTTGCCTCGCATGCTTGAGGCCCTGGGTTTGATCCTCAGCACCACATACAAAGCAATAAAATAAAGACATTGTATCCATCTACAACTAAAAAAATACTTAAAAAAAAAAAAAAAGGTAATGGTCATGGAAGCTGCTGTATGTCTTTTCTGTTTAATGGAGACGCCTTGAGCGGCTCAAGAACAGGTCCTGCCTGCTCTGTTGTGGAACAGGGCACGTGTACTCCTGCCCTGCTTCCTGCCATTCTGGAAGACCATAGTAGGGGGTGTTGATGTTCTTTCACTAGGATTCTCTGTACGGCACAGACATCTTCAGGGTGACCCGGAGCAAAAGGTGGTGCTTTCATTGTGAAATTGAGTTGGAGCTCTTAGGCTCTAGTCTGTCCTGGCTGAGCATTTGTGAATGGTGTTCCCCTGTAAAGTCTGGGTATCTGCTGAGCAGACATTTCACTTCCTGTTTTCTCTTAGGCTGGGAGCCATTCATTGAGCCGTGGCCATGCTCTGTATCCTGGCAACAGCAGGTCGCCAGTCGTCTGCATCCTCCTCGACTAAAGCTGGAGGCCAAGGCCAAACCCCGTTTGGATATCAACATCACTTCTGTACTAATTGGTGAGTGGGAAGTTGCCTGTTGTAGACTAGTACCTTTCTCTACGCGAGTCCCTAGAGGAGTGTTCACCTAGCTGAGCGAATGCTTGGCCATGTGTAGCATCACTTCTTTATCAGGCTGCTTTCCTGGCAGACCCTAACCTGGCCTCAGGAGTCTTCTCGAATCATTTCTCCAGAGTCGGCATCCCACGTTGATGCTTGCAGTTTAGTTTTCTTTTGTTTTGTTTTAAGATGGGAATCTCACTATGTCTAGAACTCATGGGCTCAAGTGATCCAGTCTTCCAAGTAACCGGGGCTGTAGGTGTGTGCCACCTTGCTCGATTTTGCCAGAAAAGTGATCACAAGAGTTCAGCCTTTTTGGGATACATAAGCGACCCTCCTGAACTTTCTCCTCATAATGCTTGGCCACTGGGGTTTATTAAATGTCCTGGAAATGAATTTAGATTCATTTTTTTCAGGCTATTCACAGAATAATTTTACTTAAAGGTATGATTTTGACCTGGTCTTCATAGCAGAGTTGGTTGCCGTTGGTTGCCGTTGGTGTTTCCTGGTCAGCTTCTGTGCTGACCTAACTTGGAATGCCTTGCCTACAGGGTTGCCATGCTGATGGTATGTGATCTGAAAGATTTTTGGTAACCCTGAAATGTATACTCGTGGGTTTGACGTGGTGAATGAGAACCACTCTATTTTTTTGTATTTCTGTCATCTAAAATTAGAGTAACACCTTCATACCGTCAGGCATTTTGTACATTTGTTATGAAAGTTCACGTTCACTGATTTCTTAGTCTATATCATTGGATTTTGATAATTCTGCAGTTCCCTTTGAGCGATGACATGTAAGTTTGCAAATGGCGCACTTTCTGCAGCGAGTGTCTGTTGAGGCTGTAGGAGTAGCCGTCATCTCGCCCCGTCAGTCAGTGGAGAGTGTGTGGTGAAGTGAGACCATGTTTTTGATCCCCCAACTTAAAACTCCCATTCTTTGTTGTTGTTGTTTTTCTCTTTTTTGGTACCAGGGATTGAACTTAGGAGTGCTTATCCTCTGAGCCACACCCCTAGCCTCTTTGTATATTTTATTTAGAGACAAGGTCTCACTGAGTTGCTTAGGGCCTTGCTAAATTGCAGAGGCTGGCCTTGAACTCTTGATCCTCCTGCCTCAGCCTCCCGAGCCACTGGGATTACAGGCATGCACCACCATGCCTGGCGAAAACCCCAATTTATTTATTTTTTTAAATTTATATTTTTAAAGCTTTTTTTTTTCTCCCTGTAATTATAGATAGACAGCATGTGTTTATTTTATTTACTTTTTTATGTGGTGCTAAGGATCAAACCCAATGTTTCACATGTGCTGGGCAAGCACTCTGCCACTGAGCTACAGCCCCAGCCTGAAAAACCCTCATTTTAAATGATCATATTTCCTTCATTAATTTACTTGGATATCAGTATCACATACATAATAGTAAATGAACCTTATGATCCTTCTAAACTGTATTATTTTTACCTTTGTTGTTTTTCACATAATGTGTTAAACTAGAAGGTTAGATAGTAGTTCTTTGAAAAGCTCCAGTAAACAAGAATTTGCTTCAAAAGGTCTCTTGTTCGTATTTATAATGAGCATCTGTATATTTAAAAATGTCTTCCAAAACATTTCCTTATTAGTGGTGAATTTTTTTTTTTACTTCCAATTCCTTACTTCAATAGTGTTGTGAAACCCAGAACCATTGTTAGGACCTCTCAGAGTTTTAATAGCCAAGAGTTGGTATTGAAAACCAGAAACCAGTAATCCTTGTTCCAAAAGTGTAATATGTTATATAGAAGGTCTCCGTTTAGGTGTGGCATGTGCTAATTGTTTCGCTAACCTCCTTTTCCCATTGTGGTTTCTCCTCTCCAAAAAAAGAAACTCCGACTCCAGGAGGATTCCTGCTGGATTTCAGCACCCAGCAGAGGCCTAGCATCTAGGGAGGCATGAAGCTTCATAAAAGCTTGTTTTGCTCAATTGAAATTATTCAATTTGAGTTCTGCAGCCTTTCTACTGCTCTTCTTAATATCTTTTGGGGATTTTTTTTTTTTTTTAGACCAGTATGTAAGTACCAAGGAGTCGTGGATGGCAGATTACTGTAAAGAAGAACAAGAAATAGAGTCAACTCAATCAGAAGACTGGATGGGCTCTTCAGTGGACCCTCCGTGCTTTGGACAAAGTAAGATTCGTATCCGCAGATGTCCATCTGAATCGCGGTACTTCACTGAGAAATTCAGTAGATCTATCATTCTTCATGGTGAAACCTACTGGAAACCCTGACCACCTTCTCTTATTTTGTTTTAGTCTTTGCAAGAGACAGTTTTCTGGCACAAATTACTGAACTTTTAAATGGGCTCTAATTCCACCTATACAAGGGAGAAAGGATCTGCGACATATAATTCATAAGTCCTGGTAACACTCCGAGTGAGCGGGCGCGCCTGAGAACGTGTCAGGCTCAGCTGTTGTTCCATTTCTGTTGTACTTGGCAAAACGTTGGTTTTTCCAGTATAGGGGTATTTTTCACTGGATTTTTAAAAACATCTCTTCTAAGATCTGAAACTAGTGCTAGAAGGTTTGCACATGTATCCTTGAGGAGAGGGAGAGCGGAGCCCACGTGGTGTGCGGTTTTAGAGGGGCCCTGTATTGTTCACAAGGAATAAAAGGACTGCATACCCAGGCGCTCCAGGGAAGAGGAGTCCATTTGTTCTTTGTTGACCGTGTTTTCTTTCCTTCCTTAACGCCTCACCACGGAGCTCTGCTTTCTTCAGAGCTGGGGCGATTGTGATGGATTGCCTCATGGTCTTGGTTGTTCCACAAGCCATTGTCATCCAGGTTGCACTCAGCCCCAAGTCTTTCTGTGTGGTTTCTCAGAGGAGTCTTGGCCGGACTTCACATAACTCCTTAATACTTAAACATTCCGCCTGGTCTGCAGATGAGTCACAGGAGAGTGGCTGCTTAGTGTATGAAGTATTTGGGCTGCTTTGTCTCTCCTCAGACTGCATAAAGCGGACTTTCTATCTGCCCGTACTTCTAGAAGGAGAGACAAAGCCACGTCAGCTGTGCTTGTCCTCCGAGCTCCCCGTCTCCAGGTCCCGAGGTCGTTGCTTAGGAGCCAGGGCTGTTCACATGCTGTCAGCTTCAGCTCTCTCCTCCAGCCGTCCTGGTTTATGTCTCAAGGAAACGTAATCTAGTCCACCCAGAAGACTCTAGTAATATCTGCAACATGCGGTATGTCCAAGAGAGCGTGTCTGTGAAAGTAGTGTTTGTACTGGGAGATCTTTTAATCCAGTCAGTGCACATACGAGGAGGGACTCAGGAAGTGGATGAAGGGTCTGTCTCCTCCCTGCCCCCTCTGCCCCTCCCTCCTGCCCTCCCCTCTCCCTCTCTCTTTCTCTCTTTCTCCAGTTAATAAGCTGCCTTATTTATGCTAAATGCCAATTCTAAGTTAAAGCTCAGTTTTTATTTATGTAGATTTCTCATTGTTTCTTTAGCAGGGAAAAGAAAATACCGGCCTCACTTTGGTGTAATCATGGGCTTTGTTCAGGAAGGCTGAGATCCTGGGGGTGAAACCTGGATGGCCTGACACTTCCCCGGATTCATTAGTTTTGTATTCATGAGTTTTGTATTCATTCTGGGTCGTTTTATGACGATATCAAATGTAAACGTTCTGAAAACTTTCATGTTGGACTTAGAATTGAGACAACACTGTGAGATGACTCCCTGGTAGAGATCGCTTACATCCGAACCCAGGGTGATCCTCCCCTCCATGTCTGCGGCATTCCAGTGCCACTTGGCCCTCCCGTTGGAATGGAGCAGCCCCACTAGAATCTGTGCCGACTGGCTTCTGTGACTTCTCTGTGCCACTCTAAGAACATAACATGCTTTAAATTAAAAATCCTCATCAAGTCGAAGAGAACATTGAGTCCTCTTTTCCCCTAATTAGAAAAGAGGAGCATGCTTCTGTGACACGGCCTCACAGCACCGGCCAGCATGAAAATGGGTTCGCTTTGTCAAGGGCCTTCCTGGCTCAGTTGTCACAGGAGGGCAACCCTGCCACTGCGTGCTGCTCACTGTTTTGGTTCCGTTCTCTGTGCCTACCTACAGTGTGGAGGTGAATCTGCTTGCTCGCTGCATTTATTCTCACCCTCTAACTTTGTCTCTCCTGTCTGCCAGGCCTCCCCCTTGTCTACCTTAGAACTAGGAGTACAGCCAGCCTGACTAACCTAGAGCACCAGATCTATGCTAGAGGTACAGTACAGCCAGCGAGGGCTCGCTTCGTTTTCCTCTTCTAAGAACTGCCTTGTATATCGAATTTCTGTGTGAATGGGAGGGGGATGGGGGTGTTCTCAGGTGTGATACTTTGCTTAAGTAACAGGAAGAACATTTTTAACTGATGAGCAGAGTCACACTTTATATCAGAAGTGAGTGACGTGCCGGGTCTTTATCCACGAACTCCATGGCTTGTGATGCAGACATGTCTGTGCCAAGCACGGGAAGGCCAGCCACTGCAGGCACTCTGTCCCCTACCAAGCAGAGCCCAGGGCTTTGTAGAATAGTCAGTGGACATTTATTCTCGTGGGAGTGCAGGGGGCTATATGAAATAGGAGCTATCATAATAAGGAACAGAGCTAAGAAAAAATTACACAGTAAATAGTTACTTGGGCACAAACTTTAATTTCTTTAGGTATGAATTTATGTGCTTAGAAAATAGAAAAGAAAATGATCTTTATTTTTACCTCTGACTCCTTAAATTTCCTTGAGAATTTGACTGATAAGTGAATATGGAAGAAAACACCACACAACACTGAATAATTAGAGACCAAGGTGTGCGTTTCTTCCTTTGTTTTAAGAAGTGTGATTTAATCTGAATGGTTTGTTTGCACATGGCTAATTCCAGATTTTGGGCCATGACATATTTTATTTAAAAAGGCATTTGAGGGCTAGGGTTGTAGCTCAGTGGTAGAGTGCTTGCCTTGCATGTGTGAGGCTCTGGGTTCGATCCTCAGCACTACATAAAAATAAAATAAAGGTATTATGTCCATTTACAACTAAAAAAAATATTTTTAAAAAAAGACATTTGAACTTCCTCTACTGGGAACACAGAACAAGGATACTGGTATGTGGGGATGGGTTTTTTTGCTAGAAGGTTTTACTTTGATGAATGTTTGAGGGAGGGCTCAGAGAACAAGCTTATGGCTGAGTGTTCACTCGTTCATGAATGTATGCTTCTGAGCTTTCGATGTGTTGCTGAACCAACCAAGCACTATTCCTGTGTGGCCGACAAGGACAGTAGGGCTCAGAGGCATGGTTTGATTTGCTTTCATTCAACGTGACTAGTTAATAGCAGACCTGTAACTTTCTTTATTCCAGTTTATAGCCCAGGTCCTTCCTGATA
This sequence comes from Xerus rutilus, assembly GCA_028644305.1. Classification (NCBI taxonomy): domain Eukaryota; kingdom Metazoa; phylum Chordata; class Mammalia; order Rodentia; family Sciuridae; genus Xerus; species Xerus rutilus. The sequence continues at coordinate 7,657,117 of CM053400.1, forward strand.
GACTGAGCTGCTGTGCAGCATGAAACTGTGAAAAAAGTCTAGGGGGTAGAAATTTCCTTAGCAGGAGCCATTTGAGGCTGAACTTGGATGTGAGGAACTTTGGGTATCTCAACCCCTGAAGGATTAGATTTGGTCACTAGAGGCAGATGTTTGAGGCTGTCAGGGAATAATGTGCTCCTTGAAGGACTTGGGAATTCTTTTCTCTGATACTGTTTCAAAGGCAAGTACGTAGTTTATTTGGATCCTAGTGCAGGAGATGTCAGATCTGTTCCCTGGTGTTGGGTTTGGATTTGTGTGCACTCTGAATTTCTGTCCTCTGAGAAGTGGTGGCTGAAGTCTGTGCTGTTTTGTCTTGAGGACTTGAGCAGTGTGCCTGCCCTTGCTAGTTAGTGCCAAAGCAGCATGCTTGTGGGTATCTCTGCATGGATTCCCAGTGCTTTATTCTGTATTGCAGAGTGATCAAAGCCATCTGCCACCTGTTCTTTTTAAATCTAATTTGCAAGTGGAAACTTCCAGTCTGGCTCACGGTGGGATGTAAAAGCACATCTGGCTGCTTTTCCTCGTGGCCCTTTATCTGCTGTAATAAAAGCAGCTCTTCGCTTTCTTGGCGGAGGCGTCTCCAGAGCCCATGGCCAGTACTGCCTGCCCTGCTCCCCGCTGCCCTTGTCAGCAGCCTTGCAGCTACTCCTTCATTTTCTACTGAATGAACACTATTCTTTTTCTTTAAGGCAGACCTGGGGAACCAAATGGGGCCACCGGAATAAAAAGTGGACATATTCCTTGCTGAAGACTACCTTTGACAAATACTTGGGTATCTTTAAGATAACTGACCACCACTTGTGGGAGCACGCTGGAGACTGCTCATCTCCTTACCAGATGACTGTACCATAGCCTCCTCGAGCCACTGTTAGAATAAAACTTGCCTTAATCAGAAGTTGCTTGTTTGGCAGTGTTCATGGAACTAACTTCTGGAAACTGTAAAGGATACAAAGGGAAAAAGAAAGTGATTGCTTTTTAAAAGATGGTGCCACTCACCGGCTATGGGAGGCTGCCGGTCTCCTCCTGGCAGGGGTGGCAGCAGGCCAGGTTGTGATTTGCTGCCTTGAGTTTTGTGGGCAAGAAGCTGCGGCCCTGTGCTGGGTGGGTTCTGCCCCATGCTCTCCACTGGGGGTGCTTGTCCTGCGTAGGCGCCATTTTCTCCCCCACTGCAGACTGGTTGGGTCACTGTCTTTCTCTGCTGTCTTTGTGATTTCAGGCTGGATGGGGCCTGTGGTCCCCTGATGTGTGTCCACTGGGAGTCGCCCACATTGGGTTGCCACTGCCTGGGGGTCCTGCTGCTGCCTTCTTCTTAGTTTGTATGGCTAGTGGAGGTCACACAGGCCCCGGGCCAGAGGGGCCTTAGAGGCGCCTGGAGGCCGCCTGAGTGCGCAGTCTGGATTCCTAACTGCAGGCAGAACACTTCCCTTAGAATTGGGCTCCTTACAGTTTTGTATTGGTCCTTGTTGCTCTGTAGGCTCCCTGACCGGAGGCTCTTGTGAAGTGAAGCCTACTTCCTTTCCCTTTGTGGCCTCCGTGGTGGCCACCTTACAGCAGCTGGCAGTGATGTCTGTGTAAAAACGAGCTAGAAATTTTATTTTAACAGCTTAGGGATAGTATAGCCCTGATTTTCCAGGGAGAAAAAAATAACTATTATAATGAGAGACTGGCAAAGGATATATCTATTTTCTGTAATAAATTAATACATTTATATAAAGGAAAGCTTCCTTGAGTCAAGTCCTTGTGGGCAAGGCCTCCAAAAGGGTACATCTTGCTACAACCTGGGTGACCTGTTTAGGAGGTATTTCTTGGGAATAGTGGCTTTTCTTGATTCCAGTCAAGGCAGGTTCCAATGCATGCTCCCTTCTGAGTGATAAGGCCTGGTAGAGTTGGGGAGGCTTGGGAGTCGGGGTGCTGGGGCAACACATGGCATGTAGCCAGCCCACACTTGAGCTTCCGTTTGCCCTGCCAGCTAACCTGGGTAGTACCAGTCCTACCTCTGCCTTCAGCCCCTTCACGCAAGAGGCAGTTTGGGGCCGGGCGGGTGTCTTGCCTGCAGCTGAGGCATGGGTTAACAGCCTTTTCTCGTTTGGTCGCAGCAGAGGTGAAAACTCCCAAACGCCGGCAGCCATTTGTCCCCTTTGCTCTGAGGAACCACACGGGGTGCACTTTGTGGTTTGCCACACTGACCACAACCCCCACCAGGTAAGGCGCATGCAGCCTGTCCCCTAGTCTTCTTTGTCCCCCAAGCCTCCTTGCAGCAGCACAGCAGAGCCCCTTCTTGAGAGCCCTGTGTTTATGTCTGGATCGGTAACTTCTGTCCTCCTGAGATGGATGGACAGGGGCTCTGATTCTAGAATCTGCAGGCGGAGCAGTCGGTCCTGAGTGTGCAGTAGTCACACTGTGCGCTCCATCCTGTGTGTGTTATGATTAAAGGCAAAGGCATGCAGGTTAAGGGTGTGCGTCAGAGGTGTGCAAGAGAAGCCGTGCACCTCTCCTCAGTCCCAGGCCCTTCCCTCGCCTCACAGAAGCGCTGCCTGCTTATTTAAGTAAACATTTTGCTTCCTACGCTGCTTCAAAAACGTCCTCCAGCG
>CM053400.1:7659846-7753034 GCA_028644305.1 Xerus rutilus
GGTAACAGAATCAACTGATTCAAAACTGCGTTTCTCCTGCCCCCACTAAGAAGAATGCCCTGAAAGGAAGGTTCTTCTGTTTAGCAGTTTAGGTCTGTAAAATTTTAGCCAGTCACTTAAATGTGCCTTTAAAATTCATTCCTTACTTTATACGTGCCAGACTCTGCTCCTGGAGCTAAGTGACTAGGTAGTGACAATGTTCAGCTGTTCCTAAAAGTTCAGGTAAGCTGTGACTGAGCATAGGAGCACCGCAGTCATCGGGCTTTCAGGTCCCCCTCTGTGGTTGGGCTCTTACACCTTGCTGCTGGCGGTTGTCCGAGAGGGCTTCTCCTCAGCACAGAGCCCTGAGCAGGGGAAGGTGGAGACCAGGGACAGTAGGTTCCTCTGTTTGCTTCTAGGGCAGCACTGTCCCACAGTGGGAGTCCAGGTGTGGTCCCAGAAGGGAATGGAACATTTCTAGATGATGCTCACAAGGTCAGTGAGTGGCGAGAAGTCCTCACGGGTGAAGAGATTCCCTTTGAATTTGAAGCCAGAGGAAAGTTGAGACACAGGTAAAGTGTGCTTGTTTCTTCTTTTCCCTAAAAAATAAATAAATAGAAAAGTGAATATAAATGATCGTCCCCATGTTTTCTCTTTTTACTTATTCCTGATTTTAATGTTGTATTTTAAAAGATATTTTGAGGGCTGGGGTTGTGGCTCAGTGGTAGAGGGTTCGCCTAGCGCATGTGAGGCACTGGGTTCGATCTTCAGCACCACATAAAAACAAATAAATAAAGTCATTGTGTCCATCTACAACTAAAAGAAAAATATTTTTAAAAAAGGTTTTTGAAAATCTCTGTTTCTTTTTAAAATGTGGGCTGTCTTGCCATCTTGGAAATATATTTCTTTCCATTGACTATCCGTTTACCCAATAGGTGGGGAGATGACCTATGTGTCTCTCATAATTTTGTCTGAGCATAGATATCGTAATGCTCAAGGTCATTGGCCTGGTTTCCAGGATGCAGTGGTGACATGCTTTTCTGAAGAGGTTCTCAAAGCACATTGATCTCAACTTTAATGTGTGTGTGTTCCCTGTAGCACTTTTAGCAGGCAGCTAGTCTAAGGAAGCAGAGCCAGTGAGGGTAAGAAGCGTGCCTGAAACTTGTCTGGGTGACTGCCGACGAATACCCTCCCGAGGTAGCGAGCCGAAGGGTCAGAAGGAGAGGGGAAGAGGGCTTTATATCTGGCTACTGAGAGATTTTTTTTTTTTTTTTTAATCTTTATTTTATTTATTTATTGTTACGTGGTACTGAGGATCGAACCCAGTACCTCATGCATGCGAGGCAAGCGCTCTACCACTGAGCCACAACCCCAGCCCTACTGAGAGATCTTAAAATATCCAAGGAAGTGTCCCATTACTTGCAAACATTTTTAAACTGAAGGGCTATCCAGGGAGTATGAATAGTTTAGACTTAGTGTTTGGACAGGTGAAGATTTTAGGCTTTGAGCCTCAGATTGTGTGTAGGTTGAGCCAACATGGAGAGGCTGGCCTTCGCCTTCTGCAGTCCTGTGCTGCGCATGGTGCTGAAGCCAACGCGCCAGTCTCCACCACGGCTGGTGCGTCTTCCTCTTGATGGTTTTGTACCCGTGGACATTACTTCTGCCTGGGAGGGTTGTGTATATATGGGTCTCTGGAAGAAAGCGAGACCCATATATTCATGGGGGGAAAAGAAGTAAAATAAAAAAGTCCCTGTGCTGGTCATGTGTCCTTGGAAGCCACTGTAGTTTCCAGGGGCAAGAGTTGAGCCATTGTCCCATCCTTTGATGAGGCTCCTGGAGAAGCCACAGGACTGGACAGCATCTCTGAATAAGCACTGCCTCTTGTCTTACTGGGGCTTGACCTCTTTGTCATTTCCGTTTTCGTTTCAACGTTTTGTGACCCTTTTTAAGTCCCACTGTTCTGCCTGAATTCATCAAAATAAATGCCTTTTCTGGCATTTCCCCCTTTGGCACACTGTACCCCACTCCGTGCCTCCCTCCCCCGTCCCCCGCTTCCTGTCAGCCTCAAATTCAGCTCCTAACTTCAGGCTTCTGGCTTGAATTAGGCAAAATCTAAAATAGAATTAAATGTGCCATTTCCTCCGTTCCTTCTGTTCTGCCCACTGCCTTCTGCTCCGATCTCAGCTGAGCACTCCGGTCCTGAGACTCTGGGTGCCCGCTCGCAGTCATGTGGAGCTGGAGCCCAGCGACTTGTGGTTTTCAGAAAAGCAGGATAGTCAACAAAAGAACCAAGAAGGAAAGAGTTTTGTGCATTTCCAAGAGCGCGGTTATATGATTGAGTCACTAGTGCGTCTTTACTGCTTCACGGAAGTGGTGCTCACCACCGTGGGTTGGGGTGGGGGCTCCTGGGGAAAGACCTGGTTAGTGTGGGATTTCGTGGAAGGGGAGAGTAAATGCCCCTCTTGCCGAAGCTCCCAGATCTTGTAGTTTGTGCTGTTCTCATGAAACCCAGTTAAACTGTTCTCTTGATTTCTCCTTCATTAGGTAATCCCCAGGGGTCTAGCCAGCTGAGTGTTTGTGTCATTACACAGCAGGACAGATTGCGGTCTTTGTTTCTGTTTTCTTGCCTTCTGAGATTGAGTTTCTGCTCCCTCCCTGCTCTCCCTGACAGACACACCCATGACCTGCGGATCCACCAACTGCAAGTGAGAGTGAGCGGCTGGGAGCAGGTGAGCCCCGTGTCTGTGGACAAAGTTGGAACTTTTTTCCGATATGCTGCACCAGATAAAAATTCATCTTCCTCCACGGTAAGTGGTGTCAGTGTGCCATGGCCACAGCCCCCATAACCAGGCTGCCAGATGCTTAAGCTTGTAATGACCTTGCTCTAGTGATATTTTTTTGTTTTCTACTTCCGCTAGTCGTAGGGAGGCTACTTCAGATTGTATTGGCTCAGTCATAGGTTTGGGCCATCCATGTAGATCAGCCAGGCAGTGGTTAATTTCAGTAGGAAACGAGATTTTAAATTGGCAGGCACACATTATCTCACCTGGGCAAATTTCCCTTATAAACTCAGTGGACCCAGAGGGCTCTTTACTAGTCTGCCAACTGCAACTACAGTCATCCCTTGGTATCCATGGGGTATCAGTTCCAGGACCCCCGACAACCCTCACCCCAAAATCCTCTTGCTTATGCCCCCTGTGTGAAGTGCCGTGATGTCTGCATGTAACCTCCTGCATCCTCAGAGCGCTTTAAGTCATCTCTAGATTACTTCTCCTACCTAAGAGGATGTCAGTGCAGCATAAGTGGTTGCTAAACTGTGTTGTTAAGGGAATAAAGGGTAGAAAAGCAGAATTTGCACATGTGCAGTAGGGGTGCGAAGTGTCGTGGGCCCAGCTGCGCAGCTCGGGATCCACTGCTGGTTGAATCTGTGTGTGCAGAATCTGTGCCTTGGGGGGCCGGCTCCGCTGACGGCGTTCCGTAGTGTTAAACTTCCTAAGCGTGTACTGTCTTTCTAATGTTTCTTATAATGTTACTCCTCGACCCTTTTAGCTCTGTCCCCAATTCTTCTCTAGCACCAAGAGAGACGTCCACTGGCATGTATTTGCTGATCACATCGCACTCCCTTGGCCTCCCATGGCCTCCCTTGACCTTGTTCCACCCCAGCCCGTAGCCTTGGGGGCACAGGGCCAGCCTGGGGCACGATGCCAGCAGCTTTCCTGAACGAGTGGTGCAGGAGAAGGCTGGTCTCCTGGCTGACCAGCTGTCCTGTTGCCCCTGTCTGATGTTCATATTGTATAGGACAGTTGCCCTCACTGTGGGCAGCCCGTGGTGAGGTGCAGACCGCAATTTTGCAGAGGTACTGCAGCCTCCATCATGAAACCTATTTTTGGAGAATACTGTTCAGCATGTGTTCATTTTCATGGTTGTTCTGTGCTGTCTCACCCGTCGTAGGGAAGAACGTAACAAATGAGAAACCACCTTTATTTCCCTTATTACTTCTCTATGTAAATTCTTGTCTGATAACAAAAGGGCCAATTGGATGTGTCCTAGAGAGATTTTTTGGAAACACAGGATGGTGTAGAATGAATATTGTTTTGTCTGAATTTTTCAAGAGAAGATGTTTTATCTTCATAAACATACTTCACCTGAAAATATTTTCAGATACCACTCTTTGAATATTGTCATTGAATTTAATGATGCCTAATACCTTAGGCCTGTGCTGACTCTGATTTACAAATCTTTCTTAGATTGGCAGCCCGAGCAGCAGAACAAATATTATACATCCCCAGGTTTATGTGAGTATGATTTTCCTGTTGTTGTCGTGTTTTTTGAGTATGTACACTGCTCTGGACCACATGTAGGTGTATGTTTCTTGACAACTAGAGGACTTGGTGACATATATGTGATGGGAGATTATCTCTGCCCTTTTCTATGAATAGTTACCTTCCTCTTCCAAGAACTTCCAAGAAAATGTTTGTTCCTGATTTGGTGTTTGTGACTAGTACTCCCAGTGAAGGAGAGCAGGCAAACGTTTTAGTCCAAGGTTTCCTTTTATTTCTAAGTTTTAAAATAGAAGTGTACCTTGGTAGAACTCTGTATTTCATATGTTCAAGTCCAAAAGTTATGAAAGTAAGATAAAAGAAAAAATAGTAAGATCCTTGCTCACTCCCCATTTAGCTTTGAAGCATCATGCAAAAGTGACATTAAAAACTCGTTTTAGGCTTTTGCCTATCATTTCTTCTCCCTGAATAAGTTTTGAAATGTGAACATTCAGGCAGGCCTGGAAACCGCATGGAGATTGCTGTTGGCCTTGACTTTATCCAGGCCTTCCTGGGGCTGGGCCAGGGAGGCCTGAACTTGGATGAGGGTTTGTGCCTAGGATTGTGTCCCTCTGAAAACACTCCAGAAAATTAGTTTTCTTTTTCATTTGGACATCCAAGAAGTCTTGGTTGAAAACACAGAGTGCTTTGCTTTCTTACTTATTAGGTGGGATTTTACATGCTGTTTGCTTTAACAAAAAAGCTGCAGAATGAGGGCTGGGGCTGTAGCTCAGTGGTAGAGCGCTTGCCTACCATGCATGAGGCACTGGGTTAGATCCTCAGCACCACATATAAATAATAAATGAATAAAAAAATAAAGATCTATCAACAACTAAAAAAAAAAAATTAAAAAAATTTTAAAAAGCTGCAGAATGAGACACTGGAATGTGGTGGTGGTTATTTCTCCAGCAAAAAGCATTGTCTCATTCCAAGTGCAGCGCTTTCACAGACCTTCTCCTTGGTGTGCCCAAGGTAGGATTTTGTACATCAAAAAAGCCCACGTGGTGGTAGCCCCGCCTGTGCTGAGGTGTGAAGGAGCACCCGAGCTCCCGGCAGCAGGCCCAGTAGCTGCCGCCACAGCCGTGGAGCAGTTGTTTCCGAACCTAAGCCTCTTGTTTACAAAGGCCTGAGCATCACACACAGCCTGGAGGAGGGTCATGAAGAAAGACAAGTTTGTTTTTAAAGTTCTTTGAAATATAAACATTGGTTTTTCTGTAGGAATGTCAACGAATAGCACAGGGCCTAGAGCACGCGGAGTGGCGCAGTGAGAGGCAGTGCCTTTGCCTGTGGAGGAGCCAGCGCGGGCCACCCTGCCCAGCACCCCTGGGCCTCACGGAGGCAGGCTGGACTCTCAGAATGCGTCCTTCTGTTTGTGTGCTTTTGGGCAGTATCCAGTCCATTGTTAGTGTTCAAGGAACGTTTTCTCAGTCTCATGTTAATCTGAGAGAAAAATGCCATAGGAGGTAAATCGTTTACTGTCTTAGGGAGTCCTTCCTTGGTGTTTCTAATTTTAGTTGCTGTGGATGATCTTTAATTTAATCCCCTTCAGTGGAGTCAAAAACAAGTCTCTGCAGTTTCCATATAAGGTCCGACGTGTAGGAACCCCAGGGCATATTGCAGGAAGTTTGGAAAATGGGGTGGGTCCTTGCCACAGTCTTAGGTGGGGTTCTTTATGTGTCTGGAGGCCTCGAGTCTTTTCTTTGTGGCACACTTCATGGTATTACGCTGGACTATGTTATTTATAATAACGTACTAATTGCTGATCTGCATAGGAGCTGGTTCAGTTGAAGATTTGTTCTTTCCATCCCTGCATGTCCTTGCCTTGCGCTCAGGCACACACAGCACAAGCACTCTACCTTATCTGTGAGAACAGCATGTCGGTTAGTTGGCCATAAATGAGATAAGTGACCCTACATTTTTAGAATTGGCTGTTTTTAATAGTAATATTTATAGCATGTTCACTTCCTTTTCAGCCAAATGGCTTCAGGGTTTGATGATAATTTCACTGAGAGCTGTTATAACCATAACACTTTTAAGCCAGGCACAGTGGCAAATACCTGTAATCCTAGGATTTGAGAGGCTGAGGCAGGAGAATTAGAGGTTTGAGGCCAGTCTATACAACTTAGCAAGACCCTATCTCAAAATAAAAACAAAGAGGGCTGGGGACGAAGCTCTGAGGTAGAGTGTCCTGGGCGTGTCCCCAGCACCACACACACAAGCTTTTCACTTAGGCATTCTGGGTTTGTTGTTGTATTTCATGATTTTTCAGCAGCACAGCTGTTTTGTCCCTGTCTTTCCCATAGTTCTCCTCGCTTCCGCCCGTCCGGGTGGTCTTTGCTGTGACCATGGAAGGCAGTGCCCGGAAGGTCATCACGGTGCGTTCTGCCCTCATCGTGAGGAATAGGCTCGAGACGCCGATGGAGCTGCGGCTGGACAGCCCGTCGGCCCCTGATAGTAGGTGCTCCTTGTCTAGAACACAGTGAGTGCTCTGTGAACCATGGTTGGCTGTTGTCCCCACTCTCTCCCCAGTGAGTCTGTCCTCAGGCAGCCTGCATGTGCGGTTTGCCTGCCTTCTGTCTGCCACAGTCAGTCTTCCAGAGAGGGTCACTGCCAAGGTGCTAACACCTGTTTCTGTGGCAGAGCCGGTGGTGCTGCCCGCCATCATGCCGGGGGACTCCTTTGCTGTGCCTTTACACCTTACCTCTTGGCGGCTGCAGGCGCGGCCCAAAGGATTGGGCGTCTTTTTCTGTAAGGCTCCTATTCACTGGACCAATGTGGTGAAGACTGCGGAAGTGAGCAGCAGCAAGCGAGAGTGCCACTCCATGGACACGGAGAAGAGCCGCTTCTTCAGGTGTGTGTCACGCTGCCCTGCCGCGCAGGTGGCCCTGGCTTCTCTCCTGCAGGCGAGCTCTTCTGGCGTTGATTCTCTCAGCACTCGTAGTGACTCAGTTGTGTTTATCTAGAACCTGAAAGTTCTTATTCCTTAACTCTTGAGTTCAAGTCCACGAGAACTGCAGGCTTACCCCTGGTGCGGTGTAGGGTCACTTATCTCATTTATGGTCAACCAACCGACACATGCTGTTTTCACAGATAAGGTAGAGTGCTTGTGCTGTGTGTGCTTGAGCGCAAGGCGAGGACACGCAGAGAGGGAAAGAACAGATCTTCAACTGAACCAGCTTCTATACAGATTAGCAAGCAAAGTCCCGGGGCTGGGAGGTTGTTTGAATGAAAGATTTAAAAATATTGTAAATAAAGGTTCATGCACCTAATACTGACTTTCTTGAACATTTTGATGAAATTGCCTAACCATTTCAACTCACTGTTTTTCTATTATACAGAGTGTAAGTAATATGTTACTAAATTTAATGATGGAAAAGACACTGGATTGCTGTCTATCATGAGATCTTTGTGTACTTGGACTTTCAACTCATATAGATGACAGATTGTTAACGTTAGTTTACAGTGAAGACAGGTGTTCATTTAGTTTAGGGGACATAACTCAGTGGTTTAGCATTTGCCTAGCATGCTCAAGGCCCTGGGTTCAACCCCTAGTACCACCAAAAAAAAAAAAAAAATTTAGTTGAAACTTACAGTAGTAGTACCAGGATAGTAAAGAATTCCAGCATATCCTTTTTCCAGATTTGCTAGTTGTTAATAGACTGAAGGAAGAAATAGATAAATGCACACCCACAGTTGTTCATTTTAACACTTTACTTTTAAAAATTTATAGAGCAAAAAAACTAAGAAAAATAAAAAACATTTGAACACTGCCATTAACCAGCTTGTTCCAGTTGACATTCATGGAATATTCTGTTCAACAATTCCAGATGGTACCTTCTTTTCAAGAATGTGTGGAACATTCATTAAAAGATACCATCTGCTGGGTCATGAAACAAAGATTGATAAATATTAAAGAATTAAATCATACAGACTATTTCCTGACCACAATAGAATTAAACTAGAAATCAACAACAAGATGCCCAGAAAATCCCCAAATGGACAGAAGTATAGATCAATGGGATAGAGAGGGAATAGAAAGGGAATTCACATGAATGGAGATTTGAGTTTTAATCAAGGTGCAAAGTCAGTCTAGTAGGGGAAAGAAATGTCTTTTATTAATGGAACAAGTGAATATCCATATGTGAATGTTGAACTTTAACCCCTGTCTCACTTTACTTGCAAAAATTGGTGTGAGAAGATTCATATACCTATATATAAAACTCAGAACCAAACCAATGTGTTTTAGAAAATATCCATGACCTTGAGGTAGGCAAAGATTTATTACACAAAAAGCACTAAATACCAAAGAAAAATTAGAGACATTGGACTTTATTTTTTTAAAGAAAGTATGCATTTTTTTATATAACTTTATTTTTTATGTGGTGCTAAGGATCAAACCCAGTGCCTCACATGTGCTAGGCAGGTGCTCTACCACTGAGCCACAACCCCAGCCTGAGACACTGGACTTTTAAAAAAGTTTTTGGTTTAATAGTAATCATCAATAAGAAAGGGAACAGATAAACCACAAATTTGGGGAAAAAATATATATCTGACAATTTTCAGTAGAACATATAAGGAACTTCTTAAAATAAAAATTAAACAACAACAAGAATGGTCAAAAGACTTGAACTGACAATTTATAGAAGAAAATATACAGATTGCCAATAGAAAAATAAAAAGTTCATCAGCATCAGTGATAATTTGGGAAACGCAGCTCTGAACCACAGTAGTTCTTTACTCTTGTTAGAATGAGTAAAATAAAAAAGATTGACAACACCAAATGTTGGTAAAGGTGTGGGAAAATTAGAACCTTCATAAATAGCTAGCCAGAGTGTAAAATGGTATAGCTACTTTGGAAAAATATGTGACAGTTTCTTATAAAAGCAAAGGACCCAGCAAGTTCATTTTGTAGGTGTTTGTCTAAAAGACATAAAGGGGGCTGGGATTGTGGCTCAGTGGTAGAGCTCTTGCCTCGCATGTGGGAGGCACCGGGTTCGATCCTCAGCATATAAATAAATGAATAAATAAAGGTCAATCAACAATTTAAAAAAAAGACATAAATGCCTGTGTCCACAAAGATGCTTGTATCAGAAGGCTTGTGTAGCCCTAAGCTGCAAACAGCCCAGGCGGACATTAGCAGGATAATGAGTAAAGAGCCAGTGATTCTTAGCCTGGCAGACCACCAAGCAAGGAAAGAGAATCCGATATGGAGGGCATGACTGACCCTGGTGAAACTGCACAGGAACAGGAAAAGGGAGCACCATTGGTCAGTGCACCCCACCTGTCTCCATTACATGCAGGTCAGAAACAGATGGGACTGATCCATAGCAGTAAGTGCCAAAAGTGGTTGCTTGGATGACAGGAAGAGAATATTGGTTGGAAAGGGACATGAGAGAGCTTTCTGGGGTGAGAAAATGATCTGTGACTTGTTCTTGAGGGGTGGTTATAGAGGAGTATATAATTGCCCAAACTCATCAAATTGAACATTTAAAATCCATACATGTTATCATGTATTAGATTTCAGTAGGTGTATTTGTATTAAAAATTGCAAATATCTTACTGACTTATTGAGCTATTTTGATATTATTTAGTTAAGGAGAAAAAAATTGAGTTCTTCATGCAGGCTGATGATTTTCACACTATTTTGTCTTCATAGGTTTTGTGTGGCTATAAAGAAAGAGAATTATCCAGATTACATGCCCTCAAACATATTTTCTGACAGTGCAAAACAGATTTTCAGACAGCCAGGGCATACCATATATCTTCTGCCAACTGTGGTAATCTGCAACTTGCTGCCTTGTGAACTTGACTTCTACATCAAAGGAATGCCAATTAATGGAACCCTGAAACCTGGAAGAGAGGTGGCCCTCCACACTGCCGATACATCCCAGAACATTGAACTGGGTAAGGCTGTTGCCAGTGGGTCATTTGTAGCAATCCTGGGAAGATATCAGTGAGCCTTTCAACTGCGCAGTACACATCTTGGAGAAATTGTGGCACCTGTCATGACTTAGTAAGCTAGCTCAAAGCAGGTGTGCAGCTAGGAAAATATGAACCAGAGATTTGCAGAGGACACACTCAGCACAGCCCTTTTTCTTCTTTGCTCATATGGTGTTCGGGTGTAGCCATTCTGTGTCTTTAACCACGGTTTCTCCTAGCTGTATAATAAGCGCAGTCACATGTCTCCTGTTCTGGGGCAAGGGATGAATGTGGCCGAGCACTTGTGTTCCCAGCATAAGCTGGACTCTCACATGTGAGCGCTGTCATCCTGACAGCAGTAGTCATTTGTCCCACTTCACTGATGAAGAAATGGAGGTTAAAATGCTCAATGCAACAAGTAATTTTCAGTTGTAGGAGTGAAACAGGTCAAGGTAGAAAACTAGATCTGCAGCACTTAAAGGAGGTACGTCTGTAGTCGGGGCAGAAAGTATATTCCTTTAAGACTGCCACAGGAGCCGGGCGCAGTGGCGCGAGCCTGTAATCCCAGCACTTAGGCTGAGACAGGAGGATCGCGAGTTCAAAGCCAGCCTCAGCAATGGCGAGGCGCTAAGCCACTCAGTGAGACCCTGTCTCTACATAAAACACAAAATAGGGCTGGGGATGGGGCTCAGTGGTCGAGTGCCCCTGAGTTCAATCTCTGGTACCCCAAAAAAAGACTGCCACAGAGAAGATCGGGTCATAACAACACCGACATTTCTCTTTATACAGTTTTGTAAGCTTTCCATGCGTTATCTCATTTGATCTGCACAGTAGCACACACGCCAGCAAGAGACAGGGGTTATCTCCATTGTTGAGCTCAGCAGTTTGCAACTTGTTGACCTCCAGTGGTGTGTCCCACAGTGAGAAGATCATGTTTCTGTGACTATACATCTTTGATCTTCATTTAGAAAAGGAAAACAGTGCAATGGTAGTTACTCCTTCTAGGCAAGCTCTTTGCCACTAGGCTGTACCCTTGGCCTGTATTCATTCATTCTAGAGAAAATGGGTCTTTGGCCTTTAAGTAGTTAGTTTCCTAATATATTTCTTCACATGTTGACCAAGGCCCTGTAACACAGGCCTGTCCTCCCGCCCGTGCGCCTGGTCTACAGGGCGTGCGTTGCCTCGCTAAGCGCTTTTCCTCACAGTCCTGCTGTGCAGATCCTGTTGTTAGCACCATTTGCAGATGAGAGATAGAGAAGTTCAGTAGCTTGCTCCATATCATGCAGATAATAAATAAAATAATAAAATAATAAGTAAAAATAAAATAAAAAAAAATAATAAAATCCCAGACCGGGGATTTGAAGGTAGGTTCCAGCACAGGGTCTGACTTACAGCAAACTCCTCTAATAATCACAGTCATTGCTGGTAGCATTTTGGAATTCTGATTCATCTCCTATGCAGTGTAGGCTCCTAGTGTGACTCCAGGCCAAACGATTTGCTCCGAGTTTTGTTCTCACCCTAGCTAGAGGGAAATGGCCTTTGAGGTCATTGGTGATTTTTCCAAAAAGGAACTCAATTTAATTTGGCTATGAGCTATTTTGACAAACTTGAGTGAGAATCCAGAAAGACAATAGCTGTACCTTCTTTAGGGGTGTCACTGGAGAACTTTCCCCTGTGTAAAGAATTGCTCATTCCACCCGGGACCCAAAACTACATGGTGAGAATGCGACTCTATGACGTCAACCGGCGGCAGCTGAACCTCACCATCCGCATTGTGTGTCGAGCAGAAGGGTCCTTAAAGATCTTCATTTCCGCTCCATATTGGCTCATTAACAAAACAGGTATGTAAGGAGGCTGTCCAAGTAGGCCTTGGGGTTGATCATGGGAATTCAGACCTTTTTGCTCAGCTGACTAAACGGAGCCAATGCAAACAGATGACTTCAACAGTCTGAGCTGCTGAGACTTTCCTGATTCCATGATATGTGCTTAATCATGGTCAAAACCATCCTTAGATAACAGATGGAGCCCACACAACTCAATTTTCACTATTTTCCCCCTCGCTGATTTTCCCCTCTTTTTCCGTTCGCCTCTTTGGTGGGTAGACTGGGTGGGATTGATGTGAACTCTTCCCCTCCTTCCTGAAGGGTTACCACTGATCTTCAGACAGGACAACGCGAAGGCAGACGCTGCAGGCCAGTTTGAGGAACACGAGTTGGCCCGGAGCCTGAGCCCTCTCTTATTCTGCTACGCTGACAAAGAGCAGCCAAACCTGTGAGTACGGTTATTTATGAGAAGGGGAAATAAGCTCCTAGGGAAGGGGAGAAATTAGCAAAGGCTATAATATATCCACGAAAGTGGAACTGTACTGTAGATAACAGTCCTGACTTGGCAGAGGACTAGAACTATGACCTAATGGGATTTTTTCGGATCTAATTTCTGTGTTATTTGATCCTGAAAATAAACCATTTGTTGGTTTACAGTGAAAGCTAGTTTTATTTTACATGTATTGAAGGAGTTCTCCTAGTCATAACTGTGCTGACGAAGAGAAACCTGTGTGTCCCTGCTCTTGGCAGTTGCCCTTTCCCTGTAGCCTTGGCAAAGGAGTGGGCATCAGGGGCAGATGGACTGACCCTTTGGTCCAGTTGGCCCAATCCGGGATGTTAGTGGAAGGTTTTGAACCCCAAAATATGCCTTCTCATGGTCTTAAAACACTGATTGCATATTTCATGACTGGGAAAAATAACAATTATGAGGATTAGATAACATGTCCTTTTAATGTATGGTAAGAATGTTAATTCACTTTTGTTCTTGGTTTTGACATTCTGCCTTTTATAGGAGTCTTCTAATTTTATAGCCCTAATCCAAAGATAAATGGGTGTATCTTATACTGCTAAAATGGCACACACCATCATCTATAGAATTTGACTGAAAGCTTAACAGGAAGGTTTCCAGAGTACTGCACTCCATGGATATAGATGTGTTTTCCAGGGAGGGCTGGAATCTCAATTAGTGCTGGAGTCAGAGTTCCAGCTATCATAGGAGACACAGCCAGCCACGTGACCCATTTAGCAAGCCCACCTCATTCTGTTCGTCAAAGGATTTTGACAGTTTTAGATCCAGGACTGAGCATTTGTCACGGCTTGCTTTATCCATGGGATTCACGGTTTCCAAAGTATTTCTGTCTAGACCATCTTGTTGGATTTTCCCCAGCATGCCGGTGATTCGGGGAGGGCAGGAAATAGTTATATTTTAAGATGAGGAAACTGAGGCTCATGGCAAAACTGAGGCTCTGTGCCCAGGGCTGCATCACTGGTTTGTGGCAGAGCTGGAACACACACTTGGGAGTTACGTTTCCAGGATCTGACTGGACACCAGCCAGCTGGACGGTGCTTCGCCGATACAAGGGTCTCAGTTCCTGGAGGTGACGTGCTGTCAGCCGCACCTTCTTACATACTGTTCTTGGTTTTTTCTTGACTCCTCAATTTTCAGGGGAATAGTGGAAACTGCAGCCTGTTCCTCATGTTTTACACTCACAGAATCCCGTGTTTTCTCCTGAAGTGTTCATTTGTAGATGTCCCAGCGTCCTGTATGCTGTTGCAGTGCGCTACTCCTGAGATAAGAGTTTGACCACCGATTGATTTTCTGTCACTGCTGGGGATTCACAGGAGAGTGAGGGTTGAAGGCAGTGCTGGAGGCCCAGCAGTGACAGCCACGCTAGCGTTCCCTGATTAGACCAGGTAGATCAGACTCACTTGTGGATGAATATGTACATCTTTGCTTTTCTGCCCCACAGCTGCACGATGAGAATCGGAAGGGGGATCCATCCTGAAGGCATGCCGGGCTGGTGTCAGGGCTTCTCCCTGGATGGCGGTAGTGGTGTCCGAGCTTTGAAAGTCATCCAGCAAGGAAACCGCCCAGGGCTGATCTATAACATTGGTGGGTTATGTTTGGGCAACGGGAGGATCAAAATCTTTGACCGATGACCTCAGGCTTAGAGCTGGCTGTGCATTTTGGCCTGGCTACAAGTGCTGATTTTCTCATTTGACAATGGGTCAGATACCTGCCCTCTGAATGCTAGAGTCATATCAGTGCAGATCTGTTCTCCTAGAGGTCTGAGGAGCCACCTAAACACTGCCCTTTTGAGGTCTGTGGCTCTGTTTAATTCCAGGCTCACCTATGTCAGAAAAGTACCAGTTTTTCTTGAATCCTTGTTTTTCAAGGGAATAATAGCAACACTCAGAATGCTTTTTCTCCTCTAAGAGTTCTCACGCAGCCATTAAGCTTTGCAAACTCCAAGAGGGTGAGAAGCATTGCTCTCCCTGAAACTAAAGCAGAGAGGTTAAGTGACTTGCCCCAGAAGCAAAGGGGAAGTCTGGGTCAGAAGTAGGATTAGAATGGGGGTGTGTGAATTTGAAGCAGAAAATATAATAAAAGGCACTTGGTGGCTTAGTCACTAGAAGACTTGCTTAGCTTCTGGTGGTGGGAAGGCAAGGGAGGATGCAGTACCCATGCACTTCAGAGCTACTCGGGCATACTTGAAGGAGTGTCCTAAGGGGTGGGATCCATTCGATTTAGACATGCTTTGGATTTAAAATGTTATCAGTGTATCCCTCTTGGAGTGTCTTCCAAGGACCTCACAGCCATGTTTGGTGTGAGCATGGTGTACCACCTAGACCTGCCTTGTCCTGTAGGACACCTTGGGATGATGGAAACGTCCTGCTTCCTGTTGTCTGGTGTGGAAGTCACTAGCCTTGTGTGGCTGCTGAGCAATTGACAGCACATTCTTGAGAAATGGGGGGAGTGTGATGGAGGAACGGAACTTTCACTCCTCAGTTTTAAGAAACTTAAATTTAAATAGCCATGTTTGGCTAATGGCTGCAGTACTGGGCAATGAGGACAAAGAGAGTGATGTTCCAGAAGGAAGAACTGAGGTGGTAGAGTTCACGTTTACCCCGGATCCTATAGAGAGCTGGATGTGTTTAAGGGTGTGAGGATTTCTTAGTAAGAGAATCCCATGAGTATAGTTTCCTTTTCAGATTTTTCTAAACTTGAATTTATATTCATGCTTTCTTGACATGCAAACTGTCTCCTTACGGTTGACCTTAAGATTTTTAAAAGAAATAAACTTTATCTGATCCTCCAGCTAAAGATAATTTTCCTCACATTTTGTCACGTGTGTGTGCACCACTGCTTGAGGACACAAAGGCTGCTTCGTGCTGGCTTTCCACATGCTGTCTGGAAGCTGCTGTCAGGACAAATCGTAGGGAGGCATGAGGGAGGGACTGGAGTGTGTGCCTTTGAACTGACCAACCAGAAGTACGCAGTGATTGTTCATAGAAACTTCTATGTTAGGAGCATTCATGAAAGCTCATGGTGTATGCATTCAGGGGCAGGACTATGATTTGAGTTTTGTTGCTCCACCAAGGAAGGAATATAGGGGGTAGGCTTAGACAGGACTTTATAGTTCTTAATGTTCATGAGACTTTGGCATGTGTTATCAAGGGAATTTGTGGAATCTCCTGCTTGAATGTTTTGGGGACTTGGATTACTAGCTCCGTATCAGCAGCATGTAAAGCACCATCCCAAGCTGAAAAGCCAGGGAGAACTTTGTGAGTTGGCCTTCCATGTACCTTCCCCAAGGAAAGATTTTGTGCATTTTGATCTTGACTTACTGGGGGGTTTGCCAAGGCAATTGAAGATAAAAAGAGAAACAAAAAACCTCTCACCTTTTGCCAAATATTGAAGTGTCTGTCCTGTTCCAGGGTACTCTAGATTCTTTTTGTAATATCAAATTAAATGCATCTTTTGTAGGCAGACTTTGTATTAGTTGAGATCAGCTAATTCTGTTACTGTTGGTTTTGGATAACCGAAGCTCTTCTGTTTATCACAGCAAGAATAGCAGTAGGTTTACCTCCCTGTCGCAGTGTTAGGTGGCATTCCTTAGGTCGAGTCTCAGTATACTTGTTCTTGTGATTTGTTTAGTCGTTCAGTCATTTTCAAGGCTTATATTAAAGGAACACCAGAATCTTCAAGCCAGTGCATTAGATAGTTAACAGGTGGGAGCATGGACACTACAGGATTGGGTTAGAGAATCTAGGGCACCTGATTGTCATATTAGAAGGCAGTCCTCCATTTCCATGGTTCACTCCATACTCGTGGAGTGCTCCCATGGGTCCTTGCGCATACCACTCCCTGCCCCCAACGTTGAGCAGGCTGCGTAGGCGTGGAGCTACTACCTACGTGTAGGCGTGGGTGCAGGCTGTTTGCATTTGAAGGCTGGCCATGCCCTCGGCCAGCTGTGCTACCTAGGGCCAGTTACTTAGCTTTCCATACTGTAGTCTCCTCATCTGTAAAATGGAAATAACTAAAATACCTGACTCAAAAGGTTGTTGTGAGGATTAAATGGAAAGCCTTGGGTGGAGGGCCTAGCATATATGAAGAGGTCAGGAAATGTTATTTTCATTATTTCTATCATAAGTAGTTTTTATCATTGTACAGCCAGAGCCCAGGCCAGTGCTTAGAATATAGATCCCATATTTATTGTGTGAATGAATGGTTCGTCTGAGTGTTCTATTTTTAAATATTGTTATCAGATTTTTTTAAAGGTAATTCAGTGCTCTTTGACTTTCCTTTCTTGATTTGGAACTTCTTGTTTTGAGATTTCCTTCCGACTGACTTCTGTTGTTTTTTCCAGTATGTAGTAGGTGCTGAGAACCTACTTATTTTGTGAGTAAATAAATTCTCTAATGCTTAGCATTGTATCTGAGCTGGATTCTTGGACAGTGAACAAAAAGAAAGTAGAGAAGAGTCGATTGAGTCCAGGCAGCACAGAACCCAGCGGAGAACTCTGGACTTTGCATGGTGTCCTCTCGGGGGGTCAGGTTCTCTAGGGGACGTTCTGTGTGTGCGTGTTTGTGGAGAGGTGTCACGTGGAACTTGGTAGTAGTTTCCTAAATGGAAGCCTACAGAGTGACTGGATAGCTGTGGATTTCCATTGCTGTCGTCATGGTATGCTCTTCCTGAAGAGGCCAGGAGTCGTGGGGATGTCGATGCTGCCCGGATGCTTTGCGTGCAGCTGCTGATTTCACTCGGTCCTTGCGAGGCTCCATGTCCTCCGAGTGATGCAGTTGTTTTCTCAGAGAAACTGAGTAATTGTGAAGGCTGATGATTTTTGTCAGACCAAGAATTTTTTGTTTTCTGGTTAATTTATGGAAATGGTTCTTGTTATTTGTAGGTATTGATGTCAAGAAAGGCCGAGGTCGATATATTGACACCTGTATGGTCATCTTTGCCCCCCGTTACCTGTTAGATAACAAATCATCTCACAAGCTTGCATTTGCACAAAGGGAATTTGCCAGGGGACAGGTAAGCAGTTTGCTTTTGAAGAATGACCAGTGCTTATTTGTTAGCATGGTGAACCAGGCATGGTGGTACTCCTGTAATCCTAGTGACTTGGGCCAGGGGTCAGGGGGTGATGGATGTGGGAGGATTGTAAGTTCAAAGCCAGCTTTGGCAATTTACGGAGGCCCTAAGCAACTTAGTGAGACCCTTTCTCAAAATAAAAAAATGAAAAAGGCTGGGGGATGTGGCTCAGTGATTAAGCATTCCTGGGTTCAATCCTTGGTATTAAAAAAAAAAATCATGGTGAGTTTTAATATCATGCTTATCTCCCATCCATCATGATTGTATGTTCTAGTGGGGTGCAGTGGCACATGCCTGTAATCCTAGTGACTTGGGAGGCCGAGGCAGGAGGATCACAAGTTTGAAGCCAGCCTTAGCAACTCAGTGAAACTGTGCCTAAATAAAAAGCACTGGGGATATAGCGCAGTAGTAAAGCATCCTTGAATCAATTCCTAGTACAAACAAAAAAAAGAGACAGTTTTGTGATGTGAATAACCCAAATGGCTCTGGTAGAGGGTGAGGCTCAGAGTACCTGGCCACTCAGGAAACATTTGTGTTTTACTGGCAAAATATTGGGCTGGACTGACCTGTTGACTAAAGCCAGTGATCTTCTGTGTCTTAGGGAACAGCCAATCCTGAAGGTTACATCTCCACCCTTCCTGGCTCCAGTGTGGTGTTCCACTGGCCTCGCAATGACTATGATCAGCTCTTGTGTGTCAGGTTGATGGACATTCCCAATTGTATTTGGTCTGGAGGCTTTGAAGTCAACAAGAATAATTCCTTCCATATCAATATGAGGTAAGTTTGAGCTTCCAAAGACAAAATGTGGACTTGTTGGAGGTGCAGTAGTATAGTCAGCCCACACCCCTCTTGGTGAAATGGACGCACATGTTTCTGGATCAGATAGTTCCCAGAGCTCTGGGAGGTGTGAGGGAGCATTTGATGGGATAAGCCTGTCATGGAGAGTGCTGTGGTCACCAACCACAGGCAACTCTGAGCCCAGAGAATGGTTCCTCTGAAAATTCTGTCCGCAGTTAGATGGTTACATTGATGATAGGTGCTTTTGTCTGTTCTTACACATTCACACGTTCTTCTGTCATTTGCTATTGTTCCATTAAATCATCTGCCCAACCTGGTGATCCTCAGCTCCTCGTTGAGAAAAATCAACCAGATTTGCCCTCGAGTAGCCTACAATGACTTGATCTTTCTGCCCGATCTCAGCAAACACTTTTTTTTAAAAAACTTTTTTTTTTTAGTTGTAGAAGGGCACAATACTTTTATTTATTTATTTTTATTTGGTGTTGAGGATCAAACCCAGTGCCTCTCACGTGCTAGGCAAGAGCTCTACCACTGAACTACAGCCCTAGCCCCAAATGCTTTAAAAAATATATACATTAAAAATTTTTTTCTTGGGCTGGGGTTGTGGCTCAGTGGTAGCGTGCTCGCCTAGCATGTGTGAGGCACTGGGTTTGATCCTCAGCATCACATATAAATAAATGAATAAAATAAAGATCCATCAACAACTAAAAAAAAAATTTAAAAAAAAAAATTTTTTTTTCTTGGGACAGGAGGGTCTTGCTGTGTTATTCAGCTTGGCCTCAAACTCCTGGGCTCAAATAATCCTGCCACAGCCTCCCAAGTAACTGGGACTGCAGGTGCATACCACTTTACCCAGTTGAAGTAGAGTTTAATTGCCATAAAAAAAAAGCCACTGGGATTACAGGCATGTGCCATCGTGCCTGGCTCCTTATTTCTCTTTTTTTGTGACTGGCTTATTTCAGTTAGCATAACACCTCAGTGTCAGAATTTCCTTTATTTTTCAGGCTGAATAATCTTTGCTTGTACGTCTGTCCTGCATTTTGGTTATCCATCCCTCTATTGATAGACGTTTGGGTTCTTCCATCTTTTGGCTGTCATGGCCTTTGCTCTTATGAATGTGGATATGCAAATACCTGTTCAGTAGCGGGGTGCTGTGTTGCACACCTATGATCCTGGCCATTCAGTACTTTGAGGCACAAAGATTGAAACTTCAAGACTAGTCTCGGGCAACTTAACGAAACACCACATCTCAACAAAACAAAACAAGTAAAGCAAACAAACAAAATGTAGGGGCGTACCTGGGATGTAGCTATGGCAGAGTGCCCTGGGTTTGATTCCCAGTACGATGCACACGCGTACACAAAAGTAGCATCTATTTTGAGGTAGGGGATTTAGCTCAGTGGCAGAGTGCTTGCCTAGCTCACACAAGTCTTGGGCTTGTTCCTTAACAGTGGATAAAAGAGTGAGGAAGAAAACAAAGATCTGTTTAAGACCCTGCTTCAATTCTTACAGATGCAAACCTGGAAATTGAATTGTTGGGTCGTATGGTCCTTCCAGCTTCATTTTTTGGGGAACCTCATACTGTGCTCTGTGATAATTGGAGCATTTTACCCTCCTGCCAGCAGGGCACAGGGTTCTGATTTCTCCACAACCTCACTGACACATTATTTCCTGTGTTTTGGGGGTATCCATTCTGTTGGGGGTCTCGTTTTGTCTTTGTCATCCTGGGCATTGAACCCCAGGCTCATCCTTGCCAAACCCACGCTCTCCTACTGAAATCCAGCCCTCATCGTGTTTTTGACTCACTTTTCTCTAACGATTACAGATGTTGAGCATCTTTTCACGTACTTGTTGGCCATTTGTGTGTCTTTGGAGAAACATCCATGCATGTCCTGTGCCCTGTTTTGAATTGGACTGGTTGTTACATGTGGACGTCTTTGTTCTGGGTGTCCACATGGCCCTTTCGCTCTCTGGGCTGGGTTCTGTGATGCAGTTTGTACTTAGATGTAGCCAATGTGTCTATTTATACTTTTCTTGTCATACCCAGTACCGCAAAGCTTTGCCCCTTCATTTTCCCAGGAGTTTCATAATTTTGACTCTTGCCTTTGGTCTGACCCTGTTGGACTAATGTCTGTGCGTGGTGAGGTGAGGGCTTCCTGGCTCTGTGTGTGCAGAGTCCATTTCTACACAGAGGGGTCTTGTTACTCAGCTCCGTCCCCAGCCCTGCAAAAAGAATTAGACCTCTAACTTTGTTCTTCAAGATTGTTTTTCTATTCAGAATCCCTTGAGGTATATATATAAGTTATATGATAGATTTTTTCATTTTCTGGTAAAAAACAATGTGGTTAGGATGATCCTAGGGGTTGTGTGAAGCCTACAGACTGTATTGGGGAATACTGACACGGTAACAATATGTTTCTGTTCGCCAGCTGGCTGTTGTTCCATGTATTTGTGTCTAACTTACTTCATCAAATCCTTTTTTTTAAAAAATGTTTTAGTTGTCAATGGATCTTTATTTTTTTATTTATTTATATGTGGTGCTGAGAATCGAACCCAGTGCCTCACACATGCTAGGCAAGTGCTCTACCACTGAGCCACAACCTCAGCCTCATCAAATGCTTTTGAAGCTAAAAATATGAAATCAGTGCTATTTGAACACATTCAGAAGCAAAATTCAATCTTTTATGCTTTCCGGTTAGTTCTGTACTGAGAACACCACTGTAAAGGAACAGAAATATGAATAATTCAACAGTAGATGATTCAAAAGAGTATCTGTATGTTCGACTTGTCCACGCTCCGTGGACTCGATGGAGGGCCATTCCCACTTACACTTTGCCCGGCCCTTAGTGAGAACTGCATCTGGGGACTGTGCTTTGCCAGCTGGGCTCCTGGAGTTTGCTGGGTGTTGAGCGGTTACTTGAGAGGGAGCCAAGTGTGTAGGGCTTACATGCCTTCAACTGTACTTCACCCAGAAGTTTGTTGGTACAAGATGTTCCAAAGGAGATTTCATTTGGGGAAGGCGGATAAAAAGGTAGGCGATTCCAAAGCTGCAGCCACCATTGTCCTGCATCCTGCCTGGGTGGAGGCAGCCCAGACCTGTCATGGGACAATGGGAAGCCAGTCTGGAATTAAGCAGTGAAGTTACTCATGGTTGCTTGGAAAAAGGGGAGGAGGAGAAGTGACTTGTGTATCTTTTCTTAATCCTTTAAAAATGGTTGTAGTGTGTGTAGTTTTAGACTCCTGACAGCAGGCCTGTGCGTCTGTTTCTTTCACTCTCCTCAACATTTCATTTGGAAACAATTTAGACCGTAGGAAAGTTACAAGAGTAGAACAGTGAACTTCCTCATATCTTACCTAGATCCACTGGTTTTCAACCTTTGGCTCTATTCCACCGCCCCGCCTGCCTGCCTCCCATGGTCCCCCTCTCCCTCCGTGTGAGTATACATTTTTCATTTCTGAACCACTTGAAAGTGAATTGAAGTCATTGTGACAATCCAGCCATCAAAATTCCAGCACTTACTACCTAAAAGCAAGGACATTTTTTTCTAAATAAATATAATGCTGTTGTTACATATGGGTGACATTTAATATTGATAGGACATATTCCGATAGTCTCCGTAGGCTGAATGAACGGCTGCGATGTCCTTACAGTAGTCCCTTTCCCCCATGTCAGATGTAGTCAATGGTCATTTATCTTGCTTGGCTGACATATTCTCCTAAATCCTTTAATCTGGAGTAGCCCCACTTTTCCCTTTATGTCTTTATTGATATTGACAGTTTTGAAGATTCCTTATAGAATTCTCCTGTTCTCTGCATTTGGATAATATTTCCCTGTATGTAAATTGGGGTCCAACATTTTTGGTGATAGCACCACCTGTGTGAGGGGTGTTTCCCTCACGTCACACCACCTCAGGAGGCCTCGAACACATGGTCCTGTTACTAGTATTGTTAAGCTTGGTCGTTGCTTGCTTAAGCTTGTGTCTGCCTGGTCTCTGACATAGTTACCTTTTCTTTTCTGTAAAGGAGAGTATTCCTGGGGAATCATTTAAGACTGAATACCCTATTTCCCAAGAACCTTTCACTCAGATGTTTGATGTTTCTTACCTAAATCAGTTATTTTATCGGTGCTCATAAAGTGGTGATTTTTTTTCTGATTTTCTCATTTCTTCATCTGTCAGTTGAGAGTCTTATGTAAAGATGTGTTCCTACGCCCTCCAGTGATATGTCTAAATGTGAATGTCACACAGATGCACACACAAGCATTATGTACACGCCCTTCTTTTCAGCTCTTCTTTTTTTTTTTGGTACTGGAGATTGAACTCAGGTACTTGACCACTGAGCCACATCCCCAGCCCTGTTTTGTGTTTTATGTAGAGACAGGGTCTCACTGAGTTGCTTAGCGCCTCGCCATTGCTGAGGCTGGCTTTGAACTCGCGATTCTCCTGTCTCAGCCTCCCTAAGTGCTGGGATTACAGGCTTGCGCCACCGCGCCCGACTTTTTCAGCTCTTCTTTACAGAGGAATATCCCTTAATAAATGTTGAAGAAATAAGAGCATTAGAAAATCACCACTTTGTGCTTGTTATCATTTCTGCTTCTTTAGTATGATGGAGGAGCGTGCTGTTGGCCAGTAGTAGTCATGGTGCAGCATGAGAAGAAAGTGACCGCAGCTTCTCTCTTTTATTGATTGAGCCTTTTGTGTTTCCTTCCTTGCAGGGACACCCTGGGAAAATGTTTCTTCCTGCGAGTGGAAATCACCCTCCGAGGAGCCACATATAGAATCTCCTTCAGTGACACAGATCAGTTACCCCCTCCTTTCCGAATTGACAACTTTTCTAAGGTACCAAGTGGAACTGAGAGCTGATGGGGCTGCTTCTCATGCAGGAGGGTGGAGTGTACACTGCCTTTAAGACAGTGGTACAGCACATGCCACGGCAGCTGCACACGCAGGCTCTCCACGGCTCCTCAGCCCTGGTTGTCCTTAGCATTGGGAGGTGGTGTCTGCTGGTCATTTGGACTGCTGAGCAGCCTTGTCCAGGCAGAAGTAACCTTTTAACTCCCCATACTTATTTTGATTAGAGCATTTGGTTGTTGCGACATGTACTATAGACATTCCGTCCAGGCAGAGAAAGGAATCAGGTGTCCAGATGGCCAGCAACAGTGGAATGGACACTTCTATGGTGCTTAGTTATGGGACATTTTTATTACTCTTACAAGCAAAGCCAAAATGAAAATCATTGGTTTCTATTTTAAATTGCTCCTGTGAATAAGTGTCTTATAATATGTGACTTTCTATAACCAGATTCCTAAATTCTTATTCCCTTGTGTGTGTATCACAGGAGGGTGAGGAGAAAAGAAGCCCTTGGAAGGATAGGATTGCTTCCTCTAGATATTTTGGCAGAGGTTCTTTTTTAGCTGAGAGTACTGGGGATTGAACCCAGGGGTGCCTATCCACTGAGCCACATCTCCAGCCCTTTTTGGTACTATATTTAGAGGCAGGTTCTCACTGAGTTGCTTAGGGCTTCACTGAGCTGCTGAGGCTGGCTTTGAACTCACGATCCTTCTGCGTCAGCCTCCTGAGCCACTGGGATTACAGGCCTGCACTCCTGCAGCCAGCTTGGCAAAGCTTCATAAAGCTCTCCATCCAGTGGGCTGTAGCCCTAGTCTGTCAGTTAGTGGGCCTTTTGAGTTTGTGAGGTGATTAGGAAAGCGTTGGAGCAGGTGCGATGACAGGCCTCTGTGGCTTGTCCCCGTGAGCCAGTCGTGGGGAAGGATCTGGAGCTGAAACCTCTGAAGCGCTTACGCCCTTTCCGGTAACGCCGCTCTGAGTGAAGTTCCTCTTGTCCTCTGCGTTCATTGCTCTAGGTCCCCGTTGTCTTCACGCAGCATGGCGTGGCTGAGCCCAGGCTCCGAACTGAAGTGAAGCCCATGACGTCACTGGACTACGCCTGGGACGAGCCCACCCTGCCGCCATTTATCACGCTGACTGTGAAGGGGGCCGGCTCCTCGGAGATGAGCTGCAACATGAACGACTTCCAGGATAGCCGACAGCTTTATTATGAAAACTTCATTTACATCGCTGCTACACATACGTTCTCTGGGTAATTCTGGGTTAAATTGCTGTTCTTGAAAAGCAGGAGGTTCTAATTATTTACTGGTTTTAAATTTTAAGCAGTTTCTGGGGAGACCAAAGGGCAGAGAAAGATTCCTTCCTACTTTATCAAATCCTAGGCTCAGGATCTAGCTTGAGAGGTCGTTTAGTCTAAATCCTTGTCTTTCAATTAGCTTAAAATTTATCCCAGAGGCACGGCTCTTCTCTTTTTAAAGCTCTCTCCCGTCAATCCATCCCAGTACTTAACAGCTGCTCCCGTGAGTTGTTGTTCTTTTATCTTAAATTCTTCTTGTACCAAAGAATTATATTATATGTATTTCTTAAACTTTCTTCTACTTATTAGTCTGTTTGCCTCTTTCTTCCTTTTTAAAAATATTTTTGGTACTGGGTATTGAACTCAGTCAAACCATATCATCAGTCCTTTTTTTTTTTGGTACCAGGGATTGAACTCAGGGGCACTCGACCACTGAGCCACATCCCCAGCCCTATTTTGTGTTGTATGTAGAGACAGGGTCTCACTGAGTTGCTTAGCGCCTCGCCCTTGCTGAGGCTGGCTTTGAACTTGTGATCCTCCTGTCTCAGCCTCCCTAAATGCTGGGGTTACAGGCTTGCGCCACCGCGCCCAGCTACATCATCAGTCCTTTTTGTTTTTATTTTGAGACAGAGTTTCACTAAGTTGCTGAGGCTGGTCTTGAATGTGCGATACTCCTGCCTCAGTCTCCTTAGTTGCTGGGATTATAATAGATGTTTTCCTTTTTGTTTAATTGAAACTGACCAATCTTCATAACTGTTTGTCTTGATTCTGACTCCCCTCCCTACTGAGAATGCTGCGTCTGCAGACACTTAACAGTCTCAGTGCTCACTGAGAGCCAGCTGTGGTAGCTAAGCTTCACAGTAATTCCAGTTGCCTTAGAATTATAATCTTAACTGTTTGAATAGTTGTATTTAGAAAACTCAGGTGAAGAATATCAAGCTTATTCCAATTCTGCTATTAATTGGCACTTACAAGATTCAGAGCACTGGCTTTGCAAAAAGTAGTCATTCTGCCAAGGTGTAACTGTGCTGAAGGTACAGGGCCACTTTTAAGGTTAATCTGTGAAGAAATGGGAAGTAGCTGAATCTTTAACATTATAAATGTAATAACTTGAATAGACCATTGAAAGTCATATTCCTTTCCAAAATGTTCTGCATGATTTTGCTTCAGAATGAGATTCTTATAGGTGCCTGGGGCTCACAGAACCATTTCTGTATCTTTGTATCTGCCTGGAGGTCAGTCTAGCTGTGGATGGAATTTGCAGTGAAGAGTGAGCTCCTTTCCTTTGTGTATTGCTGGTCCCTTTAGTAACCATGGTGCTGAGGCGTCTGTCTTGTTATAATTGAGCCAGTGATGTTTGTTTGCTTGTTGTTTGTTTCTTTTTAAAGATTATGGCACTTGACATTGTGACCTGCTTAAGGGTTAGTGCCTGAAAAACCAGTTCTAAATCTGGTTGCTAGGCGTGTTTTCCTTTCTGTTCTGTAAATTCCAGTAGCTACTAAGCTCCTTAATGGAAGAGTCCGGTGGAGGATAATGAGCACTGTGGATTGAGTGACATGGAGCAGATAAAAAAGAAGCGCCCGGGATCCTGGTATGCGGTCTTATAGCAGAATTCCAATATCTTGGTTTGCTAGGTGGTTGAGCCATTCTTGGGAGCATCTTTGACACTATTTCTTTGCATTCTTGGAGGGAACTAACAATGGAGGAAATGACTCCATTTGTTTTTGTAATTCTGTTTTCATTGAGCCAAAATTTACGTAATACAAAATTAGCCATTTTGAGGTGAACATTTCAGTGGCATTTAATACATTTTTGATGTTTGACTGTCACTTCTGAAGAAAACCCAGAACCACCCATCAGTGCCTCCTCACTCCTCCTCTTCTCGGACCTTGACAACCTCTAGTCTGCTTTCTGTCTCTGGGTTTACCTCTTCTAGATACTTCACATAAATGAGGTCACACAGGTGACCTTTTGTGGCTGGCTTCTTTCACGTAGCTTGTTTTTGAGGTTCAGCTACTTTGTGGTGTGTACGAGTACTTCATTCTTTTTATGAAAAATGTTTAGTACTTCTGTGGCTGTGTGTGTGTGTGTGTGTGTGTGTGTGTGTGTGTGTGTCTGCTGATGAGCATTTGGGTCGTCTCTGCCTCTTGGCTCTCGTGAACAGTGCTGTTTTGTGAACATGCCAGTTCATGTCTTTGTTTGATTTCCTACTTGTAATTCTTTCATGTTAGTACCTAGGAGTGGACTTGCTGTGTTGATATGTTTTTTGGTACTGGGGATTGAACCCAGAGGGGCTTAACCTCTGAGCCACACATCCCCAGCCCATTTTATTTTTTAGAGGCAGGGACTCACTAGGTTGCTTTTGTGAGTGTGGATGCTGGATTGATGGAGTGAAGACTAGTTAGCATGTGTTTTTAGCAATGTTGCTGAGGTTGGCCTTGAACCTGCAATCCTCCTGCCTCAGCCTCCCTAGCTGCTGTGATTACAGGCATGTGTCAATGCCTCTGGCTGTGTTTAACTTTTTGAGGAATTGCCCCACTGTTGTCCAGTGCCGGACCATCATGCATTCCCACCAGCAGGGTGCGAGGGCAAGGTTCTGGTTTCTCCACCTCCTCTCCAACACATTAGTGCTGTTTATTTATTTTTTCTTTGTGTTCTGCCCATTCTGCTGGGTATGAAGTGGCATCTCATTATAGTTTTGATTTGTGTTAGTTTTCTTTTTGATTAACATGTATTTGTTGTACATTTTAAAATAACTAATAGTGTCTCTCCTCTTCTCATGTGCTTAGTAGCGATTTGGAGAAATACCCATTCAGATCCTTTTGCTCATCTTAAAATTGAAGTATTTGTCTTTTCTTTTTGTAAATATGATACCAGTCCCTTATCAGATACATGATGTGCAGATGTTTCTCCCATTCTCTGAGCTATCTTTTGACTTTTTGAAGGTATCCTTTGTAGGACAGTAGTTTTTCAACTTGGTGAAATCTTATCTGTTTTTTTTTTTTCCTTTTTTTCACTTATAGTTGGGTGTCTTGAAGACTAATTTTTTAACTCTGAATCTATCCGTACCTTTTGTGATAATGGGGATTAATGGAAATAGGCAAATAATCTAAATAAAATCTCCTCCAGGCACCCCACAGAGGAGCTAGGCTGCAAAATTCCATAAAGCTTAGGATTTTTCAGCCACAGAGGAACACAGGAGCATTGATTTGGAAGGTAGTGGTTCTGGACCCACTGGTTTCTCTTCGTCCCAAAGGGACACGTGGTTTCTTGCTGAGACTGGGAGATGCCGTGATGCTGATGGCGATGCTGAGGTTCTGTTGGCAGAGGAGGGTAGTTGTTGGTCCCCAGGACGTCGATCTTGGTTTTTGTTTTTTTGCTTTCTTTTTTTCTTTTGCCTGCAAATATATATAGTCACCCTTTATGCCTGAATTTTAAGCCACTAAAATTACCATAGGCAGGATAAACATCAGTGTATTTCTTCTTACAAATGAATCCTTGACCGGTGCAGGAAAAAATGTAGCCCTAATACCTCTTTTTTTTTTTTTTCTGGGTACCAGGGATCGAACTCAGGGGCACTCGACCACTGAGCCACATCCCCAGCCCTGTTTTGTGTTCTATGTAGAGACAGGGTCTCACTGAGTTGCTTAGTGCCTTGCCCTTGCTGAGGCTGGCTTTGAACTCGTGATCCTCCTATCTCAGCCTCCCAAAGTGCTGGGGTTACAGGCATGCGCCACTGCGCCTGGCTACCCTAATCCTTCTTATTAAGCAGACTTTTTCTTCTGTGCTTAAATGTTGTTTAACCAGAGGTCTCACTCGTTAGCTCAGGACGACTTGAAGGCATGTGCGCACGCATGCGTACTCATTGATTTAACTCTAGTTTGCAGGAGGGGACAGGAAGGCCTGGCTCTTCCAACAAGGCTGTCACCTGTGCAGAGCTCGTCTTGGATGTCTCTCCAAAGACGCAGAGAGTCATCTTAAAGAAGAAGGTAAGCGCTCAGGCCCTGGGGTTTAAAATGAAGGGTTTATAGCACAAGAAGGCGCTCGGCTCAGCTGGTCCAGAGTGTGTGTGACAGATGAGGAAATGGAAAGCTGGGCTGAGAACCTTGCTCAAGGCAGGGAACAGGGAGTCCCAAGGGCTCCAGTTCAGTGTCCCCACTGTGTTGTGACACACACTGTAGGAATTCCAAGCCTCTCACATTTAGCGTTGTTTTGGAGTACTTAATCCTTGAATTTGTGGTTTGTTTTTTTCATTATTTATGTTTCTGTTGTAACACTTCACTAATTTTAAACTGAATTTTTAAAAAAATTATACTGACAAAATTTCCCCTTTCATATGCTCTCTGGTAAGTCAGCATAAAAAGAGATGCATCAGTTTGATGTTCTTTTCAAGTTAGTTTAGTTAGATGTTTAAGCTGATGGACCTTGATTGAGAGTGAAAGGCAGTAAAATTTGACCAGAGTATCTAAATGGCAGAGGGGCTGTTGTCAGTTGTTAAAGATGACTGAAGTCGAGGAGCACAGAGGTGCAGAAGCCACACTCTGGAGAGGAAGGCCACCAGGTGTCCCACTTGAAACCCATGGAGCTGTGCGATGTGTTCCCAAAGGTTTTGCATAACTTAAGTCCTATAGTTAGAAAGGCCCCTGACAGAGGAGGTCTGCTTACTGTGAAGTGGCGCCACAGGCCAGAACCAAGCTCGTTCACCATTGATCTGGCTTGGAGGTTATGTAGCTCTTAACAGATTTTTTTTATTGTAGGGGCCACTTCACCCGGGTGACCCAGCACACACCCAGCCCCTGTGGACTTCTGCCTTCCTCAGTCCCTTCTAAAAGTTTCGGGACTAAATTGTTCGGGAGAGGGGAGGGGAACTGGAAGAACAACCATGCATCTCAGGTTTTTAAGTGGAAATAGCGAAGGTTTCTGGCTTTCGGTGAGCATGTGCACCAGGCCAGGCATAGAGGAGCCCTTTTGTGAGAACTTGACCTCACCTGGTCATTGTGCTTTGGTTCATGACTTGCAGCACCTGTGGGGTACTGGAGGTGCTTTCCTGTGGTGATCTGGTGCCGTGGATAGTGAGCAGAGGCAGGCCCCGGGAGGGGAGATGGGAGTGCTGTGTACCCATTTCCTCGTAGACACGCAAGGCGGCAGCCCCCTGTAGGAAGCCCTGGTACCTTTCTAGGATTGAGTCCTGGCTCATCCAGTAAAAGACAGGTGATGCTTTGTATTTCCCATTTCTTTCTAACCACTTTTCTGTTGACCTCCCATGTGTATAAAAAGGATCAACTTGGATAATGTACATAAAGTACTGTCTCAAGAGATGTGATGAGAACAGTGTCAGAAACATTTACAGAGGCCGTACCCCGTATGATGGGGCTTAATTTCCTTCTTTGACAGATCAGGAAACAGAGGTTCTAAGAGATTAGGTAACTAAGAGATTAGAGCAACTTGTCCAAGGTTGCTCAGTTCATAAATGGTGCAGCTGAGACTCAAACCCTGGCATCTGGACACCGGCACAAGCCCTACACACAAGCTTCTACTTTGTAGAATGTAGAATGCAAGAGCAGCCTTTCCGGCACGCGTGGGTGTGCGAGTGAGTCTGTAGGACCCAAGCACCTGTTGCTCTGGGAGCTCCTCACTAGCAGGAGTATATGTGGTCTTGACATTGTGGCTGGAGTAGAGGTGTTACTGGGTGTGTTAGAGGCGACAGAGAAGAGCTGTTAAGCCTCCGGCTCTGGCGTGAGGCTGTGGAGACTCTGGTCCTGGCCCTGCCACCTATTAGTTATATGACCCGGGGTAGTCACTTCATCTCCCTGAGCCTTAACTTCCTCATCTATAATAAGGACAGTAATGGCAAACACTTCTTTGGATATTTTTCAAGATCAAATGTGCTATTGCATGAAAGTCCCTCAAACCAATACCTGGCACATAGTAAAGTCTCAGTAAGTACTATTACTCCTAGTATAAATGGAAGTCTTTTCATGATTGAGCTGAAAACCTATTTTCTGTTTTAAATATTCCTAAGGAGAAATATTTAGAATGAACAGAAATCAACTCAATATAACCTTTGAATTCACCCAACTAGCATTTGAATGTAATCAGCTTGTAAAAATTGGAAATGATCAATATGGTGAGCTTCCTTCATGAACATTGGGGAGGGGTGGAGGACCTTTGGTAAATTCTGAGTGTCTGTAAGTTGTAAGGGTTACCAGTTACCAGATAAAAGAGTGTCTCATTCTTTACATACATAACTGGACTCTTCTCTGTGGTAGGGGCACCTGAGGGTCACTGTCTGGAACAGCAGTGGTCATGACAGCATAGCTCTGTAGACTTCCCAGACATTTGTTTCTAATTTTTTTTTAAGGAAAAGATATTAGGTCTATAAAAAGAATAAATTTTTAAAAATTTGCAGTATTTGTAATTTTTGTTGTTTGGTTTTAGGGTTTAGTGTATTTCATCCTAGGTGTGGCAGGAGATTAACAACAAAGTTTGAATTGAGCATTTGTATGATGTGAAAACGTCTTAGTCCAGTTCCGACCTGCAGACTTAGCCCTTGGAGGAAGTTCTCGAAGCGAGGAGCTATCTAGGGCTGTACACGATGCATGTGTCTGTCCTTGTGTGTATTTGCCCATTAGGAACCAGGAAAGCGCTCTCAGCTCTGGAGGATGACAGGAACAGGAATGCTGGCCCATGAAGGCTCTTCAGTTCCCCACAACCCCAACAAGCCCTTGGCCACTCGCTCCACCGAGGCCTCTGCTATCCTAGACATTGCTGGTCTCGCTGCAGTAACTGACAACAGGTGGTTTTCTTGATTTTATTTTCTTTTTTCAATGTGGTTTTGGGGATCGAACCCAGATCCTCACACTCCACACAGAGCTTCATCCACTGCCCCTCCAGGTAACCTCTGATCAAGCTCATTGCTTTCAACTTCAGACTCAGAGGAAATCTACAACACAAAATAGTTATGTGAACTCTTGTAATAATTTGTATTTTTGTATTTGCCTTTTCCTTCAGTGAGAGAGCCTATTAGCTTCCCAAACACGAGTATTGGACTTTTCATTTTATTTTTTTAATATGATAATACCCACACAGGTTAAGAAATACCAAATCATAAAAAGGATGTTATAAAAAGTGAATATTTCTTTCACCCAAACTTGTAGTCCACTTACTTTCTAGAAGTGAATACTTTTAAAAAAATCTTTTGTATAATTAGTAAGAGACTAACATGTGTTTTCATGAAGTCCCTGGATTCAAATCCACTTGTTAAGTTTGCATAAATTATTTTATTTGCCTATGCCTTAGCTTCTCCATGAAACAACATATTTGTTTTCAGCTGATATCTTATTTACATCTAAAAAGACTTAGAAGTTAAAACATAATGAATGGACTTAGAAATAACATGGGGGGCTGGGATTGTAGCTCAGCGGCAGAGCGCTTGCCTCGCATGCGTGAGGCCCTGGGTTCGATCCTCAGCACCACATACAAAGCAATAAAATAAAGACATTGGGTCCATCTACAGCTAAAAAAAAAAATTTAAAAAAAAAAAAAAGAAATAACATGGAAAAAGACTCTCAAGAAGATTTTAAGCATATTTAGCAGATAACACCCCCCCCCCCGCCCCCAATGCAACATGCTGGCTTGTCCTGCGAGAAAGCAGGAGGCTGAGAAATCGGGAGGCTGACGTGCGCGTCTCCAGGGCCTCATCCCTCACGCTCCACTTTGTTGCTTTCTGCACTGAGAGGCTCCTGCTGCCCTGTGGCTAAAGCTGGCTGCCCAGTAGCTTGGTGGAGGGTGCTGGAGGGAAGAAGAGCAGAGCCGCCCCTCATGTCTCCTCAGGCCAAATGCCACCGCCCATGGGTCTCACTACATTTCTCTCTGTCCAGATACGAGCCGCTGATGCTGAGAAAGCCTGACCGCAGGCGGAGCACGACTCAGACATGGAGTTTCCGAGAAGGAAAACTGACCTGTGGCTTGCATGGATTGGTTGTCCAGGTCAGCAGTCCTGATGCCCCTGTTGCAGCACACAGGGCTTGAGGCTTCCTTGACAGAGAGTCTCAATCAGGCTATACATGACCACTTGTTCAGTGGGAAAAACTAAATACAGGACAATGCGTATTCTGT
This sequence comes from Xerus rutilus, assembly GCA_028644305.1. Classification (NCBI taxonomy): domain Eukaryota; kingdom Metazoa; phylum Chordata; class Mammalia; order Rodentia; family Sciuridae; genus Xerus; species Xerus rutilus. The sequence continues at coordinate 7,692,546 of CM053400.1, forward strand.
TACTCTGTTTTGGTTAAAGGACAATCAAGAATTTTCATTGTGCACCTATGTGTACATGTGAGCTGTTCTTGAAGGTGATTCACAGCCATTGTGTCAAGAATGCCTGTCTGTGGGTGATCACCTTTTTCCTTGGTTTCTCTGGATTTTGTTTCTCTGCTATTAATTACCTATGTATTTTTTAAAAGAAGAAAAGAAAAATATTAACTACAACTCTACCACTGAGTTAGATGGGTTGGTTTTAGACCTGTGGAGTTAGTGTAGTAGTGACACGAGTCTTTGTACAGAGTTCTCGGAGACAGTGAGTCATCTGGGCTCCACATGCCCTTGATTCTGTTTATTCCTGCATTCTTAGTGGTGCCCAAATAAGCATTTAATTGTTGTAGCAAATGTCAGAATCAAGATTGCTAGACAATTTCCTGTGTACTCAACTCAGCCAGTCTATCCCATACTAAACTCCCAGGTACTTTGTAAGCAAATATATATTTGGAAAAAAGTTTAGATTTTCTGCCAGAGGATGCTTCAGGCTGGGAACAAGACCACAGATCTGAGATAAACAGATAGGAAGGTAGGTGCCGAGGAGGTTTGAGCATATAGCTGAACAACAGTGCGGCCGTGTGTGCAGTTCTCTTCCCACCTGGGGTTTTATCCAGGCAGTAAATACTTGAAGATCAGGCCCTTGTGGAGAACTGCTGGTAGGTGCCCAATAGCCATCAGGCTGTCCTTCCATCCAGGGACACTGTTGTCTAGGGCAGTGTGCACAACTGCAAGGAGCCTCCGACTGCTGTTTAGGGAGATTATTTTCTTTGTCTCCATCACCCTGTGCTCTTCCATCAAAGGCAAGCCGCCTGCTTACATAAAGTGCACATCTGGAATGGATTTATGATTTTCAATTAGCAATACAATTCAGACTTGTAGAAGCAAAGGCGGGGGTGGGGGGCTTGTTATAATTGGTGGGTTCTGGGTTGTACCCTGATTTTACTTTTAGTTTATTGCTAAAGTCCATGTAATTCCACTTCTTTTGAGTGCTTTCCTCCCCCAAATCCCATTTTGGTGTTTGTTGTTTCTCAAATCTATTTCATCATTTTCTGCTTGTGAGTGACCCCATAATAACAGTACTCAGCAGAGAAGAATGTGTTTTGGTTAGGGAAATGAGCTTGTTTCAATCTTATTATGTTGAATAAAGTAATTGAAGGCATTAAAGCCTTTTCTGACACTGTCTTCGTGAGGCTGTGTGCCCTTTCTAACCCACAGCAGCCTCCTCTGTGCTGACATCTATCCTGGAGACCCAGGTCAGGGTCTCCTTTTCATCACTCGGTATTTAAAAATTAACAAGGGGTCCAGATAGTCTCTGTATCTGTCTCCAGACTGCATTGCACTCTCTTGGGCTTGTCCTGTAGACTTGCATGTCATGTGGGGAACACGAAAAGAACCTGCTTTTCCTGAAGATCTCCGTGACTGGGCATTGGGTGACGTTCCCCATGCCATGTTACATTTTAGAAGAAGCACCAACTTTTGAACATCAGAGTTGGTTGTCCAGCCATAGGCCTATTTGGGAAGATTTTTAACTCTAGAATTTGCTTCTTCTTCTTTTTTTTTTTTTTAATATTTTTAAATTGTAGTTGGACACAATATCTTTATTTTGTTTATTTTTATGTGGTGCTGAGGATCGAACCCAGTGTCTCACACATGCAAGGCAAGTGCTCTACCACTGAGCTACAATCCCAGCCCCTAGAATTTGCTTCTTATTAGGAAGCTGAAGGATAGTAATTATTGTTTAATTTTTGTAACACAAGCCCTAATGAGAATACTCAAAGAAACAAAGCTAGGTATGGCTACTTTAAAAGTTATTTTTTAATGACTAGAAGTTATTGCAAGGCAGAATGAAACCAATCAACTCTATTTATGGAATTATCTCTTACTATATGCATATATTTCATTCCCCAAATTCATACAGCATAGCTTTCCTTCTTACTCACATAATCCTACCTTTTTTTTATTTTCTATTTTTCAGTTATACATGGACACAGTGTCTTTATTTTGTTTACTTATTTTTATGTGGTGCTGAGGATCGAACCCAGTGCCTCATGCGTGCGAGGCAAGCACTCTGCCACTGAACCACAACCTCAGCCCCATCACATAATCCTACTTTTATCTGTAAAGCTAAACAAATAGTAAATGCTTGGCTGTAGGTTGATCACGACCCTCACAAATTTGAGTTTTGTGACCTGTTTGAGATGGCGTGTTGAGTCATTAGGGCCTGTGCCTTTGCTTTTTCTTATGCTTTTCTATGTGTTTTAGGCCAAAGGAGGACTTTCTGGCTTGTTTGATGGAGCTGAAGTTGTTCTTGGTCCTGACACATCTATGGAGCTTTTGGGGCCAGTTCCACCTGAGCAACAATTCATTAACCAAAAAATGAGGCCTGGTTCTGGAGTGTTATCCATCAGAGTCATCCCAGACGGACCGACTAGAGCACTCCAGGTGATAATTATCATAGGACCTGACAGGAAACTCTTGTCCTCTTCCCCCACCCCCTGGTCAGTCCTTCAGCGAGTACTTATTGAACATATGACACTAGGTGCGAGACTGTGGTGTCTTTATCACTGTGAGATAGGGAGGACCCATGTTATAAATTGCTGTAAGAAATAAAGTAGAAGTAAAATATAACTGATATCTAAGTAATTGATGTATTGGGAGTTAACAGCAAAAAGCTACGAGTCCCCTGAGCACAGCTAGAGTGCTGTGCTATGCGAGGGTGGGAGTGGAGGGCGCACGGAAAGCATTTGTGTTCCTGGACTCGGAGCCTTGGGCATTGCTACGGGGAGAAGCCGTCCTTGAGCTGAGCATCCAGGGTTACTGTGGGGAGTTGCCAGAGGAGTAGGGGGTGGCAGGGTGGTGGGGGCGAGGGCGTTGCCCTAAGCAAGGAGGGTATTCATTCAGCATATGTGCTTACTGAGCAGCTGCTAGAACCAGTCAGAGATCTTTGCCACTGAACAAAGAGACACAATTCTCTGTCTTCAGAGTTTTCATTCTGGAGCGGGGGTAGACAATCAATGGGAAATAAGCATAAAAACTCCATTGTAAAATATTCGGGAAGTTGACTAGTGAAGGTCCACAGGTAAGGGAGTGGTCTTCAGTTCTTTTGGCACAGAGAATGTGGGGAGGAGCACGGCTGGGCAGAGCAGAGGCCAGATCATTCAGGGCCTTGGGGGCACTGACGGCTCAGTGGTTTTTCTAAAACAACAGGAGTCGGGGACTGGTGTGATCAGAAGTTATTTTAGATAACTCATTCTGTCTGCAATGTGGAGAGCAGTGGAGCAAAAACGCAGATAGAGAAATGTAATGTGGATAGGAGATGCCCTGGCCCGAGGTACGCAATTGGCAGGAGTGGGTAAGATGGGGACAGAGAAACACATGCTCAGGAAGCTGTTCAGAGTAGAGGGAGTCAGAGTCAGTGCCTGTGGGACCTGGGGAGAGGAAGGAGCCAGGACAGCCTCCCGAATTCCCCTTTAGGCCACAAGGAGGACAGTCATCCAGATCACCAAGAGATGAACGCAGAGCAGACTGTCGGGAAATGAGCAGTTAAGTCTGGGATTGTTAGTTAATGTCATTATATGTTGTCTACATGAAGATGTCCAAAAGTCATTGTAAATGTGGGTCTGACGCTCAAGGGAGAGACCTGTGCTGGAGACAGATTTCATTAGTACCAAATGTAATTAACAAACAAGGACCAAATATGCCGGAGCGTAACAGTGAGCTCCCTGAGATGGGACGTCGTAATTTGCACTCTCTGCCAGGGCACTTTAAAAGCAGCCTCCTCTTTGAGGGGAATGAGGGCAGTGGTCCCGAGGTCTGCACCCTGACTCCACTCATCATTGCAGACCACCTGCGATGTGAGATGCTCGGGTCTGCTGCTCTGCCAGCTGCCGGGGAGCCTAGGAAGCACACTTGCTTCATTATTGACACTGTCACCTCTAGCTGCTCTCTGGAAGCCATTGGCTTCCATAGGATTCTGGGGCGCAGTGACTGCTGGCCTCATGGTTGGCACGGATTAGGGCGGAAGTGTGAGCGCTCTTCCTCTGATGTTTATTTGACTTTAGATAACAGATTTCTGCCAGCGGAAAAGTGACCGCTCATCCTGTGAGGTGGATGAACTTCCTGTCACTGAACAAGAGCTGCAGAAACTAAGGAATCCAGATACAGAGCAGGAATTAGAAGTAAGTTTTAAATGCTTTACATTTATTTTCTCAACCATTGATTTTTAAGAGGTTTGCTGTGTGGTTTTGTTTTCTTCCTGCCCTACCTGAATTCTAAACGGAAGATTTGCCTCGCTGAGTGGACCTTTATCACAACATGAAGGTGGGACTCCAGTGTGGTGGCGAGCTCTGTGTGCTGACTGTGGGCTTCTAACACTTACGTGGAATCAGACTGTGAGAGGTGTTGTAAAGCAGAGTGACAACAAAGGAAGCAAAATGATTTGAATTTAACTAGGATTTATGGTAAAGAATAAGAAAAATTGAGTTGTTTTATTTTTTTCCTTTTTCTCTGGCTGACTCTGGCATCCTCCTTCCCCTCTCTTTGGTTGGGAATTGAGAAGAGAATAAAAAGTTTGAAAAGGAATTTGGATGGGGCTGGGCTGTAGCTCAGGGGTCGAGCGCTTGCCTAGCACGTGTGAGGCACTGGGTTTGATTCTCAGCACTGCATATAAATAAATAAAGTTCATTGACAACTAAAAAAGTATTAAAAATATATTTTAAAAAAAGGAATTTGGATGAAAATGAAAAAGCACACTTACTCGATACTTGTTCAGTTATCTTTTTAAACTCCAGTGCCTGTGTACAGCACTGTGTCCGACGTGATAGAAGTACCTGGAGGTAAGATCTGGCATCCGAGTAGGGAGAGAGGTTTGCAGTTATACTCCTGTGGTGCAGTGTCCTCAGTGTCCTCAGTGCTCTTGTGGAGGTGCCGTCACTTCCTTGTGGAGTTCTGGCTGGGTCGGGGAGGGCTTCTAGTGAGATGGCAGCACTTGAGCCAAGAGGGTGAATGACAGGACTGTCTCCAGAAGGGAGGTGGCAGGACTCTCTCACCTCTCCTCTGCTCGGAGGTGAAGAGTAAAGGGGTGTCAGGGCATTTGTTTCCTTGTACTCTTCTGGCGACCTTAGCCATGCTGACAATCAGTGGATCGTACTTTGATTTCCTTTCAGGTGCTTGTGAGGTTAGAAGGTGGAATTGGTGTGTCCTTAATCAATAAAGTCCCAGAAGAACTTGTCTTTGCAAGTCTTACAGGAATAAATGTCCACTACACACAGCTGGCGACCAGTCACATGCTTGAACTCAGCATACAGGACGTACAGGTAAGTGGAGACGTCCCAAAGTTGTCAGTCTTCTTGTTTTCTTGCCAAATACCCAAGCAGATTTAATAGTCAGTGTTCTAAAGACTTTACTGTTTCGGGGGAAATGTCTTATTGTGACCTACAAAAGAAATCATCCTGTGAAGTAGTCATGTTCACCTGTGTTTGTCTCACTGATTAATCTTTCTGTACAGCAGCATTCCAAATGTAGCTGGCTGCAGAAATAACTTAGATAACTCAGAGTGGCATGGAGGAACGTGACCCATGGTTTTCCATCTTACCAATAGAAAAAAGGAATAAAACTCATGTAACCATCACTTGGAGGAATTTTTGTTCGTCATAGGGAAAAAACAAGGTAACTGGACTTCTGCTTTCGGTCAAGGTGGAGTAACAGGAACTAGACTTACTCTCCTACCTGAAACAACCTCCAAATCCAAATAAAAGAAGGAGACAATAGCTTCAGGTCCCTGTCCATTAGACAACAAAGGACAGTGACCCCTGGGAAAGAAAAGAGGTGAGCTCTGGGGTTGCCTTCACTTACTGTAGCCTTAGAATGTTTCCTGGGGGTGGTGCTGGAGAAGATACTGGACAGAGCCCTGCAGAGTGGATGAGTCAAAGACGCACAACTGAGTGTCCAGAGATACCAGAGCTGCTAAGCTGATAGGACAGTGTGCATGGGAGGAGAGAGCCACACAGGAGGAGAACCCTGGAGAAGACGCAGGGTCCTCAAGTCAGCAGAATACTGGGCAGTGTGAGGAGAGCACTCGTCGAGAAGGACTAGAGGAGATGGCGTCTGCTGCACGCATAGGGGCTTGCTTCCACCAGCTGAGACCTCAGTGAGCTATTAGAAGAGAGCGAGCCAAGCCGAGGTGGAACACCGCTCTGGGCCTGCCTGGCAAGTCATGACAGGAAGCTCTGAAGGGGTCAGCCTGTTTCCCAAGAAAATTAACTGTATAACTGAACAAAGCTCAAGAAGATTTATTGGAACACAGAAATACCCAGCCCCCAGCAAGGTGAAAGTTACAGCCTGATGATCTTTCTGAAATTTCCAGCTGTGTAAAGGAGCAGGAAAGCACACTAAGAAATAAGAAAATGATCCTTCAGAACTGACCCAGAGCTAACACACAGAGTTTCCAGAAGACCAGTTAATGTAACTGCTGCTCTGTGTTCAAATAGTTAAGTAGAGACCTGGAAAATATTAAAAAGCTCAATTTTCTCGACATTAAAATGAAATGAGAATTGCACAAGCATGAAGGAGACCACATCCGGGAATTCCATATATGAGAATTCAAACCATTTAGGATCAAAATATTTGGAAAAAAAAATTACTCTTTACTGAATCAGTACAGACTTTCCACTGTCATTATTTCCCCATAACAATATTTGCATAGCATTTACATCATATGAGGTATTGTAAGTAATCTGGAGGTTACCTCAAGTTTATGAGGGGCTGTGTGTGGGTTATGCAAATACTGTAACAGTTGAGGGCATCCTTAGATTGGAGTATATGTAGGAGATTCTGAAACCAGTCTTCTGCCACAGCTGAGGGACAAAGTTGTACACCCCGGCACCTCATAACCAAGTCACTCAGCACCAATGAGGAGGCAGCTAGAGGGAAGAAGACACGCTGGGTGCAGAAGAGCAAAGATCAGGACGATCGCAGGCTTCTTGCCAGGAGCAGTGGAAATGAGATGTCATAAGAGGAAGGCCTGCGAGGAGCAGCCAGGTCAGTAGGCAGCGTCCTTAAGGTTCTGAAAGGAGGGGAACACTCCTGTCATTCTAGAATTATATGCCTTTCAAAAACAAGAGTGAAGTGAAGATGTTTTTAGACAAAAAAAGCTAAAAGAATGTATTATCAGCAGACCTGCAGCCCCTCAAAATGTTGAGGACATCATTCAGACAGTTGAAAAATGGCTCCAGGTGGAAATGTGACTCTGCACTGGTAAAGGACACCTGAAATGATAACTACGTGGGTAAAGGGTAATTTTTTTCTTATTTAACTTTCTTAAAGATGATTGTTAGACAAAAACAATGACACTTTCTGGATCCTGTGATATGTGTGAAGACAACAGCACGCGGGCTGGAGGGGAAGCGGGCGTGTTCCCAACACCTCACTGCACACGAGGCGTCGTGGCGTCGTGGCGTCGCTCGACTGTTGACTGATACATTAAAGATAAATTTTGTAAAGCCCAAGGTGACCACTAAAATATTGAAACAAAGAGTTACAAATAATCATCCAACAAAGGAGATAAAATGGGATAATAAAAGATAATTAATACAAGAGGGGCAGGTAACAGGGGAAAGGACCCATGGGAACAGAAAGCAAACAAGGCGGTAGGTGCAGACTCACAGCGTCAGGTAAGGGCGTAGAAGAATGATGAGCACCCCGTGAGAAGGCAGAGGTGGTCGGGTTGAAAGAGAAGCAAGGCCACTTACATGGAGCTACAAGAAACGCATCGACTGTGAAGGTACAAATAGATTAAAAGAGAAAAGGACAGAAAAGGTTCACCTTGTTCATACCAGTCATAAGGAAGTGAGAGTGGCTGAATTAGTATCAGGATGGATTTCAGAGTAAAGAATTTTCCTGAGGATAAAGAAGGCAGTTTCCACACAGTGAAGGAGTTAATCAGTCAAGAGGGCACTACAGATTTGAGCATTGATATACTTCCTCACAGAGCTTCAAAATACATGAAGTAAAAACTAAAAGAATCAGACAAACAGTTATAGACAAAGATTTCAGTACCACTTTCTGGATAATTAATATAATAATCAGAAAATCATCAAAGGTAATTGCTTAAACAGCACTGTCAACTAGCTAGACCAAACTGGCCTCATTCTGGACCATAAAACTATTCTCAAGATTCAAGCCATGGACAGTATATTCTCTGACCACAGTGGAAATTAGAGTAGAAATAACAGAAAGAAGATTGAGAAGATTCCCCCAAATATTGGAATTTGGAAACTAATGTACTTCTAAGTAACCCATAAATGAGATCAAAATAGAAGTTGGAAGGTACTTTGAGTTGAATGTTCACAGCCCCTGTCCTGGGTCTGGTCAGTGAGGCTGAGCAAGGGTAAGGAGCTACCACACTGAGCTCTGGTGGAAACCCAGGAGGCTCTCCAACAAGACTCAGCTGTTGGTTAAGAACCTGAACAAAAAGAAGAAACAATAAAGATCACAACAGAAATCAATGAACTAGCCTATATTGGCAATCACAGTATAGAAAATCTTTAAGAAGATCAATAAAATTAGTAAGCTGCTACCAAACCAGTCTAATAAGGAGAAAAAAGAAAAATGCGAATTACTGGCAGGTGCTGTGGCACACGCCTCTGTAATCTTAGCGACTTGAGAGGCTAAGGCAGGAAGATTACAAGTTCAAGGCCAGCCTTGACAATTTATTGAGACCCTCAGCAACTTAGCAAGGCCCTGTCTCAAGAAAACAAAAAGGACAGGATGTAGTTCAGTGGTAGAGAGCCTCAAGGTTCAGTCCCTAGTACCTGGGGAGAGGGGGTGGGTTAGAACACAAATTACCAATACCCAGAAGGAGAGAGAGAGAAGGCATACTAGACGAGCCAAATAATGGCTTTATTCTGAGTGAGGCCTTTGAGGGGCTGCCCTGTCTGTCCTGGTGGCTCCAGTGACTGCTCACTGCTGTCCCGTCAGTGATTGCCCAGCTGTTGCCTTCAGGGCTCCTGTGGACCTGGGAGACAGAAATGGGAATAGAGCAGTTGAGGGCCACAGGGCCTTCTGTTCTTACCTCCTTTTAGCTCATTTTCTTGTATAAATGCTCCTTGAATTATCACAAGCTTTGGATTAATTTTCAGAGTTCTAAAAAAAAGTTGATTTTAACAATTTTTGGCAGAGTTCCATTGCCATGTTGTCAGAACAACTCCTGCATCTCTTTGTAACATGGTAGTTGGAATCCTCCTTTCCAGCCTCCACCAAAGGTGAACTGTGTTCAGGAAACTGGCTCTGCTAGACATTTCCATGAGCAGGACCCACAGCCCTGCTGCAGGCTCCCACATGGCTTGCCGGCGCTCCTGGGTGCATGCAGTGACTGTCCCCAGGCCCAGCAGCTGCTGCTCCCTGAACACACGTGCCAAAACCCCTTCTCGGAAGAGTCCTTCACCACACGTCACACATCACAGATGACTCAAGCTAATCACATCCTGTTGTTTGAGGACAGATAGAAAGTTATTATCTTGCAGCTCTTTTTTCTTTGTCCTACTGTTTTGATTTTATGGAGAAGATCCTATTGCTAGTTATTTATATAAACTTTATAATTCTATTAAAAAAATTTTTAACCTGGGCATAGTGGCACATGGCACTAATCCCAGCTGTTCAGGAGGCTGAGACAGGAGGATCATATTTGAGGCAAGACCCTGTCCCAGAATAATTTTTTTTTGAGGACTGGGGATATAGCTCAGTGGTAGAGCACTTTCCTGGCGTGAGTGAGGACCTGGGCTCAATCCTAGGCACGACACACACACACACACTTTTAATTATAATAACTTGATCCTATGTGTGCTGGAAATCATAGGAATTAAGGAAATTTGAGGGCTTACTTTGGTGACAGGGCTATGAAAAAGAAAACTTCCTAATAGAAAATATATGATGTTCCATTATTAGGGTGCATTGAATCCGATTTGAAGAATGAAACTAGAATTGGTAATTCTCAGTATGCTTCGTACGGGCTAAGAAGTATTCTTTATCCAAAGTGCTTAGAAGCAGAAGTGTTTCAGATTTTGGAATATCTACATATAGATCATGACATTTCTTGGGGATGGGATGTGAGTCTAAACATGGAACTCATTTATGTTTTGTATATACCTTCTACGCGTAGCCTGAAGGTGATTTTACACAATATTCATTGAACGTTTCATGGCGTGGAATGCTCCACTTGTAATGGCACATTGGCACTCAAAAAGTTTTGGATATTGGAGCATTCTGAACTTTAGGTTTTCAGATTAGGGGTATTCACCCTGTATGTCCTTTCCCCAATCCCTGTATTTGGAGAAAGGACAAAGGAGAGGGCAGGATAGGTGAGCACATTATTGTCATTTCAGTTACCAGATGAGATAGGTATAGGTAATGGTTCCTTCACTGAGGAAGTTTTTCCTAAGCACCAGCTGTGTGTGAGGTGCTGTATGAGGCTCTGAGACACAGCTATGTCTAAGGACACGTAGCCTCTGCTTTCCTGGAGCTCACAGCAGGGAGGAAGTCAGCCAGTACTAAGCAATGAACAGTGACATCCTGTGACAGCTGCTGGGAAAGAGTGAAGAGGCAGGCTACTTGATGAGGTGGCCTGGGAAGGTCTTCCTGAGGACAGGAGAGCTGTGCTGGAACCTGGAGGAAGAGAGAAAGATGAAGCCACAGTGAGGCGCTAGGAGAGCCATCCAGAGACCTGAGGAGGGGGCTCAGCACATTTGAGAACAAGAGCCTGAGAACAAGAGCCAGGGGTGGGGTTGGAGAGTGGTAGCATCCGGATCCTGGGGCCTGAAGGCTGTGGCAGTGTTTGGTTTTATTCTAACAGTAAGCAAAGCCACTGAAGGGTGGAGAAGGAGGAGTTGGACTTGATTTATGCTTTAAAAGAAAATCACGGTGGCTGCTGTGTAGACAGCACTGTCGGGGCAAGGGTGGAGGTGGCGCAGGCGTTCTGCACTGCTTGCCTCTGTCCCAGTGGAGGGACGCAGCCCAGGTCCCAGCCCTGCTGCTGGAAGCCCTGCCAAGTCGCAGAAGGGTGAGGGTTGGGTGCCAGGGATTCTGCACTTTAACACCAGCTTCACTTACCAGCTGTGTGAATGTAAGCAGGTAATTTTACTGGTAGCAGCTTCTCTGAGCTTCTCTTTACCTGTTTGTAACATCAGAGGAATACTAGCTGCCACCTTTTGCATAGCAGAAGGCACATGGCAGTCAGTGGGCAGAGAGTACCTCATGACGGTCTCTCTCTCTCTCTCTAATATCTTTTCTTATACCTACCTACCTTTCTTCCTCTCTCTTCCTCTCTCTCTCTAATATCTTTTCTCCTTCCTTCCTTCCTCCCTCCCTCCCTTCCTCCTTCGTCTCTCTCTCTCTCTATCTTTCTTGGATCGAGCCCTGTGCCTCACACATGCTAGGTGAATGTTCTACCACTGAGCTGCTAATGTCTTTTTATTTTGAGACAGGATGTCCCTGAGTGCTTAGGGCCCCTCTAAGTTGCTGATGCTGGCTTTGAACTTTTGATTCTCCTGTCTCAGCCTCCTGAGCTGCTGGGATTACAGGCATGTGTCACCATGCCCTGCTTCTTGATGGTCTCTTATGGGGACCCAACAGATGCTCTGTTTTCCTGGCCCCAGAATCTTTGGTGTGAAACAGAAAGCAGATGTGGCTGCTTCTGTGTGGGACTCCTGATGTGCATAAATGTCCCAGTATAGCCATGTTCCTGTCGTAGTGTAGTGCTATTTGCTACTTCAGTGCTGTATTCCTCAGAAAGACGGTGACTTTAGAGGGAATTGTACTCTTTTGGTAGCTGCTTGAGCTCTTGGCTCTCTGATTTTAATTTCCTTCAAGGATTTTGGAGTCAGAGCGAAGCATCAACAGCGTAGTGGTTGGGGCATTGGCTTTGGGCGTGGGCACTGGTCTCAAGTTCTAGTTCTGTCATTGACCAGCTTAAGCGAGGGCCTCTGTCCTCTGTGTTTTCTGTGAAATGAGGTGAGTGTGCTTGAGGTTTTGGTAAGGATTGGGGCAGAGCCCTTAGTTGGGTAGCTGTGATGTCCTTGGCACTGTGTGATTTGATAGGACCCTGTGTGTGAGATGGCTGGCATGATGTGGGTGCCTAATGTTCTTTGAGCTTTTATTTTTATTTCTATAATTTTTCAAGTGGTCAAATAATAATTGTATGTATTACGCACAACATAATGTTTAAGTATGTATCTGTTCTGGGATGGCTAAACAAGCTCATCAGCACGGGCATTCTCTTAGGTGAGAAAACTTCAAGTCATTCTGGGACTGACGCGCTCACCCGTCAGACCTGGCCTCCTCCACCATACTATGAGTGTTCTGACTGGCCTTTGGCCAGAACTGCACCTTTCCATTTGCTGTTGAGGGTTGGACTGGCCAGTTCATTACTTGCTGAGTAACCTGCCTATTAGGAGGCACCACTCAAAGGTGGAAACGAAAACTGAGCATCCATCCGGTCTGTTTCTGTTTTGCTGCCTTTTCACGTCCCAGGTGGACAATCAGCTCATTGGTACCACTCAGCCCTTCATGCTCTACGTGACTCCCCTGAGCAACGAGAACGAGGTCATCGAGACTGGCCCTGCAGTGCAGGTCAACGCAGTGAAGTTCCCCAGTAAAAGTGCGCTGACCAACATCTACAAGGTGCGGGGAGCTGCGGGGAGCTGCGGGGAGCTCGAGGTGATGCCATGTGGGAGGGGATTTCCATCTCCGCCAAGCCTCAGAGCAGCAGTGCAGGCCGCATGCGGAAGCAGTCCTCCAGGGCTGAGCCGCGGTGGCCAGTGGGCTGGGCAGGGGGATGTGCAGAAACTCCTTTTCTTGGCACTTTATATTCTCAATTGTTTTCAGTGACCTTCCAGGTGAAAGTTTGATAGTATTGAATCCACAGGGTCCAGCATCTTCTTTCATCAGACTGAAATCTCTGTACGAATGTGTAGAATCTTCTAGATTAGTCAGATCTATCATCAAAAATAGAATAGTACAAAGATGCTAGAAAGGAGCTCCAAGGGATTGGACCTTAGTATACATGTCCTGTATCTAAGCTACCATGCTGTTTACGAAAAGCATGTAAGACTGTTCAAGAGTGAGAAATTGTCCCTTGCAGCAGTCCCCAAACTTAAGCTAGCTGCTGTAGCAGCAAACTGGAAAAGTGAGAGCCAAGTGAGACGTCGTTTCCCATCTTCCTGTTCTTCTGTCACCTGTGCCCATGAGACCAAGCCTGCCTGCAGCCCTCAGCCACAGCCAGTCATGCACTCCTTTTGCCAGCTGCTGTGTCCGAGCAGGCTCCCGTAAGGTCCACGTGGCACAGGGCATCTGAAGCTGCAATTGACTCACGAGCCCAGACGCCCTGGGAACCACTCAACAGGATGGTGAATTGATCCACTGAACATCTGGGGTTTTTGATTGATTGTTACAAAGTAAAGAGAGATAAGCCAGAAGTAATGTGGCACTTCTTAAACCACAAGGGTGTGGAAACCATGTCATGTCATTGGGCCTTTCTTTTTCTTTCCTTTTTTAAAATGAGACACGAGCTCGCTGTGTTGCCCAGGCCTGGTCTCTGGTGATCTTCCTGCCTCCCCCTCCCCTGTGGCTAGGAGACAACAGGTGCCACCCTGCCTGGCTTCCTAAGGCCTTCTTAAGGAAGCAAGTGTAGGTTCCCCTGTGTTCACTCTGTAAACCAGAATTTCTCTCTCCAGCATCTGATGGTCACAGCCCAGAGGTTCACAGTACAAATCGAGGAAAAACTACTACTCAAGCTGCTAAGTTTCTTTGGCTACGACCAGGCAGAATCAGGTAAAGTTAAATATCTTGTACTTCTATCTGTCATCAGCCCACAGATGGCATGTTTTAGTCTGTTTGTGAAAATAGGTGGCTCCTGGGTGCCAGCCAAGCTGTTTTCCACTTCATACCCTGAACTAGCAAGCAGGGGTTTGTCTCAACTGTTCCCTTTCATTGCTAGTTATCTGGGTTATGTCCATGAACTAGACAGCTACTGGAGGGTGTTGGTGTCCTGGGATATCCATGGTAAGCCACTGGGCAGCAGCACCCTGTTCCACTGTGCTTGGTATTTTTCGGTTCTTCTGCCCAAGGATAACAGAAACAATGTTGGTTATTTAGCAGACCACTGTGTCTCCTAACATTTGCTTATTGAGCAGACTTAGGGCCAAGAATCCAAAATCCCTTTGGCAATTTGGGCTTAGTTAAGGAAAAATTGGCTGGCCTCAATTCGTTGACTTTTGACATACGTACCCTTGTATCTTACCATAATTATGAAGGTTTCTAGTTACTTTAATCTCTTCTTTGGAGAAGGGAGTAAAATAAACTCTTGAAAAACAAATTCCCAGTAGTTCTGCCGAATAATTTAGCTGTTGTCTCTTTATGCTAGGTTTCATGTTCCAGTCATTTCTCCTGCTTGTAGGTGGATATTTCAGGGCTATATATACAGCTTAGAGAGATGCCAGTAATGCTCACTCAGCCTTTTGAAGCCTAAACTAAACATTGTGCTGGAAGAAATGGTAAAAAAGAGACTATGTGTCTGCCCCTGTTGACTTGAGGGGAAATGTCCCTGGGAGTGTGTACATATGTGTGCACCACGCAAGGGGAATATATTTGTTCTTTTTATACTGGTTTTAGAATCAAGCTTGAAGAGTATTTGAGATTGGCTGGGGATGTAGCTCAGTGGTAGAGAATGTGTTTAGTATGCTTGAGGCCCAGGGTTCAGTCCCCCACATCACAAAAAGGGGAAAAAAATGTTTGTGGTCAAGAGCAAGAATAGTCAGGGCTATTCAATGCTGTGTTTTCTACTTTGAGTTGGGGATCCAGTGTTTATTTGTATTCAATAGCGTCTTGAAAGCCTGCTGGCCAGGTATCCATTCTGTTTTGATACCGTCTTGAGAAGTTTTACTGTAAATTTGGTTGGTCATGCTTTTCTTATAAGTTGCTATAATGAGTTCCTTCCTTCCTTCCTTTCTTCGTCCCCCCTCCCTTTTTTTTTTTTTTTTTTTTTTTTTTTAATATTTTTTAGTTGTAGATGGACACAATGTCTTTATTTTATTGCTTTGTATGTGGTGCTGAGGATCGAACCCAGGGCCTCACGCATGCGAGGCAAGCGCTCTACCGCTGAGCCACAATCCCGGCCCCCCCCTCCCTTTTTCTCTTTCCTTCTTTGTTTCTTTTTTCTGTACTGGGGATTGAACCCAGGCATATCACTGAGCTACACTGCCAGCCCTTTTATTAAAATTTTTTATTTTGGTATTTGTATTATAAATTATGGCACTTTGATGAGAATTCGTGATAGAAAGTAAAAGACTGAAAATAGGTTTTGCCTTTGTTGTTATTAACAAAAACAACAAACGTTTGCTTAGAGTTACACCACACAGATCAATATCTAGTTGAAAAGCTTCAGTTTTTACCTTCTCAAAATTTATGACTTTGCTACAAAAGGCACTCAGTCATTTAAAAAAATTATTTTGAGAAAAGGTCTCACTAACTTGCTGAGGCTGGCCTTAAACTTGCGACCCTCCTACCTCAGTTTCCTAAGTCACCGGGACCACAGGTATGTGCCACTGTACCTAGCTGCTATAGTGAGTTTCCCAGCAGATATTGGGTCACAGATGGAGGCTTGTGAGAAGAACCCTCATCTGCCTTCACTGAGCACGTCCTGTCCTTTCAATGTGGCTGTTTCCCTAGTGCAGATTGGCTGGTCTCTGTTACAGTAGTATTTTTCTGTAAATAGAACTAATAATAGATCATACCATAAATCTGCTTGATCAGTAGATTTGTGTAGTCTCCCCAGTTTTCTTTTAAAGGCACCCGAAGATAAGGGGCAGCAGGCTGCCTCAGTGGATATGGGTATGGCATCAGGGTCAGAGAACGTATTGCTGTGGTTTAGCCCTTGTCAGTTTTTACTTGATGGGATAGCAGATTAAAAGCCTGCCTTATCCTATTTAAGTGAGCATCCGCCATTGCAGAGAGGGTGCTGCTTACGGCAATGCCGGCTGTTTATGCCTCAGCCCTGTTCTTTTTCAGGCATTCTGTTTCATTCAGATTCATTATTTAATTGGTGATATTGTTCATTTTGATTGAGTGTACAGCAAATTCTTATTTACATATCACATTTCGAAATAAATTCAGATAATCTTAATCATAGGTAATAACAATAATTGTAGAAAGCCTAGGCTCAGCAAACATACCTGTGACCTTTGACTTTCCCACCAGTATTATTTTCCCAAAGATGATATCTGCCAGATGACAAAGTCACAGGTTAAAATATTGAGATCGCTTCCTTTTTTGACAAACATGAATCAGATCTGCTTTTACAAAGAAATGCCATCAGGATACTGCATTCTGCATAAACTAAACTTAGAGATGTTTATATTTTGGGATGAATTTTTTCAAAAGCATACAAGTATTTGAAGCATGAAACTAAGGAGATTTTTAAAAAATTCTGCCTTTGCACCAGAAGTGGAAAAGTATGATGAAAACCTCCATGAAAAAACGGTTGAGCAGGGTGGAACACCGATTCGGTACTACTTTGAAAACCTCAAGATCAGCATCCCTCAGATCAAGCTGAGTGTGTTCACCTCCAACAAACTGCCATTGGACCTTAAGGTGAGCCAGCTCAGGACACCTTCTTGAGACTTTTCTGCGGGATAGGCGAATGTGTTTACTCTTTGCTTTTTCTGTCTGACATCATAGCAGGTATTTTTATGGGTTTTCTTTTTATAGATGGTTTATGGACTCATACGTATGTCTGTCTTCTTGTTTAATGGTTGAATGTGACTTTGCTGAAGATCAAGGAGTAACTGAAGAGAACACAGAGTGGTGTAAAAGCCCTCTGCTCTCTGTGTAGTTCCTGGCTTACCTCAGAGCGGTAGAAGCTCCTTTCTTTGAGGACTTGAGACGACCCAAAACCAAGACAAGACAATACCTTTTTTCTGTATCTAGGACCTGCTCACCCTCCTCTGAATATCCACCTCTCCTTGGGTGATTGTCACTAGGAATGTCTGCCCCCTTTGAGGAGGACTCAGCTGTATTCTCACTGGGATGCATCCGCACCCACCACTAACTACATCAAGGTAAAAGGCTCCTGCCAACCATCTTGATGTGTACTTGACAGATACAGCCTGAGCACCAGCTTCATTTTCAGCAATAAAATGCACTTTAAGTAAGGGAGAGGGTTAGGATTCAAAGCCCAGCCTAAGTGATTGGTCTTTATTTTTTCCTCCACTGTATTGGGCTGCTCCCTGGAATGTTAAGGAATCAGAGAATTTTAGGCCTGTGAGTCCTCAGTGATGTCCCTGCTTGATAGACAGGGAAATGGGGGTTGAAGCCTGCAGGCTGGGCGGTGATGGGAGTAGGAGTGGAACCAGGTGCACGTTAGGCAGTTGCGCCTTAGCTGGCAGCTCCGCCGCCTCCCTGCAGCTTGCACACGGCGGGCCTGGTTGGCCAGACCTCCCTCTTCCCACCAAACACCGGCTGAAACTGAAACGCCACTGCCTCGTGCTGCCTCCTCGGATAGTGTCGCAGTATCTGAGCAGGGCTCTGAGCAGGGCCAGGTAGAGCTGAGCCAAGGAGAAGTCAGCGGGAGCCGCAAATCCAGGTGCTGCACGGTTGTGCCGGCTGTGCTCGGGTGGCGGTGCCACGGAGCTGGGGTGTGAGGCTGCAGCTCATTAGGGGGCAGCCTTCGCTTGGCTCTGCCAGTTGTCATGGGAGAGCACAAACCCAGAGTTGCCAGATCTTCATATTTTTAAAGAGAAGCTGGAAATCTGGATTTTTACATGGAATCTCCTGGTTTTTAAACGTTGGCAACCCAATTCAAGTATCTTATTTTTTCTTAAACCTTGTGGGACTGCCAAAACACATGTGGGCCTCGTGTGGCCTGTAGTCTGCCAACTCGAAACTTCTAAAATTGGCCTGTAGGCAGTGAGACAGTGGTGTGGTCCACCTCAGATTGTATTTGGATGAGGATAGGGCTAAGAGGTGACTGCTTCACTGAGGTGGCACTGGGCGTGCGCAACTGGAGTGCTGCTCAAGAGCAGGGAGACCCATCCCGGGACTAGCGCAGGGTGCCCTTCTCACTGCCTGGAGGCTGAGTTTGCTTTAATTTCACATTTCCCAGGAGACCAAAGGTACTTATAATGAGACCGGGAGTGAGGGGAAAACCATGGGAAAACCACTGTCCTGCTAATATCCACAAGTATCCACTTGACCTGCGTGGCCCTTCGGAATGGGTTGTTTGATAAAGCACACCCCCAGCGTCCTTGGCACTCGCCCAGCACACCAGTGTTAAGCATTTCCTGCAAGTCGAGGGCTTCTTGTTTTTAAAATAATCCTAAGAAACAGACACCTACCTCTTCTTTCTGTTCTCAGCAGAAAAGCACTCCAGGTTGACTAAAGCAGTGTCATTGGCCACAGCAAATAGCTGCAGCCCCCGGCTGCGCGGTATGGACGCCACCTGCCTCGCTTACATAAGCAGAAACACTGCGGGTAGAATGATACTTGGGTGGAATGATACTCGGGCACTTGGTTGAGGAACATTCCCACTGCATTTTCAGATCATTGTTAAACAGATTAAATGGCGCAGCCTGTGGGAGGCTGGCCCTGTGGGAGGGCGGCCCTGTGAGAGGGCGCCCCTGTGGGAGGGCGGCCCTGTGGGAGGCTGGCCCTGTGGGAGGGTGGCCCTGTGAGAGGGCGGCCCTGTGGGAGGGTGGCCCTGTGGGAGGCTGGCCCTGTGGGAGGGTGGCCCTGTGGGAGATGGCCCTGTGGGAGGGCGGCCCTGTGGGAGGGTGGCCCTGTGGGAGAGTAGCCCTGTGGGAGGGTGGCCCTGTGGGAGGGTGGCCCTGTGGGAGGCTGGCCCTGTGGGAGAGTGGCCCTGTGGGAGGGTGGCCCTGTGAGAGGGTGGCCCTGTGGGAGGGCGGCCCTGTGGGAAGCAGCCCTGTGGGAAGCAGCCCTGTGGGAGGGCGGGGACCTGCAGGGTGCGGTAGGATAATGTCTCCAGCGGAGCAGTTGGAGCTGGGACTGTAGCCTTGAACTCACAGCTTGTGGAAGTCACCTTTGGGTTCTCTGGAATCTGGGACTCATAATGTCATTTGTTCAGTTTCCTAACAGAGTAATAGCTTTTCGTTAGTAGCTCTTAGAAAGGGCAGTGTACTCTTTGATGAATATATAATTACTAAAAGTACGTGCTCAGGAAATGGAGTCCTCCTGCGCAGGAATCACAAGAGGCTGACTAAAAGGTAACCATGTCTTGGGTGTTGAAGGAATAATTATCTCAATTCTCCCACCCCAGGCCAGGAGCAAGGCTGTCAGAAGTCTCGGGGGGGGGGGGGGTCTCTTCAGGTTTACACTGAGGGTACATTGTTGCGGATAGAGTGTGGGTTCAGAGGGACTGGAAGCAGTTTCACATCTGTTTCTCTCCACTGGATTCCCGACTCTGTGATGAGGAGGGGGAGGTAATAGTGCCATTTCCCAAACGCAGAGACAAATGCACGGTGCGCGCCCCTAGCCGGGCTCTCCATTGTTCTCCCCAGTTGCCTGTTAGACAGTGGCATAGTAATATCGAACATGCCAGGAAGCTTCTATGTGTGCTCTTGGTTTTTTCAAAGATCAAAAGAAGCCAGGAGCCTTTAAAAGGTTTCACAAGGTGGCCCACAGAAGTCCCTTTCCCATTTAGAGCATCCGGGTACTACAGAAGGGCTGCAATTGAGCAATCTAGTTTGGAAGGAAACCCACATTTTAATGGTCAGAGCGAGAGGTGGGGGTCAGGGGGAATTTCAAACAAAGACACTATTTAAAAAGCCTAGAACTGTCTTCTCAAAGGCTTGAAATAATTTGTTGGGAAACTTCAGACCCTTTACTTTTTTCCTCCCCTCCCTAAATAAAAACCAGATTTGTTAAAAGGAAAAAAGATCCAGTATTGTTAATTGTATTTCAGAAAGTGCCAGAGAGGGAAATATCCCTGTAGTTTTAAACATGGTCCCAAGAGGGAAATAGGCAAATACCCTGCTCCACATAAACAGTCTCTCCATACCATAAATAAACCTTTAAAGAATGAATTCCAGACAGTTTTGTTTAGTGCAGGATAAACTGAGAAAAGAAAGGACCTGGCCCAAGGAATAGCTTGTGATCTGAGACCTTATAGACAGGTATTTCTTCTTTTGACTCTGAAATGTTTCTGGAAGCCTTAGCAGTTTTTGTCTGGTGGAGGGGGGAGGGAGAGACAGTTTCCTCTTTTTATTAAGAACTTATGTGCACAGAGTTGCTTCCTCCAGAATCCATTTTATAACAGGAAACTGCTACTTGATGAAGTAAGCGTCAGCCTTGTGTACTACTGCATTTGATTAGTCGTTTGTTTACTACCAGAAAAAGCCGTTTGACTGTTTATTCCCCTTTCTTCTCTCCTACTTTGACCAGATCAACCTGAAGGTGGCAGAATAATTCACACCAATAGGCGCCTCTCAGCTTTCCCAAAACGGGAGGCCTGAGGCTGAGCAGCAAGTCGCTAGGTGAGGGTGGTTTTCACTTCAGGGCCCTCGTTTCCTGGTTCAGATGAAGCATCTCAGTCATCCAGGTGGGGGGTATTGTCTGTCCTGAGAGCTTTGGCCACTTAATCGAGCTCTCAGGGTCTTTCCTCAGTGTTTGATCGCATCCAGGAAGGTGGGGTTAAAAGGAAGCAGAACAGCCTCCTGCCTCAGGCCTTTGCTTACCGCACTGCCCCTCCTGAGAGGGAGAGAGTGTTCAGAGTGCTTGGCCAAGCGGGGCGCCCAGCTTTTCCCCAGGTACCCGTCCTGTGGCTCTGAGCAGAGCACTGAAGCCTGCTGAGCCCTGGTTCCTCCCTTGGTGACATGAGGACAGTGAGGCTGCTCCGAGTCATCAGCGCTTGCCGCGAGGTGGGGCGGTGTCACTGAATGAATGGCAGAAAGTTTTCAGGAGTAGGAGTCCTCTGGCCTCCCTGCGTGTCCCTAATAGGTGGCTGCTGTGTGGAAATGGGCATGTGTGAGTCCAGTCCTGCTAGAGCTGGCTGCGAGACTCTAGGTGGCCACTTGTCTTCAGTTGTATTTATACAAAAGACCGGGCACTGAACTGACCACTTGAGGCTACTCTTAGTCCCTAAAATGTTTCATTCTGAAATTATTTATTAGGAAGTTCTTATTGGTTTCTTAGGGCACCAAACCCAGTGGACTTTGTTCTGTCCTCATGTTGAGCCCTCTGCCACTCCGCATCTCCAACCTCCTGTGACCCCCGCTTCTTCTTGGCTCGTTGCATCTCTTCACTGTTTTCTTTTACTCTTTCTCCTCCGAACCCGTGTTAAAGGGCCCATTTTTCTCTGTGAACTGTCTGGTAATATCACTTGTCCATTTATTGATCTCTTTATACAGGTTTTGTCTTTGATGAAAATTGTATTTTTTCTTCAGTTTGTCTTTTTTATTTTGCTTTTGTGTATGTGTTTGTGTTTAATCACACAACAGTTCCAATTTTTATGTTGTCAAATTTCTCGGTCTGTTGCCATTTTGCATCTAAGTCCTTTTCAGAAAATTTCAGCCATCTTTTTTTCCATTATTTGATTTGGTTTCAATGTTGTTTGTTGTACTAAAAGACTTTAAGGCAGCTTTTGAGAACATATGCAAAAGATTAAAAGAGATAAGAAACAACAGAAATTTAAAAGAGTAAGAAACAACAGAAATTTCATTAAGTTACATATGAAATTTTAATATGCAATAAAGATTTTAATTCAGTGGGGAAATTAAATTATTATAAAATTAGATTAATTCTTGATACTCCATGTAGGAATAAATTCCAAGTGGCTCAGAGATGGATATTATTAGCATGAAAAAGTAAATTCACATTCAGTAAAGCATGCCTTCTAAACACCTGGAATATCAATCATATTAAATACGATCAGGAAATAGCCACATGTCCAGAAATTGTTAACTGTCAAACCAGCTGAGAACTTCAAGTAAAGTTAGAAAGTCAAGTTATTTGTTAGAAAGAAACAAAAAGTCTGTTAAAAGCCATTGTAAAGCTACCAAGACAGCTGGACTTGAGGATCCAGGATCTATGGGAAGAGAAAAGCTCAGTTTGATGAGCCCAACTTCTATTTTAGTTTTTTTCTTGAGACTTTTTCTTGTTTGTAAGTGGTATGGGGAAAAAGGCAAAGAGGCTAAGCAGAAACTAACTGCCCGAGAGAATCCAGCTGAAACTTTGGGGAGTGTCCTGGGGCTGCAGAGCAAACGTGGCATCATCGCTGAGGGAGCAGGTGGCGAAGGAGCAGCTCCCAGAGAAGGCGCGGCGAGGAAGCAGGCCTTGGGCCCCCGGCCACTTCATTTCTTGAGACATTTGCCAATTTCTAAGTGGCCCAATCTGAGAGAAGCCAAGCAAGAAGTGGCAGCAAAGAGGACATAGAACAAAGCAGACCCTTAGCAATTTTTTTGGTACTAGGGAGATTAAAATTGGAGGAATGGCGTTGGTTTTCAATGAGACAGTGAAAGGACCAAGCCAGGCCTCATGGTGACTGAGAGAGACCAGAATTCAGAAAGACTGAGCCTCAGCCTTCAGAAAACTAAACTCTGGTTGGATTAAGGCGTTATACCTTGTATGGTAACTGCCTGCCAGAACTTTAAAGACTCACCCAAAATCTATAAGTTTCCATACAAAATGTTGCGTTTGATCACAAATAACCATGTCTGATGTGAGTTAGGACCAAGAGAAAAAACAGTTATAGACACAGACCCATAGATCAACCAGATGTTGGCATGTTCACACACACAATTTAAAATAACAGTGAATGTGCCCAAGAAGTTTACCAGAAATCTCTAATTTATTTTTTAAAATAATTAAACAATAAAGGAGAATTATAGAACAATACTTTTTTAGTGAACATGAAAGAAATCTAAACGAAGTAATAGTAAATCAAATATGGAAATATTTAAGGATAATATATCATAACTAAATTGGGTTTATTCTGGGAATCCAAGTTGTTTAGCAGTTACAAGTAAACTGTGTAATTGACCACATCAATAAAATGAAAGAGAAAAATTTGACTATCTCAAATGCACAAAAGCCATTTAACAAAATTTAGCCTCCATTTATGATAAACACTTGGCAGGCTCTGCAGAGAGCTGCCTGAATCCCATAGGGCACATCCACCAGAAAGCTGCAGTGGACGCCAGACTTGATAATGATGGGGATGGGGTGGGAGGGTTGTCCTTGACGTGGGGAAGGAAGTCTGCCTGGAACTCTGTTCACTGTTATGCTGCAGATCCTAGCAGTGCAATGGGGCAGATAAGATATTTTAAAAAGAAAGAAAAGTTATAAGAACCGGAAAGGAAAATGAAAACTTTGTTATTTGTAGAGAACATGGTTGTGTACCCAGAAAATCTAAAAGAACATAGGAATGAGTTAAAGAATAATTAAGTAAATTTAGTAGAATAACTGGAAACAATATGTAAAAATCAAAAGTATTTCTATAAGTCAGCAACAATTATAGAGAAAAGGAAAATTTGAAGGATATCATTTCCAAAGACATTAAGTATAATGAAATGCCATATCTAACGTAATTAACTATTATGCAAACCACTCCAAAACTTAGTGGTTTAAAGCGATTACCTTTTTATTGTTGCTGCTCATAATTCGGGGGGGTCAGTAGTTCAGACTTAAACGTGGGTGGTTCTGCTGCTGCCTGCACTATGCTCAGTCACGTGGCCTCAGTCACGTGGCCACAGTCACCTGGCAATTGGCTGATCCTGAGTGCTATAGGACAACCTCACTCACACATCAGGCAGTTGGTGCTGGCTCCCAACAGAGCTTTTTTCCTCCTGGTCTTGCCTCTTCAAGGAAGCCAGTCCCAGCTTCTTCATAGGATGGAGACATTTAAAAGGGCAGAACAGAAGCTCCAAGTTCTCTGGAAGCCTCGGCACAGAGGTGGTACTCTCCTTCCCCTGCACTGAACTCACTGAAGTAAATGATAGGGTCTGTGAAGATGCCGGTGGAAGGAAGGCAGACCCCGCTCTTGGTAGAAGATGCCAAGAACCTGTGGCCATTTTCAGTCCACCATAGGTACCTAAGAGTATACCAAACAAAAGACCTACCAAGGCTTCACACAGAAAGCGAGGAAATGTTGGTGAGTGAAATTGAAGACCTAGAGAGATGAAGGCTGCGTTGTGTCAGTGCGTTGGAAGGTTCCATGTGGTAGAGTTGGTGGCTCCTCAAGGTCATCTACAGGTTCAGTGCAGTCTGGATGAAAAGGTCAGCACCTTTTTGGTAGCAAATCAGCAGTCTTGTTCTAAAATTTATATATGATTGAAAAGTGCAAAGAGTAGCCAAGGTTGTCTCAGAGAAAAAGAATGAAATTCTTTTCCACTACTTGATTTCAAAAAAATTATTACAAAACTACATTATGTAAGACAGTGTGGTATTGGTAGAAAGCAAAACAAAATGACACAGGAAAGAATTCAGAGGTGGACACATAAATACGGTCAATTGACTTCTGACAAAATCTGCAGTGTACTGCAGTAGGAAAAGGATGGTGTTTTCTATTAAGATGAGTTGATTAGCTGGATGCAGTGCACATGCCTGTAATCCTGGTGGCTTGGGAGGCTGAGGCAGGAGGATCTTGAGTTCAAAGCGAGCCTCAGCAACAGCGAGGCACTAAGCAACTCCGTGAGACCCTGTCGCTAAAAAGAAAGAAAAAATATTAGTCAATTAGATATGCATCTGAAAAAGTGAATATCGAGCTTTATCTCACACCATATATCAAAATCAAGGCTATGTAGATTTTAGACGTAAGCATGAAGAGTGAAACAGCAAAATTCCAAGAGTGAACATATAGGAATATGTCTGTGACCTTGGGTAGATAATGATTTCGGAGCCAGAACACACAAAACTCTTACCAAAAGGGAAAAGACTGGTAGGATGAATTTCCTTTGAGATTAAGCATGTCTGTTTTTTTTTTTTTTTCTTTTTGCAGTTTTAGGGAATGAACCCAGGGGCTCTTTACCACTGAGATGCATCCATATCCCTTTTTATTTTTATGTTTCTTAAATGTTGAGACAGGGTCTCGCTAAGTTGCCCAGGCTAAATTCGAACTTGCTGTCCTTCTGCCTCAGCCTCTCGGTAACTGGAATTATAGGCATGTACCACTATGCCCAGCAGAACGTCTGTTTTTTAACAAAGCTATTTATATCAAGTGTTGATGAGGATGTGGAATAACAGGAAATGTTGTAGACTGCTGGAGGGAGCAAAAGCTCGCTCTGTCCTTTGTGACATTGTTCTGCGGTGCACACTGATGCTGAACAGGGCCCTGATTCATGACCCAGCCTCACAATCCAGGTGTATATCCAAGAAAACGCACAAGATGTGCCCCAAAAGACAGGTCTGAGAGTCGTTTTGGCAGCAGCATTCTTGATAGCCGAAGACTGGAGACAACCCAAATTTTCATCAACAGTAATGATTAAATGAATTGGGTTTTATTTGTACGATGAAATATTTTAGAGCAACAAAAATCAATAAACTGCAGCTATACGCGTAGCTACCTAGTGAATTTCACATATGTGACGTCTATATGAAGCACACGAAACAAAGTACATGCCGATGATTCCACCTATAGGAAATGCAGAACAGGAAAACCTGTCTGTGGCGATGAGAGTCCTAAGGGAGCAGCAGTGACCAGGAGCCTGCAGAGGGGAAGGGCTTACTTCCACGCTGGGGCAGGAATCTCCTTTCTGACCTAGGCAGTGGTTGCGTCTTACATTCACTTCAAGAAAAATCACTGATCATTTGATTAGTATGCTTTTCTGTATGTGTGGTGTACCTTTTTTTTTTTTTCAATTAGAGCCTTATAGTTATACATAATAGTTGGGTTCCTCCTGTGGTGTACTTTGGACCAAGAGTAAAATGTAACAAATATGCAAACACACAACAGATTGAAAGGAATTTATGCTGGGGCTGGGCTGGGGCTCAGTGCTGGAGCTTTCGCCTCGCATGCATGAGGCACTGGGTTCCATCCTCAGCGCTGCATAAATATAAACAAATAAAGGTATAAAAAGTACAATAAAATAAAGGAATGTATGCTTTGAAGCTAACAAGTCTTTATTTCTGTGTGATATATATGACTTTGGGCAATGCATGTAAAGGTATATTTTTCCCCAAATATTTTACTATGTTAGCACAGGGGAAATCCTTATTTATAAGTATTAAATGAGGATTAATTATTTAATAATTAATAATTAAACCCGGATTGGGAGTGCAGCTTAATGGTAGAGTAGTTGCCTAGCAGGCACAAGGCCCTGGGTTCAATCCACAGCGCCACAAATATGTATGTGTGTACCTGCGTAAACATTAAAGCCTTATCTTCTCTTGGAAAGTTAAGATTTGCAGCTTTCATGGAATCCAGAATTATATTACCCTAGAAGGCTGTTCTATGGCTAAAGCACATCGTTTCCTTTCTTCCCAAACTAGGCCCTCAAAAGCACCTTGGGATTCCCACTGATTCGATTTGAAGATGCTGTGATTAATCTGGACCCATTCACTCGGGTACACCCGTATGAGACCAAAGAGTTCATCATCAATGACGTCCTCAAGCATTTCCAGGAGGTGAGCTTTGGGGAAGTGCTCAGTGGCTAGACTACAGGCAGGCTGTTTCTTACAGTTGTTGGGGAATTTGGGTTACTAATACGTTACTACCAAGAACTTAGTCAAACATCTCACATCTGTTGTGTTATGGGTCATGTCCTGTGAAGCCTGTATATATCATGGAATTCTTTCAACTACATTTGACTCCTGAGCTGTTTGTCTTATCCTCAGAGCTGGTCTCAGGGGCTTCCACTAGGTCATTCACAACCCTTGGTGATATCCTTGCTGCTTTAGTAATGGCACAATACCGTGCACTCTCTTTACCAGCATGTGCCTACTTTCAACAACCACACCAGTGTCGTGAGAGCCTGTAAAGGCCTGCTTTTTTTAGTTGTGGATGGACACAAATATCTTTATTTTATTCATTCATTTTTATGTGGTGCTGAGGATCAAACCCAGCACCTCCCACATGCAAGGTAAGCGCTCTGCCACGGAGCCACGATCCCAGCCCCTGAAGTGCTGCTCTTGAGTTGGACTTGAAAAACCTTTCTTCATCAAGTTGGACATTTTCCATTTTGTGCTTATTACGCAGACTGCACAGACCAAGGTGTAAAGCCAGGGCGTACTCGTTACTGAAGAGTCAAGGCCAGACCAAATCAGTCAGCGTTCATAGTTATGATGCGTCTCACGCTTGCCTCCTCTCTGCCTCCCCCACTTCCTTCCTTGTCTTTCCTTTTGGTGACAATTTCATCCAAGCAAGGGCTATGGCAGATGTCAGTGGCACCTGCATCAGGCCATAGCAGGTACAGGAGAGTGGAGGGTCGCTTCCTCAGCTTGCGCACGCCCTCTTCATGCCCCAGCCTCCAGCCTGCTCGCCTGCCTGCTCCTGCCCAGGACTCAGCAGGGAGGGTGGAAGGGAGGCGAGCAGGACACGTGGGTGACGAGTACCCGTAAAGGGTCTTTTCCCTGTCATAGCCACTTTTTTCTTTGAACTGGCTTTGAAGAGTATTCCTAAGTATTGAAAATCTCTGGCACGTGTGTGTTGGGAGACGTTAAGTGGAGCCCGTGAGAGGACGAGAGATTATTTTGCAGTTAATAAAGATTAAAAGGTAATTGTTGGTAGTAACAAGAATGGAGGACGAGGTAGGTTCTTGCCCTTCGCTTGACACACTGGCGTCCGTGCTTATAAACTGGTTCTGAGTTGACTTTTCTCTCCCTGCTCCACTTGACAGGAACTCCTCAGCCAAGCAGCTCGAATCCTGGGATCGGTGGATTTTCTTGGCAATCCCATGGGGCTTTTGAACGATGTTTCTGAAGGGGTTACTGGACTGATAAAGTATGGAAACGTCGGGGGCCTTATCAGAAATGTCACGCATGGGGTGTCGAACTCCGCTGCCAAGGTGAGGAAATGGAGGTGAAATGCCATTGTGAGTAACCTCTGGAGTCTCCAGGTCGCTGTCGTCTTGTTGATAGTTAATAGGCCATGAGAAGCTCCGTTCGTGGCCTTTTCTGCCTTGCCCATGTGCCTTGCCTTTCCCTCTCCTTCAATGACCTGTCACCAAGACCAGTGAGCACGCCTCCCAAGCCTCTCCTCCTTCCCCTCCATTTCCACTGCCTTGGGCCAGGCTTTGGGCAGCTCCCTGGAGACCCTGCACCAGCATCCTGACCCCTGCACTTCCCTGCATCAGTGACAGCACCACCAGAATTAACTGGCTTTTTAAAATGTGAAATTGGATCGTGCATAAAATCTGCCAGCTAATCCCCACAGCCTACAGGGAAAGTCCAGCTGAAATACAGCCTTCTACACGGTTATGGCCTAGGCGTCATCTGAATCCAGCAGCGGAAGGACAGTGGGATAATTATCCTGCATCTTGCCGCCTGGTTGACCTTTCTGTTCACTGTCATCTTGTTTGGTAGATATTTTGTTAGTCCATGATTAGTTTTCCAGCAAGAGTCAATTTTATGTGTGAAGCTGGAGAAGGCGAAGGTAGTTGAAGGGTGGTGGCTGCCATCTAAGCCAAATGGAAGGCATCCAAAGAGCCCTGCTTCCTTCCCCTTCAGTTCACCAAACTTTGCATTTAGAGATTAGTTTTCATGAATGAACCTGGCTTGAGTGTGTGCTCTGCTCTTGGACCATGGCACATCTGTGGGGCAAGGTCACAGGTGGACTTGTGCTATCTTATTAGGTAACGGGTGTGACAGGCCGGGTGCTGTGTGGCGCATGCCTGTGATCCCGGTGACTCCGAAGGCCGAGGCAGGAGGATTGCAAGTTCAGAGCCAGCTTCAGCAAAAGCAAGGTGCTAAGCAACTCAGTGAGACCCTGTGTCCCAAATAAAATACAAAATAGGGATGGGGACATGGCTCAGTGGTCAAGTACCCCTGAGTTCCATCCCCAGTACCACCACCTTCCAAAATAAACAATGGCGTGACTGTGAGAGACTTTCATGGTGCTGCACAGGTTGTCCTGAAGAGCAGGTTAAGAAAGTGGAGTTGAAGAGCAATTCTTTTTTTTTTTTTTTAAATATTTATTTTTTAGTTGTAGGTGGACAGAATATCTTTATTTTATTTTTATGTGGTGCTGAGGATCGAACCCAGTGCCTCCCGCGTGCTAGGCGAGCACGCTACCACTGCGCCATAACCCCAGCCCCAAGAGCAATTCTTTATCACATGACATTCTTGTTAATGTGTAAAAGCTGAGGAATTACTCCTTTCTCCAAACTGACATTGGGAGATGGTCATTCTTTTGACACATCAGTTTCTTGAAGGCTTTTGAACCTTAGTGTTATTGAACCAGACTATAAGCATGCTGTTCATCTTGGGGTTCAGAATAGGAAGCTATATTCACTTTTAGAAAGAGGGTGAAGCTGGGCACAGTGGTGCAAGCCTGTAACCCCAGCACTTTAGGAGGCTGAGACAGGAGAATCGCTAGTTCAAGGCCAGCCTCAGCAATGGTGAGGCACTAAGCAACTCAGTGAGACCCTGTCTCTACATAAAACACAAAATAGGGCTGGGGATGTGGCTCAGTGGTCGAGTGCCCTTAAGTTCAATCCCCAGTACAAAAAAAAAAAAAAAAAAAAGAGGGTGAAGGGTAGAAGCAAGAAAGGTATTTCAGAGTACATTTTGGAAACAGACGTGGATGCAAAGTCTGAACACATGCGCAGTTTGCCTTGAATCATTTCCTATGTGGCCCTGGGAGATTTGCTCCCACACGGCAAAAAGCCATGGTGGCCGCAGAGATTCCTGCTCTTCTCTCAGGCACTGGATTTATGCCCACAGACGTACTGAGATACATCATTGTTAACTGTCCAGTGTAAAGCTGTTGTTGATTTTATTCACTATTAAATTGTAATTCACGTAGAACCTCTCCTCCAGTGTGAAAAGTCTTTGTTTTTATTCTCCTGGGCACTAGTGGAGTTGAAGGGTGAGGGTGCTTGGGTTTATCCCAAGGCCCTGCTCCACTGCTGCAGAGAGGCGCCTGCTTTACAGGCTTATTGAGAGAGTGAAATGAGCTAGGATGTGATGAAATATGGAAAAATACAGATGAAGAGAAATGGATTGTCACTTCATCTGTAGTGTTTGCATCAAGACTTGAGCCCCCAGGACATTAGTACCCTCGAAACAAAAGCCAATGTATTACAGTCATAAGGAGGAGGGGTTTCCCGGGCCCTGCAAGCAAGGGAGTTAAACTCTAGGCCAGTTTGGCTGCTAGGAAACCTCTAAACTTCAGCTTCCAGATGAGAATGGACACACTGCTCACTCACCTGTGACCTCTGCACAGGTTTCTGCAGCTTTCCCTGCAGCACCCTCATGAAGGGGACCGGCCTCTTTTCTCTCTTCCCTTGCTCAGTCTCCTTTGTTTCCTGGTTCTTCTTTTTCCCCTAGAAAACTGTTTCTGAAGTGTGAAGGTCAGTGTGAGAATCTAACTTAAGCAGAGTAAAAGGGCCGAGTCGCTCCTGTCTGTGCCCTCACCCAGACCCGAGGAGGTGTGCTGGCAGGGGTGGGCCTCGTGTTGGATATCATGCTTTCTGTCGTCATGGGATTTGTACAAGGGGCTTTCCAGGACCGGAGTCCTCTCAAAGGGGAACTTTGTTCCTGTGTGGTGGGGTCCTTCGTCACAGATTTGTCTGGCTTTTGGTAAGCTTAATCGGCGTCGGAGGCAACGAGCTGCTCCTGAGGGGAACTGCTATATAATTTATTTTGATAACAAGAACTCTAATTTGTTATAAAAATTAGTCTATGTATCTCTAAGATGAGAAAGCAAAGAAACTTAAAATAACCACTTCATATTTGAAATACTAAATCCAAACGCTGAATCTCTCAATTAAAACACCCATTTATTCAGATTATCTTTGATTCTGGGTATGTGGTTGGGCTAAAAAAAAGTCTATTTTTTTGTAGTTTTTTGTGGGTTGAAATCAGACCTTTCATGCTGCTTTGGAGGAATGTTTTGTTTGCTGCTCTGGGTGTACAGGGGGAGTTGAAGGAAGTGCAAGGGACCACAATAATCAGCTTTTGGCCTGTGGGATATACTTCTTTTTCAAGTGCCTGAGTGCCAGTGATTAAAAAAGAGGCAGGCAAATTAAATTGTTATGTTGTGTGCATGTACAAATATGTAACAACAAATCCCACCATTATCTACAATTATAATGAACCAATAAAAAATGGGAAAAAATAAAAAATATAAGGAGCAAGGAAGTCAGAACTGCACCTCCCTGAGCCTTGGCCAGCCAGCCCCACTTTGCTGCGAGGACCAAAGAGCTTTCACCTGGCTCAGCAGGCGCTGCGTAGAGACTCCACAACTGCTTAAGTTATTGAGTATGGCAGGTGTTTGTGTTTCTGGGTGAAAGCCTTATGTGTTCATTAGATTCTCAGATCCACGCTTCCAGAAGACCCCAGGCCATCATTGTAGGCATTGGGTTGTGTATTGGGGGAACTTGGGGCTGGTAGTCTAGATGCTCTACCATTCCTACCTCCTTTAAAAACTCTTGCATCTGTCAGTGTTGAAGGTTCATGTTGCTTTTTAAAGTTACGTAAAGGTGATAGAAATTCCTCCTGCCCTGCTGGTCTGAGGAGCACAGGAGATGACGTAGGTGAAAAGTCCATGACAAGTGAGAAAGGAATTCATTCTGTCACCTGAGAGGGCAGCAGACCTCAGGCCTTCTTCCTCTGGAGAGAGGTTGCAAATTATTCACCACAAAACTTTAATTCCAGGTCTATAGTGCATCCATTTTTGGAATTTCTGATTTCCTTTCTGTTATTTTATTTAACATGGGCCCCATGGAAATAACCTGTGCCCTTCTGTTCCCATTATTTCTCTTTGCCTTTCCCTCTCATTGCCTGGCCTCCAGAAATCAGTTTATGGACTCCAGATCTGGGGAGATATGATTTAGGGATTAGCCACCAGCTGCAAGCATCTGTCCCATGAGTCCCCTGCCTGGGTCTTGGCAAGGTGCTCTGGCCCTCAGCGAAACCTCAGAGGTCAGGTCTCACTCCTGAGGCCATGCAGGACAATCGCCTGTGGAACCCTTTGTAGGAGTGTGACTTCTTTAGGAACAGGACAGCACTGAGCATTCCAGCTACTTCAGAGGAGCGGATTCCTCTCTGTAGCTTGAATCACAGCAAGCTGTGTCATGTGAACATCTTCAAGACTCTCCAACTCTTTTCAAAGCCAGGGAATTGGGAGACCCCCGAATTGAACACATTACCTCTCTCCTGCAGACTCTGACCTCACTTATGTTTACGAATGATAATTTAATATGCATTACATACAAATAATATTGCATAATTATTTTCACATACTTACTGGAAAATTGCATAGCTGTTGTCAAAAATAAATAATAAACCTTCAGATCTAAGAAAATTCACTGTCAACAGTGGAGCCAGGGGTTCTGTTCTCGTCCCTGTCCTGTGGAAGCTGGGCATTTGCTGGGCACAGCTGTCATCTGCTCTTCCAGCACAGGGCAGTAGCACTTCTGATCACTACTGATAGAACCTCTGCACTGTTCTGTCCTGCTTGCCAATCCTCTCTTTGTTCAAGTCGGTATGGTGTGCTTTTGATCCTGGGCGCCTTGTTGATCCCACTTTCATAAATGTAGGTGTTTTAATAATTTCCCCTGTTTTTAACTTGCATTACTTTCATGGTGATCAGTTGTTCATGGAAATTAGAATCCCTTGTTCATTATTTGCTACATGTTAGTCTTACTAGTAATTTCTGCAGTTATAGGTTTATGTCTTTCTCTTTTGCTCTGTCATCTATTTCTACCAAGCCCAAAGTTTCTAGTGCATATCTCTGTAGGTCCAAATTTTTGTTACGGTGATGTGATTTTTTTGTTAGTTTTTTGTTAATGTTTTATTCTGTGTCGTTTTAGCTATTGCTTTATTGTTTTAAGTCTGTTTTGTTTGTTATGAATTGATAAAGTTCTGATAGTTTTGTAGCATTTCTTAATGCAAATAAGCACTACTAGGAAAAGGTATAGGAGCAGGGTTAAAACACCATGTTACATTTTGGCATGGGTACTTGTTTATAAAATTTTTTTCCCATATTTTTGTTGGTGCATTGTAATTATACAACAATGATGGGAGTCGTTGTTACATATTTGTATATACACACAATATGACAATAGAATTTGTTTAGTATCATTCCGTAGTATTTGTTTAGTATCATTCCTTTGCCTCCATATTCCCTCCCCTGGTCCCTTTCCTCTACCCCCAACCCATTTTTTCCTCTCTGGCTTCCACATATCCAATAAAATATATGACCCTTAACTTTGAGTTTGTCTTGTTTCCCTTAACATGATGCTCTCAAGTTTTATTCATTTTCCTATAAATGATATAATTTCATCTTTCTTTATGGATGAATAAAACTCCATTGTATGTGTATATGTGTGTGTGTGTACACACACCACATTTTCTTTATCCACATATCACTGACAGGCACTTAGCCTGGTTGCATAGTTTGGCTATTGTGAATTACGCTGCTATAAACATGGATATGCATGTATTGCTATAGTATGCTGATATTAATTCTTTTTTTTAAAATTGTCAATAGACTTTCTTTATATGCAGTGCTGAGAATCGAACCCAGTGTCTCATGCATGCTAGGCAAGTGCTGTACCACTGAGCCACCACCCCAGCCCCCTGATATTAATTCTTTAGGATAAATACTGAAGAATGCTATAACTGGGGCATATGGTGGTTCCATGCCTAGTCTTTTTTTTTTTTTTAATATTTTTTTAGTTGTTGATGGACACAATGTCTTTATTTTATTACTTTGTATGTGGTGCTGAGGATCGAACCCAGGGCCTCACGCATGCGAGGCAAGCGCTCTACCGCTGAGCTACAATCCCAGCCCCCATGCCTAGTCTTTTGAGGAACCTCCATAGTGATTGCCATAGTGGTTGTACTAATTTACAGTCCCACCAGCAGTGTAAAAATGTTCCTTTTTTTCTACATCCTCTCCAGCATGTATTGTTCGTGTTCCCGATGGCTGCCATTCTAACTGGAGTGAGATGAAGTCTCAGTGTAGTTTTGATTTGCATTTCTCTAATTGCTAAAGATGTTGAACATTTTTTCATATATTTGTTGGCCATTTGTATTTCTTCTTTTGCAAAGAGTGTTTTAATTCATTTGCCCATTTATTGATTCTTTGGGTTTTGGGTGGTAAGTCTTTTGAGTTCTTTATATCTTCTGGATATTAATTCTGTCAGAATAACAGCAAAGATTTTCTGTCATTCTTTTTTTTTTAAGCTTTTTTTAGCTGTAGATGGACACAATATCGTTATTATTTTATTTATTTATTTTTATGTGGTGCTGAGGATCAAACCCAGTGCCTCACGCATGAGGGGCAAGAGTTCTACCACTGAGCCACAACCCCAGCCCTTTTCTGTCACTCTTAATTGTTTTCTTTGCTGTGCAGAAGCTCTTTAATTTGATGTTATTCATTTATTATATCTTGGTATTATTTCCTGAACTTTAGGAGTCCTATTGAGGACATCATTATCTCTGTATGTTGACCCTACATTTTCTTCTAGGAGTTGTGTAGTTTCCGATCTGATTCCCAGGTCTTTGATCTAATTTGAGTTGACTTTTGTGCAGGATGAGAAATAAGAATCTAGTCTCATTCTTCTACATATGGACAGTTTTCCCAGCACTGTTTGTTAAACAGCCTTTTTTCCCATGTTTTTGATGCCTCTGTCAAGGATCAGAGAGATATATATAGTTTTTTCTGTGTCTTCTATTCTTTCTCATTGGTCTATGTGTCTGTTTTTATGCCAGTACCATGCAGTAGGTGAAGTTTGTTTTTTAGTACCAGGGATTGAACCCAGGGGTGCTCAACCACGAAGCCACATCCCTTAGCCCTTTTTATTTTTTTAGAATGGGTCTCACTAAGTTGCCTAGAGTCTTGCTAAGTTGCTGAGGCTGATCTTGAACTTATGATCCTCTTGCCTCAGCCTCCTGAGCTGCTGGGATCATGGGCATGCACCATGGCCTCTGGATCCATGTAGTTTTTGTTCCTGTGACTCTGTAGTATAATTTGAAGTTGGGTATTGTGAAGCCTCCAGTGTTGTTTTTTTGGCTTATAATTTCTTTGAGTATTCTGGGACTTACATTCTTCCAGATGAATTTTGGGACCATTTTTTCTAGTTCTGTGAAGTATGTCATTGGTATTTTGATGGGAATTGCATTGAATCTGTATATGGCTTTTTGTAATAAGGTCATCTTTTTTTTTAATTTTTTTTTTAGTTGTAGATGGATACATTACCTTTATTTTATTTATTTGTTTGTTGTTATGTGGTGCTGAGGATCGAACCCAGTGCCTCACACATGCTACATCCTCTGAGCTACAACCCCAGCCCAATACAGCCATCTTTTTTTTTTTTTAAATATTTTTTAGTTATACATGGACATAGTGTCTTTATTTTTTATGTGGTGCTGAGGATCAAACCCAGTGCCTCACCAGTGCGAGGCAAGAGCTCTGTCACTGAGCCACAACTTCAGCCCAGCAATACAGCCATCTTAACAGTATTAATTGTGTCTGCCCATGAACATGGGGGGTCTTTCCATCTTCTAGTGTCTTCTTCTGTTTCTCTCTTTAGTGTTCTGTAGAGGTCTTTCATCTGCTTGGTTAGATTTATTGTTTTATTTGTTTGTTTGAGAGTATTATGAATGGGAGTGTTTTCCTGATTTCCTTCAAAGCAGATTCATTGTTAGTGTATAGGAAAGCTCTTGTTTTTTGTAACCTGCTACTTTGCTGAGTTTGTTCATTAGTTCTAACTGTCTTCTGGTAGAGCTTTTTGGGTCTTAAAAGTATAGGATCATATCATCAGCAAACAGTGATCACTTGACTTCTTTCTTTCCTATTTTTATTCCCTTTATTTCCTTCTCTTGCCTAATTGCAGTGGCTAGAATTTATATTGCTGTATTGAATAGGAGTTGTGAGAGTGGGCATCCTTGTCTTGTTCTGGATTTTAGAGGAAATGCTTTCAGTTTTTCCTTATTCACTATGATGTGGGCTTTGGGGTTTTTGTCCTTAGTTTCTTCATTGTTTTTAATCATGAATGGGTGCTGAATTTTGTTAAAGGTTTTCTCTACATATTTTGAGATAACTGTGTGATTTTTGTCCTTAATTTTATTTATGTGGTAAATTGCACTTAGTGCTTTGTGTATGTTTCACTTGTTTATGAACATTTAAGGAAGGCCTTTTGCTCACCAGGCCTGGGAATAGGCTTTCACACATATTGTTTGGTGCATGTTAATCTCTACGATAAGAAGTGAGACTTAGAGAAGTTAAATAGCAGTTCAAGGTTACACAACAAGAAATGACAGAGGTGGATTTGATCTAAGTCCAGCTAATTTTATAGGCTTTATTTTTTTCCTCCCACTGATATATTTCCTTTTGTGTCTAAGGCTTTTCCAGGCACTTCAGAGAATATAAAATACTAATTACTCCTAACTTTCCACAGGAAACTTATTACTTGACATTCCTTTGTTAACTGGTAAGTTGTGTGCAATCATACTGTTCTTGATACAAAGCAGACCCTCAGAAAATGGTGATGGCTGTGGCATTGGGTTGCCATGACCATCACAGTCCCCCTAAGAGCCTTTGTGCCTGCAAATATGATTTTACTCATATGATTCATTTGATCATCAAGATAACCTGCTGCAGTTAGACATTATTAGCCCCAATTCATACATGAAGAAACCAAAGCCCAGAGGGGCGACTTGCCCAGGGGAACCAGGCAGCTGCAGAGCCCAGACCTGACCTTCCTGGACTAGCGCCTTCAGTTCCCAGTTTTGGTTGCACTTCTGGATATCCTCATGAACTGAAAGATGTATCTAGACCTGCCCCTGTGCACCAGCCAGTGAAAATAAGAAAGGGAAGAACAAAAGGAAACCAAGCAAAGTGCCCTGCCTGGCTTCAGAATGAATTTTTATGGGTTTTCAGAGAAATACAAGGAAAGCGAGAAAGGGAGAGAGAGACACTCCGACTTTGCAGACACTTCAGTAGAAATCTAGCTGGGCCTTTAGATCGTTTTGTTCCTTTTTCTGTTCTCTACTTGTGCTGCAGTGTGTAGAGGAGCCACTTCTCTTCCAAGAGGAGCCCCTACCGGCCTCTTGTCCCAGAAAACCAGATCAGGGCACAGCAGCAATGCAGTAGAGTTGGTGTTCCTGTCCTCTTCACGCAGAGAGCCTCTGCCAGCCCTGCCATCAGCCAGCCTCCTGTCGCATACCTGTGACCTTGTTGAGGGCAAGGGGCTCCATCTGCCTTGTGTTTAAGAAATAGCACTTGTTTGCTGGCAGTGTATTTATAAGGTTCAGACAAGATGAAAAGCTGTGTTTATTTGAGGCAAAAGCTTTACCTTTGCGCAGAAGAGTGCACTGAGTGCCTGCGTGGATTCTGAAGGGGAAATGGCCACTTACAACTTGTACCTGTTTTTGCCATCATGTCTGACTGCTCCATTTTATAGTTGAGCTGATTATCCCCATAATAGCTTTTCCATGTACGTAGAAGTCAGGAATAGGTGGATGTCTTCCCGTGAGCATTGGAGTTTCAGTGTGTTTGGATTGGCACACGATTTCAACTTAAATGAAATTCACTGCAGACAGCACTCTATTCCTTAGAGAACATAGGGTTTTCTATTTTCAAAAAGACTTTGATCCTAAATGGGTCACCTGAGATATTTCAAGAGGAGATGCATTGATTGGTGATGTTGTATGGAGAGACATGACTCAGATATTTGGCATCAGAGTTTTAGTTTTATTTTCCTCTAATAACCTTGAAGACTAAAAAGATGCCGTTTGTCTGAATTCTGTAGGCAAATTTTAGATGCTGAATGAAACCTCCTGGTAGTATGGGCAAACTGCAGACTCCGTGGGGATGGGATGAGCACTCTGGGGTGGGGGGAATGTGGCCGAGAATCACCGTGGCCATTGGGCCTGGTGGCATCCTTGCTCATGGAGGAGTGGGTGGGTGGGCGCTGGCTGTCGCCTCTTCCTCCCAGTCCAGCAGCCTGGTGGCCTGACCTAGAGGGAAACCTACCACCATTGACATTCTTCAGAGGTTGAAAAAGTTCAAAGCTTGTCTGCATTCCTAACTCTAGTTCAGTTAAGAATAAGGTTCCCAAGTGGCCTTCTTGGAGCCGAGTGTATGACGTTTCAGAGGGGTTCACGTCCAGAGGGGTTCACGTCGTGTCCCCAAACTGCAGTCTACGTGTGGGAACGGTATGAAGGTGAAAGGACAGAAGATAGAGGCTCCTCCCACAGGAGTGCTTTTCCATCCGGGTGTCAGCCTGGTCAGTAAGAGAGTGATCTGATTGGCTTTCTTAGAATGGCTGGATCCCCTCAGGGTTTAGTGATGATTTTTATTTTATTTTTGTGCTTTTCAATATTCTTTGTATCAGAATTTGACCTTCCCTGAAATGCTGTGACAAATTTAAGGTGAGATGATCTGAAATTCTTTTTTGGTGCTAGGGATTTAACCCAGGGTGCTTGACCACTAAGCCATATCCCCAGCCCTTTGTATTTTTTATTTTGAGACAGGGTCATACTAAGTTGCACATGGCCTTACTAAGTTGCTGAGGCTGGCTTTGAACTTGCAGTCCTCTTGCCTCAGCCTCCCAAGCCATGTAACTTGTTTTTATAAATATCCAGACAAATGAAATTCTAATTCTTGGCAGTAAAAGGTCAAGACACTCACTCTGTTTGGAAGGTTCTTTCTTTCTCCCTATAATTGTGTCTCTCCAGTTTGAAGAAAAGCTAATGTGTTCTTAGGAGAAAGAGGGAATTTCTTGGTCAAGATCATGCTTAAAAACCAGAAAGAGATATGTAAAGAATGCAATTGTCATGTATTAACTACCACATGTCACCTATGGGACTAGGGACTTTGTGTGTCCTGTCTCATTTAATTTTCACATGTACCCTATAGGAAGGAACTAGGGTCCCCACTTGACGAGTGAGAAAAATGAGACTCAGCATGGTCAGTAATCTTAATTAAAGTTTAATAGTGAGTGACTGCTGGAGCCAGCAGTTGTACAGAAAACTGGAGGGTGGGCCACTGCTCTTGTTTTCCTCTAAAACAATGATTCTCAGGCATAATCTTCTCTTCTCTCAGACCTACACCAATGTCAAAGCTAAAACACATGCATTTGGAAACATTGTATAAAAGTGGAGCTTTCAACTGGGCATGCCTCCCAGCCACTCGGGAGCATGAGGCAGGATTGCAAGTTCAAGGCCAGCCTGGGCAACTTGGCGAGGTGCTGTCTCAAAATATTAAAAGGTCTGGGGAAGTAGCTCAGTAATAGTCCCTGGGTTTGATCTCCAGTACTGAGGGAAAAAAATTTTCCCCCCCATTTAATATCTAACTTTAACTCTTGTTTTGAGCCTTGGGATTTTCCAACTGTAATTTCTACTGTTTCTGAATTAACTTCTATCTGAGAATCTCTGATCTAGTGTAAAAGGATCCAAGCAAGAGAAAGGGGTTGGAAGAGTTTTCTTTCTCTAAATTTTGCCTTCAGTGCACATAAATAAATGGACAGCGCTCTCCTCTAAATGGGACGTGCTGGTGTGGGGTTCATTCCATTCCAAACCATGTGGCATCTGCAGCCCCCAGGCCTTTGTCCTGCTCTGCTACCTGCAGACCAGAGCTGTGGACCACAGCCACGTGCCAGTTGATGGTGGATCTTCAGACCAATTCCTGGTGGCTAGCTTCCCTGGAGCATCTGTACTGGGTTGAAATTTCACTAAGCTATTTCCTGAACTTCACTCTTTTAAGCATTTTTAAGCAATTGGGACATCTTGGTAACATAATACTATTCTTTTGCGATGCGGAATACCTGAAACTCAGGGGAGTTGTGTTTTCCCACTGTCAATTAATGGAAGAAAATAAACTCATCCTCCTCAATACTCCTTTTCTTTCTCTCCCCTCTCTCCTCAGTCTCTCAGTTAGCTTTTCAAACTTTGTGGACATGTTTTGTTTCTGAGTTCTGTGAACAAATTCACTTTCAAAACACTTGGTGATATTGTCGCTTGAGTTAAGCAGCCAGACAGAGACTGTTGGGGATAAAGCTGGTTGGAGAGTTTCATGGTTAGTTCTTGACCTGTTCTGTGTTTGTTTCATGGAAGAAAGGAGAAATCCGATTAACTTATTAGAATTTAATCATTCCTAATCAGAGCATTAATAAGAATGCCACTTTATATCTGTCTCAATTGTCAGCTGTTGATGAAGGATCTTGTATCCTTTTTTGTGGGGGAGTGAACCCAGGGTCACTCTACCAGTGAGCCACATCCCAAGCCTTTTTTAGTTTTTGAGACAGGGTCTCTCTAAATTGCTGAGGCTGACCACAAACTTGTGATCCTCCTGTCTCAGCCTCCTGCGTCATCACTGATCCTTTTTCTAAGCCCAAAGCCAGGCAGGTGGTATTATTCTTGCTGCTGCTGCTTCTACCACCACCATTCTACCGGTGAGGAGACTGAGAGCCAGTGGAAGAAAGTAGCTTGTTCGAGATGGCCTCACAGGAACTGGTAGAGCTTTAGACTTCTTCTAAGCCTCCTGACTTCTAGGACATTATGGGACCTCACTTCCGGACTCTCCCCTGCTGCTGTGGGCACAGACATCATCTCCACGTTGGAGTTTTCTGCCATCAGCTTCATCTGTGAGCTTTGTTAGCAAGTCCTTCCCTGCAGAGCAGGTTTCAGAGAACAGAGGTGGAGAACAGCTTTCCGTCTCAGAGACTTACAGAACCATGTGTTAACCATGAGATATATGGAAGATCTTTGGGAATCTTGTATTTGGGAGCTCACAAAGAAACAAAATGGATGATGAGACTCATTCTTGGAGTAGAACCTTTGTGGAGTGGAGGATGGGAGAGGGAGAATTCCAGGCTTCCATGAGGATATTACATGAAGTCATTTCTACAACGTTGAGGAAGGGGTATGGCTCACTCCCAAAAGAGAGCCCAAGAACAAGGGAGAAAAGGGCAGACACTTCCAGAAGGCTAACAGGTTCGCCTTCCCCCTGCCTTTCCTCATAGCCAGATGACACCATGTCAAGGCCCAACTTGTAGGGGCCCAGTGTGTCCTGAAGGGGTGACGTCAGGGTGCAGCTGGGCCATGGAGTAAAGCAGCCTGCACCAACCTCCCCACCGGGCAGAGGCGGGACATGGTGTCTTTTCCCCCTCTCTGTTCAAGACCAGTGGGGAAATCCTCTCGAGTAGTTTCTAAGAACAAGGAAATTTTCTAGCCAGGCTTGTAGAAGGTGGAGGTACTCCGATGCCCGGAGGTGGCCGGGGAGGGAGGGTGGCAGAGGCTGGCCACGCAGGCCGTTCCCTGGGTGCCCCCCCACCCTGTACTTGTGCTTGGGTCTTGCTTCTGCCTAGGGTGTCCTTGTCTCTTCTCTGGCCAGAGGCTTTGAGTTTGTACGGTGCAGTTCAAATGCCCATGTCAGGTAAGAGTGTGGTCTCTCCCTGCTGAGTTCCTGTGGCACGTTATGCTTCTGTACAGCAGTGACTATGTTTTACCTAGGGTGAGGACCATCCGTGTGCACATCTCAGCATCTCTCAGTGAACACAGGGCACTGCCAGCCAAGGGCTGGGTGCCCTCTAGATGCTTAGGAAAGGAAGACATGGATTTGTTGTGTGGGGAGACGGGGAGCAGATAGGGC
This sequence comes from Xerus rutilus, assembly GCA_028644305.1. Classification (NCBI taxonomy): domain Eukaryota; kingdom Metazoa; phylum Chordata; class Mammalia; order Rodentia; family Sciuridae; genus Xerus; species Xerus rutilus. Next base: position 7,734,337 of record CM053400.1, read on the forward strand.
AGACGGGCGGGTGGTCCTAACCGAGAAGCAGGCCTTGCATCCAGAGTCCGCACAGTCCCAGCGGCCCCCTGGGAGAAGTGGCATGGGGCCAAGGGGCGAGGATGCTTTATTCTGTCCCTCAAGGATAAGATCTTCCTCTGAAGAAATGTGCAGTGCGGCTGTTTGTTCATTCACCTGCATCCCCAAGTGGGATGAAAACTCCTGGAGGGCAAACCCTTCTCTGGCATTTTCTGCCAGTTTCCCATGACAAACCGTAAATATTTGCTGAAAGAAAAATGAAAGTACCCGGCATGAATATGCACACCTGTAATCCCAGCTACTGGAGAGTCAAGGCCAGACTTTTAAATTTTATTTTGAGACGGGAAACTTGATGAGACCTTGTCTGAAAATAAATGTAAATGGCTAGAGATGTAGCTGAGTGGTAGAACCCCCTGGGTTCAATCCCCAGTACCACCGAGAGAGAGGGGGCGGGGGGAAGTAGTGATAGATAGATAGATGCAGGTTGTACCCATGCAAGTTTTTATCTAGCTCAGCATTTTTCACATGGTATAAGTTCAACAAATAGTTACTAAATAAATGAAATATCTACTTGATTTCTATTGTCTGTTTGCTGTTTTGATATGAAATAAACAGACTTTAGAAAAAATTATTTACAACTCTTCCTCTATAAAACATATCTGTAAGCTGGACATACGGGTGGGGAAGGACATTGGCTTTTGGGATTGTTTCTCCTCCTCCCTCCAGCCACTCACTGCAGCGCTAGAGTGGGGCAGGTGCTCATCAGACACCGCCCTGGAGCTCACTAGGCTAGGCCTGCGCACCAGGCCCATCTTAGCCTAAGGCAGCAGGAGGCCTTTGGAGACAGCAAGAGGAGAAAGAGGCAAACCCAGTCCCTCCGAATCTAATGAATTAAAATAATATTTATGGGAAATATGTGTTGGCTTTATTAAAGGAAAATGTTTCAGTAAACATTTCCTGCAAGCTCTTAAATTTATATAATAAAACATCAATTTGGAGGCATTAACTTTCAATGCTTTCATTGAAATGAAAATTAAACAGAACATGCTTCCAAAAACAGCCCCTTGTTTCAGTTTTGTTTCAACCGTGGTTAATGTTCAGAGCAGGAGATCGTGGCGTGGGGGACTTGGAAGTGGGTAAGGATCATGCTACAGTTATAAAAGAGGCGCTAATGGCTGCTTGTAGTTTTATGGAAATTTAACCTTCATGGCGTGCTCCATTTGATCTTCACAAACATATATACATATACACTGAAGAGCAAAGCAACTAAGTCACAGTGCAGGTCATTGGCTTCTGGGGAGCCCAGCAGGGAGCTTGCAGAGGAAGAGGAGACGCAGGCTTGTAGGATCACAGCCTGCATCATCCCTGTGAGGCCAGCAGGGCAGGTGTGGTCCGTACTGTCCTCCTAGTGGTGGGAAAGTCAGTCACACAGTTTCAATGGTTTTGCAAGTTGGGGCGGTTGGTGTCGATCCAGGCCTCAGGACTCCAAGCTCTGTCTTCCCGCCAGACTGAGCCTCTCTGAGGAGAGGTGACTTCCCAGAGGGCTGCACTGTGCTTGCAGCCTTACTGGGCCATGTGACTGGGTGACAGGCTCTAAAATCTCAGAAGGCCACACAGCTCTCCAGTCACCCTGTCACCAAGAAGCAAAGCAAGAGAGCCACATAGATGTGAGCAGCTGGTTTCCAGGGATGTCATCAGCCTGCTTGGGTTTTGAGCAGGACAGCCTGGTAATCGGCTGGCAAGACAAATCGAGGCCTTGGTGAATAAGTTGTATGGAGAGATGGAAGTTTTTGGAACCAAAGAGAGGAAGAATTTGCCACTAGGTTCTCTATAAGAGAAAAGACAACAGTGAGCCATGTTTGACGAGTTTCACACCAGCTGAACCTGGCAAAGTCAGCTCTCACTGCAGCGCTAGAGTGGGGCAGGTGCTCCTCAGACACCGCCCTGGAGCTCACTAGGCTAGGCCTGCACACTAGGCCCATCTTAGCCTAAGGCAGCAGGAGGCCTTTGGAGACAGCCTTTGGTCCCATGTTGGGATCCTAAACTATGCAACCTCTGATCCTTTTGTAGAAACTCTTAGGATAGTTGGTTTGGAAAAGAATGTTAGGCAAGCCGTTAGCCCCCTCGAATTATGGTGGAGAAATCCAGACCCAGTGAGGTTCTCGGTGCTGTTTAGTCACTGGGCCAGTTTTACAGCACAGCCCTTTTGGCCACAGGGCCAGCGTGGTGGCTACCTGCCTCTGGTCCTGTAGAAATGAGGGATAAAAGTGGTGGGCCAGAGCCCTGACCCTGCACGTGTGTATAACCCATTCGTTGTGTGGACGTTTATCTGTTCACGTCTGTCTCCCACACCAGATTGAACTCCAGGAGGACAAGGGATGAAGTCCTGTCCCTCTTGGGTTTTCTTAACTCCAAGCACAGTGCGTGGTGTGCAGAAAGCACCCAAGGGTTCTGTGCTGAACCTACCTGTCTTGTGAGAAGCTCACCTGCGTGGGGAGGGAACACGGCTCCTTTGAAGTGCCCGATGCCACTAGTCACTCCACCAAGAAACTCATCAGAATTCATCTCCCCTGAACTAAACAAGATCCCCTCCTGTAAAGACCCAACTAGGGAACCCCTCTGTACTTTGATGTAGAGAACAGTCAGTCCTGGGCTGAGGGAGAGATGAAACGTCGATAGACACATGACTTTGATGCCAAAGCCAGCGTGACTTTGTGAGTTGGAATGAACTTTAAAAGTTTCCCTACAGGTTCACGTGTTGTCTGTATTTTATTATCATACTTGTGGTCATCAGGTTCCTGCTAGTCTGTGTGAGAGGAAAGAGAATCCTCAGCACTGATCTCACCCTGGGAAGAAGTGGCCATGGCCATTCGGTCCTCTGTGCACACTGCAGGTGTGGATGTGTTCTGCTGCCCTCGAACGGCAGGCCTGCAGGGCTTGCGGGTCCTGTGCTTGGTGATGAGAACACTGTGGTCTGAACCTGTGGCTTTTCTGAATCCTCCTTTGAGAAGGAAATCCCTGTGCTGCTCTGGCTGCTGCAGTGACTTCCGGTCCCAGCACGAAAGGGGATGGGGTCTGCACAGTGGGTTTCTTTCCGCTTGGTCTCCGTTTCTGTGCTGGTGGAGGGCGGAGGCCCAGGCCTGTCTGTAGATGCCAGGTGTGGGGCAGACGAGCCGGCAGGTTTGGATGTCCCCTTGTGCTAGTGTCGCCACGTGTGGGGCCCGGCAGAGGGCTGTCCCTGTCAGGCGGCCCCCGGCCCACCGTGCTTACTGGAGAAGGTGCCTAAAGCCTTTGCATGTTGTCGTTTACCTTAGTCTGGAACACTCCCCCGAAACGGAAGACCAAATGGTGGCTGAGTCCTGCCCCGTCCAGATGCGTGCAGACCCTGGTTGCGCCACATCGTCAGGCTCCCGTCTTTCTCCAGGGCTGAAATCCCCCCGGGAGCCCTCCACAGCTGAGGGGTTCTGTCAGAGCAAGATTGCAAAGAGTTAACACTTGTGCTTTTTCGGAAAGTTATCTGTGAAGAGTATTAGTTGTTTAATAAAGCGTGCCTGCCCTCCCGGTGAACCCGCCAGTGACTCCGCAGCTGGGGTCATTCCAAGTTCACGCGGTGGACTTTTGACTGCCTTCTGTGTCTGTGAAAACAGCCGGCAGCTCCTGCGGGGATCATTCATTGGGCCTGTAACACAAAACTATTGCCAACGGGCACCTGCTGGGCGGCTTCCCAGGAGGGCTGGGAGGGAAGATACCAAACTCCTCAGGCATCTGTGGAGATAAGAGCAGCGGGGGCTCCTGGGATCCCGCTAATCAGGCAGCCACAGGCAGCCAGGCCCTGCAGGCCACCGCCTGAGGCAGGATGTGTGAGGAGCCGCTGGCTCCCCATCCGAGTGTGCTCATTATGGGCCTTGGACAAAGAGGAGGGGAGTGTGTGTGTGTGTGTGTGTGTGTGTGTGTGTGTGTGCAGGAGGAGGAGGAAAGGAGGTTTGGAGTACATTCCCCAAATTTCCAGCACATTCTTATTCCTCAAAGCAGAACAAAACAAACTAAAGGATGTCAGCATTTGGTTATTTCTCATCTTAAATGGTCATTCCTTCTGTCTGACAGTATGTTGGTCTTAACTGCTTTTTAAGTGAAATTCCATATACCCTCAAAGACGCACGTCGCCACCTTTTCCCAGGAAACGTCCTGTTCTTGAGGTGCTGTAGGTCAATTGCTTGAAGCCGGCACATCTCACCCCTCTGGGCAGTCAGCACCCACGTGGGCTGTGTTCTGCCTGCCAGCTGCAGAGGTAGTGCGGGGAGCAGGGTAACCACGAGTTGCAGAGGTGGCCCCAGTTAGGGTTTGAAATGTCAGCGTGTGCACTGTCTGAAAACACTGGGCAGCCAGCTCGAGGCCACATCCCCGACACTCGCTTCAGGAGGACGGTCACTTGAACATGTTGGATCTGCCTGCTGCTTGGTCTCTTGCTGTGCCTGCCTGTTCCCCGCACCCCTGATAAACCAACTTATTTGTAAGTGTGGGCACTTTTTTTGAATCTGTGGTATTTTCTTAATCAGCCTGGTAATGATACATTTCTTAAAAGCAGTTTTGTTCCCACGCAAGCCCAAGCCTTTTTTATATCCTTCTGATACATTTCACGTAAGTTGTCTGTGTGCAAAGAAGCATTAGATTAATCTTGTAGTACATGGTAACAATCCTAGGAAATTCCAGTCAAGAGCCAACAACCCGTTTCCCTCTCAGGACCTGGTGCATCTGGCTCTGTCTGTGTTCTGATAGCAGTGACAACAATGTTGATGTTGTATTTCCTTGGCTTTTGTCTCCCTTAATTTGTTGCCAAAGCCAAGCAGCCTGCCTGCTGTCTTGCTGTTTGTTGACCACATAGTTACAGTGCAGTGATCAGCGAGACCATGTGGAACCTTAGTATTTTCTCTGGGTATCCATATATTAATTGCATTTATCTTTATTCGTCAGTATTGCTGTACTGAAAATATGGGATTCTCTAAAAATGACACCAGCTGGGCCAGGGGCTGTTGCTCAGTGGGTAGAGTACTTGCCTAGCATGCCTGTGGTCCTGAGTTCAATCCTGAGCAGTCGGGAAAAATACCAGCTAGTGTCTTGCCGGGTCCTATTCTGAGTCCTCTCACAAATATTCGTTAGATCCTCATGGTGCTCCTCTGAGGGCTAGTTTATAATAAGAACATAGGTGCTCGAAGCAATCGAGTAACTTGCCCATGGTTAGGAAGAGAGCTAGCCTGAGAACCGAGGCTGTCTGCTTGAGGCCACGTTCTTAGCCGGTGCACAAGTCACACTCTGGCTGGCGGGCTTCGTTCTGGACCTCTGCAGTGCCACGTCTGCAGGTGTGGAGACGAGCAAGGCTGTATTCACTAGGGGGCACAGGGAACTGGAGCCATGGTTTAAAGCCATTTTCCATAGTGCCCTCTCGTGTAAATGGCTCTTTTGTAGATGCTGCGCCATCCTCACTAGTCAGAAGCAGCGTTTAGGCACGTTCGCGCCACGTTTCCCGCAGCACATCACAGGAGTCTCCTGTTAGAGCAGGTCGGAGGTACTTGGTCATAGAGTATTTATCCCTCCCGTCTTTCTTTTCTTTATCTTTATTCTGTTTAAGCTCCCCAGGCAATCGCAGGCTCTGACTCTACCTCTATTTGCCCTCTCCTGCCTTTTTTCTGTTGTCATCACAGATTTTAATCCTACTTATGTTCAACCTCACAACCCATTAACTTTTTCTTTCACTTAGCTGTATGTTTGTCCTGGTGGGCATTCATTCTTTTCTGTCATATCCATGCTTCCATCCTTCTACTAAAGAACTTCTGGTATTGGTGGTGAATCTTTTCAGATTTGTTTGGTGGTGGGGGAGACTGGGGTTTGAACCCAGGGATGTTCTATTTCTGAACTACATCCCTAGCACTTCATATTTTTTATTTTGAAACAGAGTGTCTTTAAGTTGTTGAGGCTGGCCTCAAACTTGCGATCCTCCTGCCTCAGCCTCCGAGTCACTGGGATTATAGGCATGTGCCACCATGCCCAGCTTCACCTATATTTTTGAAAGACATTTTAACTAAGTTTATAACTCTAGATTGGCAGATTTCTTTGACTCCTTCAACTGGCATCTTTCCATTGTTCCCTTGTTTCTCTTGAAACAGCTGTCTGAAGGTAATGCATCTTTTCTCCTTTGATTGCTCTAAAGATTTATTCTTTGTCTTTAGTTAATAGTAATGTGTCCAGATACGGTTCTTCCACCTGGGATTTGTAAAACCTTTTAAATTTGAAGCTTAATGTCTTGATAATTTTGGAAAATTCTTGGCCAGTGCCTCTGGCCCCAGAGCTGCTTCTCTTTTCCTTCTGTGACCCCGTTAGGCAGACGTGGCCTGGCTGCCCCACCCGCGCCTCTCGACTCCTGCGCACCTCCCCGGTTTTCTTCTTGCCTTCACTGGCTGTCTTCTCTGCCTTCTTTCCCACTTCTCTGATTGTTTTTGGTGCTCTGTCAACTCTGGTCTGTTAGAATCTTAACTGCACTCTTCTGGTGAAATTCTCCGTCTTTTAGTACATTTTTTAAAGATGGTAATCATACTGCGTTGGTGAGTGATCTTGTCTGGGTTTCCCCCTCCCTCTTAGCTTTCAGTCATTTAGACTTATTTCTGGACATATTTGGTAACTGCTATTGAGTGCTGGCCATTGCATAGGAAAAAAAAATCAGAGGTTCTGCCTGATACTTTTCTCCAGAGAAATTTACTTTCTTCTTTCCTTCTACCTTCAGATGTGCAGTGCTTTGATCCTCCCCTCCGCCCATGCATACCTGCCCTGCAGAACCTGTTTTCGGAGTTTTCCTTGGCCATGCAGGGTATGAACAACAGGACTTTCCCAGAGGGACTGGTATTTCAGGAAGACTCAAAACCTTCCTTAATCCCGAGGAAGGATTCTTTGACCACAGAAGGTTGAGGTTGGGGCTGGGGCTGAAGTGTGCGAAGGTAGAGGATGTATCAGCCTCAACTCCTGAAACTGAAAGAGGCCTTGGGGACACTCCGTCTCAGAGAATCAGCTGTTTAGGTGGTGGACATGGGGGCGGGGGTCCTTTTGTGTAAACAGGGTTAATTCACTCTCTCGTAAGTAAAAAGTACATTGAAGCCGAGCCCTGCTTTCCTACCTTTCTGGTAGTTGAAGGCTTATTTTAAAAGCAACACAAAGGCATTGGAATGGGCCCCTGCGGCCACCTTTGGTGAGGGCAGCTGCAGAGTTGAATGGGTGGCAGGCTCTTCCTCCTCCTAGGACTTTGCAGAAATCTGATCATTGGAAAGGGCTTCAGAATGCCCCATCTGTGGAAGTACATGGGTGTGCTTCTAAATGTCCTCTCCCACGTTGCCTGCTGCAGGGCTTGAGGACAGCAAAGGTATGAAAGCCTACGAAGGCCACCTGGGCGAAGGCCAGAGGTTCTGAGGAGCTACTGGCCAATAGCTAAAATTACAGCCTCTCTTTTTTCACTCATCTGAAAGATGGGAACACTGGACTCCTTTTTTAGAAGACCCTTCTTGGTACCTTCCATTGGAGCCTAGGATCAAGCCAGGTCTCTGGAAAGACGAGACAGGACATGAGTACCTTAGAGCTGAGCTCCCGTTTCCACCCCAGCCTGCCACCCGAAGGATGGGTTCGATTTTGTGTTCTATCTGGTGCTGAAGACCAGCTCCAGGCGGTGTCCTTGCCTAGAGCCTGACACTTGCCTTGTGAGTGACTCCCGAAACTCAGGCTGCAGCCCGCTTGTCCCATAACAAGTTAGTTGGTTGTTAGAAATAGCTGAATTTCCCCTGCAGATGACGCTATATTACTCTTACTGGATCTGGGATGTTGGGAAAAACAAAAGTTGGCAGAGATGGACGGAAGGGGAATGAGGACTGCCGGGGTGAACTTTGGGGATCCCTTTTCACCCCAGGATGCTGTTGGTTTTGCCTGTTCACTGCCACCTCGATCTCTTCCCTCTACACCCGTGTCTCTGTGTGAGCTCCCTGTGCACAGAACGGTCCTTGCCAGAGCGGTCGCTGCTTCCTGGACTTCAGCTGGCTCAACGAGACCAGCCCTGAGCAGCCCTGACCAGGCGAATCTCTTCACTTTGGTGTCGCACATCCTACAGGGAACCGTTCCCCTGTGTGACGTGGGGCAGGAGAGCAGAACTCTGGTCTGCAGGCAGGAACTCTTGACATCGGTGGTCCCGGTCCTCACCCCTCATCTTTCCTCCCAGTGTAAATGGCGTGCACTGCGGCGTGGCCTGGCGCGGCAGTGTGATCCTCGTAATGCACCTTTACTGAGCCTCTTGTTTCTTTGGGGCCTATGAAAAAATAGCTTTAGGGGAAGAAGGAAAGCCTACAGTAAGGTCGGGGTGCTGGAAACCAGGAGGATGTCCAAGTCATCGATGTGGGTCAAGGACGAGGACTAGAGCCTGACTCCTTTGTCTTGTCCAGTGATTTGTAAGTAATTTTTCAGAAACTTTGTCATTTATATACTCCTGTCAGCCGCCTTCCTGTCTGCTTGGGAGAGGAAAGATGTGTGCCTGGTGTCTCATAGGATCTTCCGTGGCATTTAGAAAGGGATTTTCCCACAGAGATGATAACAAAAAAATCATGGTTGAGGTCGCTCTTTAGATTCCTCCCTGTTGAATGCAGTAGGTGCTTAGCGGACATTCATTAGTGATGGTCATGATCTTTGCAGTTTCATGTAAAATGGGGGTAACATTTGCCTGCCTTCCTGGAAGGTGTGAGGTCTCAGCTGATGAAGCGTGTCACAGATGCTGGTGGAACAGGCCTGGCAGCATTGTAGGCCACCATGTGTGATTCCAAAAGTGACCCTGTCACTTCAGCAGCTGGGAGTGTGCCCTCTCCCATCCCACCGCACGCTCGCCTCAGCTTCATTTAGTTAAAGAAACAGTTGGGAACAGATCTCTTCCTAAAAACTGCATGAAGTCATTTCTGCCTCTACTGGTGCCTGCATCTGTGATTGTTCTCAGTGACATCACCCACCGCCCTGCTTCCCAGGCAGTTGACATTAAAGAGAATATTCTTTTGAAACACAAAGTACTTCACAAGAATGGAGTCTTTGTGACTGGAACAGAGATAGGCTTGCTTCTTTTCTACTGAGGAATGTTCCGTTTTGTTTCTAAATTTCTGTATTTTGAGATGTTAGTCTATTTATAATCGACATGCGCGTCTTTCATCTGGTCTGGAATGGGCATAGGTGATCCCCGTAGTCAGGATGAGACATGCAGCGTCCAGGCAGGCGGGGTGGGGCTGGCCGAAGGAAGGCCGAGGCCCGCAGCATCTGCTCGAGCTCCGCGCGTGGCCGAGGGGCTCGTCTGAGTGCCTTTCTAGCTCAGGTCTCGTTGGGTGTCTGTGGGTCTAGTTCTCCCATCTCCCGGATCAAGACGTGTCCTGCTCATGTCCGCCTGGCTGATACAAGTGACAGAGGTGGCCTCAGGACCCCTATTTGCAAAGTCTGTGTGGTTCCCTAGAGTGGAAATCATGTACCTGCCGGGTGGCCGTTATTGTGTGACCACCACAGAGGGAGCTTCTCCTCACATCCTGGCTGGTCCCTGGCTCGGTGCCAAGGTGCAAGCCATTCATCACATTGGAAACCCCATGAGGACGGCAAACTGGGTCTCCCTGGGCTCAAAGGCCTCTCCCCTGGCCCACCCTAACTGGCCCCTTCACACTTCCCCCTGAGCACTTCTGGGGGTCTTGGCAACGGATAAGTGGGGCCTGGCATTCTCAGTACAACTCCTGGCTGTCCGTCAGCCTGCAGTGCGTACAGCTGACGGACAGCCAGGGAAAGGGCCCAGACCCCTGCACAGCTGAGTTTAAAGACGCACCTTGCCCACATAATTCTTGAAATGGGTATAGGAAAAACAAGTGGGGCTTAGGTAGCCATGGCGGCTCGTCTGTGCTGGACGTCAGTCCTCTCAAGTCTGTGTGTGGGCTTTACTTCTGGGCCCAGCCTCTTAGCAAACTCTACTAGTTTTTTAAAAAAAGCAAAATCCTATGTGGAAGTGCTTTAAACCACTCTGAGCTTCCAGATTAATCTGAGATAACATCTGAGTTCATAAATGGGTCACAGTGCAGAAGGGCAAGAGAGACTTGCCCCTCGAGCAGGCGTGTCTTGCGCTGGTTAAGACCCTGGGATGGTCTTGAGCCTAGACTTGGTTGTGTGCGTTTAGATGTGTGTGCTGAGATGATGACAGGTGTCTGTGGCTATCTGTGAAGAATTTTGTTCCTTAACTGAAAAGGACCAGGGGCCTGGTAAGTGTTTCCATGTGAAATGGCAACATGTACATGTCCCAGGGCAAGAGGGTCCCTAGATCTCCAGAGACCAAGAGGGCAGTAGGGGAGGGGCCCAAAGCAAGGTCATTGATTTAGGGATATCGAGGAGACAGAATGTCAGTCCTGGCTTTAAAAAGTCTTATGTTCTTATTCAGGCTCTTCTCTCTGGGTTCTTTGCCTCAAGAACTCTGCATACTCCACAGTAGGCAGAACTGAAAACAGGCAGCCCACGCCAGCTCTGCATTGCCTCTGCTTTGCCAAACCCCGGCTCGCACCACGCCTGTTTCTCTCAAGGCCCTTTCCTGTTTCCTGTGCCCTTCACCATTTGGCCAAGTGAGGACTAGGTGTTTGGTTTGCCTGTGTGTGTGGTGCTGGGGATGGAACGCAGGGCCTTGTGCATGCGAGGCAGGCACTCTACCAGCTGAGCCGCATCCCCAATCCCCTGGTTTGCCTTTTGTCAATCATAGATGATCACTGGTTTTTGGATCACATTTTCCTTTAACTCTTTCCTACTCATAAGAATTCTGAAAGAGCTCTTCAGTATTGAAGGGGAAAAAAAGCAGAAGGAAATGGTGAAGACCTTGGTTTTGAAGCAACTTAGGTTTTATGACTCAGAGGTTTTCTTGCTCAGTACCTACAGAGTTGAAAATGAGAACTTATGTCTAAGGTCCCAGACTGCCACTGAGGAGCTCATAGAAAAGGATGACCAGACAGCAGTGCCAAGCATTCTGCTTTAATTACCTCCTGAACTCTTCAAAGCAGCCTGCTGGAGGAGGAAGCGTTTTGCAAATGATAAGCTGAGGTTCAGGTCAGCTGTGGCTTCCGCCAGGATGCACAGCTAGCAGGCACAGGACTCCTCGGCTCCTGCCTATTCAGGGCCATCGTGGTGCCACATGGGCTCACGGCAGCCTGACTTATAGGCATGGCATACACTCACGTGCGTTTTCTGATGGTTCATGTGCTGGTGGAGCTTTTCACAGGCCAGGCTGATGGAACCAGAGCTGAGCTGCTAGCCGACTTGCAGCTGTTTAGCTTTGCACTTGGACAAATGTAAGACTTCTCCCTGGTGCTAGAGTCCTGTCACTTCTCTTTTCCTATGATACGTGGTCACATGTATCTGCTCTAGTGACAAGGAAGATACTGTTGCCAGCATTTACTCAGTGGGGCAAGGATATTAGACAGGAAATTTCCATTAGGTAAATAACAGTGAAAGAAGAGCCAGGAGAGGAGGAGAAGCTCCAGCTCGGCTCCTGTTACGCTGGCCACGTACCCCGGCATCCCGTGCTTGCTGAGTAGCATGAAAGGGTCAGGAAGATGGACAGGACAGAACAGAAGGACACAGTGTGAATTTTTTTCCTTACACCATTCCAGCATCTACTTGAATTTTGGTTTCATAATACCAGCTGTTCAGAGCCAGGCCCCAAACCCAGGCTAATGGCAGTGTCTCTGTGTGAAGGCACAATGGGCTTGTTTTGGAAGGTTGGGTGTTGACACACACAGTTTTGGCTCTTCAGGAGAACTGGTATCTTCAAGTACTTCTGAGGTTTTTACCCCCTTGCTGAAAATAGTGCTTTATAGAAATTAATGACTTTGGACTGTGGCCAGAATTCATAAGGGCAGCAAGTATGGAAGCTTCCTGCAGCAAAAGAAGGGGAAGTCGTTGTCTTAGCAAGAGCAGCAGCAGGTTTTCTGAAGGACATTTTGTTCCCTGGAGCCTTTTATCTTGGCTAGGACAACATTCACTTTAGGCCTAAGGTATTTTTGTGAACTTGAACTTGCTACAAAATGAATTTGATTGACTTAACCCTCTACAAATGCCCTTCTGGTGTATAGGTAACTGTTTATGGCCAGCAGGTGACAGATTGTCTACAAATTACCTCCCAGCTGCCAGTCACTTTCCCATCCTGAGCATAAGCGCACACCTGCCCTGGTGCCTTTAGGCCCCTCTGCAGGCAGCTTCCGCCCACTGGAGGAGCCCCAGACCAGACGCTACCCGAGCCCTGCAGAGTCCAGTTCTTCCTGTTTTGCAGAGGTTCAGGCAACGTGGTGCCGTTTTATTGAATGTCTGTTACATGTCGTCTGTGCTGAGGGCCTTACACAGGTTGTCCAATTCTGCGGCACCCTTAGAGGTAACATTTTGGTTCCCGTTTTGAAGACAAGGAAGTGGAGGCTCACAGCTGTTAAGTGTCACAGTCAGAATTCAAACTCAGGTGTGATTATCTTTCTGCGACACCGCACACCTACCTCTGGGCTTAAAGGCAGGAGGCAAGTCCACTCTGACTTCTTGTTGCCAGTCCGTGGCCTGCGCGCAGTGGGGGCTCTGCACACTGCTGGTCTGTGGACTGGCTGCACAGCAGGATTGTACTTGGGCATACCTGATGGTGCAGCCTCTCCACCTAGACCTCTGGGATTCGTTTCTCCACTGTCTGAATGTCTTAATATCTGCCTCTGGGCTTCATTTGTCACAAGACAGTTTGGGGGGTGGGGCGAAGGAAGGCCCGGGTCAATGGCATCACTCCCTGCACAACCCCGTAGCTCCTGTGGTATCTGCTCTGTTTTGATGATCATCTTCACAGTTGATGATGTGGGCAAAGTAGGGCTTCCTAGCCTCAGCAAAGACCAAGGCCAGAGGGCACCCACGTAGTGCTGCTGGAATCCCCGCCTTTGCTTCCAGCCACAGGCGGTGGAGGGAGCCAGAGAGAGGGTGTAGTTTAGCTGCCCTCCGAGGTAGGGAATAAGTCATGGAACCAAGGACTACTAAGGAAGTACCCCGCAGTAACAGGAGGCTCCTCTCTTGTGGTAGCCTGGATCCAGTACTCTGAATCAAGGCCCTCTTTGGCCACTGCACTGTCATGTCTCTGGCTGTGGTTTGGTTCCTGTAAAATGTCTCTCCTAGTCAGGTTGGATTCACCTCTCATCAGTACAGTTTGGGTTGGATCATAGATTCCAATATGTACTCAAATTTTCTGTTCTCAAAACTGCATTTCCAGGGAAGAGAATTTTTATGATGGTTGCCTGCTAGTATCTCTGTATACTTTACTTTTACTCACAAGTAACAAAGGATAAGTCTGGTTGGCTTGACAAGTAATGTTTTTATAGAAAGGTGAGGATTCAGACAGAAGTCCTTAGCAAGTCGACTTAGGTGTAGGCACATGGCCAGGCACAGGAGGCTGAGGCAGGAGGATCATGAGTTCAGGTCCATCCTGGGCAACTTAGCAAGATCCTGTCTCCCCAAAAAATAAAAAATAAAAAAGTAAAGTGAGGTACTTGAGAAGCAGGTGGAAGAACTCAGCTTTAAGAGGAAGAGTGACCAGGAAGCCTCAGGACTGTCAGTTTCCAGGGCAGACTGATCTGTATTAGGCACCGCCCCTCCCCAGATCAGAACAAATGGGCCCACATTTGGGCCCAGGGTGTTGGTCCCCCAGGCAGGCCACTTGCCCTGAGTCTTCCATAAGCTGTGTATCTAAATAACATTCCTGTGAGTTTTCTGAAAGGTTAGTCCTGGGTCATTGGCACTTAAACCACTTGTTTTGGTAGATTCTTCCTGAGAAGGTTAATTATATATTTGATATCCTTCTCTTTTTATGCCTGAATGATGAGGATAAGTACCCTGTGGTTTATTAACTGTCACTTTAAACCTTTCAAATTGCCTTGTGACAAAACAGAGTTTTATGTCCTTTTTATCCAGCTTTGATGGATGAGACAGCTTCTCTGGTTAAAGTATGCCAGGATAAATAAAATCACCCGACTGTGGGGGAGGATGGGTTTGCATTTGGAGCCGTGAGTTCAAGTCTGCTGCTCCTATGAAAGGGGACCTCACCTGTTAATCTTTCCATCTACTTCCTTTTTACTTTTGACAGAAGGGGCTTGGCACCTAATAGGAACTGAGAAGTTGTTGAATGAGTGAAAGAAGGCATTACTTGAGGGAGGTTGATCTCTCCCATTTTTAAATTTTACCTTGTTTATTTTTGTGGTGCTTTGGATTGAACCTAGGGCCTCACATATGCTGGGCAAGAACTCTACCACTGAGCTACATCCTTAGCCACCCCTCAAAAATTTTTTTGATACCAAACCTAAAGCAGTAATCTGACATATTTCGTGTTTCAAATCCAACTGATTGTTAAAGTAAAGGACTTATGTCCTCACCATGATAGGATCTCAAATCTCTGTCCCTCCTCACAGATCATTTTGTTACACCATCATTTTTTTTTTCCAATTTGTAGTAGTACAGGTTGGATATCCCTAATCTGAATTGCTTGGGACTGGAAGTATTTTTTTTTTTTTTTTTGGTACTGGAGATTGAATTCGGGGGCACTCGACCACCGAGTCACATCCCCAGCCCTATTTTGTGTTTTATGTAGAGACAAGGTCTCACTGACTTGCTTAGCACCTCACCGTTGCTGAGGCTGGCTTTGAACTCGCGATTCTCCTGTCGCAGCCTCCTTAAGTGCTGAGATTACAGGCTCACGCCACCACACCCGGCTTTTTTTTTTTTTTTAAGTTACAGGTGGACTGACTTCTTTCCTTCCTTCCTTCCTTCCTTCCTTCCTTCCTTCCTTCCTTCCTCCCTCCCTCCCTCCCTCCCTCCCTCCCTCCCTCCCTCCCTCCCTCCCTTCCTTCCTCCCTCCCTCCCTCCCTCCCTTCCTTCCTCCCTCCCTTCCTTCCGCTGAGGATTGAACCCAGTGCCTCACACATGCTAGGCAAGCATTCCACACTGAGCTACAACCCCAGCCCCCAGAAGCCTTTTGATTTGGGTTTTTTTCCCCAGATTTGGATTTGAAATATTTATATGTGAATAAGATCCTGGGTATGGGACCCAAGTCTGACCATGAAATCCATTCATGTTTCATAAACACCTTATGCACATCAGCAGAAGGTAACTTTGTACAGTATTTTTAGAGCACCTGTGTTCTGACTCCACCCTCAACATGAGGTCAGGTGTGGAATTTCCCACATGTGCTATTATAGCAGGACTCAAGTTTCATGTTTTAGAACATTTTGGATTTCAGATGTTTGGATTAGAGATGCTCCATCTGTGTTGTGGAAAGTCAGTGTCACTAGGACTTTCAGTAGTGGATTTGTAAGCCTCCTTTTTTCCCCAGTGTCAGCCACCTCCAGCTTATATCTGTCCAGCGTTTGGGAACCATTCTGCTGGGTAGACAGTAATTCATAATTCAGCAATTAATCTCTCTCTGTAATTAGTATCTACTGAATCCTAACTAGAAGCAAAGGAAGGTATTTATTTAAAATAATTAAAGTAGTAAAAGTAGTACTGAGACTTTAAATCTTCTTATTTCTAATTCATTCCAGTTTGCAGGGACATTATCAGATGGCTTGGGGAAGACAATGGACAATCGACATCAGTCAGAGAGGGAGTACATTAGGTACCATGCCGCCACGAGCGGGGAGCACCTGGTAGCTGGCATCCACGGCCTGGCTCATGGTAAGTCACCTGTCACTGGACTAAGGAAGAATGGCTCTTCTGCCACTGTCCTTCACAAGTGCCCTGGCACCGCAGGCTTGGTGCCATGGTGTGCCTGATGGCCGCTGCACAGTGGAAACGTGGCAGCCTGTGAGACGTGCTGTCCATCTCCAGGACACTGTGCACGTTTCTGTTTCTGAGGGGTCCTCACACGTAGTCGCCCACACCCCCTAGAATCCAGAACTGCTGTGAGTACTGCCCTCCGCTCGCTGATGGCCCCTTCCAAAGACATTGAGATGCAAAGTTGACTGCCAGGCGCGTGGCCCATGTAGAAACACGTCCGCAGGATCACAGATTCACTTGTCCACAGGATGTAGACGATGGCATAAACATGTTCTCTCTGAACTTGAGTTTCAGGTTTTCTTGTTTTTGGTTTCTTTTGGGGGGGGTACTAGGGATTGAACCCATGAGCACTTAACCACTGAGCCACATCCCCAGCCTTTTTATATTTTATTTAGAGACAGAGTCTCACGGAGCTGCTTTGGGCCTCACTAAGTCGCTGAGACTGGCTTTGAACTCAGATCCTCCTGCCTCAGCCTCCCAAGCCACTGGCATCACTGGCAAGTGCCACCATGCCAGGCTGAATTCCAGCTTTAAATCTCAGATTCCGACTTGATTCCAACTCACTTGCCTTTTGTTGCATTTTTCTCAGCAACATCTGAGTGTGGCATTCAAGGCCCTTGACATATAGACTGCCAGTTCTTCCACCACTGTCCCCAGCCACACTTGGCCCCAAGCATGGCTCCCAAAATGTGCTCCAAGTCCTTGCTCACTCAGTCCTTCTGCCCACCCTGCCTCTGCCACACTTCCTTGCCTGTGAAAATCCTCCTCACCTGTTAGTCCGACTCAGGTGACTTTCCCCACTCCCCTCCAGTGAGAACCAGTGAGGCTGCACATTGGCAGTGCAGGCCGGTGTGTGGCCGGCTGTGGGTGGTGCGCTCTGCTGGGCAGTGAGCGCTGAGAGCTGAGCCCGCCTTGCTGACCCTCACGCAGCTCCACCTCAGCAGTGGTGCTAACTGAACTGTTCATGCAGATCCTTAGGAATTGCCTCAAACTATCAAAGTCACATCAAGACCGATCAATCATGCCTATCTGCATTTGGAGGAAGAAGAGGAAATATAGATAATAAAAACCATGTTCTGTTGATGCTTAGGACACCATGTTTATTGCAGAGTTTATCAGCTATCCCAGTGGAAAGCTTTGGGTCAAAATGCCTTTGCTCTTCCTGAGATTGCTTGGATGTGAAGAGAGCAGCTTCCAGGGAGGCTTCAGGACAGAAGGACAGTTTGGCTGAAATTGACATATTTATAGGCTAAAGTTGGCTTTTGAGTAATCATTTAGGATTAAAGATTTAGTCATTCTTTATTAACTGTAATGTAAGTACAGTGACGATTGAAGGCTGTTTTAAAGAATATAGAATTCCCTGTGTCTGATTGCCATTATCCATCCAGCGTCCTCTGGACAGTGAGGGGGCTTGTCGGCCCGCACTTTTTAGACGAGTACATTCATGTGTGAGAAGATGAGTGATTTGCTCACGGTTGCAAAATCGCCTCCAGCCAGGATTGTACAGCTTCTCCAGGAGCCACTTAGGCCAGTCTAGGGCCTGGAACCAGTGGCCTCATCCAGAGGCGACCCTTTGAGCTCTGGCTTATGTGAAAACAGTAGCCTTCAGTGAGATTCTTCCTTCAGGAAGAAAAGAGCTTTCAAAGATAGCAAGAACCAGAGCCACTCAGCTGCCTTTGTGTGGAACTGGGAGGTGTGCGTGCCCCAGGTTCATTGTCCGTCCTGTGGGCCTGATCTGAACTCCTGCCCTGCACACTGCCAAGAACTTTGCTCGAAAGGTTGGGAAGGGGATAGTGCCTCCCTGGAGCAAGCGGACCCAGATCCAGAAGAAACACTGTAAATTGTTAGTGCGCTCTCGCCCAAGGAGTTTCCTTTACCCATCTGTCTCACTAGAGTGAAGAGACCAGAGAGCACTCTCACACCCCGATGTCAGAGGGTGAACATCCTGTGAGTGTCCCTGGCACAAGTCCTAGAAATGCTCCCCAGACGCCGCCTGCCCCCCCTACAGCGCCTGTGACCTCCCCGGCCTTTGCCAGTCTCTGATCTCCTGAGGCTGTTCGGTCGTTGCTGTCAACTTTCACGTTATTTGGAACATCTTATGACCTAGGTTGGTCTTCTGAGGTGCTATTGAGAGAGTTCTGGTGAGATTTGGCAGTTTTGGGGGGTACCCCTCACGCAGGCTTCCTCATTCACTACAATTGCCTGTGTCTGATCTCAGCAAAGTATGGAGTAGCTTTTACCCCATTGCAAACATGTGATGGTACTTGCCAGTCACAGAGTATTCTTGGAAAACTGAACATGTGCCTTTCGCTGTCCCTGTGCCTTACATTTCATGGGATCCCAACTTCTTTAGCCTTTCCCCAAGGACACAAATTCTAGTCTCCTGTGGATTTAATACATCCTACTCTGCATCTTCTCAGAATTGCCTCTGTGCTGTCCAGACTCTGGAACTGAAAAATGGCCACTGTTAACCTCTCAGCTTTTTCTTTGAATTTTTAAACTGAAACACACTTTACTTCTGACCAGCATGTAATGTGTGTCCTCTCATGCTGGACCCAAGGGACAGATCCACTGGGCTCCCTGTGTCTTACCTGTCTGACACACAGGTTAACAAAATAATCTTAGGGCCGGGCGCGGTGGCTCACGCCTGTAATCCCAGCACTTAGGGAGGCTGAGACAGGAGGATCGCGAGTTCAAAGCCAGCCTCAGCAACAGCGAGGTGCTAAGTGACTCAGTGAGACCCTGTCTCTACATAAAACACAAAATAGGGCTGGGGATGTGGCTCAGTGGTCGAGTGCCCCTGAGTTCAGTCCCTGGTG
>CM053400.1:7753134-7898421 GCA_028644305.1 Xerus rutilus
TTAGGATATCATCCTCAGTGCAAGGACCTGGGAGTTTGGCTTTACATGCTCTTGCCGTTGTCCTTGGCCAGGTTACAGTAGCCCTTGTCTCTTTTGCTAGGTATCATTGGAGGACTGACCAGTGTCATAACCTCCACGGTGGAAGGTGTGAAAACAGAAGGGGGCGTCAGCGGTTTCATATCTGGCCTCGGGAAAGGGCTTGTTGGCACTGTGACCAAGCCAGTGGCAGGAGCCCTGGATTTTGCATCTGAAACAGCCCAGGCGGTGAGAGACACAGCCACACTCAGTGGCCCCAGGTCAGTGGTCATGGGGGAGTGGATATGCGATTTCCAGTCCGGTTTGCTGCTTCTCCTGATCCACACGAGCGCTCACACACTGCTGCCTTTGTCATACGGTTTTAATCTGAATGCTTGTAACTGCAATTTCTGACCTGCCTAAGACATGTACATGAGAATGGGCCCCAAAATTTGGCATGGATTCTTTGCAGAGATAGGTAGGTAGGTAGGTATTATACTGTGTTGGGTTCTTCATTAGAGAATCGGAAATAGGATTATATCATTACAAACTTCCCTAGTCACAGAGCTAAGTGGACCTCCGAGCACCCACGAAGAAAACCCTGAGGTCGCAGGCTGGTGGAAACTTGCTCCTAGGCCCAGGACCATGGCTGCTTACCACATGGGATGTCCTTTCTTAGTTTTCCTTCTACTTGAAAGTGCTAGCCAGTCTCCCAGCCTCCTTTAAGAAAAAGGGCTGATCCCAGCCAACCTTCCCCCCGCCCTCAGCAAGTCTGCAGTTCTGCTGGGGGTGCTGTCTGTCTCCATACCAGCAGAAGCTGGAAGGCAGAGACGGCCTGTGCGGCTCCACGGCCCACAGGGCCCAGTTACTCCACTCAGCTCTGCACTTCAGTGGCCTGTTTAGCTTCCTTGCCAGGGTGACTAATTGGGAATCCTTATCAACCGAGGGTGTGATGAGTGTCCTCATTCCTGCCAAGCTGGACTCAACTTAAGCCCAGAAGAATTTTGTTGCTGCCTGGATAATGGATGTTTCTGAGTGAGTTAGTGTGCTCTCTTAGAACAGGGCCTGGGCCATGTCCACACCCTGTCTCTCCCTTGAATAGGATTTGAGGTGGAATTGTCTCCAATTAAAATGAATCCATTTGTCTGTCACCGGGAGACCTTACCAGTGACACATTGCTGCAGTAGGGGAGTTGTTTGACCCTGTAGCCAGGGACCGTGCGATGTGTCCTGCCAGAGTGTTTTTCATCTGGAAGCAGCTGCCTTTTAAAAAGGGCTCTGTAGAGTTTGCTTAAAGTTATGTTCTATTCTCAGATACAAAGCTAAAACAATCCTTGAGAGTATTTTGAGGCATTTATGTACTTGGGGAAGGGTCAGACAGTATGGGGCCTTCAAAATTATCTTCAGTTAGTTTTTTGTTTCTTCTCAAAGTCCAAGAAGTCTACCTCCAAAATTTTGTTAAGACAACAAGACCTAAGGAAGTGTAAACAGAACTGAAGACCCCTAAAGAATTCCCAGAGAACCATCCTTGTTCTTAAAATTCCCAGCAATCAAGGGAATGATCTATTTGTTCAGAAAAGATCTGGAGTACATGTGTTAAGATTTTAACAGGTTCCTTTGTCTTCTTAAGATTAGTGGTGTCGATGAGAGTGGGAGCTCGTCAGCCTGAGTTGTGTACATTGTTAGTCTGGCCTTCTTGATGAGCCGTTATGCTCTTTTTAGGTGTACAAGTAATGTAGCCATGGTGATTGCAGAAATAAAGGTGTTCTTGTCATTTGTACCAGTTGTCCAGCATTGCCACAGAGGTCTGACTTAGTGCCACATGTGTCATTTGTCATTTCCAGGCAGTAAATATTGATTGAAAATTTCCCATGAACTGGGAATATAGCAGGAAACAAGACTGTCCCCAGCCTCAGAGAGCTTATAATCAATCAGAGCAGCCTACATAAAACAGCTATATAAATAATTATTTGCTGAAGTTGTGATAAATGACACCGGCGATTAGAGGGTAGGGAGAGATGTCTGATTAGAGAAGGTGCAAGAGAGAAAGAGGTTGGCCAACCTGCAGGCAGGGGAGCCGAGACAGGTCTTCCTGGGGAGGTGATCTAAGGGAGGTTGGCCAAGTAAGAGAGGGAATGACATCCCAGGTAAAAGGGAACCATGTGGGCACCAAAAGAAGGAACCTCTCACTGACCAAGTGCCAGTCCTTGCCATGGCCAGTCTCAGGCAGTGTTTATATTTCATTTATAAACGAGGACAAGACACTCCAGGGAAGAGCCAGATTCAGACCCAGCCCCCTTCCTGAGGTGAGCCCAGCCACCCCGCCCAGGCCTGGTGGCCTCTCTGCAGATGCCTCTCGTGGGCATCAAGGCATAGAAGGCTTCGCGGCTCCCCTGCTAACTCCAGGTTGCCTTCCACCATTCTCAGTAGTGTGATCACTCTGAGCCTGCTGGGACTCCGTGGCTTAGCCAGCACTACAGTTTCCTCTCCCTGTTCCCCCCGGCCTACCACCTCAGCATTATCAGGATCTTGGCAGCAGAGACCATGTGCCTCTTTGAGATGCTTCCCTTGGAGCTGCACCTCATGAAGGCACGGTGAGCCACTAACAGTGCTGGCCATCCTTCACTGCGGCCCACTGAAGGCTTGGGTCTCCATGGAGGTGGGCATGAGATACACAAGAGCTGTGCACTGGCCGCAGGGCAGGCAGTAGTCGGGCAGTCTGGCTGAAGTCGAGCTGGTATTTCCTGGAGCTCCTGACTGCCTGCCATTCCCTCCCCTAGAAATAAAAGCTGTGCTAAGCGAGGCATGTGGGCCTGCAGACCTGGAAGCTCAGAGGAGGGGGAAGTAAGCCTCCACCTGTCCTCTGAATTCCTGGAGGTTCCAGTGGTTGCGAGAGCCATGGTGGACCTCATTGATGGGGGTGGGGCATATGCCATCCATGCTAACGGGTCGGGGGGCGCCTAAGTGGCTCACAGTGTCCTTTACTGCCCTGAGAAAGCATTCCAGATTCTTCTGAAGGGCTGAGCAACAGCCCTTTCATCAGGTTCCTCAGTCCATTTGTCCAGGTCCAGGTTATTAATGAGGAGCCATGTGTTAGAGAGCACGTGACCTGGAAAGCAGTGGGCCAGAGTCCCAACCCCCTTGCTTATTAGAGCTCTGGGCCCTTGTTCACATCTCTTGGCCTCACTAAGCCTCAGTTTTTTCATGTATAAATTGGATATAAATATACCTGTCTATTGTACCTCTCAGGAGTTTGAAGCCCAACCAGAATTCTTTTAATGTGGAAGCCATAAAGAACTATAAAACTACAGGATGAGATTTCTTTCAGATTGTATTAAAGGAGCCAGAGCTCCCTGCAGGTGGAGAATGTTCCCAGCCTCCAGGGTTTCGTTGCTGTCCTCTCCCAGGGACACATTGGTTCTTCCCAAAGGAGCGTTTTCAGGCTTCCTGGAAGTGAGGTATAATCCTCTCCAGCCATCCTGGTCGATTGAACAGGTTCCAGGGGTGTTACTCAGGGTTTTTCCCCGTGTTTAGACAACAGGGACTAACAAATGATTTGAAGGGATTAGAAGTGAGATTCTGACCGAGGGCTGACCTGAGCCCCGGGACCACGCCAGGAACGGAACCCGAGAGTCCAAGAGTTCTGCCTCCGCATCTCTGAGGGAAGAGACTTTCTGCTTCTTTTGTACAGCTCATCTGAGTGAAGGCTCAGTTTTTAGCACATGTGCTTTAAGTGGCCCAGATCTTAAGCAGGGATGGCAAAGTCAGCCATGACGCAGGGGGTACCCCTCCCAGTGACCCATCTGAGTAGTGGCCTCATGGGCAGCACTGGCTCCTTTGTGTTTATTTGAACTTGATTTTCTTTCTAAGGAACCCCCTCCTTATGTTCTTTCAGATTAAAGTATTTCCTAGTTCCTCTCCCTGTTGAGTGTGTGGGCATTCCAGAGGGACACCACCCAACCTTCTCCCGAAGTTTCCACTCAGCCTCACAGTTCTTGGGAGGGTAGGTGAGGGTGGAGGAGGAGGGAGGAGGACAGTGGGGCCTTTGGCCTCACATGGGTGTCGTGGGCCAGTATCCCCCACTGCATGTGTTAACTGCATAAGTATGTGTGGCTTGGAACTGAGACAGGAGGCCCTTCCGAGGCAGCGCTCTGCCGGCTCAGGTTGCATCTTCGGGTTCACATGTATCAGGCTACGTTTGTCTTTTCCAGGCAAAGCTGGTGAGAATGGCACAGAGACAGCCACACTGTGGCGTCCTTGATGCCAGGCCGGGCCCAGCAGGGCACCCAGCTGTGCGAGTGCCCGGTTCCCTGTGTGAATGTGGTGGCACCTAATGGTGTGTTGGAGGGAGCTTGGTAGGGCGCTGCAGCGGCCGGGAGCAGCCACTGCACAGCAGAAGGCATCACCGCCCCTGGAGGAGCCGCCTGCCGCTCGCTTGTCTCTCCCCATGCTGCAGACTGGGGCATGTGGCATGCTGGGAAAGTGGTGGATGGAGATTTATGGGGCCGGCCCTGAGGTGTCCTCCATAACATTTCTTCACTTTTTTAGTCAAGACTCAGAAAGGCAGGGAGAAATGGGAGTTGGCAGAACTTGAAATATTTAAACTAATTTAGTAAAGCCCAGGAGTGTTGAGCTTATCTCATATTTAAGTTAGATAAGGAGGAAGGAGAATTTGATGGATAATGATAGATCAGTGTTTAAGAATATAGCCATCAGCACTGATAGAGTTCTGGAATCCCAGGACTCTTGTACTATGTGTACAGATGTAAATTCCAGTTGCTTGAGAGCTTTTGAGTAGCCTCTGGGTTGATTTCACAGAAAAGATTCATGGTGGGCATATTGGACTTTTTCAGTAAAAACACTCCCAAGGCACCACCCAAAATTCATTAATGACGCTTTCCATTAATGGCCTCTTGAGTGTGAAAATGACATGGATTTTCTTAGGGAAAAGCCTTTTTGTTAGTGTCTCTACCTTCCCAATGACTCTCAGGATAAGTGGGCTAAGACCTTTTCGTAGTCACTAGCACCTGAAAGAGGTCAGTTGGACAGGTCAGGAAGAAGTCCGCAGAGAGAACTTAGGACTTGCTCCCGCGGGCTCTCCAGGCTAGTTGGGCAGTTCTGCTTTTGGTTCTGCTGCCCTGAAAGCAGCTGTGTGTTGTACTTGGCGTTGTATGTAGCCCATCAGCAGAACGGGTTTGCACAGAGCCACTAGGGAACGCCATAGGTAGGCGCCCAGTAAAAAGTGAGCGCGTTCCTGAGGATCCACCAGTGCGCTCAGCAATTCCCACCAGTGGTCCCTATGAGGCAGAGGAGGGCTGACCATACCCAGTGTTTCTGGGCACAAAGCAAGTCCAGCATTTCTTTGCAGGTTCCTGTTGTACTAAATGAATTTTGTATTTTATTCCATGTTTGTTTGAATAAGAAAATATTTTTAATTGCTACTCAGTAAAATCTACCCATCGGGAATACACACCATGTCATCCCGTGGCTACCGCCCTGCACTCATTTAAGCAGCTAGCGCACATAGCGTGGTGCTAGTCAGCCTCTCATCACTGTGACAGATTCCTGAGGAGAACAGCCTAGAAGGGGAAAAGTTTGTTTTGGGCTCATGGTTTCAAAGGTTCAGTCTGTGGTCAGCCAGTACCATCCTTTGTGCCTGAGGTGAGGCAGATCATCGTGGTGGAAGGAAGAAAGCTGCTCAGTTCATATTGGCTTGGAAGCAAAGAGAGAGCAAGGAGCCAGGGACAAGATATAATCCCTAAGGGGACACCTCCAGTGACCAGCTTCCTCCAATCACGCCCCACTTGCCCACAGTTACACTCAGCAGTACCATTCAAGTTAGTACTCGAGTGGATTAATCCACAGATGAGGCTACAGCTTTCCTAATCTGATCATTTCACCTCTGACATTCCTGCATTGCCTAACACACAAGCTTTTCAGGGGACATTAAAGATTCAAACCATAACAACCTTCCAGATGCGTCCTGCAGATTGTGGGAGCATCAATATAGATATGCATGTTGACAAGGGTGAGAAGCTGGGGCTTGGTTCTGTGTGTGACCCTGAGACTCTGCCTCTCATCTTGGGCACATCTGTGTGTGGCCTGTGGCTTTCTGTGCCTGTGGCAGCTAGAATGTTAGCATGTCTGTTTCCATGGCATGTCCTGTCCATGAAATGAAAAAATCATTGCTTCATACACTTGAAGGGAAGGACTGTCACAGCTCACTTCTGCTGTCCACTAAGGAGTAGGAGCACAGTGGACATAGTGGCTGTGGCTACCACGTCATCTGTCCTCTGCTTGACATGTGGTGTAAGAGAACTGTGTCTCTTCACCTCCGAGCTCACCAGACCAGGTCTTTCCAGAGACTGTGTGGCAGTGGATGGGTCATTTCCCCCTCCTCAGTCTCCCTGAGCAACTCCGGAAGAAGAAATGACATCAGGAGCTGTGTTCGTGGCAGTGGCTGTCTCACTGGGGTCTGAAATCATGCTAATGAAATTGCAGGGTAAGATTTTTTAAGAAACAGCCTTCATGCCTTATAAGTTAAAACTCCTCTCGCAGGAACACAAGCAGAAGAATCCTACTTCCTGAGACAGACTTCTTCCCTCTCGCTGAACTCTAAATACTGCACCCCCCTTTCACTCAGAGGCCCCAGACAATGCCGTCCTCATTAGAGCGTAGCTTATGGCAAGCTCAGATCTGCTGCCGGAAGAAAAGAGCCAAGCGTGTGTGTTCGTGCACACACGTATTTGAGAAAAGCCTTTCCATTTCTGAAATCCCATGACTCATTTTTATGCAAGATTATCTGTTAGGGGGAAAAACACTTTTTTGGTCATGGTACATTATAATCGTTTCTAGAAAGGAGAGCATCTAATTTTTGCCATTTTTGGCATGCAGAGATGACTGACTTCATGGAAACAGCATAATCCTGCCCCCAAAAGTAAAAATCACCTCAGCTCAAGCATGTATATCCTTAAAGTCCAGTCGCCGTATCTCAGTCAGCAGGGCCCTGTACAAAGCCAGCAGAGTGGACAGTGTGATGGCCCCTGATTTGGCTTCTGCCGTTTAAAAATTAAACCACCGAGCCATTGTAAATAAGTAGTTCCTTCTGTGTTCAGTGAATTCACTTTTTTACACTCTGGGGTGATATCTAGTCCCAAGTACACATAAAATACACAGTTGAGGTTTTGGGTTGAACTTCTGACAGAAGAGGGTATGTAGTTCTTCCTGAGAAAAAGGATGAAGGGCCATTTACTATCTGGAAGACCTCTGCAGAGGCTCTGGATTTAATTGTTCTTAGGTCTGGGTGATTGCTACTTGTCTTTCAGGGTTCCCCTTGTAGCCTCGTCCATCTTTGCTCAGGATGAAATTGGAGTCTTCCTTAAGGAGACAATCCAGGTCTGAGCTTTGAAATGCCCTGCTCCCGAGAGCTTTAGACCATAAGATGAGCCCCTGCTGTGGACTAGCAGAGAATTAAAGCCTTAGTTTTGTGTTACAAGTAAAAGCTGGTAAGCTTCGGGAGAAGGCAAGGTGGACTTGGTTGTTACAATTCACCTTTATCTAGTATTCTCAAGACAGATTCTTGCTAAATCTCTTACAATTTGTCCAATGGGAGAAAAGTAAGATCGAATTAGTGAAACATTTTTGTCACAATGTACTTTAAGAGAAATGGTGTTTTATTATATTGAGTTTAGGCCCTGGGGTTGTAGCTCAGTGGTAGAATGCTTGCCCAGCACATGTGAAGCACTGGGTTTGATCCTCAGCACCACATAAAAATAAAATAAAGCTATTATATCCACCTACAACTAAACAATATATATTTTTTTAAAATATTGAGTTTATATAATTCAGATCAGGTTAGTAGTGTTACCAATCCACACATCCTTAGTGGATTTACACTAATTCATAGTGATTTCTAATTAGCACAGAATTTGTACATTTGGAGCCTGTTAGAACAGAGGGTCTCAAAATTCAGTCTAGGGACCTCTGTGAAAGCCCAGATCTATAACATTAAACCTATTTTAATGTGTTAATTTTAATACTAACATAATATTGTTTAATATTTTAAACCTATTTTAATAAACATGAACCTACATGTTCTACATGTTTATATGTGAATCCATACGTATGCAGCAGTTTTTGATAATGACATTCTCTGATGAGTGTGCATTGGAGTAGTGTGTGCCACTGCAGGACTGCCTGGAGCGGCAGATAAGAGAATACAGCTGTTGTCTAGGCAGGAGGCAGAGATTTGCAAAAATGTAAAGCCCTGCCCGTCTCTCGCCTTCAGTGACTTCAAGCATACTCCTGGCTGACACGGGCACCTGTACCTGGTTCATTCCCTTGACGTGCTCTTCTGTTTGGAAATACAGTGATGATCCATCAGGATGCTGATGGTGGATTAATTTGAATTAAGCTGAAGGAGCCACCGTAACGTGATACTCCACTTGGGCTTTCTGCCAATAGTTGTCAGTTCCCTGGTTGCTCCTGACTTTTACTGGGTTTCTTAAAGCAACAATGGGAAAGATTTTATCACACATCAGAAAGACCTCTTATAATAATTCACCTAATTTAGTTCTTTACCTTAACTACCATCCCAATAAACTCTACCTCAGCAGCATGGTGAGCGCTGAGAAGGTTACTTCAGGTGCAAGGTCTGTCCCGTCAGAAGACCACTTGGTGGTTAGCCCAATTCTGCTCTGTCCAGCAATCCAGAGGGTGTGTCTGTTTCAAAGTGTACTTCCCAAAACCTCATCGTGCTACCCTAGCAAGGTTAGTGGAGAGGACAGGCCCATGATATTTGGATAAGCTCCTTTGAACTCCTTGTGGAAAGTGGCTTTTATGAGGCACTTGTTCTGTGTTAACACCAGAGACATCTCCCAGTGCATTTTCCCAAACATACTTCAAACATCAATAATGGCAGGGGTGACCCAAGCTGTATCATAAAATCCCAGGGACTGCAGAAAACTTCAAAGGGGAATCTGAGCAGAACCTCACCTCTCCTTATGAGGAGTACAGGTCCCAGGAATCTGGCTGGAGTCCACCATGGCCTCAATGATGCAGGGTGGACGGGGCAGGGCTTATCTGTTCCACAGACTTCACCGCTTGACCCCAGCAGTACACTTAAGGGTAGTAACAGCTGGCACCTGCCTACCTCCTAAGGTGGAGCAGGCCAAATTACCACGTGCACAGTACTTTTATGTCCTAGTAGAAAGACACAAACCTCAAAGAGTTTTTATGTTTTCGTTTGAACTGTTTGGGGGTCCCATTGATTCACGTTCACCAACTCTGAACTTGTGATTTTTCAGGTACAGTTGCTTAGTAAATATAAACAAATTGACAGCAGAAATTTTTAACTAATTAAATATTGAACCCCTGCTGTATTCCATGCATACAATAAGTGTTAAGTACTCCAGAATATTTAATTGAAGCCAGGTGCTTGGAAGAATCTTCTAGGTTCTTGAGAATCACCAAGCTATTTGGTTTGTGTGTTAATACTCTTAAGCCAGTTTTATATATTCATTAAAGGAAGTTTTCTATAACTTTCTTGAAGTACCCTTTATTAGTGATTTGACTATTTGTTCTTAAAAACAACAAAATTGCTTTCATGTATTGTGATAGTGTGTGTTCAGGGGAGGGAGGAACTACAGGCTTTTCTTTATTTTTTTCTACTTTATTATCAGACCCATCACATTTCTTTTGAAATAAATTATTTCAGTTTTACTAATTGTTTATTAGTTAATTATATTTTGATTTTCTTCAGTTATTCTTTCTACCTTATATACATTTAATAAATCTTATCTACTACATAATTAATAAGAATGGTATTTTAAAACCTATGATATTTGGCCTGAATTATCTTGCTATAACAAAATTTTTTCTTTATCTTTTCAAATTATGTTCTGTTCTATCAAAGTAAGTACACATTAACACTTGAAAGTCAGAGACTTTCTGAATGTCTGGATAGGACACCGAGGCCTGCAGCCCGCTGCCCACTGTCCCCGCCCTGACACACGTCCCGGCAGCCGCTCCCAGCACCTCGGCTGTGCCCTCACTCTGGAGGTGTTTGGTCCACGGTTCTAGAACAAGTACGGCCCAGCTCCCTTTCCCACCTTGCAGTGTGGCCATGTCGCCCTCTGGGGTTCGTCAGTCGCACCTCATGATGACCGTGCAGGTAGCATCACAGGTAACTCTGCCTGTGTTCCTCCTTCGGCTTTTTGGCTTGTCCTGCCCCCAGGCTGTCCGCTGCCTCTGGTCTGAGCTTCTTCCTAACCTTGGTTTTGGTCTTTTTTGTCTCTGAATAGACAGTCCTCAGGTGCTTGGTGATTCCTGATCATCTCAGACACTGAAAGACCACCTGGAAGCTCTCTGAGGGGCTCAGGGGCCACATGTGGCATGATCGGATGGGACTTGCTGACCCTGGCCGCCTGCTGAGGAGCAGGCTGAGGGGCACAGGAGGGGACCTGCATCCTAACTGCTTCTCATACACACATCTCACCCTGTATTCTGCTTCCTTCACTTCACACATGGTGCCTGCTGGCTCTGCCTTGCACCCCCGGCCTTTGGAGCGCTGTGGTGCCTCCGTCTTTCTGAAATGTCGTGGGTTCTGCCCCCTGACGCGCTTACTGCTCCGTCCTCCGCTCCCTCGGTTTAAGGGTTCCGCACCAGGTGTTCATCTGTATTTCAGCTTCTAAAACATCGTTGATACCTTCTCTTTGTTCTTTTGGATTCCTGCCATCTGCGTCCTCCTGCTCTCACTTTAGAGGGAACTCTGGACTAGATCTATCATGTTTAATCAGAAGTCCTATAACTTAGACTTTCCACTAATTCGCCTTCCTCTTGACGTCTTTTTCCCACCTCCCAACTAGTAGCTCTGACTTAGGGTATTTTCTCTGAACTCCATAGCCATAATTTCTGCATAAACAGCTCTTACAAGTCTGGTAGTATTAATGAATAAGGACGTGCTAACATTTCAGCTTTTACCGTAGCCCCGCATAGATCTCTGTTGTTTACGTGTATTATCTAATTCAACCATCACGACAGCTTTCAGACCACATCTGCACAGGCAGTCTGTGGCCCTCCTTCCAGGAAGATGTAGGAAGCATCTGGTGAGGAGCTGTTGCCAACCCCAACCCCATTTTGAGTCTGGTATTGGTCTTTAATCTCTCTTTCTGTGTGTTGTAAAGAAACAGGTTGTAGGAGGCTCTTGTCAGATCCCAGGGACATGAAAGAAATTGCACACCCAGGAGTAGTGACATGGCCCTGTCACCACCCTCCCTGAACCATGAGAGCCATTCATAGGGGCCAGCAGCTGGTGAGCGACTGTGCTTAGATCCTGGGTGCTGATGGGTGTTTTGTAGTTTCCAAGGGAAGTTGCTGAAAGTTTTCTTATCTTGACACTCCAAGGGCAAGAGGTCTTTCTTCAAAGAGAAGCGCTTGTTTCAGAAAGAGATGTGGAAAGAACATAAAATCACAGGTTCTTTCCCAATGCCGGAGGAGAGATGTGACAGCCAGTGGAAGAAGCCAGGTGCTCGCAGGACTGGCGAAGGGCTCCCGGCCCTGTATGGCTGCTCGGCCTGCAGTGCAGGGTTGGAGGGGCTGTTGAGGAACCCTACAGCCCTGGATTTGAGTCACTGTGCTGTTTGTCAGCTCTGGCCTGCAGCAAGGGTTTCCCCCTTTTAATCCCTTTGGGGTGAGAGTCCTCTGACTCCTCTGGAGCTAGGGTGGTGCGTCCCACCCAGTGGGGTTATGTGAGCTAAATTATATGACATATCTAAAGCATTAGCCTGACATTGGCCTGTACTTAGAGCTCAGGACATGGTGTTTGTGTTGACATTCTTTGCCAAATGCTGAATCGTGAGCAAAAGTGAAGAAAGAACCTGTAGATAGCTCTTGTTTAATGCCCTCTGCTGAGTGCTTGCTGTAGTGTAGACTGGGAGCTCAGGTGCTTCGCTGGTTTTTTTCCTGCCTGTTCTTCAACAAGATAGCCAGCTAAACCAGGCCTACAAACTTGCTTAGTGTTGCTGGCCGGAGGCCTCACCTGGGCTCTCAGCCTGTGTGAGAACCTGCCAGAGAAGGTGTGTGGAGGCCACAAACCTGCTCTGAACCCATTTGTGAAGAGCAGGTGATCCCAAACTATTGTTAGTGTCTGCTGTAAATGAGATGCCTCTGGGTTCGAGCAGAGGTCAGCCAAAAGCTCCACATGACATGGAAATCTCTCCTGGAGCCAGGCTTGTCGGGTAAAAGGTATGTAGCGAACGTCTCCACAGGTTGGCATCAGCTGTCTGCCGCGGGCAGGACAACCAAGAACGATGCAGTGCTTACAGAAATTAGGACAGGACATGTGACCTGTCGCAGCTGACAGGCTGGTTCAGGCCACTGTTGCCTATCCAGCTCTCTGGATAAACAGCTCTAAAGGCATTACATGGTTCTTCAGAAATGGTTGTATTTTCCAGACACAGTCCAGGGCTCAGTATTGGTTATAGGTTTTGAACTGTACAGTCTGATCCCTCCTCTGCGGGGCTGTGTAACTGTTGAGGGCTTATCCATCTGACTCCTGAGAGAACGGTCTCAACAGTATTGCCATGTGGGCTGGGGTTCCCTAACTCTATTTGTTTTTTAAATGCTCTTGAGTTCAGGGCTAAGAGTTTAAAAGGAAGAACTATTTCTTTTGTTTCTAGGTCAGTGTGATGGGCTCTTTAGAATATTCACCACAGACCCTTTATTGCATGATTTCTGCATGATGAAGGTAGAGGCAACTTTGGATCATTATAATACTTTTGAGCCTTTGAAAGTGAACTTTCTCCAGATTATAAGTGCTCATTTATTGATTCATTTCCAGCCTCATCCTCCCAATGTCTCCTACTCCCAGAAAATGACCCCTGCCACCTTTTGAGCCTCCTTGTTCATTCTGCATATCTCTGGGCAAGGAAGGTCACTTGGGGTTTAGCTCGGGCCAGGCAGTTCATCGGGGACTTGGACTTGTACATGGTGCTAGAATGACAGGCTTTCATAAAGCTCTCCCAAAGCCTGATATGCCACAGGTTGTTGTTTTATTTTAAGTTTTGGGTTAGGATTCCTGGGATTTTTATTCTTTTTCCCAGAATGCACTGGTGGAGCTGACAAAGGAGCCAGGGGCCGAGGAGTGTCACTCTGAACTGTGTTGAAGGGCAGCAGTTCACATGCTGCTGGTCTGTCAGGGTAGGGGCAGCTCCTCCTCGACTCAAATCTCTGTGATCAAAATGACCTCTCTGGATGTTCCCTTTGGGCATTGGCAGTGGCCTGGCCCTCTGACAGGAGAAAGGGATTGCAAATGGCGAGACCAGACCCCAATTCCAACTCTGACACTGCTTTGCTCTGTGGACTTGCAGATGAGTTTTTATCCCCTAGCAAAGAGGAAGAGTGTGGCCCTGTGCTAGTTGTGTGTGTGGCACAGTGAATGGTGTGACTCCCTGGAGGGATGTCACAGGGGCTGCTTCCTGGGGCTGGCCTGCCTTCAGGGGTGAAGTCGATTTGGGGATGAAGAAAGCCCACGTAGGATGGAAAATTTGATAATGTTTTCTAAAAATAAAAAGGCACTGAGTTAATCTGAGGCTGCATTGTACTTAAAATACTCCCTGGCAGTGTATGGTTCTCGCCCCGTCCCCTGCGAGACTTAATAGCCTCGAGTTGGTCACATCTAATCCCAAAGGGCTTGAGTCGACGCCGAATCTCCCTGTCACTGCTTTAGCCCTCCCTCTGATTTCGCCTCTGGTGAAACTGCAGAGTGGCCCCAACACAGCTCACCAGGCCGTTTGTCACAGCAGCCTACATAAGACAGAACGTCCAGAGCCTGCCATCAGCAGACCACTTCCCACACGCTGTCCTCTTGCTGAGGTGTGGGAGTGCTCACAGCTTCTCTGTAGCCAGTAGCCAAGAGGTCAAGGTAAAAGCAAAACCAAAAAAACCTTTGAGAGGCATTTTGAACAAGGATGGATATGTGTGATATTTAAAAAGCGAATTCCAAAACATATTTCCTTTGAGTTCCTGGACCCTTATCAGATGAGTGCTTCTCATTTGTCACCCCGTCCACAATGCTGGAGTGGACAGCAGTGTTGGGCAGCTCATGGAGGACCCCCTCGCCCAGTGTATAGGGAGAGCTCTTATGTGTCAGCTACTGGATCCTGTTTATAAGCAACTTGCATTCCTATGTTTGGGGAACCTGTCCTCCTTATGTACTTATGATTCCATGTTCCTGGAATATTGTCATAAAAGTGATCCTAAGAGGAAAAAGTCCAACAGGAAGTGGGGACATTGAGGTCACTGTTTTTAAGTTCTCAAAGTTGTGTTGGCCCACAGTAGTCAGAGGCAGGTCCAGTTTTTCCAAATTTTAATACATCAGAGGCATCAGGGCTCCTGACGGTTACACACCAACACCTAAGGGAGACCGGGCTCACTGATGTGTATCGCCACAGCCTGTGCGACAATGTTAGGTGAGAGCCTCACTCCCAGGAGCTGCCAGGCATGGTGACAATGGGCGGTTGAACTCTGAGCATGTACATGAATAACCAGAGACAGACTGAATGGATTACACATTTTTCTTGAGAATTTCCTAAATGAGCCTAAATTTTTTTCTTGTTTCCTAACTTATGTTATTCTCTATAACTGTATTTTTTAATAAACCAGAAGAAAAATAATATAGAGAAGTATTATAGACAAGAGGGATTCTAAATAGCAGGAGAGTTTTCCAGGATCCATTCATTCCATGGAACCTCCATCTCCCCGCCCCCCCCCAAAAAAGCTACTTAACCTTTGGAATGACAGATTAACTTCTCATCCATGTCTAAACACCACACATGCAGAAGGAAACCTGGTGAGGAAAACGCAAGAATATATGATAATTCCACTCAGAAGTACACAGCGGGGCTGGGGATGTGGCTCAATAGTAGAGCACTTGCCTGGCCTGTGTGATGCCCTGGGTTCCATCCCCAGCACTGCAAAAAAAAGAAAGAAGAAGAAGAACCAGAAATGCATGGGCTATCTGGAATGAGGAAGCACCACCCTGCAGCTTCAGACTGCAGCAGGGTCGGATTTGAAACAGACCCCTGGCTTCCTGGACTCCATGAAGAAGTCTGCCTCTGCGCAGAATTGAAAAGTGCCTATGGGCATGGAGTTGCTGGTGTGGGGTTTCTGTTTGTTTTAGAGAGCTCGGGCCCTCCTGAGCGCCTGAGAAGTCTGAAGGCACACTGGTGGGAAGGGACCTCCCTGGGCAGCAGTGCTCTCCCTCAGGCTTCCTGCCTGGTCCTCTCACTGTGTCTTTGGTTTGGTTTGGTTGGTTTTTCAGTTTTTGGTTTTTGTTTTTGTTTTTTCCCCTCTGTTCCTCCTCCACCTTGTCTCTGTTGTGCTTGCACCTTGGTTAGAGGAAGTCCAGACTCCCAGAGATCAGCCCAGGAGCTTCATTGTGTAGGTGGGCGCACCAGGACACAGCAGACACACCGTGAGCCAGGACTCTGGCTGCTCAACGTTGGCTTCCCCAGCGGCATCCACAGCATCGTCCGGGGGGCCTGCAGATGCCCCTCTGGAGCCAGGCCAGTAGTACTCTCCTTGCCCAGTAAACTCTTAAAGCCAAATGAAGTTCCGCCCATGCAGCTTGTTCAACACTTGGTACAAACAGGACATCAGCCATCCGGGATGAGAACAGGTGGACAGACTCCACAGGTCAATGCCTGGGACCTTCTACTTAATTAATTCCCTAGGACCAAATGCCCCACAACCACCTTCCTCCCACGCACACATGTATGTTCACACTCACACACATACGGTGCTTGTGTGTCCCACTTTGATAGCCAACCCCCCCCAAAATACGATTACTTTTCTCTGCCTTAAAACTAAGGACAGCTACTGTTGTGTGCACATTCCCATCTCCCCTGGAACCTGGAAGACTCGAAGCAGGACACCCTGAGTCTGAGTTGCACTCAGGCCCCCGGAAATTCCGTGAGTTCAAGTGGAGATGCACTGCAAGAGCGGCCCAGGGCCTGTGTGTAGGGCCCAGGGCTGCTGCGATGGGTTTACACTCGGGCTGTCCCTTTGCCCTTCCACTGAACTCTCTTCATTTCAGTCATGAGCAAACAGTCAGTGCCTGAACTAACAACCCCGCAGGACTCCGAAGCGCGGCTCGCTTGCAGGACCGAACAAAGGGAGGGAGGGCCGCGTGGGCCGGCCTGGGCCGAGGAATGCGGCTTCAGGGTTCTGCTCCATAAATTTAACCAGCACGACGAAGAGGAGATAATATGAGCCTTCGTGATGATCTGAAGGGGGAGGCTCTGTGTCCCATTGATTGCGGTCTGGCCCAGTGCCAGGCCCAAGCCTGACCGACAGTTGAACCGTATCGTTAAGGCGTGTAATACAGCTCGAGTCTTGTACTGCCGCCAACGAGTACATATCCACAGGGCAAAAGTTTATAAAGAGTCGAGGCTGTCCTGCTTAACCCTGTCACACTGCATGTAATAGACCCAGCTGCCATTCAGAACTTGCCCATCTGAGGTCACGGAGGGAAGCCCACACGCTTCTTCTCTTCAAACAGCTTTTCAGGGCTGGGGAGAGGGAAGGGGTCGTAATGCCAGAATGTTCCCCTCTGGAGAAGCAAGGCAGTCTGCCTCCCTCCCCCTCCAGAAACGGGACACCGCGGTGCTTTCTTCAGAGTGGCTCTCTGTTTGCAGTATAATGTTGCTGAAGGAAATGGGGCTGACACAACAGGAAACCTACCCGTCTCCGAGGAGCTGCCCGGGGACTGGGGTGGTGGGGTGCCTGCCAGCAGGGAGGCAGTCTCCTTAAGCCACTGAGGTCCGGAATGGCCCTGTGCTCTGGCTTCCTGCAGCCAATCCTGCCTGCCAAAGCAGGGCAGGTGGAAGTCTGTCCCCTGGAATGTCCTGATAGCGCAGCATTATCCCTTTTGGAGGTAGGCAGCCCCAAGAGACTCTGTCCCTCACCAGGGAAGGCATGAGGAAATGGGCACGTTTATCCCAGCAAGGCCTGGAGCAGCCCGGGCTCTCACACTGGACGGTGCTCTGAGCACAGGGTGGAGACACAAGGACCTTGCACACGAGTAGTAAGGAAAAAGGGCCGCCTGCTTCTGGAGGAACCCAGGAGGAAGTGGGTGAGCAGCGGTTTCAGCCTGTCACATGCCTTGACTTCTCCCTGCTATCCAGCAAGACATGCATCCTATCATTTCCAGGGTGCTGCTTGTGTGCAGTGGACCAGCATCTTAGGCAGACACCTGCCCTGGGGGAGGATCCAGAAGAGAGCCAGCACTTGAGCCCTGGGGGTGTGGAGGCAGCACACACTCTTGCTGCCGTGTTGCATCTGGGTTCTCTCTTGGTCTCTCCCATTAAAGACCCCTGAGTCAGGCCCGGCGCCTCCCAGCTGGTCTTCCTTTTGGTTTTCGGATACGAGAGTAGGAACTGGAAAACTGCTGATGACCAAGGCGATTTGGGGAAAGACAAAATGCAGATGCAGTTGGGGAGGTAGATAAACCTCAGCTCCCACCGTGCAGAGGGCCTACCGCACTCTCACCGTGCAGGTTAACTCAGAGACGGCATGAGGACCCACTGTGGCTGGAAAGCTCGGAAGGGCTCATGATCAGAGGCCTCTTTGGGCCAAACCGCAACGTACCTGATCTTGGGGGTACCCTGGCCTCTCAGGTCAGTGCCTGGAGAACCAGGCTGCTGAGCTCTGCCCAGGAGCTGTGCTGCCCCTGGGCCTCCTCAGGTGATGAACCACTGCCTTCCAAGCTCAGAATTTACCAGTTTCACAAAACAGCAGTGATGTCTCCTGGCTTCAATCTTGTCTTTGCTCTGCCATTCAGCCAGGACCACCTTACTCCGCTGGTCACCTGGGAACTCCAGCTGATACGCTGCTGGTATTCAGGAAGCTTCTGCCATAGAATGTCAAAGTAAGATGTGGTCGGCATGCCGTGACCTCTGCTGGAGGCCAAGGAACACTTGCGTTTATTTTGGTGCTGTAGGGCCTGAGGAAAAAAGGCTTTTGGAGGTGGAATAGACACAGTGGCCGGGCAGCCCTGAGATCCTGTGGCAGTTACACTTCCACAGTCAAGGTGCCTAAAACATGGGCTTCGGAGTGAATCCAGGATGAAGGCTACTTCTCCTCTGGACTCCATTAAACTGTTGTGAACCCAGAGTTCAGTACTGGGTGACTTGCAACGGGGCACCTACTGGGTTCTCGCCGTTGCATATCTGAGGGCGAATCGTAGGAAGAAAGTCTGCCGCTCTTTTCAGTGGTTTGGGTTCAGTTTAGCAGTGAATGAAGATGCCGTGCACGGGTCTGATGCCCCACTAACGGGTTTAGAGAGGTTCTTGTCTGCACAGGTCTTTTTCCTGTGTGGTGCTCTGGATTGACCCCAAGGCCTCCATGTGCCAGGCAAGTGCTCTACCACTGGGCCACATCCCCAGCTGCAGAAGCCTTCAGACGGCGAGAGCACTAGGAAGTTCCCAGTGCTTGGTGTGGTGTGCAGGAGTTTGGCCCCAGCTCCCGGGCTCTGAGCACTCCTGTGTGAAGGGCAGTCCCTGAAGAGTCATTTCTGGCCTCTGTGTGACTCACTCTCCTCTGTCAACATGAGGGTTGCTCCAAGCTTGCCTGTGCCCCTCCCCCAAGGAACTTGGTCCTCGAACAGTCACATGCTTGTCCTCACTGTCAGTCTTCTGCTCCCGAGTCCAGAAGAAGAAAGAAACCCTTCAGTTGGTGAGAGGCAGGGGCAGAGGGTTTGTGTCCCTGGTTAAGCATGAGAGGAGGCGGACAGACTCCTGGGTGCACCTGCTTCTCCCTGAGGAACAGGGTGGCCAGGCCTGCTGCTAACTGTCCTCCCTCCCGCAAGCCTGTGTCCCTGGCACATGCAAGTGGTGGCTGTATCAGGCCTGGGGGCTTTGCTGCCCCGTCTGTCTAGCATCTTTCCCCTTCTCTCCCGGGCTTTCAACAAATTTTTAACACATCTCGAATATGTACTTTTTCTAGTCCCATAGAGGCAAGCCCCCTGGCTAACAGTT
Source organism: Xerus rutilus (assembly GCA_028644305.1). Lineage (NCBI taxonomy): Eukaryota > Metazoa > Chordata > Mammalia > Rodentia > Sciuridae > Xerus > Xerus rutilus. The sequence goes on from CM053400.1 coordinate 7,772,183, forward strand.
CAGATGGATTCAGTCTTGCTGGTTCTTGTTTCTTAGTGGGACAGGTGCTCTGAAGGTTTGGTGTCAGCTGTGGCCCAGGGGGTGCGTCTGATCTTTATGAAGGCATAAAAGTGCATCTGAGATGATCCAAGTCCTTTTCTTTCATTTTTGATCCCCTACCACCTGGACCATTAATTCTGCTTTGCAGGGGGTGGTGCTAGGGGAAAGAGATCGTTTCAAAGCAGGGTTGATTTGGTCTCTGAACTAGCTTGTCTTCTAGGTTGTACTTCACCCTGATGAGAATCAGAAGGGACAGTCTGGAAGCCCCTTCAGTCTCGTGGCTCTGCAGCTGGAGAGCCTCAAAACCAGTTCCAGATGTCCTCCCCATGCGGATGGGACAGGGATGTGGCCAGGGACGCGGCAGGCTGCCAGGCAGGGTGCTTTTGCTCCCACCCACCCTCACGGCACCCATTTGATATTCACTTCTGCCTGGGGGCTCTTCGGGGAGGGCATGGGGAGTGCCTGGGTCCCCTGGCCCTGCCAGCACCCCCCACTCTTCAGCAGAGCCTGTTGCTCTGAGCCTACTGGCTGCTGCCAGCAAGAGAAGCCTCTCCCTGCCAGTCAGGGTCAAAAAGCAAGACAGTGCTGGAAAAGAAAGTCAGCGGGCCGGGAAAGGAGTCCTACAGGAGACCCTCAGCTTAACAGAGCCGCATCACGGCCCTCTGGATCCCACATCCAAGATAGGGCAGGGCCGAGCCTCTGGTCTGGGGCCCCTCCTCTTAGAAGATGGCCACTTGGCCCTCCCCTTGGTCCTGCTTGTCCTCGATGTCTGTCTTCTGCTCCTGGATCCAGAAGGAGGAAGAAGCCCTCAGTTGGGGGAGAGGCAAGGGCAGAGGTTTTGGGTCCCTTGTTAAGCATGAGAGGAGGCGGACAGACTTCTGGCTGCACCTGCTTCCCAGAAGAAAGCCATCCCTGAGTAAGCACGGTCAAGGGCACAAGTCCTGCGACTGCACCTGGTGGAGGCCGCCTGGTACTTCCTGAAGCATCACAGGGTGTTTTGATAGCTTTATCATTTAAGTTAAATAAGTAAGTACAATTATGAACGTTTGAAAACATATAGTATAAGAGCAGTTACATATTTGGACACTGCTACAAAAACCTTGCTCAAATGACCTCTTTAATCCTACAATAAGCCACTGAAATAGATATTCTTATTCCCGATGTTTTCAAGAAAATAAGAAGCTCTCAATACCACTAGGCATTAATATTCACCAAAAAGCTAATAATGGTAAACCCCATCAGACACCTCTCTGTGTGCATGTTTGTGTGTGTGCATACACACATCAGCACAGTTACATCTAGTGGGACACGGCGCACGTAGACCTATGGTCCTAGCTGCTCTGGAGACTGAGGTGGGAGCATCACTTGAGCCCAGGAATTTGAAACCAACCTGGACCACATAGCAAGATCCCACCACAAGAAAGAGAGAGGGAGAAAGAGGGGGGAGAGGGAGAGAGAGGGAAAAGGGAAGGGAGAGAGGGATGGAGAGAGGAAGGAAGGAAAAAAAAATATATATATATATATAATTTGTATATGAATGGGAACACTTTTTTAAAAACAAATTATACGTAAACCCAGGGCCTCAGGCATACTAAGCCCAAGCTGTACCACTGAGCTTTACCCAAGCACAAACATTGATGTCTAACTTTTCACTCAACAGTGACTCTAGAACATCTTTCCATTCCAAAAGTAAATTATTTTTAACATTTATGGAATATTAAATTGTAAATATATTATAATGTATTTACCTGAATCCCATATTTATGGATGTTTCCATTTATTTTTGCTATTATTAAGCATATTTTCTGTATGTCTTTTCATAGTTCATTCTCTCAGAGTAAATTTCTACAGATGTGATTGCTGGATTTGAAGGCATACGGATTTTCTGGGTAGAAGCACATCATCCATTGCCCTCCAGGAAGTGCAGACAGTTCCAGCTCCATCCACGGTGCTTGAGAGGACCCGTTTGGCCAACCCTGCCAGCTGTGGTGTTCCTTCAGAACACAGTCAAGAGTTGATGACGAGCTGGGCGCGGTGGCGCAAGCCTGTAATCCCAGCACTTAGGGAGGCCAAGACAGGAGGATCGCGAGTTCAAAGCCAGCCTCAGGAACAGCGAGGCGCTAAGCTACTTAGTGAGACCCTGTCTCTACATAAAACACAAAATAGGGCTGGGGATGTGGCTCAGTGGTCGAGTGCCCCTGAGTTCAATCCCCGGTACCAAAAAAAAAAAAAAGAGTTGATGACGTAGCTGCGGTGTGCCCTATTCCCCAGGAAGAACTGAGCACTGTTAGCGTTCTAAGTCTTTGGCAATCTGAGGGAGTGAGCACCTCAACATTGCCACTATGGTTTCTTTGATAGTGAGGGGTGTCGAATCGAGTCGTCGTCTCATTTTCTGTTTCTCCTTTGGTGAATTACTTTGCATATTCTTTGCCTGGTCCTTTTAAGCCTCTGGAAGTCAGAGTGTGTCTTTTTAGCACATGTATTTGTTTTGTTTGTTCTCAGGCGGTTCTGGCCCTTCTAGCAGTTGTCATGTGATCAGTTTCTCACCCATGTAAGCGCCTGTCTTTCCTCTAGATATGAAACTTAGCTGCCTGGTGAGCCCTGGGCCATTGCTCAGTGTCTCACCAGGTCTTTAGAGATGGACAATGGGACCTATGGCGTGTGGCCGTGCCTGCGCCCCACAGCCAGTTGCTGCTGCGCTTGGAAGGAGGCCCGGGCGGATGTTGGCTGTGTGGCGTGACCTGCTGGCTGGCTCTTCTTATGCATTTCCTCTTTTCCTTAGTATTTGGTCACCACCAGCTCCTGTCCTGGGGGATCAGCACATCGTGGCGTCGTGGTCATGGACAGGAAGCCCATCCCGCCCCGGCCTCTGTGCTCTCTCACCTGGCTCCTTCATGCTCTGATCACCAGGACATGATCTAGGTTTCTTCTGTAGTCGTGTCAAGGATGTAGACCTTGTAAGTTCCTTGGTACCACCTTCTTTGGTGTCCCTCCAGGGTTTTCAGAGTACCTAACACAGTGGTGGACTCAGCGTATGTTAAAGAGATTCTCATCCACAGCCCTGCCGCCCAGTGAGCTTACTGAGTGCAAGAGAGTCAGAAAGACCCACGATCTAGTTCAGCATTGCTGCTTGCCAGCTAAATGGCCTTGGACAAACTTAATAATCTCTCTGCAGTGCAGTTTCCTTATCCATAAATCGAATTACTAGTAAACACTTCCTAAAAAGAATGGCGTGAACATTGATGTGTCCAGTATACAGTGAGCACTCAATAAATGCAGCTACAGAGACCTGCTGTAGACCTCAGTGGCCCAGCAGTCCTGATCTGGTGACTTCTCATCGAGGCTGGTAGGAAAATGCAGAGGGTCGAGCCGGGTAGTTAACGGTGAGGTAAGATGCACCCAGATTTTCCACAAGTATCCCCAGGCTCCATGTGTCTCTTTGTTGAGTCTGAATCTGGTTTTTGCCAATGTGGAGCCTTGTAATCATTCAGGGTCCACGTGATGCCAGAGGTTTAAAACATGCCCATTTTTCTCTCATGCTCTGCCAGCTTTTCTTAAATGGGTATGAGTGTGTGTGTGTGTGTGTGTGTGTGTGTGTGCGCGCGCGCGCACATGTGCGTTAAGTGCTTGGGATAAATAAAGATTGATCAGATTTTGCTTGGTATAGCAAGTATCATCCTCAGTAGCCTCTTAAGTATTTTACCAAGTGAACTTTAATTGGTTTCCTTCCATTCAATTTTTATTTTGTAGTCATTTTAATGTATGGAGAGCCAACACTTTCAAAGAGACATTTTGTCATTAAAACCTGCTATTTAGTTCAGCCACCATGGGCTCAGCTTCAGCCAGAGGACTGTGGAGAGGGCTGTGAGCGTGTTCTCTCATGACCCAACCACAGCGGTGACCCTCCAGTTTGTGATGCACACAAACCAAAACAGACAGGCTGAGCAGCCAAGTGTCATCTGCAAGGCGGGCTGGCCATCTCCACCTCCCAGTGCCACCTCTGGCTCCTCCTTGCCTGCATCTGATGGCCCCCAGCCCTGCTGAGACTCGCAGCACAAGAGCCCTTTTGGCCCACATCACCTTTGTGTACTGAGTGAACAGGAATCGGCGAACCTGTTGAGTACATGTTTAATGTGACACAGATGTGGACATACTGCAGATCTCTCTGCTTTACAAATTTTCAGCTTTTTGCATTTCATCAGTGTTGCTTATTATTTACAGAATGTAACTCGAGACAGCAGAACAGATTGTAATTTTTAAAAAGGTTTGGGGGGGGGTGGGGCCGCAGGGGATCTGGGAGAAAAAAATCCAGTAGTGTGGAATGTTGTTTGCCGTCCAGACCAAACAAACCCGTTTGCCAAGGTTGATGGACTGTGACAGTCAGGCCGGTTCATGTTAACACTGGCGGCACTTAATTAAAAGGCAGCTTGACCATTTTATCACCAAATAAAGAATAATCTTTTGTCACCAGGTAGAGCATCATGGCACCAGGCAGAAATGTCCTCCTTGTAGAGGCAGTGAAAGGCACACTCAAGTGCCAGCTGTGCTCTGCTTTCTCTCTATCCAGAGAGAAAGGATGCCACTGAGCCCAGTCCCCAATCAGACCGTTCCGATGGCTGTTCTCCCAGTCTCGTTCCTGCTGGGGCTTGGCACCCCGGCACTGTGGCAAGAGCCAGAATGAAAAGAAGTCTCTTCTTTTGCCTCAAAATCCAAGCTCCGCTCAAGGGCATTGGAATGAAGGGCCAGAGCCAGGTGGGCACAAGTTCAAAGAGAGGGTGCCATCTCTTGTTGCTAGAGGTGGTCTTGGCTTCTGAGAAAGCTCAACCATGGGTTCAACCAGAGGAAAGTTCTAAGAAAGCACCAGTCAGTCAGGGCAGATGGGAATGGGGAGGCCATTGGTTGACTCTTTTGTCTCTTCGTCCAAAGAACCCGAAACGTGGGCCTGAAATAATGAAAACCTTGGAGTCAAGAGCCTCCCAAGAGACTTCTCTTTGGGCAAGCTGGATCCCCGGGTCAGAAGGTTCCGAGCGGTTCACATGCTGAGTGTCAAGAGGCTGTTCAGCTTGCCACACCCGGAGTGGTTGCCAGGATTCCAGGCCCCACTGTTCTTTTCCTTCCCGGAAAAGTGCAGACAGTGCACTTCCCCCAGGGCCACCAGGCAGCTCTGCAGTTGCCCTCTGGGAGCACGTGACCTGGGTCAGTAACTTCCTGGTCCTGACAGAATGATCAGCATTCCTGTACCCCAGGGGTTCCTGGGTTATTACCAACTCCCAGCCTCTCCCTAGCTCAAACTGGAGAGGAGACCCAGCCTGCCCTTCTCCACTGGCCTTGGCCTCAGAAGCAGCAGCTGCAGCCCGGGGCTCCTGGTGTGTCTGGGCCGGGCACCATCCTCAGTACTAGGCAGCGTGCAGCTTCCACTCAGCACTCACCAGCTTCCCACGCTGCTTGGTTCAGAGCACCAACCCCTCCCTGGCAAAGGTCAGTGGCCAGAAAGAGGCTGCTTCCCTGCCTGCTCTGCAGCCTCCCCCGGCCAGCTGCAGGGTCGGAAACAGATCGATTGAAGCCCAGAGCGGGGCACCTGGGTATAAGCTTCCCCTCACGGCTTTAATTTTAGTGACGCATCTTTCTCTTTCTGAAGCATCTTCTCCTGCTGCCTCTTTGTCCTCTCTCACCTCGCCCCCCGCCATTCCTCTCTGAAGGAAAGTGATGTGTGACACTCCAAGCTGAGCAAACAGGTGGTCTTAAAAAAGTAAACAAACCGCAAAGTGGGCCCCTCTGGACTGCACAGTCCCCATATCTGCTTGACTTTGGCCATGAAGGAGGCCCTGGGGGAGGTGCCTCAGGGCAGCTCCTGAGATTCTTGTCTCACAAACTGCATGTCCAGAATGTTCTACTAAAAAAGTTGCTTTGTAAACCCCTGTTACGGTGAATTTCATTAATGGCAATATTCCAAAACTTTCTGAACTCCAGTTCTAAGAATTTGGTGTCTGGTATGGTTTGTTGAGCCAGTGGGTTGATCAACTCTGGCTCTTCTAAGAAAGTTCTATAAAGATCTGGATGGGAGAGGTCAGGTGAGAAACCACTTGGAGCAGTGGTTCGCTAGAAGACGCATGTCCAGCCCTCAAGGCGCTCCTTAAGAATCCTTCCATGGGCGGAGGTGGGGGCTTCGTGGTAGACCACTTGCCTAGCGTGTGGGAGGCACTGGGTTCTATCCTCAGCACTGCATGTAAATAAATAAATAAAACAAAGGTATAAAAAAGGAATCATTCCAACATTCTGTAAAGCATGTCCCCTGTAATGCTCGGTCAAGGAAAATCTTAAATAGTGCACATGCACATTCAGGTGTTTTAAATGGGCTTGGCACCCAACAGTCGTGAAGACAGGAAGAAAGGAGGGAGACAGGGAACTCTCGCGGTGCTGTGCTGCACACGTCTCATTTCATTTCAACAGTACCAACTAAGTGGGTAGTACGTTCTCATTGCTGACAAGGAAACTGAGGCAGAGCGCAATCTAGTAAGTTCTTCAGTGTCCCTTGGCTAGCAAGGGACTGGACTGGGATTTCGTTCTGTCTGTCATTTTTCTAAGGCCCTTTTTTCTTCTCTGTGCCATCTTGCTCCTAAATCTCATCTCATCTCTTAACAGAGATCATCTTTGGGTAGAGAATATAAAAATTGAAAGAAATTATATCATCATTTGCCAGAAATTAATCCAAAAATGTCTGGTTGATTTAGTTTAATCAGCTTGTTATTATTAGCATTTATACCTAATGGCCACAAAACAAGACTTACCAGAAATTGTGTGTTTTAGCCCACGTGAAGAATCATGGGACTGGCATTAGAGGTGACAGATTGGCAAGGAATTGGACATGGCTTAGAAGACTTCTGTAGCACTACACTCTGATCCAGAATGTTGCAGTTAGAACACAAAGTGCATGTGTAAAGTGTCTCACTTTCATGATGATGCTAAAGTCGCAAACCACTTCATAAGTTGTCCCCTTTTTTTTTTAATATCTTTTAGTTGCCAATGGACCTTTATGTCATTTATTTATATGTGGTGCTGAGAATCGAACCCAGTGCCTCACACATGCCAGGCAAGCGCTCTACCACTGAGCCACACCCCAGCCCTGTCCTCTGTTTTTTAAAAGCAAAGCGACTCCAGAATGCATGCAAAAGCTATGGCATTTTAGGAACCTCAGCGTGTTGGGCAGTACTCACTAGAACGTTGTCCACTATTTGGAATCTGTAGAAAGTGGGCCCGCCTTGCCCCTCCCCACCCAGTCAAATTAACAGGTAGTCTCAGCCCGAGGCAGCCGGCTGAGGGAAAAAAACCCTGGAGTATTTTAGTCTCAGAGTTGAAATCCCAATAGGCATATCTGTTGGCATTCGTCCTACCAGCTGTCACAGTTGCAATGTCATGGGGTCCCCAAAACGTGTGAGATTATGGGAAGCCTTGACCCCCATAAACAAGTCAGGTGTGAATCCCACTGACGGGAGGAAGCCCAGCCCAGGAAATGCCGTCCCTCCTGCTGCACTTAGTTACCAAAAGCTCAACAATATAAATATGATTTCAGTGGCTCCTTGAATCAACATCTCGCCTGCGTTTTCAGTGCCAGCCTTACAATGTGGGACTTGGGGTGGTGTTTGCGTGTGACTTCAGGACTCCATGGAGATGTAGGTGGGGTGTAGCAAGAGGGCAGCAGGGAAGGGAAGGAACTGCAGTGAGAAGCCCCAAGCTTGCCCCAGAAGTTGTAGTGGGAAAGGCCGGTGTCGTGCTGTGTAGCAGGCACTGTTCTCAGCACTGTACGCACATGTGACGACTTACTTCAGAACAACCATTAACCTCATTTCATGGAGGAAGAAATCCCTTGTATGTGGTGGAGAGACACCCAGGCAGGCACCTGTCTCCAGCGATTCTCACCTGTCACACTCCCCTGCCAGGTCACACCTTCTGCTTCTGCTCATCCCCTCACTGAGCTCCTGGTGGCTCCCTGGGAACTTTCCTCATCCCCATCTTGCTCAAGGCCTGGTGCTGGCCTTGGTACAGCATGAGTGCTCAGGGAAGGTTTGCCAGGTGGACAGGGTGGAGGTGGGGACAGGCAGGCACAGCCCGTCCCAGGCTCCAAGCCACTTGCTTTCCCAGCCACCTGAGTTTGGGTCCCCAGTCTGTAATTTCTCTTAAGAACCAGTCTCCACTGACGTCATTTCTTTCTGCGCAACCAATTTTTTTCATGTGTCCAAATTCCAAAGTATCCTAGCGGACACTTGATACAGTTTTCTTGATTCAAGATTCAGTACAGCCAGAGCCAGTAGTTATCCCTAAACCTCCAGAATGAATACTACATGTGAGTAGGTTCTAGAAGGTGAGTTTCTGTCTTGGAACTGCATGGAGGCATTTCTCACGGAAACCAAGCCAGAATCGAGAGGTTTTCATCTTCTTCACAGAATTTTCTCTGCTCACAGTGTGCACTAAGGAGTGAATTTTGTGAAGAAATGCTGTCCCACTCAGGCCTTGGGAGGAAAGGAAAGGGCTGGGGTCAGGGTCAGTACAGCTCGTGCCATGTGGACTTGCAGACGCTCTGCGGTGGACATAGAGGGATTTGAACAAGTCACACCCACCAGCGCAGATAGTCTGGTTTGGGTAGACTGGTTCCTTTCAAAAGAATGACACGTTTGAGGTGTTCAGTCAAGAGCTCTCATATCTCATAGCAATTATCAGCCAACAGTCAGTATTTGAAGACATCGTCTAGGTTGACCTTCTGTTCTCAGTCTAATTATTTGTGCTTAGCTGGGCACAGTACAGATACTTAATTAAAACAAAAGTCTTGGACACTTACATTATGGAGATACAAGCACCATCTGTGACTTTGCTGAGGTCAGGGTGTGCAGCCCCCGTGGTGGTCACCAGCGGAGTGAACAGCCTGCTGTGTTGGGAAGTCAGCTTGACACACAGCGCTGCTCATTTGCCCGTTGTGAGCATCACTGGTTGGTAGACACTGCCCACGACAGACTCGGCCAACTGATACTGCATTTTAAGCTGCACAGGGATGAGTGGGTGTGCGCAGCATCTGTCTTCAGCTAACAGAGCTGTGGCACAGCTGCTCTTCATATCAGCTAAGAGCGAATCACGGCTGGCCAGCTTCTGACCCTCAGGCTGCAGGGCAGACCAGCCAAGTGGAATTAGGTAGATTTCCCTGTGTCACCTTGCTTGGATCTATCATGGGTGAAAGAAAATGACACCAATTGTTCTCATTGCTCTACTCTTTGGTTTGGGGCCTCCAGTGTCTGACAGACAGCACTGGCCAGATGCAGACCGATTCTTGGGGGACTTCCCTCCCAGGGTGGGGATCTGTGTATCAGCCTCCACATCGGCAGCCCCTTCCCTGGGGGAAGAGCCGTCCATGCTGCCTCGCCGCCTCCCTGACGTTTTCATGAAATTCAAAGCTCAAGATCGTTTGGTGCTGACATTTTGGATTAGCTGGCTGACTGGAAGGACTGCTTCTTTCTATACGCTGTGAAATTTATAAACCGCAGCAGCTGAGGGCTTAAAATGGCCGACAACTCCCAGCTGGCAGCAATTAAATACACCGCAGACCTTTGGCTAAACAAAGGCTTGTGGAGGCAGAGTGTGCACACTCACCGCTGTCTTCTGGGTTGAGCGTGCAGTTTCCACCTCTGGTTGAAGAGGCATCATCCGAGGATCCTAGAACCAGGATTTGCCCAAGTGGCTGCCGTCATGTCAGTGAAGGGGTCACAAAGAAAGAAGCAAAGCCATCAAGGAGGCTGGGACGGGTGGGGAGCCAGAGTAGATCCAGCGCTGCTCTCTGTGCTCCAGTGCCAGTGACGGATCCACAGCCGCTCTGGTCTCCTCGTTGGACACCATTATCCTTTGAGTTGAAGGAAGATGGGATGAGAAAATAGTAAGATGCGTTTTGTACCCTTTCAGACAGCGGAGGCTTGCGAGTGCAGACCAGTGCTGTCCACAATGAGGTTCAACGTAAGCTGACTTAATTTAGTTTAAGATTCAGTTCTTTGGTTACACTGGCCACGTTTCAGGTGCTCAGTAGCCACATGTGGCCAGTGCCTGTGCACTAGACTGCCTGCCCCGAGTCAGTGCCTGACGTTGGGGGCTGTGGAGGACGTGCGACTGTGCACTGTTGCCACGAGTGAAACAGTGACGTGGCTGTGAAGAGAAATCGCTTGGATTATCCTGTGAGATGAATTTTACACCCTGCCATCCAGCAGAAGCCTCCTAGAAGGCCTGCAGAGAAATGTCCATGGCAGCGTCGGTAGAAACACAGCCTGGAAATGACTCACGCGCCAGCAAAGAGACGGTGGGAGAATCGTGGGATGTGCAGTCAGTGGGCCGTTCACCAAGCAGGGACAGCAAGTGGGCGGCACACAGATGGGTGGTGGAGCCTTAGCAAGATGACCATAGCTTTTTTTCCTCCCAAACCCCCAAACAACTGGAAGCCAAAGACCAAAACCAGAACATGCCAAAGCATACTTTGAAATTTGATAAGACTACATAAGAAGTCAGGTGTGCTGCACACACCTGTCATCCCAGCAACTCAGGAGGCTGAGGCAGGAGAATCACAAGTGCTAGGACAGCCTCAGCAATTTAGGGAGGCCCTATCTCAAAATAAGATATAACAAGGACTCAGGAATTCAGTACATACTACGAATTTGAAAAATGGTTAAGTGCCCCTGGGTTCAATCCCCAGCACCAAAAAAGAAAAAAAAAAAAAAGACTACATAAGAAACAAAAACAGGCAGTGTTAGGCGCTCGTTTTGGAGTCATGGTGCCTTAGGTAGGGCAGGAGCAGCGGGGTCTAAGTGCCGAAGACCACACACGCAGAGCCCAGCTGTGGTCAGCGATGGAGTTTGTGTCCTGGCAATAGTGGTTTCACAGATGTGTGCTGTATTCTCTCAAATGAGTCAAGGCCAGTGGTAATGGGCCTGGAGCTGAGGAGAATCATGAGTTTCACCCCAACGTCTGGTTCCAAAAAGAGGATTAGAGTCCTTTTGCTTCAGGGGTAGAGGCTCACTGGAATGTGCATGGAAGTGACTTGGGAACAGTCAGTCACTTAAAAATGGACATGCTGTATTCCACAGTCAGGGAGCATGGACAAATTCAAGATTGCTCTCACCCCAGTTTCTGAGGGTTTTTCAAATTCATAGTATGTATTGAATTCCTGAGTAATTGTAGAGCCCGGTGCTACCCTGCAGTGGTGGCCCTGGCAAGTATCGCAGTATAAACTGCTGGCACACAGGCTTGAAAGACTAGCTTACAGGTTTTTGTAATTCTTTGCTTAAGTTTGGATCTAAATTTGTCTACATATGGTGACTTTTAAACTCCACCCTCCCTTCCCACACCCATGACCTACCAACTTGGACTGAGAAATTGAAATTGTAGTCAAATTTTGAAGAAGAAAAACTAACTTCGCAGGCACTGACAGTAAAGGCAAGAGGGGGCGTGGAAGAAGCCTCTAGTCCAGCTCTCCTGGTAGCAAGAGTGCCTACTGCACCCCTATCGTCACAGGCCCCGCTTTTATAAGCCCACGACAGAAGACTGTTGCCTTCTGTTTCTCTGTGGTGACTTGAAAATGAGCCTTGAATGCTTCTGTTCACTTCTGAAGTCCCAGCACTGGGAGCCCCACCCCGCTGCCCGTTGGTGCTCAGTGGTCCCAAGGCAAGGACCTTGGAAACCGGAGGCAGCTTGCAGCCTGTTGGGATTCCAGATAAGAAAAGAAACAGCAGCTGGTCGGCGTGAGCTCCTTCTCGGATGCGTCGGTGGGTTTGTTACTCGCAGGTCGGAAGATGACGTAATGGGAGTGGAGATAAAGTGCGTGAGGAAGGCCCTGCGGGAAGGCCGCTGGGTCTAGCAGTGACTGGACTTGGAAGCTCCGGTGGCGTGACAGCACTTGCCCTCACACCCTCAGCCGGGCCAGTGTTGTCAGGAGGTGTGATTTCCCAGAGCTCAGGTGCAGAACAGCCACCTTTCCCCGGCTCTCTGGCTTCCGTGGACCCCATCAGAAGGATCTAGGACTAGTGTTTCCTGTACACAGCAGCAGGCATTCCCTCCGTCCTGGGTACTAATGAAGAGAGTTTCTCTTACATGGAGGAAGACCTGTCCACAGAGCTGTTGGTTTCATGGCTGGCCTTGGAGCCCCTTGCTTTGCTTCCGTCAGTGGACTGGACAGACATGCCCTTGGCCTCTTGGGAAGATGGACTCGAGCTCATTAACATTGCACCGTAAGGTTGACTGTTGGCTTTTGAAGCTCAAAATCTCAAGTTTCTAAACTCTCTACCAAAGTTTGCACGTTCCCTTTTTCTTCCAAACTCAACAACTGGCCTTGATCTCTCCCACAAGTGTGTTCCCTCATGTATCATCTAACCGCTGTCGCTCCTCTCCCACCAGCCAGGCACTGGTCTGGATCCCAGGGTAGCAGTGTATGAGACCAAGAGCTTCCTCCCGTGACTCCTGGGAGCCAGAGCACGTGGGTATCCATCCAAGTGACAGAGGAAGCGCATGTACTTTGAGCAGGTGACCAGCCTGTTCCAACTGTGATCTCTAAAGGGCCGTTCTCCTTGTGGTGAGAATGCACAGGACAGAAGTAGAGAGAGTGATTATGAGGCTGTTGAACCCAGGCATTGCAAATCCAGAGGTCATTTGTCGGATGTGACAGACAGAGGAATAAATGTCAGATACATATTGAAGGATTTCAGGTATTAGAGTGAGCCTCCAGGCCTCCCTGTAGATTGGCTGTATGCGGTGAGAGGAGTTGGAATCTAACCTTACCTGGAGCAGGTGGGGAGCAGCCGCCACATTGCTCCTGGGGGCCTTTGGGCCACGTAGCCTAGAAGTCTCTTCCAGGAGCCTCATGGTGAGCGAGCAAGGGGACTTCCTGGGGAAAGATGCTTCCTTAGCCCGTCCAGGCAGTGTGTGGAGTGACAAGGCTGAGACGGGAACAGCCTGGGGAAGAGGACGCCCTGCCTCGGCCCTCAGTCACCTGGACAGGACAGCACCTGTCACGCTTCTCCAGCAGCTGGCCAGCTGTGGCTTCCTACACTGCCCTTCCACTTCTGATCAGTAGCCAGGAACCACACAGCCAGCAGAAGACCTGGACCTTGAAGGCATAAGGGAGTGGCGTCATAGTGGGAGCGTGTGCACGCGTGACGTGAATGAACTCGTCCCTCACCCGTTCCGTGGCGCAGGTCGCTGAGACGTCCTCACGATCCCGTACCTCCCCCTGCAGAGCGCAGCTCACAGGACTCCAACACCTCGTGGGTGAACTCTTGGCCAGCTACCCCTGGGTTCTACGTTTGTGCCCATACCACATGTCACCAGGTGTGGGGCTGCCCTTCAGACATCGCGGCCGGAGGAGCTGAGCAGTGAAACGGACTCGGGGACGCCCCGCATGCTGCAGCCAGCCTTCCTCGCGGCCTGTGGCAATGCCAGCTGCCTGTGCCTGTGTTTCTACCTGGATTCGCCCCCAGGGCACTTTGCTTGCTGCTCCGTCTCCACACTGCTGCCCGGACTTGGCTCTCAAGTGCTGATTCAGTGTGGAGGCCTGATCCTCTCTTGGAGGTTTGTCTAGAGAGAGATGTTTTGCTTCAGTGGGTTTCAGGAACAAATAATAAAAAGTACAGCAAGTACGAGGCCGAGGACAGCCCCAGTACACTCTTATCAGCCATCTGAAATATGCACAGCCTTTCCAAGACAAATATGGACTCCTGTTTCTAGGAAAACACCAGAAAGTATTTATCAATTACCCTGTCTATGGTTTGTGGAAAAAGACAACGGCAGCCGCCCTGAAAGCCATAGCAAAGCAGGTTCCTTTGGGTGACCAGGAGCTGAGTGGCATGAGGTAGAGGGCCGCAGAAGCCCACCATGGCCTGGGAGGGGACAGGGAACCTGTGTTCCCCAGCACGGTCCCTGCAGCCCTCACCCTCCACCCAGGCAGCTGAGCTCGTCTTAGAAGAAGCCTAGAAGGGTGGCAGGTTCCCACTAAAGCCCACAGCCCGTTGGCCTTCCTTCTGACCCACCGCAAGCCCACCATGGTTCTCCCAGACAGGGTGTGGCCCATGGAAGAGCCTCCGCTGGCGGACAGCTCAGGTCATCAAGCCTAGACTTGTTGGGCATTGTTGTTATGTGATCCTCACTGGTCCTTCTTATGAGACAGGTATTGTCACCCCATTTCACGGGGACAGGTGAAGTGGAGGGTGAAGGAAGTTAACTAGGTTACCCAGGATCACACAGGAGGAACGGCTTTCCAAGCAGGTTTGAATTGGGAGTCTGACCCCTACCTCTTCTCTTGCAGGCTCATAGTGGTCGATTCTGCTCGTTGACTACAGTATGCCTGCTGCTAAGTAGCACCTTCATCTTGAATGGGGAAGGGAAACCATTTTGACCTTGATTCTTAACTGCTTTTCTTCCTGTCCATTTTCCCGCAGGACCCAAGCACAGAGGGTTCGGAAACCACGTTGCTGCACAGGACCCCAGGGGCTGCTTCCCCGCTATTCTGAGAGCCAGGCAGAGGGACAGGAGCAGCTCTTCAAGCTAACAGACAACATCCAAGACGAGTTGTAAGTGGGAGCCTGGGAGACAGCCCTGCTGGGCCACCCGGTCACCTCTTCTATCTGAGCGGGACAGTTTCCCTGTGACCCAGCCTCATTCAGATGCTCAGGCCTCAGAGCAGGTCACATGATTCCTCAGCCCACCCTTTTAATGTGAGTGCGCATGACCAGGCTTCACTGGAAGGCGTACTTCTCAAACTCCGCTCTGCAGCCACGCCTGGCTCTTCTGTCTCTTAAAACACAACCGTCCCTGTCCAGGCAGCTCTAAGAGAGAGGAAAGGGGGAAAGGCTTTCAATTTTAAGGGTTTTTTTTCCCCTTTAAAATTTTCTTAAACTCTCATGTCCTATTATTTTCTGTAAAATGACAGAACGAATCGTAAACAAATAGTAGTTTGATGTTTTTGGAAATGTAGTTCTTTTGAAGGTCACCTTACTCTTCAAACATGGAGCCTTATGTGCCTTGGACCGTGTCACATCTGCAGTTAGCGACATCACTCCTAGCTGGTGTGCTAGAGTTAAATGTCACTGCTGTAGGGTATTCTGCAGGCCCTTAGCCCAGGTGCTCTACTACTTGACTAGGTGTTAGAATCACCAGCCCAGAGAGAGGCGTCCTGTGTGGTGAGTAGCAGAGGGATAGTTTTGTTTCTGTGATGCTCATTTGCCTTCTGGAAGGTGAGGCCAGCCAGGGAGGGTCCTGAGCTTGATGCGTGTTTGCTTGGTGCCCGGAGTGGTCTTCAGTGTCGTCAATAGTGTTTGGGAGAACTTGTCTTGCACTTTGTACAAGCATTTGACTGGGGATGTAAAAATCAACTCAGGATTCCTTTGTGTTTTGCTGGATGGGATGGCATATCACCCACCATACCTCCAAACATTAGAACACCTTTTGATAACAGGGTGTGTTCCCTCTGTCAGCCCGCTCAGGTTGTCACAACAAAATACCCTAGACCGGGCAGTTAAACAACAGAAAGCTGTGTTCCCGCAATTCTGGAGGCTGGAAGGTGAGATCCACATGCCTGGCAATTCTGTTCCTAGTGAAGGCTCTTGGTGGCTTGCAGACAGACTTCTTGTGTGTCCTCATATGGTAGAGAGAGGGGAGCTCTCTGGCCTCTTATAAGAACACGGATCCTGTTGGGTCAAGGCCCTAACCTCATGACTTCATTTGACCTTAATTATTTCCTCATTCCAAATAGTCCTGTCTGGGGGCGGGTGACATATGAATTGGGGGTGGGGCACAATCAGACTGTGGCCCATCGCGAATTGGCTCTGCTGTTCACACCAGCCTTAGCCTGCTTGCCACTCTGATACCAGGTCCCCTTGCGGTTTCACTCCAGGAAGGACTTTGTGTTCCTGCCTTCCTTGGCTTGAGGATTTACACTACTTGTGGACAAAACTTGGGCTTCTGAACTGGAGGCCCAGTCATTTCTCAGGTGTATCCGCGTGGTACAGAATCACCCAGAACAGAGCCTGGCATAGAACAGGCACTGAATAAATCTGGTTGGATATCTGTGATTGAGCGTGTGTATTAACTCATGTCCACTTCTCAATCTTTGGAGGGTTTTTGGGGGTTTTTTTGGTCAAAGGTTAAATGAGGTTATAAATTATTATAGATTATACTTTTAATTTCCTCCCCAACTCATCTCTGTTCAACTGGAACCATCTCTGGTCCTTGCAAAACTCATTTGCAGTAGAACAGTGTGTGCCAGAGAACAGGAGGGTGAGCCTGCGCAGTGCAGCCACGTGGGGCTGCTCCTGGAGGAAAGAGCCAGCGAGAATGAGAGGCTGGGAGCAAGATCAAATCAGTAAAGGAGATTTCACAAAACTCTTGAAATTCATATAACTAGGAGGAGATATTTGGCATGAATGCATTGTGACTTTAAAGATGAAAACCATGTGTCTCCACCCAAGTTGTGGGCTAAATGTGGCCAGTGCATGCTGAGTGAGGTCCGTGACCAAGGTCTTCCTGGGTGCACAGGAGAAGTCGCCAGGGACTCTGGCAGATGTGTCTGCAAGCATCTTCAGTCGCAGCCTGGTCTTCCTGTGTGAGCCCTGTGGTCATCTCTTTGCAAGGAAGGGGTTCAGGAACACGCAGGCACCAAGTCATACCTCTGACTTTTATCCTAGATTTGTAATTAAGAACATGTTTAGAGACCTAATTATTTGCATATTTCCTTTCAGAGTTAACCCCTTAAAAGGGTCTTTAATACTGTGCTCCACTGTTCTAACTAAATGTTTCCACATTTTTTCCCAGCTAGACTTACTGTTTCACTTCTGGAAAACACTGTGTAATTACTTCCGGATGGAGTGAAAACCCCAGGTCCCCAGAGCTGAGGCAGCTTCAACTTTGTTCTCCTAGATCATGTCGCATTTAGTTTTTACATTCCATTTCATTAATTAGTATTAAGAAGATAGTTGCTGACACAGGATTTAAGGAAGGGCTGGCCGGCAGACAAGCCTGGGTTTCAGGTTAACCAGGTGTTTTTCTGATGTGTTTCAGACTCGCATCACTTTCCCCCATCTTTTTTTTCTTTTTTTCAGTTTTAACCTAGGATCCCCAGTTAAGATGATGTTAAAGTAAAAACTGCCCTGTATGATTAAATTAAATGTGCTTTCTAACTAATGCTTAATTTGTAGTCAGAAGTCTCATTGTCGTTTTGAAATAAAAGGGTGCCTAGTTTTGTTCTAGTTTCCCGGCAGACAGGGGTGTGCACCTGATCGTAGGCACTAGGTGGCTGTTGCCTTTTCAAACAGATGCTCCTGAGCAGCCCATGACTCGAGAAGCTGCTCTAAACTGCTATTTTCTAGAATGTGATCCTTGGATTGTATTACCAGTTGTGTAGAACGTGACATTTATTGGGTTTTTAATACAGAAAAGTATTTTTTTTTTTTTTTTTTTTTTTTTTTTTTGGTACTGGGGATTGAACTCAGGGGCACTCAACCACTGAGCCACATCCCCAGCCCTATTTTGTGTTTTATGTAGAGACAGCAGAAAAGTATTTTTAAAAAAGAAAATAAAAATAGCCTCTAAACCTACTAGCCAGATAGTTGAGAGTAAAAGTCTTACGGGCCACAGTAGGCACACCTGTAATCTCAGCTGCTCGGGAGGCTGAGGCAGGAGGATTGCAAGTTTGAGGCCAGCCTGGGCAACTTAGAGAGACCCTGTTTCAGAATTAAAATTTTCAAAAGAGAGGGCAGTGCAGGATGTAGCTTGAGTGTTTGTTTAGCATGCATGAGGGTCTGGGTTCACTCTCCAGACCTGCAAAAAAAAAAAAAAAATACTAAAAGCCTCCTTTTTTAACCACTTTATAAACACATTGTTGATGGTATTTTTAAAATCTCTCTCCTTTTTTGGTACCGGGGATTGAACTACTGAGGGGTACTCGACCACTGAGCCACATCCCCAGCCCTCTTTTGTATTTTATTTAGAGACAGGGTCTCACCAAGTTGCTTAGCGCCTCGCCATTGCTGAGGCTGGCTTTGAGCTTGCGATTCTTCTGTCTTCGCCTCCCAAAGTGCTGGGATTACAGGTGTGCATCACCGCACCCGGCTCATCTCTTCTTTTTGAGAAACTTTACAGAGAGACAGAATCAGAACTTTTTTAGCATAGGCTACGATACTGATTCTAATATCATTTAATTAGAAATTTAAACCATTTGGTAGCACATAAGACAAACACAAAAAACTAGTCCTTTTGAAGAATGGAGTAGAATGCATAGCTTCCAGTGTCTTTCTTTTTCTTTTTTCTTTATTCTTTTTTGGCAGTACTGGCGATGGAGCCCAGGGCCCTGCACATGCCAGGCAAGTGCTGTACCAACTGGGCTACATCCCCAGCTCCAGTTTCCATTTTCTAAACCAGGTAATAACCTGTCAACAACTATTGATACTTGGGGAACTGGACATTCTTTGAAAGGCCACTGAATTAAAACTTGTGTTGGCAGATGACCCAGATAAGGCATTAAAGTTAATGCCTTGCTAAGTCTCGAGTAAGTTAGGCCAGGGGTTCTGAGAGAGCCCTTTGCTGCCTGGCGCAGCATGTCTAGCGTCAGGAGTCGCCTGTGTGCTGGCCAGCTCCGCTGCCCTTGTCATGCCATTGCCCTGCCATTTTCTGAGACTTCCTGGTGCATGGATGTATTAAGTCATCCTTAAAAGAGGGTTAAAAATAAAATCTTTAACCCGAGTTTAGAAATTGTACAGAAATCCTCATTTTTCGTAAAGTAAATCATAGCATTACAGCAGCCTAAGCTGCGCGACAGAGCCAGGCACCTCTCGGATCCTCACACATGAGGGGAAGCCTTCCCAGGGCTTGTGTTCATGGCCACACTTTGTCACCCCCTCCTTCTGAGTTAATAGGTCAAAGGGCAGAAGGTATGTCCTTAGGACCCACTGGGGCCATGCAGGCTCCTCCTGTGTCAGCCACAAAGTTTCCCAGGGTCAGAATCCTCAAGGCCCAGCAGCAGTCCTTATGTGACGCCTGTTTGAGGGGTAAGGAGTGGAAAGCCCAAATCCAGGTGCCAAAGTAGAGTGTCCAGCGGTGACCACAGGTGCTCTGCTGGTGAGACAGGTGAAGCACGTGCTGCCTGTGGAGAACTAACCAGTGGGGGGCAGGGCAGGAGGGCAAGCGGCTGGTGGCTGTGAGGGGAACGGAGATGGGGGCCCTCTGCCTTAGCTGAGCCCCGTTGTCCCCTTGAGCTGAGGCTTCTTTCAAAGGGTGACAAGTTTGGGATCAGTATCCCTCAAATGAGTGGCCTGGTCCAGAGCTGTTGGAGTGAGCCTTTGTTGGGCTTCACGTTGTGTAAGAACACAGAATCCGTAGTCCCAGCAATGCTAACAACACAAACCTGGCCGCAGTCGTGGGAGGCAGGAAAGCAGCCGGAAGAAGGTAGAGGCTGTGTTGGCTGTCCACCTCGGGGTCGTTGCCAGCTCCCTGTCTTTCAGTTATGCCCTTGGTTCTGATCTGCTTTTGATTTGAAAATCTTAGAACATTTTATGCAAATGTCCAAAATATGTGATTATCAGCAGCAGCTCCAGAGTGTGAATGGGGCCCTGGACTTGGATAGAGAGATCTCAGCAGATTTACAAAGCTGCTGCCCTCTGCCCACGTTTCTATGGCCACGAATCTTTGGACCTTCATATGAACTTTGTGAAGGAAACCAGCAAGCACTGGCATGCCCTATCAGAGAGGTAAAAAAAAAAAACAGCCACCAAGAAAGCAAACGACCTGGTCAGAGTCCCCAGCTTGTGGGGCTCCCTCCCGCTCAGCCCTTGTTTCCTGCACTTGTCCTCTGCCATTCAGGAGGACCTCCCACTCAGAGCCACTCTTCTCCAGGACTGTCCTGGCCTGCTGAGGACTTGCCTATGGCGGCATGTGGAAGGGAGTCTGCTTTAAAGCCTGCATACGTGTTCCCTCTAGAAAGTGTGCTCAGCTCAGTGACCATCAGTCCCTATGCCTGGGCCTCAGGGCCACTTCCTGGGGCAAATGCCAGTGGCAGTGAGGACACATGGAGTGGATGTGTGCTGTCCTGTGCTGCAGCGGCCACCTTTGCGGTCTCTGAGAGCCCACGACAGCCTCTGTGACCTGCACCTGGCCCAACTGTGCTCAGGAATGGAGGCTGTCTTTGGATTTTCAGCTAGTCTCCCCCCCCTCCCCGCCGAGTTCCAGCTGGGGCCATGATGCTTCTCTCTTTGGCAGGACACGCTTCTTCTGTGTCTTTCCTTCTGTCTCTCTGTCCTGTCTTCCTGGACCAGCTCATTTAGATTCCATTCAGCTCACATGCGTGATGCTGCCACCCTGCGACGCTGTCAGAGCGTGGGGCCTGGGAGGTCTGCTGAGCGGCCTGAGTGCTGGGGGCTGCCGGGTGTTTCTAATTTTGGCATGGAGACTTTACAAGTCTGCATTCTTGGCATTGCCAACCAGTTAGGATAGAACAACAAACCCCAATTTTAGTCGTGGGAGCTGTAATTAAAAGACAACTGGGGGGCTGGGATTGTAGCTCAGCAGTAGAGTGCTTGCCTGTCATGCGTGAGGCCCTGGGTTCGATCCTCAGCACCGCATACAAAGCAATAGAATAAAGACAATGTGTCCATCTACAACTAAGAAAATATTTAAAAAACAAAAAAAGATGAAATACATTAAAAAAAAAAAGACAACTGGAACAAGGTGGATACTTACTGAGTCTTCATGGGGCGGGCACTCAGGGAGGCGTGGGGTCTAAGGTGTGGACCCCACTCCTGCGAACTTAGAGCTTAGCCCAAGAGCCGAGGTACTTACCAGGAAACACGGAAAGCACAAACCTGTGTTTGACAGTGCTCTGGGAGGTCAAGGCAGCCAAGTAGTTGAAGTGGGGGAGGGTTGGAGCCTTTGTGGGAAGCTTCGAGAAACTGGAATTTGTGAATCTCAGACTGGGGAAGTTAGCAGGGTCGGGAGTGAGGCTGTTTGGGGGGCGCTGTCCCCACATGGAGGGAGCAGGCCCCAACAGGAAAGCCACCAGGCCGCCAGCAGGCAGGCCTCCTCCCACCTGCCAGGGTTCCGCCTCCCCCAGAGGAGCTGGCTCCAGGTGGAGCCACTGCTGTTGTGGGCTCTTAGTATTCCTGCCACCATCCCTTCTCCCTCGCTGTCCCCTGACGTCCAGCCTCATTGTGAAAGGCCAGCACAGGCTGAGGGGAGGCTGCCAGGCTGGGCAGAGCTGTCGCCGCTGTTCCCAGAGCTCACTGTCTTCCTGGAGGAGCTGACCAGAGAGGTGGGCTGCATACGTCCCCACTTTGTCTGTGAGCACCACACCGGATAAGCTGGGTGGACTTCTCCTTTGCTTTTTTTAGGGTTAGGTTTTTCTGAGGGGCCCTAAAGCTCTTTAAAGGAATGACTCTAGGTTTTGAAAATGGAGATTGCAGTTTTACCGAGAAAGCACTTGGTGTTTGCTGAACATGGAGTTCAGAGTTCCTGGTCCCTGAAAGTACGGAGCCAGGCTGGGTGACAGGAAGTGGATGTGCCGGCTCTACTGCATCCTGCTGTCCTCTGGCATCATGCAGTGTGGGAGACCTGTTTAATTCTTCCCCCGCCATGTCTTCTAGCCCTTGGGGTGGCCGCCCGTGTGCTAGGCAGGAACGCTCCCAGCTGCTCCTTCAGTGTAACATTTAAAAGCATTGTATCTTCTTTCTGTCCAACACAACACTGCTACAGTCTCCTCTAAGCCTTAAGCTATCCAAAGACACCTACTGAATAGCACCCCACAGGTACCATTTCTAGATCTGAAATTGTTTCTGTTGGTGCAACTCAGAGGTCGTCATCACTGGCTAACGTTTACCCAGTGCTTGTGGAAAGGAGCTATGTGGCCCAATAGCAGTCCCAGAGGCCAGGGTCCCTCTGATTCCTAGTTTATAAATGAGGAAACAGGTGCTGAGCAGTGGAGCCACCTGCCTGAGGTGTGGTGAGTGAGGGGGCCTGGGTTCAAGCTGAGGCCCTCGAGTCCTGGGCAGGCTCTACCTACTTTCTGTGGGCTCAGCCCCCAGGGGCAGCCTGGCCCCCGGCATGCAGCTCACTCCCCCACTTTCATCTCCCCCTGTGCAGCTTCATAGCCGTGGAGAACATCGACAGCTACTGTGTGCTCATCTCCTCCAAAGCCGTGTACTTCCTGAAGAGCGGGGACTACGTTGACCGAGAGGCCATTTTCCTTGAGGTCAAATACGACGACCTCTACCACTGCCTTGTCTCCAAGGACCATGGCAAGGTGTACGTGCAGGTGACCAAGAAAGCAGCAAGCACGAGCAGCGGCGTGTCTATCCCAGGCCCGTCCCACCAGAAGCCTATGGTGAGTCCCCAGCCGCCCCCTGGCACTAGAGTAGGTAAGCGTGGGGTCCAGAGGTGGCAGCCTCTGCAGCCCTCCCCTTTGTCCCTGATTCCTACAAGGGCTTACCTGGGAGGGTCAGGCTGTGCTGGGTACTGCCCTCCAGCTTCACAGGGACCCTGAGCACATCACTCGGCGTTTGTGCCTTTTTCCCCATCGACACCAGCGGGTTCAAGCTGAGGCCCTCAGAGCCCTGGGCAGGCTCTACCTACTTCCTGTGGGCTCAGCCTGGTTATTTGTGAGGAAGAACTAACAGGATCCAGGGATTTCATGCACCTGAACTGTGGCTCTTCATCTTCAGTGTGTCACCTGGAAGATGGAAATAGAGCTCGCCCAGAATTGTCTCCCCTAACAAAGGCGCGGTACCTGGCACGCTCGGTGGATATTTGTAGATACAATTCATGCTTCCCCTCTGGAGAGCAGGGGGCCTTGCTGTGCCGGAGCTTATGAGTAGTAAAGCTCCTGGGAACCAGCACTCGGACGGCGTGCTGCATGCCAGGCTGCACGCTGGGCGCTTCATGCGGGTTATTTTCTGTGGACTGCCATTGTTTCCACTGTGCTGCTGAGCCAGGGGATCGGGGAGATGACTCATTCAGGCCACACAGCTGACTCCTGAGGAAGCTGGGCCTTAGACCGAGTCAGCCCCACTCCAGGACCTAGGCCACAGAGCCCCCCGCTGTGCAGCCTGGGCTCGGGACTGTGGAGCCGTGGTCTGACTTGGCAGCTTGTCTGACACCCGGGTGTTGGTCCTGGCTGACCTGGTGTGCAGTGTTCTCCATCCTGCATTCTGGAAAGGTGCCTTACTCGGAATGGCCTGCTTATCTCTGGTCTTTCTACAGAGCAGAAATAATAGCGGCTTTATTGGGCCTCTCTCCGAAGGACCTCTGACCTTGCCCCTGCCCAGGAATGCACTCGGGTTTGTTTTGGGCTGTCAAGTTTTCCTGGAGTCGCTGACTTAGTTCAGGCTGGCTGGTCAAGAGAGTTAGCACCCCAAAGTGTGGGTTTTCTATGTTCCTCCCAGTGGTGGGGAGCTGCACCCCACCATGTCCCCCCTTTCAAAGCAGGTGGGCAGGTGCATTCTAGGTTAGAAAAGCTCCAGTCTCTAGCCATCACCTGGATCCCAAGGTCAGCCCTTTGTCATTCATTGCTCATGATCCTGGTCTAGCAGATTCTCACCTCCTCAGAAAGGAAACTGGCCTCAGTCAGGGCTCCCAAGTGTTGAGTGATGATGGGCCGTGGTCACCTGGGGAATGCATTAAAAATGCAGGTCCTGGGGATCCACTCAGACTTTTAAGCCAGAATCAGCTAGGAGGGGGCCCCTGGGACTCTGCTTTTCTTCCAAGTGTCTTAGTGTTATCCTGCTCTGCTGCTGGGCTGGGAGCTGTTGCCTGGTGGAGCTGCACCGCCCACGCCCTCTGGTTGCGTTTGGTTATCCCGCCCTGACAACGGGATGCTCATTCTTTTCTCCTCTTAGGTCCATGTGAAATCTGAGGTCCTTGCTGTCAAGTTATCCCAAGAAATAAACTATGCAAAGAGCCTTTACTATGAACAGCAGCTTATGTTAAGACTCAGTGAAAATCAAGAGCAGTTGGAGCTGGACTCCTGAGAGGCCCAGCTGCTGGAGGGACGCTCCCAGACACAGACCCAGCCACCTGGAAGATGGACGCCTGTGCCCTCGGCTCAGATCAGAGGGGAACCAGAAGAAGGTCTGGGGGAAGGGATCAAGGAGCAAGGGAAAGAAAGCCCTCACGGGAGAAATTCAGGTGGAAGCCATGTTAATTTGTGGAGCAGGGAGTTTAGATTATGGGGAAGTAATTTTTAAAAGGTATTGGTTGAATAACGTCAAAAAGAAACAAAATACTGAGATGAATCTAATTTTTAAATTGCCCTGTATGTTGTTAACATGTATATATGTACAACTGCGTGTCTGTAAATATACAGGAGCTTCCGAGCAGGGCTGTGCTGTGAGTGAAGGTTTGTTCCCTGTAAAGTCATATAAATTGCACGGGATCTTTTCTTGCACTATTTCTCCATGCCTCATCCCGGGCACTCTGGAGAAAGGCGTCCTCGATAGCTGAGTGTCACGTCTGAGCTTTGCACATGCAGCGAGTGGGTGGAGGTGAGGCCTGGGCATTAGGAGCAAAGCCTGGGCGGAATCTGGCTGCCCTGGAGGGAGCTCCCCGTGGCCCGTCTCTGTCCTCAACCTGTTCCACAGACACTGCTTAGATTGTCCTGGTAGTTTTCTAATCTCTGCCCCCTTGACTCTCCCCGGCCTGGTCTCACCCACTTGGAGGTGACGTTGTCGCGCGCATCTGCATTGTCGGTTTTTCTCACACGGTTTTTAGAGAAGTTGGGATCATCACTAGGCTCTGTTGATAAGAAGGCCATGTGCTGGCATCACAGCCCTGAGGGACCTGGATGGTGACACCAGGATAAGGAGGAAGGAAAAGAAGATTGCAGAGAAGAGAGTGAAATGCGCTGTGAGCTGCTCCTGAGCCAGGACGCAGCCAGAGCAGGTCTTGTCCTGGGTTTAAATCCAAGTGTGGTCCGAGAGTCGACTCTTTGCTGGGTCTCGGCTTCAGTTTTTCCCTTTTCTGTAAGGAAAAAGCAAACAATGGGGGGAAAGCCTCACTCTACAAGGAAGGACTCACCTGTGATTTTAAATTTTTTATTTTAATAAAGCTAATCAGTTTCTACAACCTTGTCACATGTAGCTGAGACCTGAGGTGGCCCAGGGGATCAGTGGATGTGTAGAAGGCTTGGGTGTTCAAAGCTCACAGCCCACTCCTTCCACAACACATGAAGCCAGTCCCTATCCCCACTTCCTTCTGCCCTCCTCTCCCACCCCATACGTGTGCCCAGGCATGGGTCTGTTCAGAGAAGAGGAAGGGCGCTTCTGCACCTGGGTGGTGCTTCCCAGGAGCAGGTGGTCTTGAACTCCAAGGTTGGATAGTCCTCATGGGGCTGCGAGCCAGGGGCTCACACAACTGAGTCTTGGCTTTTGCAAGCCCAGTGGTTTGGGATCGGTTGTGGCTTACTTGGTGGCCATCATGAGAATACCAATGTTCCCAAGATCCACAGCAGAAAGGCCGAGTGTCACCTCCCCCGGCCTTCCTTACCAGCCTCTGTCCCTGCCCCCCACAAGTCTGACTTGAGGTCATCAGTCACCCACTGCCTGAGATTACTCTCTCTTCCACATGAAACTCTCAGAGGGGTTGATTCTGTGTATCAGTGAGCCTTCTGTCACTAGCTGGGACAAAGTCACTTGAGATGCCCTTGCTGGATGGAGGAGCTAGTGCTTCTATGGAAGTCTGCTGTGGCCCAGCTGTCCCAGCTGGTGTAGTTACAGGAAGGGAACCGAGGGCTGCCTGGGGCTGGTGCTTGGAGGTATGTGCTGCCCTCCTCCAGCTTCTTTCTAATTGAACCAGCTCTTTATATAGTTGTCCAGCTCCTGTGAGACACAGCCCTTCCTCTGACATTTGCACCTTAGACTGGGCAGATGTTAAAAGGGGATCCAGAGACCAAATGGGGTGGGGCTGCCAGGCAGGAGAGGGCCAGCTGCGAGCTTCCCTGCTCCCCCTGCCCTGCAGCCTGCACACCCAGCCTGGGCAGGGTTTCAGGGCTGTGCCATTGCTTCCTGGTTGTCCAGGTGGAATCCAAAGCTGGGAAGAAGCTGGCCCAGCCCCGCTCCTCAAACGCCGGTTTCTTCTTAAAGAGGTATTTAGTCTATGGTGTCTTGAGACTTGGTCAGGACAATTTCTACCAATTTTAATGCTGCCTCAAATACATAGTTCCTCTTTGAGGAAAGTCAAATTAATGGAATGAATAGAGGGAAGTTAGATAAGAAGACCAAAAACCATCCCAGTTCCTTGAGCCAGCATGGTTGGCCAACGCATGTCAGAAGGCCATCCTGGCCAGCGTCCCCAGCCCCAGGCCCCAACCCTATGTGGTGGAAACTACTGGGCGACCTCCGCCCCAGCCCTAGACTGTGCTATGCCTGGTGGGTACTTCATTTTCAAGTGTCATCTGTGCCTCAAAAAATGATAGTAGCTGCTTGGTGAACTTCTGAAAGCCGAAGATCTCTTCCTCACTGTGTGCCACCATGTGTGCAGATTGTAACCTGGTTCCCATATCAGTCGTCTCTCTTCTTCCTGTGGAATAAAATGCATTGTTGACTTCCCAGACTCATTTGCTTTCTTCTCGTTTCCTGCTGTTCCATAGATTCTGGAATCTTCACTCATGACAGGTACCAAGCATGGCACAGCATTCACAGTACTATGCAGCCTCTGCCCTCCATCCAGGGACGTGCATCAGCTGGACAGACCCCACACCTGGCTAGTCCTCAGCCTCTCAGAGTGAGCGGCACACTCTGCCCTCCAGCAACTTGTGCTGGACCTGCTTACCCTGTCCCCGCCCCCCCCCCCCAGGCTGCTAGGCTGAGCCCCCGGGATGGATGCTGTCCTTTCGAGTTAAGCAAACAAAAGGGAGGCTAAGCAGGACTATCCAGAGACAGGAGTGGCTCAGGAGGGTATCATGCAGGTCCAGAAAGTTTTCAAAGGTGAACTCAGGCCCTGCTGATAAAACAACTGGAGGAGGACCACAGTTCATAATGGATCCCGCCACATTGGTGCCACTGGAGACCTTCCTAAGAGCAGTTTTGATGGAGTGTTGGGGCTGAAATCTGGGAGGGAGGAGGTCCAAGAGAAAAATGGAGGGAGAGAAATTGGAGACACTAAATATTGACAACTCTTTGAAGGAATCTGACCATGCATGGAGGGAGAGAAACGCCTAGTACCTTAAGAGGGAAGGTGGCTGATACAGGCACAGTAGTGTGCCCCTCTAGTCCCAGAGGCTGAGGCAGGAGGATCTTAGGAGTCTAGGAGTTGGAGGCCAGCGTGGACATTATAGGTGACCCCATCTCTAAAAAAAGAGGAGGCCATGGAGGAGAGGTGGCAGACAGCTGAGCAAGAAAATGGCACTCATTTTCTCAGATCAGCCAGGAGTGAGTACAGGGCAGGAGGTAATGGAGACTTGGGGAGAGGAAAGTTTAAAACAGCCAAGGAAGACTGGGAAAGCATGGGGGGCACCCTGCATTTGCCAGGCAGCATCCGTGCCCGTCTGAAGTCAGTGACCATGAGCTTAAAGTGAGCCCAGCAACTTGTTTCTGCTTTGTCCAGCAGTGTCAAGCCAGCATTGAGTGTGGACTAGGCAAAGAAGTAGATTTAACCAAGAAGAGCCCTGGTCACCCACTCAGTCACCCCCGCCACCACTGCCCTCTTGACCTCAACAGTTGGAACAAAATGTCAAACAAATTCCACAGCTTCAAGCAGAAAAGGGCTCCACTTCCCAAAGCAAAGCACAGTGTCTAAAGCACATAGCCCTCCTAAGTGGGAGAGCCGGGGAAGGTGTGGGGAGCACCCCGCGGGAGCACAGCTGGACCAGCTCTGCTCACAGGCACAGCAGGGCAGTGTTTGACTATGGAGCAGCCAGCACACCAGAGCACGGGGAGGGTGTGCCTGGACATCGCCCTAGTTCTCCGCCCAGCTCAACATGCGGCCCCGCCAGATGCCACTTCACCAGGAAGCCACAGCCCTGCTTTCCCCCTGCTCCTCAGAATGCGAACGTGATTTCTGGCACTGCAAAATAAACTTGATATTCACTGCTCTCTGGGAAACTACCCCAGGACCTGAGGACAGGTATTAGAAAGCTCCTAATGTGCTTCTTGAAGCACAAATCCAGGTACATGCACTATTCTTTCAAAGTTTTGATTAACCCCAAAGAACACTTGTTCAGGAACTTGGGGGTGAAATTTCACTTGAATCTGCAAGGGTCCTGAAAGGTAGCTGCGAACCCAAGCCATGTCTCTCTGGCTGGGGGACAAGTAAAGCAGTCATACGGACCAAAGATGAGTGTTTAGATTTTATACAAATGCAAAACAAAAGTATATTTTCACGTCTGTGTTGTATCATATGACAATGGTGGTTGCATATTGATCCCATTTTGCTCCTGCTCCCCAATGTCACCCCTCTCTACTGCATCCACTCCACCTCAAAATTAGTAACCTTTTGTGTTGCCCAAATCCTCACTGTGCTTATATGGGCACATATATATGTTTATTCCTTTATTGCAGTATTGGGGATTAAACCCAGGGCCTCATGTATCCTGCAGAAGTGCTCTACCCCTGAGCTACATCCCAGCCCTTTTTATTTTTTACTTTGAGATAGAGTCTAAGTGGCCCAGGCTGGCCTTGAACTTGCAATCCTCCTGCCTAGGCCTCCTGAACACTGATTTTATTTCTGTCCTGTGGATTTCAGGGAGCTGATAGTAGTTAGAGGGTACATCTAAGTTCACTTTCCCAAAGAACTAGTGGGTATGTGTTGGGCTACAGCCACGCAGGACCCCTCTCCCTGCCTCTTACCAGTCTGGTAAGTACAAGGCAAGAGCACATTCTCTTGTGTTTCCCCAGCTCCGACCTTGACCATCATTTGTGTGTGGGTATTTGGGTTGTCTGCAGCTGGATTACAGCAGATGATCTTCAGCATCTATTCCTGTGCCCATATTCTTTTTGCTCCTTTAATTGTTTTTTTTTTTAATATTAGTTGTTGATGGATCTTTATTTTATTCATATGTGGTGCTGAGGATCGAACCCAGTGCCTCACGCATGCTAGGCAAGTGTTCTACCACTGAGCCACAGCCACAGCCCCCTTTAATTGTTTTTAATGTAACAATATGTGAATAGATTTCCTCATTCAGAACTACCCGTAAGCCCTGGAGTAAACCTCACTTGCACATAATGTGTTCGTTTGTTATTCTTTTTATGTTTCCTGGTTCTTTTAGCTAACGTTTTTTGGGGTGTACTGGGGATTGAACTCAGGGGCACTCCACCACTGAGCCACATCCCCAGCCCTATTTTGTGTTTTATGTAGAGACAGAGTCTCACTGAGTTGCTTAGTGCCTCCCCGTTGCTGAGGCTGGCTTTGAACTCATGATCCTCCTGTCTCAGCCTCCCTAAGTGCTGGAATTACAGGCATGCGCCACTATGCCTGACTTCTTTTTGCTAACATTTTGAGTCTTTGCATATAATTTTCTTTTTTCATAATATCTTCATCAGATTTTAGGATTAAAATCATTCTGCCTCGGGGCTGGAGGTGTGTCTGAGTGGTAGAGTGCTGGCCTGGTGCACAGGGAGCACTGGCTGCCAGCCCAGCACCAGAAAAATAATCCATCAATACTGCCTTCATAAGATGGTTCCAGGGGACTCCACCACATCCTATGGGCTACAGAGTTTGAATGACACTGGAGTTTTCCTGTTCTGGTTTTTAAAGTGTAGATGAAAGTAAACTGTAAGCCTTTGGTTCTGGAACTTTCTTGGTGATTCCCTTGATTGTTATCTCACTGTCCAGTGGAGCATTCAGGTT
Organism: Xerus rutilus; assembly: GCA_028644305.1. Classification (NCBI taxonomy): domain Eukaryota; kingdom Metazoa; phylum Chordata; class Mammalia; order Rodentia; family Sciuridae; genus Xerus; species Xerus rutilus. The sequence continues at coordinate 7,802,054 of CM053400.1, forward strand.
TTCCATTTCTTGTTGTGTCAGTTTTGGTAAAATTTGATTTTTTTGAGATCATTCATTCAAGTTTTCTAATGTGTCGCTGTACTGTTGCATGGATTTCTCTAAATTATTTTAATGTCTCCTGTCTTATTTTTTTTTCTTTCTCATCATTAATCTTGCATATTTTTACCTTTTCTCATAACTTTTTGTTTTTGTGATCCTGGGAACCCAGGCCTCACACGTGCAAGGCAAGCACTCTACCCTCGAGCTACGTCCCCAGCCTCAGAACTGACTATTTGAGTTATTCTTTTCAAATAACCAGCTTGAAATTTCTTTCTTTGCCACTTTGCTTTTTATTATTCTATTAATTTCATTAATTTCATCTTTAATCTATTATTTCCTCTACCTGGCTTGTTTTTGTTTATCTGACTGTTGTTTTCTTGCTTTGTGAGATAAGTGGTCCGTCATCCTTTGGTGTTCATGGAAGCATGGTTGTAGCCCCCTCCCAGCCCCCTGCAGATGACAAAACCCTCAGATGTGCACATTCCTCATAAAGGATGACGTAGTGTCTGCATATTACCTCCAAAAATGCCCCCATGCTCAAACCATCTCTAGATTACTTCTTATACCTAATGCAGTGTAATGCTGTATTGTTAATATTATATTGTTTAAGAATAATGACAAGGGAGACCATCTGACTTGGTCAGTACAGACACAATTTTTTCTGACACAATTTTCCCATCCTTGGTTGGCTGAATGTGCCAACATGGAGTCCTCAGATATGGACAGAGAGATGTGGAGCACCAACCGTACTTAGTTTTGTTTTGTTCTTTTTTTTTTTTTAAAAACTTTCTTCTTGAATAATGATGGCATTTTAAAGTTATAAATTTTTCCTTGAATATAGCTTTGTCTTCATACATTTTGGTATTAAGTGTTCTCTCATTACTCTCTAGGTAGTTGGGGCATTTGTGTTTGTTTTGTTTGCTTTTTGGTTTGGTACTGAGGATGGAACCCAGGGGCCCTTTACCACCAAGCCATATCCTAAGCCCTTTTATTTTTTATTTGAGACAGGGTCTTGCTAAGTTGCCTAGAACCTTGCTAATTTGTTGAGACTGACCTTGAACTTGTGATCCTCCTGCCTCAGCCTCCTGAGCCACTGGGATTACAGGCATGCATCACTGCACCCAGCTTTCTAGGCAGTTTTTAATTTTACTTTTAATCTCTTCTTTGGTCTAAGAATTACCTAGGAATATGTTTCTTAATTTCCAAATTTTTTTTTAAAAAATCATCTCTCTTAAGTCAGTGTTTTGAATTTTATTGAATTATGATCCATAAATGTAACCTAAAGATTTCTATGTTAAAATATCTAGCTGAGTGTAGTGGCACATGCTTGCAATCCCAGCCACTTGTGAGGATTGCAGGTTCGAGGCCAGCCTTGACAATTTAGCAAGATCCTGTCTCAAAATTTAAAAAAAAAAGCCGGGCGCGGTGGCTCACGCTTGTAATCCCAGCACTTAGGGAGGCTGAGACAAGAGAATCGCGAGTTCAAAGCCAGCCTCAGCAATGGCGAGGCACTAAGCAACTCAGTGAGACCCTGTCTCTACATAAAACACAAAATAGGGCTGGGGATGTGGCTCAGGGGTCGAGTGCCCCTGAGTTCTATCCCCGGTACCAAAATAAAAATATAAAAAAATAAAAAAAAAAGAGGGGGGTCCCCTGGGTACTGGGGATGTAGCTCAGTGGTAGAGTGCCCCTGGGTTCAATCCTCAATATCAGGAGAACAAATAATCTTGTGATTTTCTTTTTGTCCAAATACCTACTCACATTTTTATAAATGTTCTAGGAACATATGTAACAAAAATGTATTCTCTCTTTGAGGCTTGTAAAGATATCTCTGTCTTTATAGATAGATAAAGAGTAGTTCATGGACCAAATAATACCACCTAAGCTTCCTTATTTCTGTACATGGAGAGCTCTGACCTTGGTCTTGGCCTTAAAGGCAACTGCTAGCTGCAGCTACATGCTGTGGAGCAGACTAAGGCTGGCCTGGCACTGGAACAGCTGGCCACAGCGCTGCCTGCTGCACCCCAGGAGCGGGGCCAGCCCACGCTCTCCCACAGTCCATACCCAAGCAGCACACCCTGTGGAATGGCTCCCAGGGGCCAGTCAAACCTCACACCTCAGACTTATTCTGGTTTGGCTAAAAAGCACAAGAAGCTCATGTGTGCATTTTACCTTGGAGGGAATTTATGAATCTAAACCAGCTTGTCCCTTGGAACTCCTGGAGGGAAGAAGTAGGCACTGAGGTGACTCCCAGAGCCACTTTTGGGGGAAATTCCTGCCTTTGGGGCAAGATGTCCTAAGATACCACTTCAGGGGTACGTGGAGGCTTCTGAGATTCAGCCGAGCCTGCAGAAGGCAACCCTAGCCTGATGCTTTGTCCATAGTGATCACCTGTGCCCGGACACCAGCCTCCCTGAGCCTCTGCCCCCACCCCAGCACCAAGGAGGCAGTGCCAGCCTTGTGCTTGAGCGTGCGCTGGGCCTCAGGCTTTGTACGGGGCACCAAACAGGTGCAAGGAGCAGGGTGGCCTCGCTGCTGCCCTGGGCTGAACCAGCGCCTGAGGGCGGGTTGGGAAGACCTCGCTGATGAAGAGAGACCTCCACTCAAAAGGGCTGGGAAAGAAGGCCACGAGGACAGGTTGTACGCACGCAGGGTCCCAGGGTCAGGAGCCGCTCGGCTCACTGAGGGCAAGGATCTCTGGCCTGGCTGGGGCCCCAAGAGAGGAGGTGGGACAGGTGGCCCAGGGCCAGATCTTGCTTCTGAGTAAGCCCTGTTGACAAAGGTCTAAGCAGAGGGTGGCACTGTAAGGCTGGCAGCTCAGAAAATACCTCCTGGGCTGCAGAATGGAGGCGAGGCAGAGGCCACTTGAGGAAGCAGGCATGAACAGCAGCAGCTTTGACCTAAGATGGACAGGGCAGCGGAGTCAGAGCCGCGTGTGGAGAAATACGATTTTGAGGAAGACGAGACCAGCCAGGGAGATTGATGGAATGTGGAGAGTCAGGGAAAAGGTATCCAGAAGGTGGCCCCCGGGTGTCCAGGTTAAGGAAGCAGGTAACCGGTGTTGTGTTACCCACATGGGAGGCCACTGGAGGAAGAGCTGGATGTCACACCTGGTGTTGTTCACTGGTTGGTAAGTATTGGTTGGATACTGAATGAATGTGTGACTGTCTCCTTGGATTAGGGCCTATTTGATTTGAGATGCCAGTGACCTGGCTACGCGGAGGTGGTGAACAGGCCCCGGATGGCCTGTGTGTGGTGTTTGGAGTCGCAGGTGCAGGTGGAGAGTAGCATGTGAGAAGGGCAGGGGCTCCTGGCCAGCCCTAAGGAACGGCAGCATTCGGTGGCGCCAGGAGGAGGGTGAGCAGAGGAGGTGGAGGGGGAGTGGCCGGAGAGGGCGGAGGGAGAAGAGAAGCTGGGAGAGTCGCGCAGAGGAGTCGCAGGTGTGCGGGACTCCACAGTCTGGAGGGCGCTGCCTGGAGGCGCAGCTTTGTTGGGATTTGGGGAGCAGAGGCTAAGTTAGGGTGACGTTGAACAGCAGGTCAAGTGGAGATGGTGAGCATGACAGCGGCCGTAGCATCGGAGTGACCTGTGGCAGTGACATCCCCTGTCCAGGTGCAGGCAGAGGAACAAGTCCATGGCCTGGAGACAATTAAAAGCAAGAACGCAACAAGGACCCAGAGCCAGCCTGCTTTTTATTATGACCTTGCACTTGGCAGTCCCAAACAAAACCTGCAGATTTTGTGTGAAGATAAAATTCTGCCCTTAAAAATCTTCAGTGTGTTAAAATTCCATTGAGTTTTAATAATATCTATGTAAGCTTCAAATTAGCACATTTGTAATACATATCCTTTAATAAGCCTGTGTTCTGCATGGGGATTAATTGTGAGAACTCTCCAGTATGCAGTGGGCGCCCAGCCACGTGCACTCAGCTTTGCACCTTTCATTTGAGGCGAGCCCAGTGGCTGGGAGTGCCCAAGTTTGCTAAGGACTCAGCTGCAGTCACCAACCCCTCACTACTACCTGCTCCTGCACAGAAGCAGATTTGAAATAAACAATGGCAGACAGAAATTGTAGAGACTAAGCAAGACTAAGAGTCTTGTAGAGACTAAGACTAAGAATGAAAATACTTCTGTCCTTCTGTGTGACCAGTTTGTGTTTAATGATTTAATACAAAAATATTTAAAAAGATTAAGTAGCTACGAACTTTTTGTACTATAATACTTATTTAATTTTTACTGGCATGATAATGTATTTTAAAAACTCATTCAAAAGGTTTTCCCTGGGCTGTAATTCCAGCTACTTAGGAGACTGAGGCGCAAGTTTGAGGCCAGCCTGGGCAACTTAGTGAGACTTCGTCTCAAAATAGAAATTTAGAAAGGGCTGGGGATGTAGGTTGGTGGGAAAAGCCTTGCCCCATTATATACAAGATTCTGAGTTCAATTGCCTTCACTAAAAAAAATGAAAAAGAAAAAGAAAAAAGAAATCACTATTTGCATTTCTTTTCTTGTTACTATTATTTGTTTTATTCATGATTATTACCAAAAATATTTTTGAAATATTGAGGAGGAGAGAGAGAAAAGGAAAAAAAAAAAAAAGATCCTCCCTGGGTTTCAAGCACACTTGGTATGTGACTGGCCCTACGTGAGGATCCTTAGGACGCTGAGTGGCTGTCATCCTGGGAGATGAGTGGGAGCTGGGCCTGACAACCAGGTCCTAAGGGAGCTGAGAGAGGAGAGAGATCCCAGAAGCATGGAAACCTCCTGGCGCAGCAAAACAAACAAACAAACAAACCTTCCTACGAAGGCCAGGCCTAGTTGGCTTCACTTGTGAATTCCATTCAACATTTAAGAAAAAATTAGTATCAATTCTATAAATCCTTTTAGAAAACAGAGGAAAAATCATTTTCCAACTCACTTTATTCTGATACCAAAACTAAACAAAATCTTTACAAGGAAAGAAAACTAAAGACCAACATCCCTCATAGGCCTATAGTATAGATGCAAAATATCTTAACAAATTCTTAGCAAATCAATTTGGCAAGTCACACAACCCAGTTGAAAGTAAGCAAACATTTGAACAGACACTTCACGAAAGAATCCTACAACCAGCCGCCAAGCATAAGAAAACGTGCAATGTCCCCGATGGACAAATGCAAATCCCAACAACTGCACACGTGCTGAGTGATTGAAGTTCAAAGATCTGACAGCAGCGAGTGCTGGCAGAGGCCTGGAGCCCCTGGAACCCCAGGCATGGCTGGTGGGGTGGACAACAGCACAGCGACCTGGAAGCGTCGCAGCAGTCACTCCGTTAAGCACGCTCTTGCCTCATGACCCAGCATCCTGCTTCTCCGCATCTACTCAAAAGGAATGAGCACATGTCACACAAAGACACACACACAAACATCTGTTTGTAATGGGCTCAAACCGGAAACAACTCCCGTGTCCATCACAGGGGAGCCGGTAAACAAACTAATACAATGTAGGGTTGGGACGCCTCTCAGCAACACAAGCTGCTGCCACACAAAATCATGCAGAGAAAGGAAAGTGCCAGCCAACCCAAGCTGTAAGAGGGCACGCCGGAGGGAAGGCGGTGCAAGGAGAGTGACAGGGGACAGGAAGACATTGCCTCAGAACCACTGCAGGCCAGGGAAGATGAGGGGTCACACTAAGGAGATGGACAGAAAGAAGGGACACAAGTCAACCCAGGACTTTGACAGGGACATGTGACTAGAAGAGAAGGGAGGAGGGTGGGAAAGGGCGTCCTAGATGGAGGCGGCAGGCTTTGCCACTGTGGCCTGGCCAGAATCAATTCTCTGTTCTGGAAGTAGACCCCACGTCCCCTTTGGGAACCGTTCCTCACCCACTCGACCCTTACAGTTCAAGAGCGGCTCTGTCACCAGCCCAAGGGCAGAGGCAGGTAAATGGGTCCTGGCCAATGGGCAACCTAGCTCCCTTGATGGTTGTGGATTCTGTTTCAAGGCCGTTTCAGGAGGGTCGTCCTGAAACAGGACTCTCCACGCGTGCAGTCTCATCTCGGTACAGAGATGGGTTCCAGAGTGGACATTGGGTCCAGTCAGAGTGAACCCCCAGGACTTGGCAAGAGTTATCAGAGGTTGGGGAATAGAAGCCACTGGACATGAACCTGGAGTTATGAACCTGGAGCTGCCAGGGTACGGGGAGGGCCTGCCCCAGAGAGAAGCACACTGGAGACAGCTGGCCCGAGAGGCGAAGGTTGCCAGTCCCGAGGACACCACCGGAGCCCTGGACTGCGAGTCAGTGTGTCCAGAGCTTCATTTGCTCACTTAGGTCACTTGCAACAGGAGTGCCCTCAACTACTCCATGAGGTAGGGAGACGGAAGAGCTCAGAGGCCCATCTAGACGGGCTGGCCACCCAGGAGGCAGTGCAGGTGAGACAGAGGCTTGAGACCCATTGTCTTGGTCATTGAAATAAACCGTGGAGTACATGACAGTGCCCAGAGAGGGGGCCTGAGGCCTGCGCCCTGGGCAGCTCTGGGATGAGGCTGCAGGAGGAGGAGGAGCCACAGAGGTCAGGAAGGGGAGGAGAGGCCTGGCACGGTGCCAGCCCCACCCAGGTCAGGTTGAGCAAGACCAAAGAGGAGCCAGTGGATTTGGAAACGAGGCCACCGGTGACCTTCCCAGCACCTCTGGGAGTGGTGGCCAGGAGCCAGCCTTGGTGTTGAAATGGGATCCAAAGGTGAGAGGAGGGAATTTGACCTTGAGAGGAAGGAGGAAAGGTGGTTTTGTTTTTTTCCATGTAGGTGTTTTAGAACAGCAGGGAGTCAAGCTTGCTTGTGGAGAAGAGAGAGAGATTAGGGACAGGACGGAATCCCAGAGGCCCAGGGCCTCCTGCTGCAGAGGTGGCCGGTTGTGCTTTGAAGCACTGTGTTCTAAGTTTGGAGTTTGGGAGGGAGGCCTCCAGAAGACCCCGGCACGGGGGTCAGGCAGGGCTCACCGAGGCTGTAGAACCTGAGGTCCAGTGGGAAATAAATGTGTCCCAGGAACTGGGCCTTCACAGCCAAGGGTGGGAAGTAGAGGTTTCTCCAGAGCCAATGGACAAGGAGGACGGTGGAGGGGCCAGACGCTTCTGGAAGGTCATTGACTCTTTGCGAGTTTGCAGCACAAGGTCTGGGGTGCGCCTGGGGTCAGTGCAGCCCACGTGAGGAGGGAGGACTGGCTACACACGTTTCCCACAGCCTGGGACCGAAGATGGCCTTCGGGGCACAGCAGCCGCCGCTCACCTTGGTCTCCCAAGTCTTACTCCAGGTGCCTTCCCTTTTGTCAGCTCTACTCTGAGACCACAATAGGGAGGGGACTCTGAGGACCATAGCAACTGTTATTGCCAGGCCGGCCAGCTGTCCCTTGGAAATACAGTGCAAGTCACGTGCAGGATTTAAAATCTTCAGGAGTCTCCTTTAAAAACAGGAAAAAGAAATGGGAAATTAATTTGAAGAATATAAATCAATTCAATATGTCCAAAGTGGTATCATTCAATGTGTAACCAATATAAAAATTATTAGTGAGACATTTTACATTATTTTGTACTACGTCTTCAAAGCCGGTCAGACTAGGTACGTGGAGAACTGGAGCGCAGCTGTTCCACAGAAACAGAGAAAAGGCTTTCAGAAGCTCCTGGATCCTGGGCCCTCTGGGCACGCAGGGCCTGGGACTGGGTGTGCAGAACTGGCTTCAGAGCCTATGCCCAGCTCAGGGCCTCTGTCCTTATTGGTGAGCTCCTTACCTGCTCCCTGCCCAGTCCCAGTGAAGCCAACTGTGGCCCAAGACTGAGGCCCTGTGTGACATCCCAGTAGGAACATTGCCCTTTGTGAGGACCAGGACACATGCCCTGTTCTCAAGTTGGAGAGCGCTGGACTTCAGAGGGCCAGCTGCCAGTGATGCCAAAGGGCACGGACGCCCTCCTCTAAGCTGGATCAAGCTGAACCAGACACCGGAGTATTGGGTGGTGGGGCTTGGTCAGAGCCATGTCTCCTCTGCCCCAGGTCCTCCTAGACCCCCAGCCTTTGCCCAAAAGGCTGCCACGAAAGTCCAGACCTCTGAGTTAGGCTTTGGTACTTGGAGACGTTCTTGGTGGGCCAAGAGCAGGTGATTATCAGATATTCCACCTTGGTCTGGGAAGGTCGTGTTTCTTAATTTTGGAGCTTTGCAGGAGCTCACAGCTGGATGGGGGAGCAGAGGGGCAGTGTGGGAGAGGTAAGTATTGTGCAGACGGATGTGAGACCCTCAGGGCTCCACGTCACAGAGGCAGTGGCAGCAAAGACGGTGGGGTAGGGTGGCACATGGGCAGCCCTTTCCCAACCCTGTGTGCTCCAGGCCAGCCCTGTCAGCAGTGACCCATTTTCTAAAGCAGGATCCCTGGCGTGAGGTGCCCGGCCCTATCATTTTCCCTCTGAAGACTCCTGTCTGCCTGAGAGAAGATTCATCAAGTCTGTTTGGCCACACAACTTTGGGGCATCTCATGGTGCCCCTGGTTGCACCAGAGCCCCTAGGAGTAAGTCACGAGGGGCAGGAGAGCCCTCTGCTCCTCCCGTCTTGGGCTCCAGGAGCCTGGCTTTGTTTACCAGCATGAGATTAGGTAACTGCAAACAGAACAAAGGCCCTGGCCTGCTGCCCAGAGGGTTGGAAGTTCAGGCACCGAGGCAGGAGCTGCGCACGTGGACATGTGCACATACCAAACAGGCCAGGGTAGGGCAAGCTGGCCGGAGACCTCGGTGGCCCAGGTCCGACCTAAAGGGTCCCTTGGCCTGACTGTCCCAGTTGCCTCAGTACCGGTGTCAGTGGGTACAGACTTCAGCCACTTTAATCCAGAAGATCATGTCCCTTACGTTCATCAAGCTGAGTGTTGGGAGGAAGGAGGCACCTGTCGGCTCTTCAGCAGCTCCTGGCTTCACCCTAAGCTAATCTAGTGATCGCATGGAGAGCTCTCAGAGGTGGCAGGGCTATGTGTTTTTGTTTAATAACTTAATACTTTGTAATATTTTTAACATATCACAGACGAAATGGGAATGGTGATCCATTGTTTATAAACCATCCCCTGGGAGTGGTTGGTTCAAAATAGGCATCCAAAATAGATGCCTACTCACTTCTTGCCTCTGTAGCCAAGTAGATGGTCAAATTTTGTGGTTTAAATGCCTTTTAAATGTGGTTAAATGGTTCTGGATGGAATTCCTGAAACACATCTCTCTAGAAGATGCAATGCAGTACTTAGAAGGGGAACAGGAAGCAGACAACATCATGTGTCATTAAATGCTGTTTCCTGCCTTCTGTGTTTGTTTTTATTTGTGGTTACTTATCTTTTTCCTCCCTCCCACTTCTGTCATCCAGTTATCAAGTGCCCCTCTATGGTTTCTTGTATATTTTTCCAAAACAAACACACACAGAGACATTTTATATATGTGTGATATAGATGTGGGTAAATAGATGTCTATTTATATATTTTCCCCCTTTTATTTTTTGTTATTTTACAAAAATTTGAGCTTATTGCTTTTTTTTTCCCACTTTGTCGTATGTCTTGGAAATCATTCCTTATCAGCACTTAGTTTTCTAATGTTCTTGGATCATGACATGATTTCCATTGTTCAGATTTAGCCATATTTATTTAACCAATTTCCTATTGGTGGTCACTTGGGTTGCTTCCAATTTTCTTGCCATGACAAACAAAGCTGCAAAGAATCCTGGTTCATATCTGATTTTGTGGTGCATCAGGTCAAGTCCTAAAAGAGGAGTTAGGGGCTGGGGTTGTGGCTCAGTGGCAGAGTGCTTGCCTAGCACGTGTGAGGCACTGGGTTTGATCCTCAGCACCATATAAAAATAAAATAACGATATTCCGTCCACCTACAACTAAAAAATACACATTTAAATAAATAAATAAATAAAATAAAAATTAGTCAGTGGTTTGTGCTTTTGTAACTAATTTTGGTAACTATTTCCAAAATTCCCTTCCACAGAGTTCAGACCAGTTGACACTGTCACCAGCAAGGAATGACACAGCATTTCCTTACAGTCTTACCAAGACGAATGTATTAACTTTAAGAAAAATCTTTGCCAATCTGGGGATATGAGTGTCTAAGTGTAGCTTCTGGGGAGTTGTGTTTGAGAGCTGCTCTGGTTTGGATGTGGTGTGTCACCCAGGGGCCTGTGTGTTGGAGGTGTGGTCCTCGGTGTGATGGTGGTGAGGTGGTGGGGCCTTTGTGAGGTGAGGCCTGAGGGGAGGTCCTTAGGTCATGGGGGTGCTCAGAAGAGATTAGCATAGTTCTCATGAGACCTCCGAATTGGTTCTTGTCAGAGCCAGTCTGGCCTCTGCATCTCTCTCTGGCCTCCTCTCTAGTGATGTGACCTCTCTCTCCCCCACAAGCTCCTGCCATGTTGACCTCGTCCTCTAGGCCCTCACCAGAGGTCCATACAATGAGACTTCCTGATCATGCGCTACCAACTTCCAAAACTGTGAACTAAGTGAACCTCTTTTCTTCTTGAGTATCCAGCTTCAGGTATTTTGCCATAGTAATGAAAAAATGGACTTAAGAGCCATTTCTTTTTCTGTGAACTAATTACTTTAAAAAGTCTTTTTTAGGGCTGGGATTGTAGCTCAGTGGTAGAGCGCTTGCCTTGCATGTGTGAGGACCTGGGTTCAAGCCTCGGCACCACATACAAAGCAATAAAATAAAGACATTGTGAAAAAAAAAAAGTATTTTTTATCCTTATCTGTTGTTTTTAAAAGGCTGAATATAAATCCCTAAATGTTAAAAACAAAGAAACAGAGCCGGGCGCGGTGGCTCAAGCCTGTAATCCCAGCACTTAGGGAGGCTGAGACAGGAGAATCGCGAGTTCAAAGCCAGCCTCAGCAAGGACGAGGCGCTAAGCAACTCAGTGAGACCCTGTCTCTACATAAAACACAAAATAGGGCTGGGGATGTGGCTCAGGGGTCAAGCGCCCCTGAGTTCAATCCCCAGTATCAAAAAACAAGAAAAATCGAGGAAAGTGAAAAAAACAGCCCTCTTGTCCCAATTTCTTATGGTAGGGTAACTTCTCATGACCAAAGTGAGCTGTTATCTTGGAACAAAGACAGAGAACAAAAGCACACAGAGTGTCCGAGACCAGTGAGGTCCCACCCAAGCTGCCTCCATGCTGTCCTTAAGGGGCCTGGCCATAGACTAGGGCTCAGTGACCAAGGCAGACTCCACCTTGGGGAAGGGTCCCCGTCTCCAGCAACATGGCACCCCCACCTGCCCTTGAGGCCAACTCTCCTTTATGCCCATCCTGTCCTCTTTGCCCCTGGAGGACATTGTGCCTACAGTTTCCACTCACAATGCTGCTTTCAGAACCCCACCACTCAGGGTTGTCCCCACAGAGGATGGAGCTTTCTCTGCCCGCTCCTCTTCTCGGGACTTTTCCGGATCCCCCGTCTCTATGATGCGTCACGTCTGTCGGTGTTGCACCGGAGTGTTCAAATCGCCTCTTCGGATGGAGGGGCTCCAGCCTCCTGCCCTCTGGTTCTTGCTGCAGGTGTTGAAGCTGTGTTCTTGGCTCCACTCAGTCAGGATTTTGGTCTTCTGATGGATGGACTCTTTCTCATTTTGACGTGTCCCTCTTGTCTCTGGTAATGTTCTTGGTCCTGAAATGTCTTCTGCTCTGACAGGGGTGGGGCCACAGGAGCATCTTTTGGCAGGGTTTGCGGGTGGATCCCGCCTGTTTCTGTTGCTCTCTCTTTTGGTGCCCGCCCCCCCATGAACAGCATGTGGCTGGGTCCTGTCTGTGCGTCTGACCTGATGACCTGTCCTGCGCGGGCTGCCTGGTACCCCTGCCTTGAACATACTTGTGGATGGGCTTGAGCCCTCCGTGTTTCTGTGTGCCTTTTATTTGTTCCATCTGTTCTTTTTTTCTTTTCTTTTCTTCTTTTGGTTTGAGTGTACTGTAGCATTTATTCCCTCTACTGCCTTTTTTAAAAATCAGACTTTATTTTTCAGAGCAGTTTAAATTCACAGCAGTTTTGAGTGGAAACTACAGAGAATCCCACATGCTCCCTGCCCACCCCCAACAACCTCCCTCCTGGTTGACATCCCATAAGCCAGTGGCTGGCGTGCACCCGTCATCCCAGCCACTCAGGAGACTGAGGCAGGAAGATCACTTGAGCCCAGGAGTTTGAGGCCAGCTTGGGCAACATAGTGAGACATAGTCTCAAAAAATTTTTTTCTATCCATTTATTACAGTCAACGAACCTACGTGGATGTGTTGTCGCTCCTCCAGGCTTTGAAACGTCCTTGTTGTTATTGGTTTGTTCAACATGTTCCAGAGATCACAATATTTACTCTTAACTTATTACAGTCTACCCTGAGCTGATGATATACCACTCCTCATGTTATGCGAGAACCTTGAGCAGAATAAGTCCGTTTATAACTTGCCTTGTCTTTGTGCTTTTGCTGACAGACATATTCCTACATTTGCCATAAATGTCGCCATGCACTGTGACTGTCTTTGCTTTAACTAGGCCATGGTCTTTTTTTTTTTTTTTTTTTTTGGTACCGGGGATTGAACTCATGGGGACTCGACCCCTGAGCCACATCCCCAGCCCTATTTTTTTTGTGTTTTATGTAGAGACAGGGTCTCACTGAGTTGCTTAGCGCCTCGCCATTGCTGAGACTGGCTTTGAACTCGCGATTCTCCTGTCTCAGCCTCTCTAAGTGCTGGGATTACAAGCGTGAGCCACCGCGCCCGGCTTAGGCGATGGTCTTTTAAGTGATTTTTGTGAGTGCTCACTTCGTCCCTTTCCGATGCATCTTATCCCTTGATGCAGATTTAGGGTCCCCTGGGGACATTTCTCTTTAGCCCGAAGAATGTTCTTGAGGGTTTGTTGTGGTGAAGTTATACCAGCAACAAATTATCACAGTTTTTGTTTTTGAGAAAATGTCTCCTATTTTACCTTGAGGAATTTTCACGGGGTGAAGAATTCTAGTTGCCGGCTTCCTTCGAGCACTTTCAAGATGTGACTCTCTAGCTTTTGGTTTCCAACGCTCCTGATTAAGTCAAAACTAAACAACTGTTATTTTTGTTTCTCTGAATGTGATGTGTTCTTTGAATGTGGCTAGTTTTAAAGTGTTCCCTTTATCTCGGGTTTTTAGCATTTGACTGGAATGGTTCAAAGATGCTCTCTTGGTGTTGATCCTACTTGAGGTGGGCTATGGTCTGGATATCAAGTGTCCCCCAAAGACGCAGAGTTGAAGGCCTGGTCCCCGATGCAGCGATGTCCAAAGGTGGGGCCTCTGGGAAGTGGCTGGGCCGTGAGGACTCCGGCTTCACGGGTGGATTAACCCCTTCTGGCTAAATGGACTGCTGGATGGCGGTGGAGGCTGTGAGGTGGTACCTAGTTGAGGTGGTACCTATATCTTGTCCCTGGCTCCCTCAGCCCACCTCCCTCTCTCTCTCCTTGTGCTTTCCACCTGCCATCAAGTGACAGCTTTCCTCATGACATCCTTCTGCCGTGATGGTCTGCCCAGCCTCGGGCCCACGGCAGTGGAGCCGGCCCTGGACTGAAACCGTGAGCCAAATAAATCTGTCCTGCTTTAAGTTGTTGGTCGCAGCAATGAAAAGCTGGTTAGTTCTGGGTTTACTGAGCCTTTGAGTTGTGAGTGGACAACTTCCATATATTTTGGGAACTGGCCATTATCTTTTCCAATAAATTCTTCATCCGTTCTCCCTCCTCCCATTCTGTTACTCCAGATGAAAGCGCATTAGCTTACTTAACACCAGTCTGCAGGGCTTGAATGCCGTGTTCTGTCTGATTCTGTTTTCTGTGTCTGCTGCAGTCTGGGTTACTTGTCTTGACCTGTCTTCAAGTTCATTGATGGTTTCCTCTTCCATGTCTGGTATGATACTAAGCACTTCCAAGAACTTTTCAAGTACGATACTTTTCAGTTCTAGAATTTGCATTTAAATGTTTCGCTTTCTATGCTGAATTTCCCCATCTGTTCACACGCTCCGCTATTAAAACACCTGTCCACTATTTTCACTAAATGCTTTAACGTATTTGTATATTTTAAGGTCTTTGCTAATTCCAACATTGAGTTTCCTGCCATTGGCCATTTTTCTTTTGCTTATGGGTCACATTTCTGCTTTTTTACATGCCTAGTAATTTTTATTGCATACTAGACATTTTGAATATTATGTTATGGAGACTACTCTGGATTGTGATATAGTACTTTGAAGAATGTTGAACCTTTTTTTGGCACACAGTTAACTAACTGGTGGATCATGTTGATTTTAAGGATTGATTTTAGACTTTGTTAGGATAGTTGTATTTTACCCATAATCCTAGAGTGAAGCCTTCACTCCGAGGGAAGAGTCCTTACTTTCTGAATTTCTCTTTGGCTCCCTCTCTTTTTTCTTACCTGTTCCACAAATTCTAGTTGTCTTGGCAGCCCTGGACTCAGAACTCTCTTTTCTCCACCTGGTGAAACTTCAGCTTTCTGCCTGGACCCCTCTGCCCTGGGCTAGTTTGAAAATCATCCTTAGGCTGAAAGTCAAGGTGAGGGCCAAGCTCAGCCTCTGAGCTTCCCTCTTCTTAGGGGCCAAGACCTTGCCTGGTCTGATGATGGCTTCACACGCTCTGTCCAGTTTTATGATTCTGCTGACAGGCGGACAAGTCCAGTACCAGCTACTCTGCCATGGAGAGAACACTGGAGCCTCCTCGCCTCTGTCTCCTTTCCAATCAGCCTTCACCCCGTGAGTCCTCCCTCTCTGGGTCTCCAGTGACCTTCACTCTGCCGACTCTAATCTTCCTTATAAGGCCTCACCTCTCCCAACTGCGAAGCTGCCTGTGCCCAGGCGGGCCCCTCGCTTCTTTCAGAAACACTTTTATTTCCCACTTTGCTTCCAGGAAACCACGATTTCTGGATTTTTCCTCCTGCTGCAGTTCCTCCTCTTCATTCCTCACCACTGGTCTCTCCTCCTTGCCTGCCATCCTGGGCAACTCCTGGGACTGCTTCCTGTCTCCAGCCAGACGCTCCCTGGGATCCACGTGGAATCCATGGCTGCCTGGGCCCCGCCTGCCTCCAGCTCCAGCCTGGACTCTCCTCCCCGTGCAGACACAGGCTCCACTCCTTTCCCTCGTGTCCACTGCAAAGCCTGAGGAGCATCCTGAGCCCGGCATGTCCCAGGCTAGACTCCTGGCTTCCCCTCCCCAGGCACCTGTCCCTCAGCTTGCCTGCTCTTCCAGTTGCTCAGGCCAGCAGTTTGGAGGTCATCCTGGAAATGATGCTCTTACTCGAATGCCACACCCAAGCCATCAGAAAGGTCCTGCGGCTCAGCTCAGCCGGCTGCCACCCTCTGGCCTCCTGCATTAGCGCAGGGGCCTCCTTTGTGGCTTCTTTGCTCCACACTTGTCCCCTATGTCTGCCAGGGCCTCAGCAGGGTAGAGAGGGGCTGTGTTCTGGGACACAGGATGTGACTACAGAGTCGTCACCAAGCTGCAGGTTGTGAGCCAGGTCAAGGACGCCAACAAGATCCCTAGGACAGGCAAGGTTTTTGGGTGAAAACCAATTGCTGCCAAACTTCAGTCCAGCAGAGAGAGAGAGAGAGAGAGAGAGAGAGAGAGAGAGAGAGATCTCACCAGGGGAGCAGACGCCCTCACCTTGCCTGCTGCCCCCTGGCCACCTGCCCCTGTCTCTCATTGGCTGAGCTGAGGGCTGGGGGCCTTGATGCAGTCCATGGAGGTCGGCGTCCCATGAACTGGGTGGGAAAGGGATGTGACTCTAAAAGGCACAGTGGACTCTAGTGGACCCAAGTGGAAGGCTTGGACGGATGGAGCCTGGGTCCACGTGACACCAACAGCAGGAAGCCTGCCAACCAGGAATTGTCATCCGGGCTGAGAGAGAGGGAAGTGGGCCTCGGTGGTAGTTCAGGGCCTGGACACTGGGGAGTCTACCTGCTACACTTACCTCCTACATCTATGGAACAGGGGTGATAGTAGTGTCAGCTCCATAAGTTTGATGGGAGAATTAAATAAGATAAAATTGCTTAGGGAGATGCCTGGCAACGCCCCAAGTTCCCAAGCAATGGCAACAATGATTGTTACTTAATATTTGAGATGAACACATAATCATATCACTTCCCCCAGAGATTCTTCTAGAGGGCAGATCCCCCGGGGACTGGGTGTGGAAGTGAAGGACCACAGTCCCAGTCCACACTCCAAGACGCTTCTGACCCGGGCCTCCCAGGCGGAGCCCAGAGAGGAAGTCCTACCTGTCCTAGGCAGTGCGTCCCCACCACGACCATACTGTGGCTGCCAGGCCCCCAGGTGGCCCTAGGGGACCATGGCTCCATGGCCCCTGACTCACGGTAGCATCGTTACTCTGCTAGTTCCTGGCCACAGTGCCTTGGGGAGCCCAGGTCGCTGGAGTGGCGGGGAACCCCGTGGGAAAACCACGAGGGGAGGCCACAGAGATGGGGGAGGAGACGGAGACGGCCCAGGTCACCCCGGCAAACCAGGTGAGCCCAGCCTCCTTGGGGTCCCCACAAAGGCACCCAGTATGTGCCTGAGACACAGGACATCTCTCCCGCCCCACAGAGCCGCAGCCACCAGCCGCTCAGCTGCCACGTGCAGGTGGGGGTCCCAGAGCTGCCCAGGCAACCTCAGAGTCGAAAGGAGTGACTAAGGTTTCCACCAACTTGTGGGGTGGTGTGCCAGGCAGCAGGTCCCCAACAGCCAGCCAGGCCAGCCCAGGGCCCGGGCCAGGGACCGGCTCCTGCGGCCCAGCCCACGGTGCAGGGGGAGCGGCTGCAGATGTGGCGGGGAGGCCTGGCCGGTGGCGAGGCGGCCTCCTGCCCGGCCGAGGCTGCGCTGGCTGGCTGGCCTGTCTCCATTCCTCTTCTTGATTGGCACTTTAATGAGGGCAGAAGGGGCTGACCCCCTGCCAGGGGGCCAGTTCATGCCCCGTTTATCTCGCAGCCCGAGTCAGACTAAAACAACACCGCGGGCCGCGCAGCCAGGAGCCGCCGCGCCCCCGCCCGTGATGGATTGAGTGGCCGCCGCGAACTGGCAGCTGAAGTGTGTGGGCCGCGCCCTGTCAGCCGGCGACACAGGAGCCCGCCGGCCCGCGGGCCAGGCTGCTCTCCCCAGGGCACCGTGAGGGGCCCGGCTTCCCTTGCTCCCTGCCCAACACCAATGCCAAGTCTAGGAGACTGGAGGGGCCAGAACATGGGGCTGGCGAGTGGTGGGCTTGCAGGCAGAACTGGCCCTGGAGACGCCTTCCTCTCACCATTCTCACCCCGCACCCGTCTCACTGTGCGGCAGGTGGTCTTGTGGAGGATCTAGCAGGGCCTTTTACTTGCTGTGCAACTTTGAGTGAGTCTGTCAACCTCTCTGAACCTTGGAGTCCTCATCTGACTTATTCCTCTATCACTGGACTCTTGTGAGAATGAAATAAGACCTGCTGGCAAAGCCACCTTGGTCAGAAAGCAGACTCCTCCAGGCGCGGCTCAGTTCGCAGCACCCACATCTGCGTCCACTGACTCTGAGGAGCCACTGGTGGCAGCGCCCCTCCCACAAACACACGCTGCCACCAGGAATTGTCACCAGACGCTGTGCCACTGGTGCCACAGCCCTGAAGCTTGGGGGCGAACCCCACTTTACTCATGGAGCAATCGAGGCTCAGAGAGGTGAATCTGCCCAGTGTCCTGCCGAGAGCAGAGACAGACTGGAGATTCCACCCCAGAGACATCTGGCTCCAAACCCATGCAGCGTTCCCAAGGCCCTGGGCTGCGTGCTGGAATTTCCCCGTGAGGCTGGTGGGAAGCCAGTGACAGCCCCTGTACGCCCTGAGGCCTGGAGACAGCCCTGCTCTCTAGAGTGCCCAGGGCGACCCTGTGGCGCTGCAGGTGACAGTGGCTCTCACGGCCCTCCTGGTGCCCCAGAGTGAACTTGAACTCTGAGCCACTCCCCACCCTTGCAGTAAGCAGGGGATGTGGAGGGACGCAGCCTCTCCAGCTGGGAGGGCTGCTGTGGTCTGGCCTCTGCTGCCAGGTCCCCGTGTCTGGGGCAGGGCAGGCGCTGGAGCCCCAGCAGCCCGCTCCCCAGGGCTGAGGAGGAGCACGCACTGAGCTGGACGAATGCCTCTGGATGCCAGAGAGCCTGGGAGGGGTGGGAGTTCTTTCCCGGGCCTTCTTGGGCCTTGTCTGGACAGCCCAGGCCTCCCGGGAAGGGAGGGGACCAGCCTCCACTTGCAGGAGACTTCACCTCCCCGTGAACTCCTGAAGGGCAGGAGGCCAAGCCCCAGCTGAGGTCAGAGAAAGTAGCAGGGCCACAGTGGGGCTCCGCATGGTCCTCCCCTGCCCTGCACAGGCCTCCAAAAATGGATGTCTGCCTCAGCTCCCCGGATGCCCCCACCAGACAAAATATGACCTGCCCAGGTGGCAGGGGCAGAGCAGGCCACTGAAGGTGGGTTGAACCCCAACTCTGACCCACCAGGCTAGGAGAAGCCCAGGCTTTTGGCCCCAGAGTGCACTGCCTGGTCCTGGACCCAGCCCTGAATGGTCTCAAACTGGCTCGTCCCACCAGAGGACTTTGTCTAAAGACGTCTTCTCCTCCAGGTGTGCTGGGGCACGCCTGTGATCCCCGAGACTCGGGAGACTGAGGCAGGAGGATTGCTAGTTTGAGGTCAGCTTGGGCAACTTAGTGAGACTCTGTCTTAAAATTTCAAAAATAAAAAGGGCTGGCGATGAGGCTCAGCCACACTGAACCCGCTGGCTCAATCCCCTGTGCCAAAAAAATTTTTTTAAAAAGTCCTTCCCTTCCGCCTGCCTGGCTCTGAGTCAGCCTGCAGCGCTTTCTTCAGGTGCCGCTTCCTCAGGGACGCCCTCTTTGGCTGACACCCCTCCCAGAGGACCCCTGGTCAGAACGAGTCACATCCCTGAGTTATGGCCCACCTGTCTCCACCAGACCCCCCTCATAGTTCAGTAGTTCACAGTTAAATGTCACCTTCAGTTTATTTGTGTTCACAACAATGAGCCCTGAGGGCAGCAGCCGCCTCTGCTCACCTGTGTGTTCCCAGCCCCAGTGGATGGCCTGGCACACAGCGGGGACTTGCCGAGTCCTGTGGACTAGACGCCACTGGCCAACTGCACTGGGGTGTGCCCGGAGAGAACACGTCTGCTCTGGTCACTACAGTGTCCCCACGCTCAGAGCCTTGCACCTAGGAAGCTGTTGTTGGATCTCTGCTAAGTGAATGGATTTGCTGCAAAAGAAAATTTAAAAACAAAACAAGCAACCCCCCCCCCACTAAATCAAGAAAACAGAACCAAGCCGGGCGCGGTGGCTCAAGCCTGTCATCCCAGCACTTAGGGAGGCTGAGACAGGAGAATCGCGAGTTCAAAGCCAGCCTCAGCAACGGCGAGGCGCTAAGCAACTCAGTGAGACCCTGTCTCTACATAAAACACAAAATAGGGCTGGGGATGTGGCTCAGTGGTCGAGTGCCCCTGAGTTCAATCCCCAGTACCGAAAAGAAAAAAAAAATTTGTTTCATATGCCTCAGTGGGCCAAGTACCCAGGGAATTGTGACATTAAGGAAAGCAGACTGAGCCCAGAACAGAATCAACCACAACAGTCAAACTGGCGAATCTCCAGACTCTCGATTCTGAGCATTGGGTCTTAGAAGGATGCAATGTAAGAGATACGTGTGTGTGGCATTTGGTGCATGTGACTCTCATGTAACTCAGAGGATCTCTGGGGGAGAGACAGACATCAAAAGCCACAAAATTTTCAGTATCCTAAGTTTTGTGAATAAAATAAGAGGCAAAAGAAAAATGGCCATCATATGTAAAGAGCTCATTAAAAGAAATAAGAAGAGGGCTGGGATTGTAGCTCAGTGGTAGAGCGCTTGCCTCACATGTGCGAGGTACTGGGTTCGATCCTCAGCACCACATAAAAATAAAGAAAAAAATAAAGATATTGTGTTTATCTACAACTAAAAAATATTTTAAAAAAAAGAAATAAGAAGAGCACCAAGAGTCCAACATATGAAAACAGAGGATTCTGTTTCATAATAATGAAAGGATTATTTATATGTGAAGAAATTTGGGTTGGGCAGTTGGTATTTGCTGAATATTCATTCCTCTGTGTGTCAGACGTAGCATTAAGAATATTATTTTTCTTTTAATTATCATGGAACTACAGCAAAAAATCTACCCAACAAATGTAAAGTTTGGTGACTGACACATGTTCCTAATTTTTCATATATTGTCTATAAGTCTATAATTCTCATTTTTCTGAAGAAAACTTGCACTCCTGTCTTAGTCAAATGTCTTCAACCGGGCAGGTTTCTGCAGATCTAATCCACTCGTTTAGGTGTGAAAGCCAGTTACATGTTTACAGCCCTGAGAGCTGGCTCTGGGATAAGATCCATTTATTTCTGAGTTGTCTCGGTTCTGCAAATAATGTAATTACTCTTGTATATTCAAAGTGCCCCCCAAAAGCACATTTTTGGGTAGCTCTAAGCAATACCGGAAATAGGAAAATAGATTCTAAACTCTTGAGGCAAAGACCATGTCTTGCTTTTAGTATTCTGAAGTACTGCATGTGCCTAAAGATCCTATAAATATTCAAATAAAAATTAAATGATTGGCTGAATTGGAAAAGAATTTATCCTGATGACCCCGCAGGAGATGGTTTTATCCCCAGTTCATGTCAAGCTCAGGTGCTCTGAACCACCATATTGAGAAATGTTTATCCTCATTACTAATCAAAGGAGGGCAGATTAAGGCAGCATCCTGAGACTGTTTTATATTTATTAAGTTATTTTAAAAATGCCTTTAAGCCACAACCAGCTTTGGCAAGCAGGCAGAGACTCGTATAGTCACCCTGCTGCCCAGGGCACCACAAATCATGGCCCTTTTGAAAAGAAACGGGCTGGGGCTGGGGTGTGGTTCAGGGGTAGAGTGCTCGACTGGCCTGCGAGAAGCCCTGGGCTCAGTCCCCAGCACCGCAAAAAAATATAATTTAAAAACAGCAAAGGACTAGGGGTGCAGCTCAGAGGTACAGCGCTTGCCTAGCATGGGTGAGGCCCTGGGTTCAAGCCCCAGCCCTGCAAACAATAAATCAATAAAATAAAGAGGAAAGAAAGAAACGTGACCACACCCAGAGAAAGCAGTCACCCGGCTACTTCTGTTCTAGCCCCCTGTGGGAAATTTATGCTAAGGAAAAGGCATAAAATAAAAGCAAAAAGCCAGGGCCATTAAAACATGCATGGCTGCTCTATGGTCAACGAGAAACAAGACAATAGCCTCAGCACTTGCTAAGGAAAGAACTTTGCAAAAATATAGTAAAAGCTTACAAAAAAGTAGTGTAAAGCCATCAAAGTGGTCTTAACAGCAAGGCTAATTTTGAAGATAACGTTGACTTAATAGCGGGGCTGAGTCTGGGGCTCAGTGGCAGAGCCCTTGCCTGGCACGTGTGGGGCACTGGGTTTGACCCTCAGCACCACATAAAAATAGGTAAAATAAAGGTATTGTGTCCATCTACAACTAAAAATATTTTTAAAATAGTGCTAAGTAAATGTCATAAATTATAAAATTAGGTTTGGAAATGGCAGCTAGTTGCAGCTCCGTCTGCTCTGAGCTGGGGCATCAGAATCCCTCCCAGACGCAGATACAGTGGTGCTTACTCAGGGAGTTGGTGAATACCCAGTGGTTTTTTCCCCCCATCTTTTTCTTTCTTGTCACGACACCATCTCTTTAATAATACTGAATAAATATTTTTAAACAATGAGTCCATGGATGGACCATCTGCTCTGGGAAGCCCCTGGCCCAGGAACTGTGGGAAAGACAGGAAGTAGAGAGGTCACGGTCCCAGGGGGAAATCCCACAGTTGACAGGCCCAGCGTCAGAGGACCTGCTTTCCTGGCGACCACAGTGACCGTTTCTGAAGTAGTCAGCTCTCGCTGAAATGTCACATGGGTGGTGGGTCCTGGGGCAGTTGCTCTCCCCCGCTGCCCTGCCTACGTTCTGAGCAGAGCATTTGTCTGACGGGCACAGCTTCGTGCAGTGACGTCGACCCAGACCTCAGTGCATGTCAACCTATTTTCATCTTTAAAAATACTGAATGTGTACATCATTCCTATCATCAGGAAGCACAGCGCTAGGTTCCCACCAGGAAACAAGACTGAGGATGGTTTGTGGGAGCCCAGAAAGATTCCCGAAACCCAGGGGCGTCTCTGGAGGAGAGCCAGTGCTCCCCCTTTCCACTGGGGGATGACCACAGTGTCCATCCTCACAGGACCCTGTACACAGGCCAGCAGGCTTCTAACCCCGCAGGACCGGGAGGAGGGAGTGGGGGCTGTGTGGCCCAGTCCCACTCAGGAAATGCAACTCAAGGGGCCAAGTTCTTGACATGATTTGACCTGAATCTAGACTCATTGGTTCAGTGGGAATGATGGTTCTGGGTCCCATGGAGGAGCAGGCAGCTTCACAGAGTCCAGTCACAGAAATCAGGGGCGTTGGAGGTGAGGGACATTGGGGAAGACCCTGCCTGTTCTTACAGAGACCTCAGCTGTCCACATTGCAGGTCTCCCCAGGGATAGAAGGAACTTCCAGGCGTCAGCGTCAGCATCAGGGTCAGTGTCAGTGGGGACAGAAGCATTCAGGTCTTCATTGACCCTGGGCCGCCAAGAAGGAGCCAAATGCTCCGCTGGCTTCCCCAGCTGCAGGCCCCCTTCCTCCTCCTCCACCTCGGCTGTCCTCCCCCAGTCCTCGGGAAGGTCGGCGTTGAGTTCCCATTTCAAAGGCCCAAACGGAGGCTGCAGGGCTTAAAGTCAGGCACCCAGGTCACATGGATGGCAAGGTACAGGGGACGCTGACCATCCCCTTCCCTCCTGCAGGGCTCATCATTTCTTGACCCTCCTGTGGCTGGCAGGGCAAGAGGGTGCCCCTGCCGGGGAGGTGCCAAGCGGACCACAGGAGGACCAGCACCACGAGGGGCAAATGCAAATCTGAGCTCAGGACCCTGGCCTGGCCCTTGGTCCTGTGCATCTGGCCACTCCCGGCTCTCACCTTGTCCAATGCCACTCTGCTCTTTGTCCTTAGGACCCCAACTCAAAGGTCACCTCTTCCAAGAGGACTTGCTGACCACAGTGGACACAGCCCTGCTCTGATGACCCTGTCACATCTCTGCCACTGTCTGGTGTGTGCCCGGTGGCTGGCTGTGTGCATGTCCGTCCCTGACCCTTGCCTGTCTCGCTTCCCTCCATGATCCTGACGCCTGGTCTGGCTCTGCTCTTTGTCCCCAGAGCCGGGCACCCCACTTGCTCTGGCCATGGTAGATGGACACCAGGCCACTTTGGTGCTCCAGTGTCCTGCTGTGCCCACCTCCATCACGCCGTTGCTCCCATCTGGGTCACCTGTGTGGTCAGGGGCGTTGGAGGTGAGGGACGTTGAACGCCACTGGGAGCCAGGCTGGGCACCACTCGTGGGCGGGATGGCAGGAGGGAGCTGGCGGCTAGCCCGGGCATCCTCTCGCTCTTCTGCAGGAGGCCCATCTCCCCTGTGGTCATCTGACCCACATGCCCTCCTCTGACACACCCTCCATGACTTGATGGCCTGAGAGGCCATTTCCCTCCAGATGGCCTGGCCCAGGGAGGCTCAATAACTGGGGGACAAGCCTATTTGTGGCAGGAGACTGGGGCGACAGCTGGAGCGTGTGGGCCTTGCGATCCTCTTTGCTACAGACCCACCCCCTCCCTGCTCTCAGAAGATGGCCCCTGGGGGTGGCTCAGGCTGGAAACCAGCAAGGGAAGCGGGGTTGGCTGGAGGTTGTGCGCCAGGGACCTCAAGCCTCCAGGGCTGGCTTCAGACAGGACAAGGCCCTGCCCCTGATGAGGCTGGAAGTCAGGATGCGTGACCCCCAGGGGAGGCACCGGGCGAGGGGAGGGAGGAGAGGCGGCCTCCTGCCCCGGGTCCTCGGCCTGTCCAGGCCCTGTGATTCCAGCTGGGATGGCCGCAGCTCCTCCCCGGGCCTTCCTCGCAGACTGTCCCCAGCCCCTCATCCCAGACTCTCACCTGGGCTGGCAGTGGCGGGGGCTGGGGAGAGGCAGGTGACAATCCCCCTGAGAGGTGACAGCCTGGGGCGGGAGCCACCACCGCGCCACCTGAGAGTGGGTGAGGAGCAGGTTAGCTGGGTGAAAAGTTCACCGCGAGGGGAGCTGTCTGTTTCCCTCGCTTAATTTATCCACTATTTGGCTAACCTTGCTCTGAACCCAGGCCCGAGACCCCTCTCGGCTCCCCCGCCTCCCCGCTGGGTGTCCCCAGCCTCCTGCCGCCTGCGCGGCCAGGCCGGGGACACGCTGGCCTTGAGAGCCCCGGGCTGAGGGCCGCCGGGGGAGAGGCTGGCTGCCCCGCCAGGCGGTTATTTATGACCTGAACCCTCTTCCCATCCTCAGTAACCAAAATAAAGTCGGGCTGCTGGCGAGGCCTGGCCCCCAAAGGCCAGACGTCCCCGAGCCTCCAGGCGCCCTGCCCGCCCTCCCAAATACACAGCTGTGCTGAAGGCAGGGACCTTGCCTCTGGCCATCTGTCATCCCGGCCTCAGGCAGGAGCTGGACACATGGACCAGCCGGTGGCGGAGGGGTGGCCAGCCGGCTCCCCTGGCCCAGCAGTGGCCTCCGGGCCTCCTGTCTGTCCTTGGCCACTCAGGGGCTGATCCTCACAGACTGTCCTCATCCTGGTCCCCCTTTTCCTGACACGTTCGGTGGGATGTGGAGGTGGAGGGAGAGGACAGTCCTTTGGCAGTGTCCACCACTGCTGGCCCGGCGGATCCCAGGTTGTGCAGAGCTCCTGGCACACGTGACTTCCCGCCGTCCAGGCAGCAGCCCTGTCTCCCGGGCCAAAGATTCAGGCTGAGGCTGAGTCACCCTCCCCAGGCTTCCGAGTTGCTGGTGACAGAGCAACCCAGGTCACTGTGACCCTAAGGCTGTTGCTCTCAGCCACCGGACTCACTGCCACTCTCACTTTTCAGCCTCTTCTGAAGTCCCTTCTTGGCAACTGTGAAGGTCACATGTGCCAGTGGCCAGAGGAAACAAAGACACACAGAGCACGAGGCGTCCCATCCCCAGCCTCACCCCTGAGAGTTCCACACAACCTCCTCTGTAGCCTCCAGACTCACAAATGGGCACAAGAGCGTGGAAACCCGGGCGCGTGGGGACAGGGAAGAGTCTGCTTTGACCGTCGTGGGTCTCACGGTGCTCGCTCATCTCCGGCTGTTTACCAGGGACGCAGTGCCAGAGCCCAGGTCCAGGCCGAAGTGTTCCTTTTACTAGCCGCACCACACGCCTGCTCCAGGTGAACCGGGATTTATTTTTTCTTTTTTGTTTTGTAGCAGGGATTTAACGCAGAGATGCTCTAACACCAGGCCACATACCCATCCTTTTTTTAAAATTTTGAGACAGGGTCTTGCCTTGTTGATTAGGGCCTCACTAAGTTGCTGAGGCTGGCCTTGAACTTGTGATCCTCCTGTCTCAGCCTCCTGAGTAGCTGGGAGTGACCACTGCCTCTGTATCAGGCTGAACCGGGATTATCTTTACTTGCTTACTTTTTTTTTTAGTTGTAGATGACACAATATCTTTATTTATTTATTTTTATGCGGTGCTGAGGATGGGGCCCAGTGCGTCACATGGACCAGGCAAGCGCTCTGCCACTGAGCCCCAGCTCAGCCACTTGGTTTCTTTTGTAATGAGACAGGACTTTGAATCCCAAGGGCACGGCCCCGTCAGTGCTGCCTGGCTGAACTTGTGAGGCCACCACCCACGATCATTTCCCACCCCTAGGTTCTCTCCCCAGTCACACCAGCCCCAGAGATGATCACTAGGGGGACCTTTGTCTCCTCAAATTAGTGGCACCTGTTTGGAACTTTACATGAACAGTGTGAGGGACCACGATTTTGTGCCTGGGTCCTTTGGCTTGATGTGTTTGCGGATCCGTCCTTGCTGCCCGGGCAGGAAGCTGCTCATTTCGGTCGCCGCGTTGCGTTTCGTTATTTGCGCGTCTGCCCTAGTCCAGCCATGCCCCCTGACGGACACGTGTGTAGTTTCCAGCTTTTTCCCGACGCAATACAAACAATTCGCCAATGGGCATCTTTCAGCTCACGCCTCTGTGGGCTGGCGCTTTTATTTCTAAGGAAGGACTCCATCTTTCCCTTTGTTGATGAGAATAAAAGTGTACTTTCAATACTTGCCCAAGGAGATGGCGTTCCTTCCACCTGGGCCACCATCCAGGGACCGCACCCCTGGACTGAAGCGGGCCTTGCTGAGGAGCAGTGAGAGGGGTCTCCTGGGCAATGGCAAGCCACTGAAGGCTCTAAGCACGGTGGCCTGGGGAGATCTGTGTTCTGAAAGGTCTCCCGGGCTGCATGGCAGGGGGGCCCAGGGATGGGGGACAGCGTGGAGGCGGAGACCACCGTCACAAAGACCAGGTGAGTAGGGGAGCCCTAGAAGACAGAGGGCAGACTGACAGGACCCAGTGAGTGGTCAGCGGAGGGGGCAGCCCAGGGGTGAGGACAGCAGGACATAGAAGCATCTGGAGACCTGCTTCATCTCACCCAGGACCCAGCCCAGCAGGGTGGCCTGACTCAGCTGCCAGTCCCTGAGGTGCTGGCTCTGTGGTGGCCACTCCCTGACGGCTGCTTTCTTTGTCCACTCAGGTGGACTCCAACCCCACAGGGAGGCCTGCAGCCCCTCTGCTGCATGAGTCCTCCATGACACGTAGGCCAGTCCCCCGAGGGAGGGGACAGCTTCCTGCCTCGACTGGTTTTGGCTCCGCATCTCTCCTCTGGAGGCCTCTCCACCCTCAGTGGGCACATGCCATCTGATGGTCATGTCATGAGGCAGGAAAACCATGCACCCGTCTAGACGTCCCGAATCCCTCCACTCTGGGCAACCTGGGCTCCACGAGTGACATGGGCCCCACATGGCCCCCTGCTCCTGCTGGCCAGGGCCTCCTGCTACCACACGGGGACAAGAGGCCTGTAGCCTCATCAGAGGCTGCCAGCCACCACCTCTGGCAGTTGAGGTGAATGGGGAGGCTGTTCCCGTTCCTGCCAGGAGAGGCAGACACAGGCCGGGATGGTGGCGAGAGGTCTCCTGGCCCTGCCTCCACAGCCCATGATGGACTGCCAGACAGGCCTGCCGGGCTGCCAAGCACCGCGCTGCCAACTGCCCACCAGGAGCCTGCTGCCCGCCAGTCAGGAGGGGCAGTGCTCGGGAGGAGGGCTGCCAACCGCCTGTCACCACACCAGCCAACTGTCAGTCAAGAGAGGACCAAGCCCCAGGAGCTCAGGGCTGCCCATCCGGCATCGGCCAGCTGTCATTCAGGAGGGCCTGGTGGCAAGCCAGGGTGCCCAGCAACCGTCATTCTAGTGACAGACACTGTTCTTGCTACCTGGCACCTTTTCACCTTCCCTGACACTGAACCTTCAGGGCCTGCGCCTCCCCGGTGCTCAGTGCATGCATTTTCGTGGGCTGATTTCCTCTTTGGTTGTCAGGACAGGCCACTAGACTCAGGTCTGGCCAGTTAGATCGCTGCATTCCACTGGCATTGTGATTGTGTCTCTCCACCCAGGCCAGCTATAACCAATCAGAACCAATTCTGGATGAGTAGAGTCTCTTCTTCTGTTGTCCTTAAACTAGGAGGCTGTGTGTGAGACTAGAATTGAAGCAGTCATTCACCATCACAAGAGAAAGATGCTTGAGCAGGAAGCCAGCCCCAAGGAGGCCAAAATAAAGAGCAGAGGAAGAGAAACTAGATCCCAGTCAGAACCTGGAAATATCATTTGCACATGGATCCAGCCATACCTGAAATCAGTTATCACTGGAACGTCTAGTTGTGTCAATCAATAAATTCTTCCCTTCTGGCCAAGGAAGAAACATTGTGAGTAGCACCAGTAATCACTCAGGGAGTCTACCAGTGTCTTGGGAGTCCAGATGCTGGTTATGGCTTTAGTCTGAGGCTAGGAACGTTTCCAGGGGAACTTCTTACTTAAAGGGCTAGATAAGTGGCTCCATGTTTGCCTTCCCTGCCCCGGGTTGCGGAGCCATTGGCGTGCTCAAGATGTTGCCCAAGGCTCTGACTCGGCATCACACAAAAGTGAGAAGTGGAGTGGGGGAATTTGCCCCAGTGGGGTGGTGGCAGCAGCAGGTATCTGGAGCTGGGAAGGTCCCCTGGGCTCCAGCGGCAATGGCTGCAGCAGCAGTGGTTTGGAGCTCCCTATGTCCTTTCCAGAAACCTCAGGGAGAGTCAGTGTCTCTGGGGACTGGGACAAAGAAATCCACCAGCCCCTTATGCCCTCAGGGTGAAGAAGCTGCATCTTCTGGGGACAAGGGACAGCTGACTCAGGGCAGGCAAGCTCCTGCCTGGCTATCACTGTCCACATGCTGAGCAGGCTTTCTGCAAATGCCGCTTCCTCACACTTGTTAAGTGTCCCTCCATGCACCTGGCAGAGTACTGGGCACATTTCAGGTGCTCCAGGAATTGTCGGAAGTAGGGGGACAATCTGCCCAAGAAGGGCAAGGAGAGAAAGCATGCATGCCTGAGGAAGGGTGGGACACAGTCGGATTTCCCTTGCTCTGATAAAATACCTGAGGAAATTAATTTATAAAAAAAGAAAGATTGACTTTGACTCAGTTTCAGAGGTTTCAATCTATTGCTTTGGGGCCTGTGGTGAGACAGAACATCACGGTGGGTGGCATGGGGCAGAGTATAGCCACTTGCCTCATGTGGCCGGGAAGCAGAAAGAGGAAGGGGCTGGAGTCCCGCTAGCTCCTTCAATGACATGCCCCCAATGACCTAACTGCCTCTCACTAGGCTCCACCTCCTACAGGTTCCACCACTTCCCAGTAGCACCATAGACTGGGATCAAGCCATTAACACGAAGCCATTTAAGATCCAAACCATAGCAGGCACCAAAGAAGTCACTGTCTGCTCCTTCCCAGGTCAGAAGCAACTGGGCTGCGAGGGGTTAGAATCCGACAGCGGCATTGCCATGGATCTACCAGGAAGAGATCAGGTGGGCCTGATAAAGCCCTCCATGACAAGTGTCAGATCCACACTCTTCACACCCCAGGGTTCTCATTCAAGAACAAGACTCAGGGATTAAATGCCAGGAGCTTGCAGCTCCACCTGGGGTTCAAATCCCGGCTCCACTGGTCACTAGCTACAAAACAGTCCCCGGGGAGATCCCTCCACCTGTTTCCAGCTCAGTCTCCTGGAGAGTGTTAGATTTTCATTACTAATACATGTACCTTACTAAGCACAGAGTGATTTATTATTTTGATTACAAAATAAATACAATAAATTTATTAATGTCTTACTAGGTATTTACTGGCACCGAGCACACACGTGTTAGTTTGCTATGTGACTTACTCCCTAGATTTTCCAAGCAACTCTGGGGACAGAGTTATTGGTCCCATCCCACAGAGAAGGAATTTGAGGCTCAGGGAGGTCAAGATCAGGTTTAAATCAAGCTCAAGTTCCCAGAGAGCCAGCATCCAGAAGCTCAGCCACATATGGCTGGCTCCAAACTCCAGCCTCTTCCCTTCTCTGCGCCTAGGCAGCCAGCTGGGCGGCCCACTCGACTGCCCTGGGCTGGGCTCTGCAGCCGCGTGGACAGCCAGCAAGGCCCGCCTGCCAGGGCACAGCAGCCCAGCCCCAGCACAAACGCCCCAGGGAGCCCGGGGTGGTGTTTGGGGGCTATTTAGCTTCACCTGGCACTCCGCATGCCAGGGCCGTAGGAGCCCACATGCCCGGAGCCAGGCCTCAGGCTGGGGCTCTACCCAAGCTCCATGTGACCTTCCTAAACAGGATCCAGTTACATCACAGCAGCAGCCCAAGGAACAGACCCAGCTGTGTCTTTCCTGTGCCTTGTGAGTGTTGAAAAATGAAAGGAATGATAAGAGTTTGGGGGTGTGGTGGGGGGCTGGCTGGAAAATCCTGCAGAATTTGGGTAACTCACCAAGAGGGAGGCACGGAAGTTTTCAGAGAGAGAGAAAACTCACAAGGTTATGGGCACAGCCTGGGGATGAGGGCCTCTGGATTCCTGCTCCCCGATGGGAGAATTAAGGTCCAGCCCTGGGACAGAAGGTTCACATGCCTGTTCTGCTGCTGGCCTCCTGGGGCCAGGCCACCAAAGCCCTCTGGGCCTCAGCTACTCTTGCAAGGAAGAGTTGGAGGAAATGTGAGTAGACCAGAGGCTCCTGAGGGGCAGCTTTGTTCCTCGGGGACATTTGGCAACGTCCAGGAACACTTTTTGGTAGTCACAACTGGGAAGAGCAACTACTGAGTAAAGACCAGGGAGGCTGCCAGACATCCTCAGTGCCCACAACAGCCCTCGCCACAGAGAGTGCTCCTGTCCCCAGTGTCAACAGCCTGTGGTTTAGAGAAGGCTGCATTCTATGGCTCAGGGGGCCGTCTGGAAGCTTAGGGAAGGTGGCAGAGGATGGGGTGTCCTAGAAGCTCCCACCTGGGCTGCTGCTGAGGAAGCGCCTGTGTCCAGCAGACAACAGGTGTTTACCCAGCGTTCCGCTGAGCCAGGCACTCTGCCAGGAGCTGGGCAGAAGCGGACAAGTCTGCCCTCACACAGTGTCTGGTCCAGAGGGATAGAAAGAACCAGGCCAGTAAGCAAGCGACTCAGTAATATGGCCCCAAACAGGGGGACAGCAGCTTCCCAGCAAGGCGAGGTTGCCACTTTGAGCAGTACCTTCCAGAGGATTTCTTTGTTTCTTATTTCCAGTCTACAGGGAGATCTAAGTGCCAAAGCCTGCCCAGAGCCAAGGATGGTGGGAGATACAGGAGAAATCTACAAATGTCCTGCACTGCTGCCATGCCCTGGAGGACAGCAGCCCCTGTTCCCCAGGAAGCACCTTGCATCGCACTGGGAACCCTGTTGCCCTGCCCTCCCTGGGGACCTCCCTTCACCCTTGTGCCCATCACCCGTGGAAGGGTCTTCTGAGCCACAGCTTTATCCCAGCGTGACCACAGGGAGCCGGGCATGCCTTGATGGTTGCCACCATCACAGGCCATGTCAAGGTGTTGACCCAGGTGTCCTGAAGAGTTGTTGGGTCCTGTGTGGCAGCTATAGGGCCACCAGCATCATGTCACGCCCTTGAGTTCACAGAGCCTTCTTAGGTCTGATTAGCACTGGAAGTCACCCCAGACCTAAGAGGCAGGGGGCACGAACATTGCCCCCACTCTATAGGGGAGGAAGGGCGGTGTCACACACGGGAGGTGGCAGAGCCCAGAGGGGAGCTCAGGCCAGTGGGACTCCTGAGTTGGAGTTGCTCTCCCCCCATCTCAGGGCATCCCACGGCTTGAGGAGCCTCCTGGCTGCCTGGTGGGCATGGGGGCCCGGGCACTCAGAATGGGCATCACATCTGCTGGGAGGCTGGGGACCTCAGGGCTCTGTGAGAGGTGGCAGGAGCCTGGATCCTGCACACATGAGGGACAGTGGCCCCCAGACTCAGGAGGAAACATAGTGGGCCGCTGTCAATGTAGGAAGAGATGGATATGAAGGAACATTTGTAAACTGAACACAACGTGACAGCCGCACTCAAAAGCAGCTCAGCAGGACGGGGAGGGGCGGGCCTAGGAGCTGCTCCAGCCGCTCCTCCTGTGTCGACTCCCGGCTTTGCCTGGTGTCCGGGGCCTCTGTATATAGAATTTGTCTTCATAAGTATAGACATCTAGGATGTCATCAACCTCTGCTTCCACTGGAAGCCCCTCCAGAACAGTGGAGGCGTCCCCACAAGGCTGTGCTAGAAGTGTGGGTCTCTTCTCTCCTGAGATGGCCCCCTTGCCACCTGTGACCCTTTGCTTAGGACTTGGGCAGCTGATTCCTCTGTTGGTGATCGGGCTCCTTTCTTTATCCCTCGTCCAACTGGAACATTCCCAAGGGCAAGGACTGCCTCTTCACCAGCCAGGGCGCTGGGCTGGGGCACAGGAAGGAGTGGGGCTCCATGGGGTCAGCTCAGGAGCTTTCCATCACTCTGGTCCCTCTAGACCATCAGTTTGGCCCGAGAAGGGAATCAGTTTCTCAAAGTACTCTGATTTCCAGGAGCTGGGTGGTGGCCACAGGACTCAATTCCTAATCATTTGCCAGGCCAGATAGCCTGGCCCCCTGAAATGGGGCCAGGATGGGGCTTAGGTCTGGCCCCTCCCTGGGCTTGGCGCCCACCCCTAATCTGGTTCTCTTTGGGGATGGGGGAACCTCAAGCATGGCAACTGGGTCATTTCCCAGGACCTAAGTCTTCTTTGTAGGGTTGGCACGCCCTGTCCTGTCCCTTGGGGCTTTGGCGCATGTCACGCTCCTCCGCTTGCCCAGGCACAGGGACAGAATTAGCTCTCTGCTCTGCTCTCACTCTCCAGGTTCTCCAAGCCGCCAAACCATCCCTGGGAGGGACCAGAATTTGGCCTCCTGGGAATCTGCCCAAGGCTTTTCTCCCTGGTTCCTCTGGGAAAAGATCCAGAAAAAGACTGAAAGCTCCTGGCAGATTGGGGGGGAGGGGCTGAGCCCAGGCTCTGTCCCGCCCTCAGAGGAAGCCCCTGGGGCTCTGGGAAACTGAGAGGTCCCACCCTCAGCCAAGACGGTGACTTGGGCTCAGTGGCCCTGGGGAGGCCTGTCTGGGCCACGCTCCCTCCCAGCAAGCACTCATTCCCCAGGGTTCCTTGCTGCATTCCTGGCCTGCAGGCCAAATGCAATTTCATGGAAACCTCAGGAGTTGAATGCTTTCCAAAAGGGTGGCCTGGAGCCAGACCCCAGCACAGGAATCTATCCACTGCTCCGGGATGGTCAGAAAAATCAGGACTCAGCAGACAGATCCCCAGCTGGCCCTCCTCATCTGTCTTTGTCCACCAAGATGTGCCTGCCCCCAACCTAGCTCCGGGCGAGCCAATGACAGGCACCTGCCCTGGGGACACACCCATGCTGTCCAGCCATGCCAAGGTGGGGGTGTTGGCAGGTAGTTGTGAACGTTCCAGAAGGACTCCCTTGGCACCCCCAACACACACTTTGGTGACACATGTCCTCAAGAACCAAAAGGAAGGTGACGGGTGGCGCGGGGCTCGGTGCCTCTTCACTTGCCACTCTGATGGCACCCGACCGTGGTTCAGCCCCTGGCAGGCGGCTGCCCCTTTCCTCATCTGAGGCTTGGGCTTCCTGCTTCCTTCCCCGGGGGCGCTGTGAGCCGAGAACCCGGCGTGTGCGCCAAGGGCCACCGCGTCCCAGGTCTGCTTCCCTCCAGGCCGGACCTCAAGTTTAACTTCCCCCACGACCTCGTCTTCCGAGGCCGCCCCAGCACCGGGGGGACGGCATTTCCTGCGGCACCCAGCGCCCGCTGGATCACATGACCTCCCTCTGGCCAATGAAACGCGAGCTGAAGTGACGCAGGTTGTTTCCGGGCAGAAAGTCGGGGAGCCGGCCGGCGGCGGGCCGGGTGCGCGGAGCGGCGAGACGTCGTCCTCGCTGGAAGCCCTGGCGGCGGCCGGAGCCCCAGGAGCGGAGCTGGAGCCCCCGGCAGAGGGGCAGCGAGGCCGAACAGAAGCTGGGTGTGGGGAGCCGTGGAGGTTGGGGTCGTGCGCACCGCGGCCACGCGTCGTGCTCCGAAGCGGGAGGACCCGAGTCTGCTCGCAGCCCGCTGGACCCTCCTCCCGGCCGGGGCGGGGTCTGCAGGGGCAGCTGGGAGGCTCGGCGCCGCGCACGTCTGCAGGAAGCTCCTCCGCTGAGTCAGAGGCCGCGACCCGCCGCGGCTCCCTGGGGAGGTCCCGCCTGCGCCCTGCCACCCACCTGCGGGAGCCCTGTGCACTCGGGCTGCTTCTGTGGGATGAGGTTGAGGGCCTCCCCAGCTAGCCAGGCTCGGGGTCAGTGAGCGTGCTGCGTGGGGGCCGGCAGGGGAAGCCACCCGGAGACCCACAGGCCGTCCCTAGCCAACTCTTTGTAACTTTCCCCCAGTGACTGAGCCGAGCCCATACCTTCTGCGGCCCCAGACTTCCCTTTTCCTGCAATCAAACGTAGTGTGGGGTCTGTGCTGTCCCATAGCGCTGGCCTTACTGCAGCGAGCTGTCACTAAGTGTTTCCAGTGACCCATGGCCCCTTCTTGGCCAGATGATTGGCATCGTGACTGGAGATCTTCAGTTTGGGCTTCTCAGCAGCGCTGGCCTCTCAGCATCGCCCACATGCTAGGTGGACAGCAGGTGCTCAGTGAAGGCTGAGTCTTCTCTCCCAAGTTGATGGCCTGGTGGTGCTGGCACAGGATGGAGGGCAGCCCTAGCTGTGGCGCGCTGTCTGCAGTCTGGTTCTTGGTGGCCATACCAGGGAGCCACGTGGTGTTGGGAAGGGCTCTGCCAAGGAACCAGGCACTTGCCTCTGCCCTCATGTCTGGGCTCCGTTTCCTCTGCTGGTCTTTGCCCCTTTCTCTCCTCCTGGCAGCTGGGGACCCTGAGCTGGTCAGTTCTCTCAAAGGATGGGGTTTTGTGGTTGGGACTGGCTCCCTCCCAACTGCCCACCAAAGATTTGAACAAGGGGACTTGAAAAAGCCATCTCTCTTTATTTTTCATTCCAGCTGTTCAACCAGTTTGCGAAGCTGAGGATGAGTGGGTTTTGGAGGGGAAGGTGGAGCATCTAGGGACAGACCCTCCCAGAAATAGTCTATGCATACTGCTGAGGCTGGTTAGACTTGAGAAGCGATTTAACAATGAACTCTACAGAATCAGAAATGTAGAAAAGTGTCAAGGCAGCTGCTACCTGGTTTCTTGCCTCCCCATGGGGGTCAGAGTTATACCCATCAGTCCTGTGCAAAGGTCCTGGGGCTGACCTGGGGGGCTGCCCCGTTCTTCCCAGGGAACAGAAGCAGCCCCGCTCACCCAGCAGAAATGTACCAAGAGGCAGGTGCGTGGGTGTGTGCCCAGGTTCCATGGCCCCTTCAAGCTCCGTGGCTCCTCAACCATGTCTCTTCCTCCTGCCTCTATGTCCGCCCCTTGAAAGTGTTCATGCAGGTGTAGGTTCCTGAGAATCTGTGGATCTCCTCCAGTGCAGCCTGTGGCAGTATGCTGGGGGAGCAGGGAGAAAGAGAGGAAGATGGTCAGCAGCGGGTCACCAGTGGCCACACCAGACGAGTAGCAGAACGATGTTCCCAGAAGCATTCCCCTCCCCTATCCCGAGCCACAGGCCAGCTTCCCCTGTGACCATCCTGTCCACCCAGGGAAGGGCTTTCACGCAAGCAGGTGAGCAGCTGTTCACAAGGTAGAGGGTGGCAGTGGGTCAGCCTCGCATGGCCACATTCATGGCATCTGCTGTGTGTGAATGTGCTGGCCCCTCCAAAACTCACGCTGAAATGTGACTGCCGTTGGTGGAGTTGGGAGGTGGCCTTGGGGTGCTCTGCCCTCATGAGTGGACGATTCCACTCAGGCATCCATGGGTGGTCTTGGGGTGGCTTTGTTAGAGAGGCAGCTTGCTCTCGCCATGGGATGCCATGCTGTGGCACAGCAGGAACCCTCTG
Source organism: Xerus rutilus (assembly GCA_028644305.1). Lineage (NCBI taxonomy): Eukaryota > Metazoa > Chordata > Mammalia > Rodentia > Sciuridae > Xerus > Xerus rutilus. Next base: position 7,837,641 of record CM053400.1, read on the forward strand.
GAGGCCCAGCAGGTGCCAGCTCCGTGCTCTTGAACTGAGTGAAATCAACCTCTCTTCCTCATAAATCACCTTGTCTGTGGTGTTCAGTCACAGCAACAGAAAGCAGCCTAGGCCAGCACCTAGGCAGAGGTCTCCGGAGGTCACTGGGCTTGAGTGCCCCTCCTTGCACAGAGACGCGCAGCCAGCGCTGAGGAGCGCGGCAGTTGGGAGGGAGTGTCATGTCTGCCCAGACTCACAGGCTTTTCTTGGGTGCAACCCAGAGTCCTGGAATCATTGTGCCTGTCACACGGGTGCTTTTGTGGTGATGTTTCATCTCTGACTCCCAGCCCTTAGCCCTGGCCTGCTCAGGGTGGACCGCTATCTGTTGAATCAAACCGAAGGGCCCTGGCCCACTCTGTGCCAGACGGGAAGGCTCCCTCCAGGCAGAACAATTTAGAAAGCTTCCTGCAGTGGTGGGTTAGGGTGGGGCCTTTGAAGATTTCCCCCAGGGAAGACGAGGAGGGGTCCCATGCAGGGATTGGGAGGGGGAGTGGCCTCTGCTTCTGGTGGGGAGGTCATGGGGGATGGCACAGAAAACATCAGCTGGGGTTCAGATGTTCTAGACAAACTAACTTTTCTCTAGAATGTTCCGGAAAACTTCTGAGAGGTTCCCTGAAGTGGAGAGTGCCAGCCTCGCCTCCGTGAGGGTCCGCACCCCTGCTCTGGAAGGGGATCCCTGAGGTAGCCGAGGAGCTTCCGAGGCCAGAGGTCAGAATAGGCTGAGAGAGGCGATCTATGTCCAGTTGTCCTGTCCCCCACTCCACTCTGGGCCTCCAAAGCTTTGAGCTTGGAGGAGAAAGAACTGGTTGGCATTATCTCCTGTTTCTAGGTTTCAGTGGTCACTGCGTCACCGTGGCTGGGGGAGGCTGGCTTTCTGGGGAGTTGATGTCACAGCAGGAGGTGGCCTGGCTCGGGGTCTTCATTTCTGAAGAGGCCTTCTGGGTGGGAGGGGTCAGCCAGGCGAGGCAAGGGGGCTGGAGCACTGAAGGCTCCAGGGACAAACCTCTCTGGACCTAAGTGCCCATGAGCACTGCCGAGGCAGCCAGCTGCAGCGGTCCCCAGTGTGGGACTGGGATGGCAAAGGTTTGCTGCCCAAAGTCTGGAAAGTTCTAGGGGAATGTGACGCCGGGCAGATTCTGGAGGAGGGCCATCTCCTGTATGAAGTCACCTCCTGAGCTGCTCTGCCCTCTAGTCATGGGTGCGTCCCCCATGACTAGAACTGTGACAGTCCTGAGCCTTGGCATCAAGACACCTGTGTTCCTCCTCAGATCAGGCTTCCTGCGGGCTGGGGCTGGAAGTCTGTAGAACAGTGGCTCTCAGAGTGCAGCCCAGGAACCCCTGGGGTACCTGAGAGCTCCTCTCGGCCTGCAGGTTCAAACTGTTTTTATGATAATACTAAGATGCCGTCAGCCTCTGTCACGCTCATTCTTTCACATTCTCCAGTGGAGTTTTCCAGAAGCTGTGTAACTCAGGCCGTCGCAGCAGATTAAGATGAAAAGCAGATACAAGGATCCGGTTGTCTCCAATTAAACCAGATAAGGATTTGTGAAATGTAAAACGCCACTCCTGACTACAGTCACTTTGTTTTGGAAAATATACAATTACTTGTTATAAAAACACATTTATCTTAATGCGATGCATTTGTCATCACTACTCATTTATTTTTATCCTCATTGTTTAACGGTGCTGGGGATGGAACCCAGGGCCTCTCACGTGCTATGCCAGTGTCTGCCACACGCCGTGTCCCCAGCCCCTTTATATTTTATTTTGAGACAGACTGACTGAGTTGCCTGGGCTGGCCTCAAACTTGTGACCCTCCTGCTTCAGCCTTGCAAGTAGCTGGGGTGACAGGCTGCGCCACCGCACCTGGCTGTTGTTATTACTTATAGGCAATCAAATAAATATTGGAAATATAAGCAAATGTGTAAATGTTAGAACATTTTCTCATTTTAAATTTCTAATACAGTATATGTGATAAATATAACTCATATAAACAGCTCTTTGAGTTCCTCAATAATTCCTTAATATTTGCAGGAGTCCTGAGACCTACGAGTTGAGGGCCGCTGCTCTGTGGTGAGGCTCCTGCCTTGGGCAGAAGTGCCCCAATCCCTGGTTCTCATGCCTGTGGCTGACACGACCAATCATCTCATTTTCCGCCCGCCTGCTACTTCTCCACCTGGGCCCACTGAGGGGACAGTGAGGGGACAGGTCTGGCATGAACCTGACCTGGAGCTTCCTCCCCAGGACCATACCTTTTCAAGATAATGAGGATATTCATCGTCCACGGGAGCAGGAGGAGGGCCTGGTTGAGCTGCACAGCTTCCACTGTCCTCCGGGCCACTGTCTCTGGCTTCAGCGGAGGAAAGAGATGGGGGAACCTGAGGGCAGGAAGAGACACAGCGGGTTCCTCTCAGGGAAGCGCCTGCTTCTGCTGGAAGCCCGGTGTGGCTGACACGGCTGGGCGTCCTCAGCCCAGCTCAGACTGGCCAGGGTCCCACCTGCCCTCACTCCAGCCTGCAGCACCTGTGAGTGGGGCCCCAGGTTGCAGGGGAGTGCCCCAGGGGATCAAGGACTGCTAGCTTGCCCACGCGGGAGGAGGCCCATGCGGGAGCGAGACCCTCTCGGTGCGCCGGCATCTCCACAGCTCTGCACAGCCTGGGCCTGTCCCGACTGTCTTCTCTTTTTCCCTCTGCTCCAGCAGGACTGTTCTGCCACCTACACTCTTTCCTTTTACCAGTTGTCCAACAGCCTGGCTCACCCCCCTCCCCCACTCCTCTGGAAGACCCCCCACACCAAGTGGCCTCTAATCTTGTCCCCCTGCTAAACTTCACTGTATTTAGTGCATCTGGAATGGCCCGTTTCCTTGTCAATGGCCTGTTTGCCCCAACAAACTTTGAGTTCTTCGAGGGCAGAGTCCTGATCAGTCTTGCTCCCTGTTGTATCCTTAGCATCTAACACAGTGCCCGGCATGTAGTGGGTGCTCAGTAAACACTTGCTGCCTGGAGGGATGCTGAACAAGTAGCCATGCCCTAGGTGTCCTGCTCATGCTGTCTGCAGGCAGGGCCTCTGCTGGCGATGCCCTCTGCCCAGACGGCTGGTTCTCTAACTCGTCCACTCACTGATTCATTCAAACATTTGCAGAGTGCTTTCCATGAGATTTCTAAGTGAAGGAATGATCGGATGAGCAGACACGGGGCTTCTCGTGCCCATTCAAAGGCCTCCAGCTGTAGGCCCGGCAGCAGTGATGTTCCCATGTGCACACGCCACCCTCTCCAATTTATAGATAGGGAAACTGAGGCTCGGGAGGTGAGCGGGGCCGACCAGGCCGGCATGAGTTGAAGGTCACACTCCAGCCCCTTCACCTGGTGCTCCTCCCAGCTCCCTGGGCCTGTAGGTGCAGGGCCTGTGCTGTGGCTGTGACCTCAGTCCCACCAAGGGCTTGGGATCTGCTCTGACACAAGATTGGAGGTACTGAGTCACTGGGTTTGGTGTCCTTCCTGAGCAGCAGGTGGCTCCTGGGCTGCACAGACTTTCCCTGCCCTGTGCTGTCCTGAGGGTGCTTCTGAGAGGCCCCTAGCCATGCTGTCCAGAAGCACTGGCCTCTGGGTCTGCAGAGATAAGCTTGTTGAGGTCACTCACAGGTATGGAACCCAATCAATGTGGTGGTTGGTGGACTCTCTGGCCTCTACCTGTGGCCAGTCCTGCCTCTGGGGGCTTAGGGGATCCCTCCTGGAATGACCCCTGCAGGAGAACCTGACAAGGAGCCTGTCTGCTGGTGGAATTTTCTCCTTTGTCTCCATGGTGGGAAGGACGGTACACAGGGAACTGGCAGTGCTATTAATTCCATTGGAGGTAGCGCAGACTCACAGAAAAACCACATTCAACTAGTCAATTTCTCCCGTGTGGCCTTGGGCAAGTAAACCGCTTTCCGAGCCTCAGTTTCCTCATCTGTGAAAGGGGATAAGAGCCCTCTTGCAGGGTTGCCATGAGTGCTGAATGCAGCAGTGTTTGTAAAGTGCCTGAGGGTGTGGCTGGGACACAGCACAGACCAATACATGGTTTACAAACAACAGCGCCACCCACATGGCCAGTCTTCCTGGGAAACCCATCAGTTTTGTCCTGAACATGCCCCCCACCTTCATCACGGGGAAGCTGTTAAGCCTGATTGCGGGGGAGCCCAGTGCTTTTTCATTTTTCTTTTCCTTGGAGGAAATGGGTGTTGGCTAAGCATGGGCTTCCTGTGCTATCTTCTGGCCAAGCCCCTGGGACTCACAGGCACGACTGCAGGTAACTCACATGGATCCAGTGCTCGCTACCTGGCTGGCATGGCCAGTTGGTTCTCACACAGGCACGCACCAAACCCGAGAAGCAGGGGGTACTATAATTAATCCCTTTTTGTAAATGAGAAGATGGAGGCACAGGAAAGTCAAGTAACCTGCCCAAAGTCACACAGAGCTGAGATGCGACCAGGCCATTTGGGTCTGCACTCTGAACCTCTAAGAAAAAATGACTTGGGTAAACCTTGACTTTCTTTCTTAAAGTGGTAGATAGGACACACACCAGAAGGTGAAATACACCAGTGTAATGACTGCCAACATCCCTCCCTTCTGTGCTCAGGGTGCCCAATTAAAACTGTAGCTCACCACTGATGCGCTTCTATCCAACAGGCATTGATTAAGCACCTCTTATATACGCAGATGAAACGAAATCAAACCAAATCCCCAAGGGAGAAGAAATTGATCGTGGGATATTAATATTCATGGACACAGCCATCTCAAGATCAGGACTTATGTCAGGTGCTGTGGCACACGCCTGTAATCCCAGCACTTTGGAAGGCTGAGACAGGAGAATTGCAAGTTCAAAGCCAGCCTCAGGGGCTGGGATTGTAGCTCAGCGGTAGAGTGCTTGCCTCACATGCGTGAGGCCCTGGGTTCGATCCTCAGCACCACATACAAGGCAATAAAATAAAGACATTGTGTCCATCTACAATTTAAAAAATATTAAAAAAAAAAAAAAAGCCAGCCTCAGCAATGGCGAGGTGCTAAGCAACTCAGTGAGACCCTGTCTCTACATAAAACACAAAATAGGGCTGTGGTCAAGTGCCCCTGAATTCAATCCCTGGTTAAAAAAAAAAATTGAAAAAAAAAAAAAAGATTAGGACCTATGAAGAGTTAGTATGCCAAGAAAATTCATAACAAATACACAATTTTTGTGTGTGGGGAACTGGGGTTTGAGCCCAGGAGTGCTTAGCCACTGAAACACATCCCCAGACCTTTTGATGTTTTATTTGGAGACAGGGGCTCACTCAGTTGCTGAGGCTGACCTTGAACTTGCGATCTTCTTGCCTCAGCCTCCTGGGTCACTAGGATCACAGGCTGCGCCACCACGCCCAGCTAACAGGCACTTTTGCAGGTGTTTATTATTAGTGAAAACAACATGGGCAGCAGCTCTTCACTGAGTCTCTCCTATGTCCTGGGCTTTGCGCTGGGTGAACTACGTGTATTGTTTTTAATCCTCCCAGTGACCCTATGAGTTACATATCATTCTCACCATTTTACAGATGAGCAAAGTAAAGCTCAGAGACAACAAAACTAGCCCCAAGTTTCACAACTGCAGAGTAGATGAGATGTGATTCAAAACCAAGTATTTTTTATTCTTTTTTTTTTTTTGATACTGGGAATTGAATCCAGGGATGCCCCACCATTGAGTCATACTCCTAGCCCTTTTTATTTGAAGATAGGGCTTCATTAAGTTGCTGAGGCTGAGGCTAGCCTCAAACCTACAATCCTCCTGCCTTGGCCTCTTGAATCACTAGGATTACAGGTATGTGCAGATATTTTTGATTCTTTTTTTGTTTGTTTGGTATTGGGGATTGAACTCAGGGGTACTTGGCCACTGAGCCACATCCCCGGCCCTATTTTGTGTTTTATGTAGAGACAGAATCTTACTGAATTGCTTAGCGCCTTGCCGTTGCTGAGGCTGGCTTTGAACTTGTGATTCTCCTGTCTCAGCCTCCCAAAGTGCTGGAATTACAGGTGTGCGCCACCGCACCCGGCTATTTTGGATTCTTGATCACCAACTTTTGCTCACAGGCAAGACGTGCTGAGTGATTCTCGCATGGTATTCACTAGCCCAGGGCCTCACACGTACTAGGCCAGCGCTCTACCACTGAGCTACACCCTGCTACACCCCGGCCCTCGTCCTCAGTTCTGGAAGAACCTGAAGCATATAATTTAGAACATAGATCATCGTGGAGATACAAAAAGAAAAAAGAAAGAAAAAGAAAAAAATCATGGGGAAAATGATCTTTGGGCGATTTTCATTTGTCTGGGACCTTACACATTTCCGCACCCTACGGTGCTGTCTCCTGGGGACTCATGACTCACGCTGCCCCACAGAGGCCATGCTGTGCTCCCCATAGAAGCGATGATGCCCTACTTTGCAGATGAGCAGCGAAGGTGGGCAGGAACTCGTCAGGCCCATGGTCACGCAGACACCACAAATACAGGGCAGCCGCCACCCTGGGTGCCTGGCTCCTGAGCATGAGCCCCAAATAGCGGCCCCCACTGCCCCTGACGGACCTGGTCTGCGGGAGGAGTGGACCTCTGCATCCCTTGGCATTGATCTATAATTTACAAACAATAAAAGGTGCCCAGTGACGTCCATTCTAGAGCTTCACAGAAACACAGTCATGCGGGGCCGAGGTCTGGCTCTGGGGACCCTGCTGTGTGCTCCCTGTGCGGACACTGGCTGGCCTGGCACGGGGAGGAGGCTGGCCCCCACGCACTGACCTGACCCTCATGCCCTGGAACATCTCGGTGCTGGTGTGGAAGGGCAGCACGGTGGTGGCGCTGACGCCTGGACAGTCCAGCAGCCCCAGGGTCAGGCTCTCCATGAAGGCGAAGGCAGACGCTTTGGATGTGCAGTAGTCAATGGCGCCGGGGATGGCAGACAGTGCCAGCACGGAGTTGAGACACACTATGTGGCCATTCTGCAGCTCCAGCATGCGCGGCAGGAAGGCCTTGGTGGTCTGCAGGCAGACGGGGTCCGTGTGGGGCAGCCGCTGTTTCCACCAGCCCCCCACCCCGGCTCGGGGACACCTGCCCACTTGGGACACCCATGCTTCTCTAGTGCCCCAGGGGAAGGGGCTGAGGGCACCCTGTTGCAAGATCAGAAAGTCTAGTGGCTTCTGGGGTCGGACATTCCTCTCATTCCCACTTTGTCCTTGGACATCCCCAGTGGCCCAAGTCCTGGTCCAGGGGAGCCTCTCCCCATGCCACCTGGTCCAGGCTCCCTGTCATAACCAGGGCTGGCTCTAGGCCAGGGCAGTTCTTACCCAGAACTGGCCCAAGGTGTTGATGTGCTGGGACTTGAGGAGGGCGTCATCGTCGCTGTCCATCAAGCTCTTTCCATGGACCACAGCAGCGTTGTTGACCAGAATGGTGATATCACCCACCTGCGGGTGGGAGGGGGCCACAGGGCTGTGAGGGCACAGACCGGACCCCACCGCCACACGCGTATGGCCTTGGGAAGCCACACCACCTCCCTGAGCATCGATCTTGTTTATAAGATGGCATTAGTGCCAGACCAGCTGTGTGCTGAGGATTAGAAATAATTTATGGCACGCACTGTTCCTGGAATGCATCACCTCTATAGTAAATGAAGTTATTGGTACATAAAGATAGTCACCATTACCACATGCCACACCCCTAACAGCGTGGTTTCCTGCTCTTGGGGGAAACAGAGACACTAGAGGCTGGAGTCAGGGGAAGGGTTTTCCCAGAAGGCAGTGGGACCATTTGCCTCTCAGAGTCTTGGAGAGAAACCCACAGGTTTGAGTTTCCAGGAGGACAACAGGTGACTACAGCTATTGTGCAATCAGCCCCAATCCCTGCCTGTGCAGCTTGGACCAGCTCCACAGGAAAGTCCCCTAAAGTGCCCTGGACAAAGTCGCTCTGCCAGGCCACGTAAGCATGTTCCCTTTGACTGGCGTTACCCTGTGTTTGGCTGCTCTGAGGACAGGCCCTCCCAAGTCACTGACCTTTTCCCGGACAGCTTTGGCCGTCTGGTATACCTCCTCCCGGTTGCCCACGTCACAGATGAAGTAGTGGCACTCTGTGCCCATCTGCCGGATCTCCTCTGTTGTCTCCTTCAGGCATTTCTCAGTCCGGCCCCAGAGAACAATCTAGAAGAAGTGAATGAGGTGGTCATGAACCAAGCGATTACTATTAGAAATCGAGTGAAATAACTTGTCTTTAAATTTCTGATCTTCTTGACTTCACCCCAAAATAAAGTATACAAAGCAAATTAACAATATGAATTTTAAAAGGGAAATTAGCTTACTCTTAAGTGAACCAGTAGTTTACAAGCCCATTTATGACCCATCGCTGGGTCACTTACAAGTCTTTCTAACATACTCCTTCCAGCAGGACGCCTCCTGCCAGCCCAATACTAATTATCTCACACACTTAGAAGCAAGAGCAGAGTCTTTCTGCACAATGTTCCAGAATGTTCTTCAGAATCAGCTTCTCACCAGTTAGGTCTAGGGCCAGGATGGATGGGGAGGCTTGGCCTCCAGGCTGAATGGGCCTTCCACTTGCTGTGGTCACACTCAGAGGGGAGGACAGGAGAGGGGCAGCCAGTGTCCAGTTGAGAATGAACTGCTGCCTCACCTTGCAGGTAATAAATGCAGGCTCACTACACCAGGAGGTGGCCCTGGCAGGACCAAAAAATGGGTACTTCGAGGGTTTGGGCAAACTTATGAATGGTTGGCCCATAAGGGCTCAGAAGAGAAGCTTGGCTAGTTCTCACCCTTGACCTGAGGGAGGATAACACATCTCTCCCCATGAGAGCCCAGGGTTAGATGATGGGTAAGCGACAGCCTAAGAGTCAGCTCTGTCAGCACAGAGGGTGGGAGGCTGGGGACTCACAAGCTCAAGATAGAATCAGGAAAAGCAAGAGCAGGAAGCTGCTTCTTGGGGATTAGTCCAATGAGTTTCTATTTCGTTTTCTTTTAAAAATTATCAGTGAACTTCTCCACACAAAAATAAAACCCAGTATGGAAAACCTGACATGTGAAACCAGTAAGAGAAATAAATGATATGTACAACTCATAATATTTTCTTACTTTAAAGACAACTAATGAGAACAGAATGGCTTATTTGGGAAGCCTCTTCTAAACCAGGGCTTAGAGATAGATGTTGGCTCCAGTCACAGCTGACCAGTACCCAACTGATCTCTCTCTCTCTTTTTTTTTTTTTGTACTGGGGATTGAACTCAGGGGCACTCGACCACTGAGCCACATCCCAGCCCTATTTTGTGTTTTATGTAGAGACAGGGTCTCACTGAGTTGCTTAGCGCCTTGCCTTTGCTGAGGCTGGCTTTGAACTCGTGATTCTCCTGTCTCAGCCTCCCGAAGTGCTGGGATTACAGGCATGGGTCACCACATCCGGCTTCTGTCTTTTACTTGGTTGCGTGTTATGGTGAAAAGTTGGATGGACAGGAGCTGCAAATGACCACAATTTATTAACTGCTTATCTTTAAACCTCAGAACTTTCATTTAGAAAGAGAATCAGCAAGGTAGGTTGAACTGGGGGCAGGGCTGGCACACAGGAGGATTCTATTTTTTTTAAAAAAATTAGAATTTTTTAAACTTTTAAAGTATTTTAAAAAAGAAAATAAACGAGTTCTCTCAATCCCTAGAACAGCTCCTGGAAAGCCCAGTTTGAAAGCCCCACTCAGTCCAACCCCTGGATTTATTTTAATTGAAGTCCTGAAATACAGTAAGGGTTTGACAAGGGAGAACCCCGTTGGCTGTCTCCAGGACCACAGAAGTCCATCAAGGGCAAAGAGGCTGCAATTAGAGAGGCTCCAAGGGACACTTTTTTGTCTGTTGAACTAAAAACAGACTTGGAATGTGTTCCTCCAGGAGAGGCTGGGAGGTTTAGATCATGGAGAAGAAAAAAGACAAACATTTGTTCTAGGAATGTAATTTGGTGTGAGCATCCTTCACCTCCCCCAGACACCCGCATCCCCTGTCAATCAGGCTTCCTTCCATCCTCCCTTATCACCAACCTATCACCCATCCATACATCGGTCTGTCCACCCATCTGTCTGTCCATCCATCCATCCATCCATTCATCCATGCAGCAGTTCTGAGTGTATCAGCCTGAGATGAAGGCAATCCCTGGCTTCCTTCCTCCTGCTCTCACCTGAGTAAGGGCATCGCTGGGCTTGCACAGCTCCCTAAGGTATGGCTGAGGCAGGGAGGGTACCTCTAGGGGCCCTAAGAATTTCTGGTCGAGTCAACAGAGGGAGAGCTTAAAGCTGGGGAGCTTGCTGGGAGGCAGAGGGGTGTAGATGCCTAGAAAGGCAAGTGATGACCTCGGGGTATTTGAAGCAGTGGCCCAGATGGGTGCCTGTCACTCTGGAACCCTGCAGTTGCTTTCAGCACAAACAAGTGAGCAGGGGTTTCCGTCAGGAGGTTCCTGAGTGCTCCGCGCCCGGGAAGCATGAACCTGGGCAGGGTGAGGAGAGCAGGACTCTAAGGCTCCCCAGGGTCTCACCAGGAGACCTGCAGTCAGGGAACCAGGGAGCCCGGCACCATCCACCGTGGGGAGGAGCTGCGGCAGGGGCAAGGGATGAAATGAAGGCCCGTGCCCTGCCGTCTCCCAAGGGCAGGCGAGGACAACAGTCAGGGCCTGCTGAGGTCGCCTCTGGGGGGCTGGGAGCCCTGGGAACAAGTGCTGTCCTCCTCATGGCACGTGCTGTCTGCTGAATGAACTAATGAAAAGTTAAGGGCCTGCGGTGGGGCCACCTCTCTAGGCCGAGAGACCCCGCATCCTCCTCGGCTGAGCCATGGGGTCCCCGGAACCCTCAGCACAGGGGTCTGAGCCGGGGAGGCCCGGGGTTTCCCTCCCCAGAGCACCCACCCCGGGGCTGGGCGGCGGTGTGGAGGCTGCGCGCCTCGCCGCGTGTCCCTGTGCAAGTCTCTGCGTGTGTTTCTGTCGCGTGCCGAGCTTCTTCAGGTCCTCTGGTGGACGCGCTGAGGCCCCGGGGCTGGGCGGACACTGAGTGTGTCCTAGGGACCAGCTGCACCTCCGTGGTGACGGGTGGCGTCCCCTGGACCGGGTGGTCCGGGAGAGCCCAGTGGAGGGCGAGGCGACCCCTCCGGGGTGGAGCTGCTCCAGCCACGGGCTCCCGTGGCCCCCGCTGGACGCTCTGGGGAGTCTGAGTCACTGCCCAGGAAGCTGGCAGGTACAGCTGCAGGCCCGCCCAGGTGGCCCTGCCAGTCTCGGGGGGCGACCGGCCGGCTGACCGCACGCGCGTCGCTCCTAGTGCCAGAGGCGGCGGGCTGGGCGGGGAGGCGGGCCCGGGGGGCGGGGCCGCGGGGCGGGCTCACGGCTGCGGGCAGCCAATGGGCCTCGGTTCATTAACTCGCGGGACAGGCGGGAGGGTCAAGGTCAGCGCCCGGATTTACTCCTAAGCTGGGTTTATAAATTAAGGGCTCTGGTGGCTCGGCACCTCCCGGCCTCCCTTCTCCGGGCAAAGGGCGAGCTTCTGTCCCCTTCCCCTCCTCGTGACGGGCAGGAAGGCGCAGGCGCTGGGAGAGGCCTGGCCTGCCTTCTGTCCCAGTGCTCCTTGCGTGCAGCCCCGGGGCTCCAGCCAGGGTTGCCATTACCCACACTTCACAGTACCCAGGTCACTCACCCCAAGTCACACTCTGTGCGGTGGGGGCAGGATTCGAACCCAGAACCTTTCCCTCCGCAGATGCTCCAGTCCCAGCCTGGCAGGAGTCAGAGTTTTAAGGATTCTGTTCCCAAATCCCAGGTGTCCAGCACCCACCACTCACTCCCACCTGGAAGGTCCTTCTCATGCCCTGTCACTCAATGTCCATCACAACCACCCTGTGCACCCCACCTGCCAGGAGCACACAGAGCCCAGAGTGGGCTGGGCACAGAGCCCAGTGCTGGGATCCAACAGAGAACAAAACCAGCAGGGCTCCTCCGCAGGGAGCCCTTGTTCCAGTGGGGAAGACAGAAAGATCAGGAAACTCTAGGCCACGAGTGAGGGCAAGTGGGATAAAGAAGAAAAATGGAAACCTCATTTAAATTGGACATGTGAGACACAGCCGTAATATATCCATCTAGTAGATACACAAACTAGCTCAGAGAGGCCAAGCATCTTGTCTGAGATCACAGAGCCACTGAGTGACAGGGCTGAGATTTGAACTGAGGTTTTGTCAGGCAGCCAGGACAGCAACTCCATTCACTCTCCTAGTAGGAGAAAACTCATCTCCTCTCTTTAAAGGGTCCTGTGGGACTCAGTACATGGAGCGGGCACCCACTACTATTCAGTACTTGCTCTCTGTTGGGATTTCCCTTAAGGAAAAAAGGCTGGGAAAATTATAGCACTACCACCTGGTACAGCCTCTCCTCTCAGCATGGAAAGACGCTCTGGGATTTAATGTTCAAACAAAAGGGACCCAGCATTAGGCACCCAGGATAACCTCAACCCACAAACTAACAGGTGAAAGGGAGTAAATGGGCTAGGTAGAGGGGCCTGGGGAGGGAGGCGGCCTCCTGCTATGTGCCTCTTTATGTTTGTCTGTATAAGGAGAAAAGTCTCTGAAGAACACGGTTATTTGTGATCTTAACAATGAAATGTGTAGTAAAGCTTCCCATAGATCTTTTCCAAAATAGATCACACACACACAGGTAACTCAGTACTGTGGGGTCAACCCCTTCTTGTCCCTCAGCCCCCTAACAGTGCCTCTTCAGGGATCCCTCCACTGTGAGGTGACATTTGCACGTCTCTTCCTATGGTCTTTCTCTGTATGTGGACTTCTATTCATCCTGCAGAACCCTGCCTGAATATCCCCCAGTGCTGAAGTCTCCCCGGCTGCTCCTTCTGTTCTCCCTACACCACCACCACACAATGTCTAACATCTGTTAAGCCCTGGCCCTGGGCCACGCACTGTGCTGAGGACACGGATATGTTTTCTACATTAACCCTCACTACCCCATGAGTGGGTATTCCTTCTTTTTACAAGCGAGCCTCAGACAGATAAAGTGACTTGCTCAGGGTCACACAGTTCCTAACTGCAAAATTCCTGGTTCTCACTGCTAAGGCTAGCCCAGTTTGTGTCCATTATGCACAGATGTGAGGGTGCTGGCCCATTTATGAGTACCTCTGCCTCCCCGAGAGGTTGGAAGTCCTCCAGGGAATTCCATTCACACAGCCCCAGCACCCACTGCAGGCCAGGCACAGAGTAGAAGTTCAATGAACATCCTCAGTGGCATTGGCCCGAGAAGGCCTCTAGAAAACTCGGCGAACCATAGGACACTGAGTGCCCTTTTCTACCCAGCTTTGCTTTCCTCTTCCAGAGGGACTCACATCAATGCCTGGACTTGGCTTTCATTTCTGGAACTCAGCTCTGGAACACCATCCACCAGTGACATGAGCTGGGTGGTCTCAGGTGGCCCCCCAGGAAAAACATCTGTTTATAACTGGCAGCCCTGGAAAGGTCCAGGTCCCTGGGCAGGTCTTTGGCAGACCAGCCCAGGTCCCACGGGCCTTGTGTTTTGAGCCTGGAGCTGTGCTCTTGGCTTCACAGAAAGAATGAAAATACCCACCAGAGGCCCCAAAGCATGGTGGGCTGGGCGGTCACAGATTGGAGTGGGGGTGCTACTCCTCCCTTCCCAGCACCACCAGTAGGAGGATGTCCATCAAAAGCCACCCTGTGGCCAGGCGAGAACTGGAAAGCACAGAGACGCTAGTCTGTAATGCAGCTAGAGCGAGAGCGGGGAGCTGGGCAGAGCCTGCAGCCAGGATCCTCTGAAACGGACACACAGGCTCTTAAATGCCACAGATGCATTTGGAGCCGAAGTTAGCATCTGATCTTCCCCCTTTTCACATCCCTGTCCATTTCCAAAGAGAAAGCCCCTGGCCCCCATGTCCTGAGTAGAGTGACCTAGAACCTGGCTCCAGAGCCAGCGTGCCTGGGCGCAGTTCTCTGATCTGTCACTTGGGAGTTATGTGAACTTGGGAGACCCACTCAGCGCCTGTGGCTAAGGTGTAAGCGCCCACCAGGAAGCGGAGTTGGGAGGGAGGATCACACAGCGCGGTGAATGCCAGCTGGTGTTACCTTAACATGGTGACAAAGGGAGGTTCCCTTCTGCAGGAGATTCTTCTGCTCCCCAAACTGATCATTGGGGTTATGGCTGCCCAAGGAACCCGGCTGGGGTTCCCTGTCTTGCACCCCTTAGACACAGCCTTGGATGAGCATCCCTCTCCATCCTTCTGCCTGACTTAGAAGACTTCCTTGGTCCACAGCCACAGCCCAGGAAGGTGGGGACCGCCCGTCAAAACTGTCCACCTGCTGAGAGAGCTCTAGGTGGTCCACTGGTGGGATTTCTTGGGGAGGAAGGACTTTCAAGCTGGGCTCTGGTGAAGCCTGGACATTCTAGAGAAGATCCTATTTCCAAAGTCTGTGTGCTCCAGACTGGACCCTCTTGGGGAAGGACGGAGAGTGGAGTTCACTACGGTCTATGTGTCTGCCACCAAGGCTGTGTCCAGGGGAGAAAAGACACAGAGCCCCAGCTGGCATCTCCTGGGCAAGCATCCCCTAATGACTGTGGTTTTCGGGGTGGAGGAATCTCTAAGTCAGGGGACTGTGCTCACAAAAATGGTAATAGCAACTCTTCATGCGCAGCGTTAGGTCATGACGTGGGTCCCACTGCTCACCGTGCGAGGTCAGAGGTGACAAAGACACTGGGCCTCTGTTGGGGATTGGGCTGGATGCTCCAGTGTCCCTGCCAGTCCTGCATGTGGAGCTGCTGGGCAGAGGGCCCCACGAAGTCCTGTGAGCCTGGCACTCTCTGGCTCTGGCCTGTGGAGAATGTTTTGGTGGCTGCTGGCTCAGCTGTGGGAGAGGTTTGTTAGGAAGCTCCTCAAATTAGATCAGCCGGCCGTGTCGCCCTCCCACAAGGTCCTGACGCAACCCAGAGCTGGGCATACTTCAGCCAGGCAGACGTCCAGCCTGGAACCGGCCCCCTCGGGAGGCACAGAAATTACCACCAGCTCTGGCATGCGCGTGGTCTGGCTGTCCCTCAGGCCCGCTCAGCACTGCTGTAGTGTGGTCCTCTGAGGCTCAGGATGGGTGGGGGTGGGACTACGTCCTTTCTACACAAGGAGACTGAGGCACAGAGGATGACGCGTTTTGCTCCGAGCTCCTAGAGCTTGAAGTCCAACCTACACTGTGTGATTCCTTTGGCCACTGATACCACTGGAGCACAGGGACAGCGTCCGTGTTCATTATACAGTATCGCTGAGTACACACGTGTGCCCAGGGCCTGCCCCGCCTCAAGGATCCTGGGGGCCCTCGGGACCAAGGTGGGAAGACGGTGAGGATGGAGCTGCTGTCCTGGTCAGCACGGGCCTGAGCTGGTGGCCGGGCGTGTACTGGCCACGAGGATCCCTGGTTCCTGCCTGAGCAGGGAGGCCTGCCGGGGCTTGCGTTTCTAAGGCTTACTGTGCCGACTTGGGAACTTGAGACGCCGTCCTCATGACTGCCCAGGGCCTGGTATGGGAGGGTCATTTGTGTCCCCAAGAAGTTATATCAAGCCTTAAGCTACAGAACCTGTGTGACCTTATTTGGAAAAAAAGGTCTGTGCAGATTTAACAGTGAAGGCTCTCGAGGTGAGTTTCCCCTGGACGAGGGCGGGCCTGAAAGCCAATGACTGGTGACCTCATAAGAAACAGAAGAGGCACACAGAGACGAGAAGGCCAGGTGCAGACAGAGACAGAGATTGGAGGGTGCAGCCACAGGCCAAGGAACACCGGAAGCCACCAGGAGCTGGAAGGAGCGTGGCCCCGCCAGAACCTTGATTTGGAACTGTGGGCCTCTGAATAAGGTTCTGTTGTTTAAGTCACTCGGCTCGTGGTCACGTCTTATGGCAGCTACTGGAAATGAATACAGGTGGGTCCGGCTATCTTCATTCAGTGGACGACGAGGAGCCACCAAGTGAGGACCCCGGCTCCACCCTGCTGCTCTGGTTCCAGGTCCCGCTTTCTCTGCCCGAGGCCCCTCCACTGTCCTATAGCACTCCACTACCCCCTCTCCTCCTCACCCACCCCATCAGCGACCCTGTCAGTTCAACCTCTGGAATCCAGATGCCGACCCCTCTCAGCTCCCCCATGGCGCCCCTCTGGGCCCAGCCCGCCATGCACTCACAGCAGGACCACAGCCATGGCCTCCCTGCTGACACCCTAGTGCCCCTGGCCCAGTCTTTCACAAACATCAACACCTGTGAGACAGGGCCATGGGCCACGTCACCCTGGCTCCTCCATCCTGGACAGCACTGGGCAAGCCCCAGAGGTGGAGAGACTCTGGCCACAGTCACTGAGGTCAGCCCCAGTTCCTCCCTCTGGACCTCCTGGTACAGAAGGCAGGTGACCTTGGGGTGGGGCACCAAGATGGGAAGGAGGAGCCAGCACTTGTCCACCACCTCCAGGTACAGCAGCAGCGTCAGAACTACCTTCCTGCCAAGTGCGGGTCCAACTCCACAGTCCACACAGGATCTGCCCTTGCGGAAGTTTCAAGGCGACACAAGGCAAGCTCATTTAATACCCTTGTTCTGATTCTTCATTCATTCGGGGAGTATTTACTGAGTAGTAACTGTTGGGGGACCTGGGACACAGCAGGGAATAAATTTACCCCAGTCTTGCGTTTGCTTTCATGAGTGTGGAAGACACGGGCAAGACACGCTGGAACAAGGGACAACATAATATACACCAAGGAACACAGGAAGCTCTGTGGGGAGGTGGGGTCGTGATCATGGAGTGGGAGTGGTATTCGGGTGGGGGCGGGGCAAGGTGACATTTCAGCTGAGACTTGAAGGACCTGAGTGATGCAGAGGTCTCAGGGAGAGGGTGAGAACAGCCAGTGCAAAGGCCCCGGGGTGGAACGAGGTTGGTGTGCTGGAGGATGGCAAGGAGGCCAGTATGGCAGAAATGAGTGGGAGACATCAGCCACCCTGGCGCTTTGATTTCTACTTTGAGTGTGAAGGGAAGCCCTTCACTAGGATGGTGAACGGAGGAAAGCCAGCCTCTGACCTGGATTTTAGAACAAGTTCCCGCTGCTGGAATGGGAGCTTGGGATGGGGTGGGGGCCAGTCAGGTGCTGGGCACCCTCGGGTGATGGAGGAAGAGGGGCCAATGGTGGGGCCTGAGCAGAAACCAGCCCGAGGCTGCCATCCCTGAGCCCCAGCGCCTCCCCTCCTGGGAGGGTGGCCTGTGGCCAGTCCCAGGAAGAGAAGGAGCTTGGCATAAATCCCCAGTCCCTTTAGCTTCCAGAACACCTGGGGAAGCCAAAGGAGCGGGAGGGAAGGCGGTGAGCCCGGAGCAGTCCAGGTGGCCAGGGCCACTCCGCAGGGAGGGGCGCCCAGATGGGCTTCCGCGGGGCAGCTGCCCACCTCGCCGGCGGTAAACACACGGTTTCCAATAACAAAGCGGCGGGCATTCCACCCTGGCCCGGCAGCTGAGAGCGGCGCTGGGCTCGGAGCGCGGGGAGCAGGCCAGCCGCGCTCACATGACACGCGGGGGCGAGCTCGGCGGGTCTGGCCGGGGGTCGGGGGCGGGACGGGGGCGGGGCCTGGGCGGCAGGGCGGGGCCTGGGCCCGGCCACCTCTGGCAGACCTGGAAGCCGTGGGAAGCGGTGGGAGGCCAGGAGGCGGGGCCGGGGCGCGCGCAGAGGGGAGGGGTGGAGGGGTGGGGGAATCGAAGGGGTCCAGTTGGGGTCCTGGGTGCAGAGGGGGGACGGGGTGGGGATGAGTAGGAGGATCGGGGTCCTGGGTGCAGATGGGAGGGATGGGGTGAGGGGTGAATGGGGAGCCAGATTGGGGTCCTGGGTGCAGACAGAGGGAGCGAGTTGGGGGGCAAAAAGGGGGCGCGGGGTTGCGGGCGGGGGCAAAGGTGGGGAGGAGCCAGGGTTAGAACAGGGATCCCACTCCAGCCACCCCGGACCGCCGGCTCTTCCTCCGCCACCAGACCCGCGGTAAACAAACGCCGTGATGTCATGGGCGCCGCTGACCTGCGGCTGAACCCGGAGCTGCAAATGGGCTGCAAGGTGCCAGCAGCCTCCGGGCCGCGCGGCCTGAGCCACACACGCTCCTCCGCGCCAGCGAGGTTAGCCCAGCTGCACACACGGACAGGATGCTGCAAACGCCACCAGACGTTGCAACACGCAGCCAGTCTGCTGGCCGCCGCGTGAACCGTCCGCCGCCCTCCTCCGCCGCCCCGCAGGCTCCCGCCCAGCTGGACCGCCTCCCTCCTCCCGGAGCATCCCGGGGGGGCTGGCAGCTTCCACCCCTCCGCGGTCAGCCTCCCCGCGGGGGACCCCGTGCCCCGCCTCCCCAAGGGGCCCGCAAACCCAAGGGCTGGGCTTTTGGGGTCAGCTTTTGGCCTTCCTGCACAGCCGATTTGGGGAAGTGGCTGTTTAGGGTTTCCTGGGAAGCTCAAGCCCTTTGGGAACTGGGAGCCTAATATGCTTCAGGTATAAAGAGACGCCAAAGTGTCCTGATGGCCGCTCGTTGCCCTTGTCAGGCGAGCCAGTTTATCCTGAGGAGCTCTGAGAGGACCTGGACTGCATTCCCTTGGCAGGGCTCGGTGCCTGGGCTGTCCCGCCGAGTGGAAAGCAGCCTGGTTGGGCCTCAAGGAATCTGCTCTGGAGTTGATCTGCTGTGTGACTTGGATGAGTCACTTGGCGTCTCTGGGCTCCACCATCTCCAACTGGCCTCTCTGTGCTGATGTGGGGAAGGTCAAAAGTGCAAGAAGATGCTCACTGCCCAGCATGAGGGGTCAGAAACCTCAGGTGCTGGGGCCCGTGGAGGGACAACCTGGAGCCCAAGGCAGCCTCTCTGCTCACCCACCAGTCCCCAGACTCGGCCTCTGGGTTTACTATGGGAAGCTGGGGTTTCACAGCCTTAGAGGGTGAATATTCTCCAGGACCCAAGGAACCCTTCATGTGACCCCAGATCTTTAGCAAGCATCCCTGGAGTCTAAGAGGCACAGTTCCACCCTAGAGCCATCGTCTTTCCCTGGAGCGGGTGTTTAAATCCCCTTCCGCAGCACCCTCTTATTGTCCCTACAGCAACCTCCCTCTCTGAAATGCTAACAGGCTCTGAAATGCTAACAGGACACAGCTCCCATGAATTCCAGACCCTGGCCATTGGGTGCCCCAGAGTCTGTTCATGAATAAAACCATTTCCTCCCCTGTGAATGGGCGTAAGGCACTGGAGGGGATCCTGGGAGGGATGCGGTGGGCACCCCATGAGGCCGGGCAGCACTAGAACAGGCCACATGATGTGTGGGGCTCCTCTTGCAAAAACCATGAAGAATTTTGGGATGGAGGCTGGCAGCAGAGTGTCGCACCCAGTGCAGGCAGGACCCTGAAGCCAGCCCTGGCTCTCGAAGAGGGCACTCAATAGCAACTCCCTGCAAGACCACCTGCTGGGCACTTCCTGCCGGGCACGAACCGCCCAACCCTGCCACACTGGCCCCAGCTACTTCAGAACGCCACATACACATGCATCTGTGGTGGATGGCGGGGGGGCAGCTGGTTAAAAGTTGCTGGGCCTGGGGATGCGGCCTAGGGGTGGAGCGCTTGCCTCACACATGGAAGGCACTGGGTTCGAGCCTCAGCATCACATAAAAATAAATAAATAAAATAAAGGTATCTTAAAAAAAAGAAAATTGAATCAAGGTTTAAGAAAAAATAAAGTCACCGGCACACCTTTCTTCCAAAGCTCCCAAGTTTTGTCTTCATTTTGATTCCAACATTTGGGGCAAGTCCTAATTGGAAGGTTCATGAGGTCACCTCAGGCCCCTTCTGTGACCATCCCTGGGTTTGGTTGGGGGTCTGCCCCAGACCTTGCTGTGGGTGTTCCTAGGCCTGGGGGGTTGGCTTCCATGTCTAAACTCAGAACATCTGAACTAGAAGCAGACCTGGAAGCTGAGCACTCAGCTGGAGGACAGTCAGGCTGCGGCCGAGCAGGGCCCCCACCCTGGCAGCCGGCACCTCTGGGAGCTGCTGGCACCTCTGGGAGCTGCTGGCCGCGGTGCTGTGTTGGAAAAGGAAAGATGAAATTTTAACTGGAGTGACTCATTCCGCATCTCCTTCACACCCCAACGTGAAACGCCGAGGTCACAAAGCTGGTGTGCCAGGAACCGACCAGGACAGGAATGTCCCACAAAGACCTTTAGCTAATTAGGCATAATTTATGGACCAGCCTCCAAGGACAGGCCTTAAATTTCTTGCAAGCTGGGCCAAGGTCAGTATCCCATAGGCTACTAATTAGGCATCGGTTTATTCTCCACGGGGACAAAGGTCAACTGCATGGAGTTGATCCTGCTTGGGGTCACACTGTCAGGCTGGGGACCAGGACCTGGAGGTCTCGGGGACTCAGGGGAAGTGGACATTGTGACAGGAAATGGCTGGGACGCTGGCAGCAAGCCTGTGGGTCCTGCTGCGGGGGCAGGCGAGGCAGGGCTTCTCAGCAACAGCCCGGCAGTGAGTTCCTGTGTCCTCACGCTCTCCAGCCCTCCAGTGTCAAAGAGTTCCATTGGAAAAGCAGGGTCCCCTCGCCCTCCACTAGCCTGGTCCAGTCATGCATCCAGGAGAAACCTTCAGCTGCTCCTAAGGTACCCACAATCAAGTCCTGGCCGTACCCCACAACCGCCCAGCTCCTGAGGCCCCCCGCCAGGCTCTTGTTCCGGGATGGTCCCTCTCTCATTGCCTTCCTCTGCTCTCTGCTGCTGCCACCTCATCCTGATGCCTCCCTCACCTTAGACCCTAACCTTAGGCACAGCCAGACTTCCTTCCCCAGAAGCCAGGATACCCGGGTCTGAACCCCAGGGCTGTGCTCCCAGCTGCCTCCTGCTGTGGTCACCCCATCAGAGCCCCTACCCTACTCAGCACCATCACAGGCTGCCAGACACCTCCCCAGCTATATGGGGATGGGACCTTGATCCTTGCCAAACCTGTGCAATGCCGGTCTGGTCCTTGTGACCTAGAAGAATGCCCTGAATGTCTCAAATCTAGCCTGCAGTGAGCTCTCTGGGATGCCCACTCAGTGGGGGTCTGATTAACATCCCCTCTTTCCCTTTTGCTCTCCAAGGTTGAACCCTCCCTAAGGACATCCTACCTCACCAGCCACTGGTCAGTGGGAACTGTGACATCATCCCTCCCCTGGCCCTCTGGGTGGCACATGGAAGTGCCAGCAGGTGTCAGGGCAGACAACCAACATCTTCCCATCAGCAATCTCACGAAACCACTCCAAGATCCCTGGGAGGGCAGGACTGGTACCTGCCATGTCATAGACAAGAAAACAGAGGCCTAGAGGAGTATGGCTGGCTGAACAGCCCCCAAGATGTCATGCCCAGGTTCCCAGAACCTTTGGATGGGAAAGGGAAATGACGGCAGACAGGACGCCATATGCTGATCTGTCATCTTAGAGACATTATTCTGGAGTCTCTAAGGGACCCAGGGCGATCGTGAGGGACACCACACATGGACGGGGGCTGAGCCAGGTGACCAAGGAAGAAGGTCTATGACAGGACCTTCCTGACCCTGAAGATGGAGGAAGGGGCACTTCCAGGGACTGCGGGTGGCCTCTAGAAGCTGGAAAGGGCAAGGACAGAGATGATCTCTGGAACCTCCAGAAGGAATGCAGCCTTGATTTTTAGCCCAGTGAGAGCCAGGTAGGACTTCTGACCCCTGGAAATACAAGAGGGGAAATGGTGTGGTTTTAAGCCACCGATTTCGTGGTCTTTGCTAGAGCAACAAGAAGCTCACATGAGGGACTGTCCAAGGCCTCCAGCCAGGACAGCTGGACTGACATAGAGTGTGTCTACTCTAGAGCCTTGGTCTCTCCATGATGTGGCATCTCCCCGCTCCCACGCTGACCTGTGAGCATCACTTAAAAAAAATACGGAGGGAAGGGATAGAAGTTCACTGGATTAGACAAAAGGATGAAGGGCAAGGACAGGGGATGGGAAGGGGAAAGACGTGGAATGAATCGGACGTGAATTTCCTACGTTCACATGTGAAAACATGACCAGCGTTAACTCCGCATCCTGTACAACCACAAGAACAGGAAGTTGTGCTCCCTGTAGGTGGGCTATGCCAAAACACATTCTACTGTCACGTGTATCGAAAAAGAGCAACAATAATAAAACCCATCTCTGCCTTCCAGCAATGCCCTGGAAACCTGGCAAACACAATCGGCAGCCTCCCCATGGAGGCCCGTGTTCCTACTGAGAACTCCACGCATGCCATCTCATTTAATCCTTGTTTGGGAGATGAAGAAGCTGAGGCTCCGAGAGGTCCAGTAATTTGGCCCCCATCATGTACCAAGCAAACAGAAGAGGCAGCCTGTGGGTGCCGGTGTGCCTGATGCCTGAGCTCAAAACCTAAATGCCATGCCACGCTGGCTCCTTGGGAAAGGAAAAGCAACGTTCGCACACAAGCACACGCTCTCGCTTCCGCTGACCCAAGGGCTCAGGCAATGTCCCCCAAACCAAGGTGAAGGGCCTGCCAGTGAAGCAGGTGTGAACCCTCAGCCCACACTGAGCCTGAAAGGCCCTGCCCCCTGCTGCGCGCTCACAGGGGAGTGGCCCCATCAGGCCAGGCCGCACCTTACTGTTTGCCATCTACGTGGGTGTGGAGCCAGGGGCACACTGGGTGTGTCTGGCAGGACCCCTGCCACACGAAGGCCACTCCTTGCCCCAGTGCTGTGTGCTGACCGTCTCTGGGCCTGTGAGAGGGGTCCTGGCATGTGGGGCCAAGTGAGCACCCAGGGGACCTGCAGATCCCCGACCAGAAGGCCCCGGCCTCAGCTCCGCTCTGCTCACCTGCCTGTGGCTACAGAGGGGAAAGGCTGGCTGCTCACACCATGGAAACATCACTTGGAACTGTGACTTGGCAGAGGACCTTTCTCTACTTTGGTATCACAGTGGCCCTAAATCTTCTAGGAGATTCCAAAGGACGTCTGTCAATAACCTGCGGGACTATTTGTCTCCCAACTACAAACCTGAACACAGAATGGCTTTGGCTCAGCCCTGAAGAGTCCATTCCCCTCCACTTGCCCCTGGGTGTCAGCAATGACCTGACCGTGTCTGTGGGGCTACAGTGACAGGGCTGGCTGGTGCAGGGGGCCTGGTCTCCTGACACTTCCTGCTCGGGATGAGTGAAAGTTGGGTGCTGTCCTTTCACCAGGAGGTACGCTGGGCATCTGTACCCGGTTCCTGTGTTCCTTGTCATAGGACCCAATGTCCCCAGTGGAAGCCTGCAGCCCTCTCTTAAACTCCACAGCTTGACTGAGGATTGTCCCCTCTGGCTCAGAGATGGGCCTGTGACCACGGCCACCCATTAACAGAACACCATCTCTGGTGACTAGCTGAGGCTCACCCACTCTCTGCCAGTGAGACTCAATACCTGCCCCTTCCAGAACTGCCGTCTGAGGACACCTGTCTGTCCATGTGACTGGGAGTTGGGGGGAAACTTAGCAGTCTGCCTCGAGGTGCGGGGACACAGCAGAGAGGCTGAATCTGGACAATACTATTTGAGTCCCGGGAGCCAAGACCTTCTGGTCCAAGAGTCCATAAGCCAATCTGAAGAACGCCCCAGATCTGCCAGGGGAGCTGGGCAAGACTCCGTGGCTGCTAAGGCCATATCTGCACAGCCTTGCTGGGGACTGTCAGTGCTGTCTCTTCAGTCTCACCTGTTCACTTCTGGGCTGTGATTTCAAGTTACTGATCCTCAGAGTCTTAACCAGAAGAGGATGGTAACAGTGCCTATGTTGGAAGATTATGCCTAGAAGGATCCCTGGCATATAGTAAGTGCTCAGTAAACACAGGCTCTCACTAGCTATGAAGGGTCAGACATGTATTCATTCAGGCAACAAGCATTTATTAAATGCCTACTGTGAACCAGACACTATGCTAGGTGCCGACCATACCTGGTGGGTGAGAGGGACACAGTCCCTGTCCCCTTCTGTCTTATAATATTTTGGAGAAGAGACAAACTAAATAGCCACAAAGCATGGTAGGTTGCCATGGTAACCCATGACTTTGGCCTCACCACAGCCCTGGCCAATTGAGCCACTTAGACACAGAGATGGAAGTGACTAATGAGCTACGTAGGGGAAGTGGGTGGTGAGGGGCTGAGCAGCGGGGAACCCAAGGAAGGCTGGGCCCCCACCTCGCATCTCTAGCCCCGGCTCCTGGGCCATCGGATCAGCTCCTGTCAATGAGGAAAGTGGCCACTGTCACCAGTCATGACAACGGAATCTGAGGCCTGAGGCGGGAGGGAAGAGGCCAGGCTCTGAGCCCGCCCACTGACGTCTAGAAGCCAAGACTCCCTGAGGACTTCTGCGGGCCGAGCCCTGTCCCTGCGGGGGTCCCAGGATCAGGGCGAGACAGGCCCGTGAGTCCTTTGCCTCTTGCCCTTCGTGCCTGGCAAAGCTCTCTGCAAAAAGTGCAGAGCTGGGCAGTGGGGAGGGGGCACTACCACCCTCAGAGCTGCCACGGCCCAGACCAGGAGCCATCACTTCCTTTTGGTACCGGGATTGAACTCAGGGGCACTCGACCACTGAGCCACACCCCCTATTTTGTGTTTTATGTAGAGACAGGGTCTCACTGAGTTCCGTTGCTGAGGCTGGCTTTGAACTCGCGATCCTCCTGTCTCGGCTTCCCAAAGTGCTGGGATTACAGGCATGGCCACCGCGCCCAGCAAGCCATCATGTCTTGCAAATGCTCTCGCGATGATTGGGGAGAATTATATAAGTCATCTCCCTAAATCTTCACACCTTCATGTTTCTGAAGAGAGAACCAAGGTCCAAAGAGACAGTCACTTGCTCAGGGTCACACAGCGGGTCCCTGGGAAAGCCCTTAAAATCTATAGGATTAGGAACTGTCTCCCAGTAGCCCGGGCCACAACAGGCAATGCCCGAAAGCTCTGGATGATGACTCAGCTCTACCTTTCAGAACACCTTGACCATGTGACACTGCTGTGGGGACCCCTATGGGGCTGCTGGTGTCAAGTCACACTGTCCCAGGGCTGGGTCTTTTGTGGCAGAGGGGCCGGCAGAAGCCTTCTGAGTCCTCTCTGGCTGAGGGCGCGGGCTGGGTCTCCTGGGCAGTGCAGTTAGGGCTTCTAGCGCATGGCTCTCAGGGGTGGAGGGGTCCCGCTGGGGCGAAGCAGGGCCTGGAGTCCACACCCCAGGGTGGGCGTGAGGGACCCTCTTCTGGGGACAAAGGAGCAAGCTAGGCAAAGGGCCTTTCAATCCAGGAGCAATGCCACCGTGGAGTAAAGAGAAGGGTGGAGGAGCCAAGGGAGGACCTGAGCACATGTGCACCAGTGGAAGAGGTGCCGTGGGGCGCCCTAGAATTGTCTTCAAGATTGGTTTGTGTCTTCTCTTTAAAGCAATGCTGTCCCCACCCCACAAACGCACATAAAAACTTGACATGAATTCTAAGCTACAAAATGGACAAGAACTCTGACACGGTGGCACATGCCTGTCTGTAATCCCAGTGATTTGGGAGGCTGAGACAGGGGGATCGCAGGTTTGAGGCCAGCCTCAGCAACTTGAGATGAGACCTTATCTCAAAGTAAAATAAAAAAGCACTGGGGTTGTGGCTCTGGGTTTAATCCCCAGTACTCCACCTCCAAAAAAAAGCCAAAAGTGAAGTTGACCTAGTTAAGTGGAGGAGGGTCCCTCAGGCTCCACCTGTTCCACCGTGTCCTTCCGGCAGGCCCCAGGGTGCTCTGGAATCCAGAATGGAAACTTGGTCTTGGACCCTCAGCTGGTGTTGAGGAGTGCCTGGGGCCTGCTGCAGCAGAGGTGGGACACCCGGGCAGGTGACCATGGCGTCACGCACCTCCTGGGAAGGATATCCAGTGTGGACAAAAGGGCCATATCCTTCATTGATCAAATGCTTTCTTGGTCCCTTCTCTGAAAAGGGGGACTCAAGGTCACACTTCTCAAAACAGTGCTCAGACCCAATGGCCTTTGCCAGGCTGACCACAGGTCCTAAGTACCAGACCACAAACCTACTCTGTCCACCCTGAGCTTGGCCCTGGCTTCTAAGTCCCAGGACACCAGAGCCTGTCCTGCCATGGCGCGCAGCCTACTCCGGGGCCTGCATCTGCCTGCGGGGCTTGGGTGGATCTGGGCGGCATCTGGGCTGAGACAGCTCAACCTGGTGTCTAGGACAGGTGGTGGTGGTGGGGGGGGACAAGGGCTCCTTAAAAGTACAAAAATGTGTCATTATCATTCCCCTGGGGTCGGAGGTCTTCAGATCCCTGAGGGGCTCTACAACCAGCAAAAGATCAGGACTTCTTGCTTCCTACCTTGGTGCCCACCTCCTTCAAGAAGTCTTTCAGGATGTCCCTTCAGGCACAGTGACCTCTCCCTTGTCCGTACACCAAGGCATTCAGGTCACTTCTGAGGGTTCCTGGTGACCTCAGGTTTGGTTGGAGGGCCCTTCCCTCGTCCCTCCACAGGGGGCCCTTGTATCTTTAAGGTGCTACACTGGTTGTCAAAAGAAAGAAATTCAACTGCTTTCCTGTCAGCTGACCCTTTAAAATAAGCCCTGGTAGCTGCTGGCCACCTGAGTCCTTTGCTCAGCAAGCCATTCATTGTATGCAAATACTGCCATGCAGCCACGCTCAGGGATATTTGTGTAAACACGGATTTAACTACATCCATGCCTGCATCCTGTTGACTCAAGTACTGCTTATCCAGAGCCCTTTGTGTGCCAGGCTCCAGGATTTAATAGTTTGTCTCTTGACCTCTCCATAACCCTAACAGAGGCAGGCTGGGCCAGGCGGAGATTATCTGTCCCAGTGGGGAAAGCTCTCGTTCTGAGACTAGGAATCCTGGGTCCAGAGTCGGCCTCCAGCCCAGCACTGTGCTAGAGGGGCCTGCTGCTCCTGCATCTCAGAGAGGACCGCCAGCCACGCCTGCCCGAGGTCAGGAGGAATGTGGACTGTGAAAAGTCACCGAGCCATCCTGCAGAGCACCGAGGCATGCACGTCACCCTGTCATGTACGTTTGGACATCATGTACTCTGTGCCACACAGCGCCGCAGCCATGTCTAGGACCATGATCCTGTGACCACTGGCCACTCATGTGACCACAGTTTGTGGACCACCTCAGCCTCAGGAGCCCAAAGGAGCCATCAGCACCCATTTTGGGGGCTGCAGGGGTCCAAGTTAGCATTGAAGTTCAGGGGGAGGGTGTGAATATGGGTCTGCCTGGCTCCCTTCCCGCCAGCTGTCTTTTCCAGCACCTTGGAAAACACAATCAAAGAATGATAATGCAGACCTGGCAAGATCATGCTGGGGAGGGCCATCTACCCTTCATTATTAAGTTTTGATTGGTTGACACTGGTGTCCTCTCCTCTTCCTGCCCCCTACTTCTGTCCTGGTTACCGTCACAGATGTCACTCACTCTGGTGATGATGACTAATGGAATCTGAGGAGTGGAAGGGATTCGCGAGGTCATGCAGAACCTAAATGCAGAACCTAACCTCCACACCATGTTTGCATAAAGAGCAGCCTGGTCATTTGCAGAAAGCTCCAAAGGGCGGGAAGATGTCTCTATTACAGGGCCAGGTCTACATGACTGAGCTCCCCGCTAGCCTGGTGCAGCCCTCCAGAACCTTCTGGAACAGGCCCCAGGCCTCCACCATACTGGAAGGCAGCTGGTATCATCTCTCACCTCTTAAGTAGTCAACTGAACTCCCATGGATCTGCCACTCAGCCCCAGTTGTGGCTTCTACTCCTCATCCTCCTGAGTCCGCTCCCTGGACGCCTTCAATTACCCAAGGACACTCTCACGGTATGAACCATACTGACCACAAAGCTCCAAAAGCTCTTTGACCAAGCACAACAGAAATATATGGTTTCATCCTCTGCACGGCGCAGCGGGTTTCATTTTATTTTTAGGGGAAGTTAAGCTTTATTGCCACCAGAGAACTCCTCCCAAAGCAACAAGAGCTTTTCAGCCTGGGGCTGCGCATTACTGCAGGAGTGCCCAGTGCCACGAGGACAGAACTCGCTTCACGTGGTTCCCTGCGGCATCTCCAAGGCCACGTTTGCTGAATCGATGGATGAAGTGACATCGTCACAATCCCTCAGAGCCAGGTAACCCCACAGTGGGTTGTCATTGCTCACCCGACTTCCAGCAAGAACAGAGCAGGACCCTGAGGAGGGCAGGGCAACCTAGCAGACACCCCACTCCAGGCCTGGGGGCCGATGGCTTGCCCGGGTCACCGCATCCACCTCAGGGCTTTGACCAGGCAGATTCTGGAGGAGTCCGTCAACATCTTCTAAAATCCCCTGCGATACTGACAGCACAGCCCTGAGCTCAAAGAAGATGGCGAAGCCACGGTGCCATGAGGTTCCCAGGAAGCCACAGAAACCCCGCTTCCCGGTCTAACCCCCACCTTCTTCCCCATCCACCAGACCAGTGATCCTGCTAAGACTGGGGTGATGTTACAGCTCCACTCCAAACCCTGCAGGTTCCCAGTTGCACTGAAAGTCAAAGCCAAAGCCAAAGCCAGTCCTGGGTCTGTGGGACCCACAGCTCTGTCAGCCACCTGCTCTGCCCCTCCTGCCTCCCCCTCCCCCCCTGCTCCCTGTTCCAGCCATGCTGGCTGCTTTGAGGTCCCCAATACCCTGCACATGCCCTCCTCTGAGGCTTTGCTCCTTCCTCTGTCCAGAAGGTCACTCCCTCCTTTCCTGTGTGCCCTCCTTTCCTGGGATCTTTCCTCAAGGTCCTTGTCTCAGTGTGGCCTTCCCTGCCTCCATTCCAGCCCCCACCTATTTCTCCATTTGCCTTCTCCTTGGCATTGACTGCAAACTAATGCACTATTGATCTGGTTTATTACATCTGTGTCCCTCATCCACGCAAGGCTCAAAACTGTGTAGCAGTCGATGGTGGTGCTAAGGCCTTCAAGATGTCCTGCGTAGAAGGGACACCTTCTCATAAACAGCCGAGATTGTTCTCCCAAAGTGGTGGCTTCAAACAAATAAGACGAAAATGGACCAGAGAAAGTAACTGTAATGATAAATGTGAGTGGGCGTGTGTCAGAACTGTCAGAAGGGCCCTGTGCAGTTGGCGACAGATGCACTTGGGGGAGGGGGGATAGGAGAACTTGAAGTCAAAACAAGAATCACAGAGGGCCGGATGTCACCACACCTGTAATCCCATCAACTTGGGAGGCCGAGGTAGGAGGATCTCAAGTTCAAAGCCAGCTCAGCAACTTAGCAAGATCCTGTCTAAAAATTAAAAAGTGGCGGGATATGGCTCAGTGGTTAAGAGCCCTGGGGTTCAATCCCTGGTACATTAAGTAGACCATGGCAGGACAAGGCTGGACTTGTTGATTTAGGCTCAGTAATACCAGGTTAGGGACTCTCCAAAGCCCAAGTAGACAATTTGGTGATTTTAGTATAAAAACCAGGGAACTCTGCTTGGCATGGTGGTGCATGCCTGTAATCTCAGTGACTCCAGAGGCTGAGACAGGAGAATTCCAAGTTCAAACCCAGCCTCGGCAATTTAGCCAAGCCCTAAGCAACTTGGTGAGACCCTGTCTCTAAATAAAACATAAGGGGCTGGGGGTGTGCCTCAGTGGTAGAGCGCTTGCTGCACAGGTGGGAGGCACTGGGTTCGAGCCTCAGCATCACATAAAAATAAATAAATAAATGAAATAAAGGTCTAACATGATAAATAAAAATAAAAAGGGCGGAGGATGTGGTTCAGTGGTTAAGTGTCCCTGGGTTCAATACTCGGTACAAAAAAAGAACAGCAAAAAAAAGCAACCAGGAAACTCTTTTTGACAGGCTGACTAGGGAGCCAGGGCCCCTCATTCTCTTGAAAGCTCCAGGTTGAAAACATTCTACAAGAATTGAAATAAATCACTGGCAGGCAGACAGCTACCTGGTGGCTGCTGAGGCAGCTTGAAAGTGGCAGTGGGTGACCCAAGGAGCGAGAGCTGAGTCTTTTCCAACCCAGGGCTGCTTCTTTTTCACTCAGTGGGATCTGATGACTGGCAGGAAAGGCTGAGATAACCATGGATGAGGACAAACATCCTTCCCCAAGTCCCCTACTGTCAGTAAGCTACCCAGTTTGTGGTAATTTGTTATGGAGGCCACATGAAGCCTGCACACACACACACACACACACATACACACACACACACACACACAGCCCAGCCACCCAGAGGCCCAGAGCTGTGCCAACACTCACCAGACCCTGCGGGCAGGCTTGGGAGCAGAGTCTCTTGGGGGCTGTGAAGGGTATGATGGGCCTGGGCGTCTCCAGGGCTAGGAATGGGAAGGACAGGGGACTTGCTGAATGGGGGGAAGCCACATTTGTAATTTCAGATAGGACTGTTTTCATCTACCTCCTCAAGCAGGTCCTGGAGTCCTCAGTGGGGCACTGGGCCCACACAGAGTGCCCCTCGGTCACAGGCTGCACCTGTGGCCCAAGGCTCTCACCAGCCACTTGCCTGATACTGGACCAAAGGCTGGAAGAGTCATCCAAACAGTCCACGGCTGCTTCCCTCCTCTTTTGAGCAGCTCCTGCTAAAAGCATGTCAAAGTGGGGCGCGGTGACCACACCTGTAACCCCAGCACTTTGGGAGGCTGAGGCAGGAGGATCACGAGTTCAAAGCCAGCCTCAGCAACGGCAAGGCGCTAAGCAACTCAGTGAGACTCTGTCTCTACATAAAACACAAAATAGGGCTGGGGAGGTGGCTCAGTGGTCGAGTGCCCCTGAGTTCAATCCCTGCTACCTAAATAAGTAAATAAGTAAATAAAACCATATCAAGCTCAGAGACTGGTCAGGGAGGGGGAGGGGTCTGAGCTTTGTGAAAGCTTTGGTGAATTCCAAGAGGGCACAGAAAATTAAAAAGGGGGGCAGTAGAGATGACCCAGCAAGCGCCTTCCCCTTGGAGACCCTAAAGGCGACTGGCCCTGCCTGCTACCTCTTGCTAACCTTGGTACCTTGTGAGTAAAGATAGCTGTTTTCTGGTTAGGAACTTTCCAACTCTGAAGCGTCTGTGTCCCTTTAAGAAAATTCTCATTTGGATCAGCTATGCAGCCTGGGACTTTCTACCGCTCACAAATGTCGCCAAATCATTTCACTCAAGGTCATTATGGGAAACTGGGTTGTCACCCCCACCTTCCTGGACATGTCAGCTGTTTGGTGGGGCACTAATACTCCTCCTTCCTTTCCCCTTTGGGGACCTCTCCCCTCTAGATTCACTCCCATCAGAATGGGGTGGAGAGGGCTCTCAGGGAAGGCCACCTGCCTAAGGGCACTGCAGGCTGTGGGGTGCCGGTCCTGCCTAGTGCTCCTGGACCACCCTCAAGCCCACTATTCACACCTGTCCCCAGCCCACTCAGCTGTCTCTCTTGTAAATTCCCAATTCCCACAACACTTGGTCCTTTGTCCCCAAGGCCACTGAACCTCGAAATACTCCTGGTTGAGAGGATTGTCCCAAAGTCCCCTTACTGGCCCCAGATGCACTCAGGCAAAAAGCCAGGGTTCCAAATTGCCCACCGTGACAGCAAGCAGAAGGCTCATTAGAAAGCAGCTCCAGTAATGGGTCAGACCATTATGAGCTGCAGGGAGGCCTCGTGGTCATTCTGCAGCGTCCATGACTGACCCTAGTGTGAATAGCACTGGGAATTTTGCAGGGCCCTGTGGGTCCTGTTTGGATGACCCTGCCACCAATTTAAGGCACATTTGCAATTGGCCCTAGGCTTATTTCCTGGAAGAGGGTGTCCCTTCCAAGGCAGGTGGGGCTGCGGCTCCCAGTGCATGAACTGGCAGGCTCCACCTGCATGTTATACCCCCTCCCATACCACAGTCCTCCTTCGGTGTGGGACTGTTTATAGTCAGTCAAGTTTTTCCAGGTCGACCAAGAGTTCCCCATGCCTACTGCAGTCAGATACAAGCCTCAGGACTCGGGCCAGCTGGAAGATTCAGAAGTCTCTGTGGGATGCAGACAGCTAAGGAATGACAATCACATGCAATTGTCCCAAACAATCCCCTCCCCAGTCTGCCTTCCCATGGATTCCCCTCTGTAAAGGGCTCAGGCCCGAGCCCTGCCACAGGGCATCCCGGGAAGGAAGTGAAGCTGCCGAGAGCAACTCTTCCTTCCTCTTACTCCTGCGTCCAAGGGTTAAAAACACTTCCGAACTTCTCTTCCAACTGCAAGGTCAAGCAGCTGTCCAAACCACCCAAGGAGAAGAGGGAGTCCTGGACAGCTGGCCCCCCACTAGCTTGGTGGCGACAGGCCCCTGCCAGCTCGGCTAGGGAAGAGTTAATCGGCAGTCAGCTTTGGCTGATAGTTCAGACTCCGAAGTTCAGTCCCAGTCCGAGCCACCCCGGAGGGATTGTAAATCTCAGGGCAGTATTTAACAAAACAAAAGCAACCTGGAATTACATGCAGGTTTGGTTTTCTACAGTACATATTTACTTAATCCCCAAGGTATGTGGCTCCGTGTCAGATCAGCTGGCTTTGCTGGCCCTCTCGCCCCCCTGGTTCACAACAGTTTAAGTTTCAAACTAATTCCCTGTTTTCGCTCTTCCTCTTCACAGGCCTGCCGGCCTCAAATCCCTCTCTCGATTGCTCTTGTCACTGGGTGAGTCAGCCTGGCCTGAGTTGGGACTGGGGTGACAGCCGGCTCACCCTCCCCACTTCTCTCTAGCACCGGGTCTCCAAAAACTGAAACAGGAGATGCTGGGACCAGAAAAATATTAAAAGCAGTGCCCAGAGAGCAGAACTCTCCCCAGGGTGCCACCTCCCAACCTCCCCAAGCTGTGCTGGGGGAGGGGGCAGGGTCGAAGGTGAGAACAAGGGCTCTTTATCCGCTGCTGGTTACCCCATCCTCCTTTCCTGATTTCCACCTGGGCCTCCAGGTGCCTGTGCTGCCAAGACCCTCTCCTTCCTTTTCAAGCCCAAACCAAGCACCGGCTCTCCAGTGTCGTTGGAGCTGCAGTCCACCAGGTTGGGGCTGGGAAGGGGGTTGCCAAGGAAAACACTAAGCCAACTCGCCGGCGGCTCCCCGCTCTACCAAGGAGCGCGCACACCCTGCACTTATCCGGGGGTGGCACAAGGGGGGAAGTAAAGTGGAGGGGTCACAACACGTGGAGAATGGGTGGGTCTCCTAAGTTTCGGGATCGGGGCAAACAGCCAGACACCGATCCCACAGGAGCCCATCAGCTCCAGACCTGCCAAAACAGACAGTCGGGTGCCGGGAAGTTTACAAGGTGAAACTGGGGAGCTCAGCACTTGCGTGTGGCGCAGGGGAGTGGGGTGGCCAGAGACACCCGGCTCCTGGCCGAGGGATCGGGCTGCCGCAGCAGGTGGGAACACCCCGCGCCGGGGGCCCCTCACCTTCAGCGCCCACTCCCGGGAGTCGCCGTGCCCACCTACCTTTCTGACGCCGCGCTCTGCAAACTCGCGAGCGAGCTGGCGCCCAATGCCTCTCCCGCCGCCGGTGATGAGGACGCTCTCCCGCGACAGGTCCCGCAGCTTGGCGGGCAGCACCAGTCCGACGGCTGCTTTCGCCACTAGATAGATCATCTGCAGAGGGAACACCACCAAGGCGCCCAGCCATTTCCACACCATCCTCCGCGCCGCGGAGCCGGGCAGGGGGCGAAACTCCCCGGACTGAACAAAACAGGAATTAAAAAAAAAATACACCCCAAAACAATAATAAATAAACCGAATTAAAAAAAAAAAGAGAGGCGTCCCACCTGGTCACTCTTGAAATGACCTTTCCACAAATGCAAAGCACCAGCTGATAAAAGGAGGGGGGGACAAAAAAAAAAAAAAAGGATGAATCCTCGGGAGGAGAAAAAGCGTCTTATAAGGTTGGGAGCGTGCGAGGGCTGGAGGGGAAGCCGGGGGTGGGAAGTTCCAACAAGAAGTTTCTTGCCCTGGCAGCCGTGTCGGCTGGGGAATTCTCAGGTAATGTTTACAGACTGACAGAGGAGTTTAGGCAGGGAAAGGAGAAAGGAAAAAAAAAAAAAAAAAAAAAAAACCAGGCACCAACCACACGCGCGCACCCTGCCACAGTCCCGCGGTTTCAAAGTGCAAGATTAAGGAGGAAAAAAAAAATCCGTTTCCAAATTGGAGCGCGCCCCCTTCTCCAGGAAAAAAAAAAAGTAGGGGAAAAGTGCTTGGAGCTCCCAATTTCAGCCCGCGAAAGTCTCCCGACTCATTGCTATTCTTGGGCTCAGGAAATTGCTTAAACGCGATCTGATTGCCAGCAACGTGCAGGAGAAGTGGGGGGTCCGGGTGTCAGTTTCTCTACGTGCAGGGCTCGCCCTGGCGCGCGCTCGCTCGCTCGCTCCGGCTCCCTCCCTCTCTTCCAGCGGAGGCTGGGAGTTGCCGCTCAATCCGGTTCCCTCTCTCTTCCTTTTAGAATTTATTGCCTTCTTTTTGTCCTTTCCAACTTGGAGAGGGCCCGGGAGTGGAGCGCGCGTGGATCGGACGAGTGGATGGTCTGCGCGGCGTTATTCATTCGCTCCCGGGGCAGCTGCGGCGCGGAGCAAGAGGGCGGCCCTCCCCACCCCTCATTTTTTTTTTTTAATACCCCATTAAGTCTGATTGACAGTTAAAGTTGTTCGGAGGCTTCACTACCGTTCCTCTGAGTGGCTGCAGCGACCTCCCCTCCCCCTGCGCCGTCGCGGGGCGCGCGCCTGGGCGCGCACACGGGCTCGCTGCGACTCGCTCTCTCTTGGGACCGGCTCCCTTCTCTGCAAGCCGGGACTTGCCGCCGGTGTCCCTGAGGGCTCGCAGCTGGAACTCGAACACGCTGGAACCGACTCCAGCGAGTCGGCTCCTCCCAGAGACGTTCCTCTTGGCCGGGGCCAGGTGACCACCCCAGCGTGCGGGGCAGGCCCCGGGGAGCTCGCGCATGCCTCGATCCAACCAGGTCGCCTAGAGTTTATTTCAGGTCACTTGGTCATCCCCTGCCTCCAGGTACAACCAGGAAGCCACGCCCCATCTTTGCCCAGACGCCCTCTATCTTTACGGAGTGTACTTTCTAAGTCCGATCCAAGTCTCACACTTTGCAGGGGTGAGGTGAGGGGGGGGGGGCGTTGGGAAGCAGGGTTTGGCTTTGCGGGGTGGGGTGGGCAGGGCAAAGGAACCTCCGCCTCAAGGGCCAATAAAATCCCCATAAGATTAGCTGGGAGCATATTTATTGCTCATCGGAGCTAGAATTACCTTGACTGACAGCAATTTCCGTAATAAGAAAAGACTGTAAACAAAACGTCTTAAACCCGAGTCCTGTGTAGTGCAAGAAGCAGCTCCTCTCTTTGAGTCCCCCTTGGGCTGTCCTGCCTGGCACCCACCTTGCTATCTCCTGCCCTTCCCAGCAAGAACGTCTCCCTGCTGGAGGGTGGGACTGAGTTATTTAGAGTTCTCTGTTGGAAGAAGTCTGGGAGGTGAGTCACCCGAAAAAGCAGCCCCAGTTAAAAGTGCTGAAGGGACTTGCCTCCCGCCCCCTCTCAACATCCCTGAGCCAGAGGAGGGCGAGTGAGCCGGGAAGCTGCCCTGTAATCTGGGGCAGCCTTTTCCAGTCTGAGACTTGTTCAGACTGGGAGTCCAGGGCCTCAGCTCCAGGGATTCTGATTCAGCAGGTCTGGGTGCACTGGAGTAGGTATTTTGGATGCTCTGTCTGGGTGAGAAAGTCACTTTGAGAAATGCTGATTTGGGAAGGAGGGGGCTGGGGACTACCTTCCTACCAGCAAAGGCGCTGTGGTTCTGGGGAGAAGTTTGGCAGGTGAGGATCTTCCTTCAGGGTGAATCCGAACCGCTGGAAGAGCAAAAGAGAGCGGAAAGTCAGAATTAAACTGGCCTACACGGAGGGCCTGTGTTCTGACATTTAATCCTCCGACTGACCTTACAGTGGCATCAATATCCCATTTTCCAGGTTATCCAGCCAGGAAGTGCAGGAGGGAGGGATCCAAACCCAGACTTCATTCCTCTTCCCACTCCACCCACTCTGGCAAGAGGGCGGGGAGAGGTGGAGGACAAGGTTCCCAGGCTCCATGGGCTGCAGCGAAGACGCCCTACAGCTTCCACCCCACCCTCCATGAGGATGGCCCAGGGCTGGCCATTCTTTCCTCTACTCCCAGCACCCCACTAAAGGCAGGTCTCCAGCCTGGAATGCTTTTTTCCATCTTTGAAGTTATAAAACTGGGACAGAAAACCCAGCCTGGAAGAGACAGGCCCTCCAGGCCTCTGCAGAGGACTGAAAGCCAGGGTACCCCACCGACTGTGCTTGCCCTCCATACTCATCTGTTATCCTTGGAGCCGCCTAGTGGCCGATGTCAGACACTACACCTCCAAGCTGTCCAAGCTTCCAGCTGCCCACAGTCCTGTTTAACTATGCTTTTCTTCCAGACCATTCACTCCACTTAAAGTTAACACCCTGAGTCTAAAAGGACTTGAAAAGATCTTAGTCCCCTCCTCCACCCTTTTCATGGCAGAAAACACCAAAGCACAACTCATCTACAGAAGCATGTTTACCCCAAGCAGCTACCCTACCTTGTCTGATGCTGGACCATCTGAATGACCACTAAGTCCCACTTATATGTCACTTGGGTGTGTGACTGGGATGGAGGGTAGCTGTGGGGGGAAGGAGAGAACCCAGATGAATTTGTATATGGACCCTGCACACATATTCTCTTTTAATTTCCCTGACAGCCTGGGGAGGTAGGTGTCATTGTGCTCATCCAATAAGGAGGGAAACTCAGGCTCAATAGATTGAAGTAACGCCTTCAGGGCCATGCAGGTGCTTCTCATCGAGTTTAGGGTGAAGTTTTCTGTGAACATGTCAAAAGAGACTGGCAAGCTGGACGCGGTGGCACACGCCTGTAATCCCAGCACTTAGGGAGGCTGAGACAGGAGGATCACGAGTTCAAAGCCAGCCTCAGCAATGGCGAGATGCTAAGCAACTCAGTGAGATCCTGTCTCTACATAAAACACGAAGTAGGGCTGAGGATGTGGCTCAGGGGTCGAGTTCCCCTGAGTTCAATCCCTGGTACCAAAAAAAAAAAAGAAATAAAAGAAAGAGACTGGCAGACCCTGAGGACAGCCAGAGGGAGATGGTGGCTTTCTTTCTACTTGGTTTACCTTCAGGATATGGAATATGGGTCTGGTATCTCTGTGAGCCTCAGACTTCCCCTAGCATCAGCTGCCAGAGAGGAATTCCCACCTCTGTTGCCCTCCCCACAAGCCCCAGGGAAGACGGGGCCCTGGAAGAGCAAAGGTGGAGGGCTGGAGGGGCGCAGGTCAGCAGGTAGGCCCTGAAGGTCCTGTGGCTTCAGTGCGAACTGCATGGGACACGTGCTTCCCACTCCTTCATCCTTCACCCTTGGTACCCCTCTTCTCTCCGTTTCCTCGGGGCAGGAGGTACAGAATCTAACTCCAGGGTAAAGTTTGGAATTTCACGTCCAGGCCTGGGAGGAGGGCCCCACAGTGTTTTCACTCCCCTCCAGAAAACCTGAAAAGGGCCTTTGTGGGCTGGCGGGAGAGGTGAGCTGCTGTCTGGAGTGCTAACTTTTTCCATGACTCAGTCTTGCCAGCCAGGGAGGTATGAGGACCAGGCAGGGCTGGCTGGAGCCGTGGCTGAGCTACCTCCGGCCCTCAGTGAGTGGAGAGAGCCCTGAGAGGCTCCGGGCCTTAGAGTTAGAGGTGGACTGCCCAGGAAGCTGGCCCTGCCTGGGCCACTGCGTGGTAACTGCTCCCGACTGGACTGTTATACCCCAGTTCTAAGCATACACTGGCTGTGTGTGCTTCATTTACAAAGCATGTTCTTTTTATTTTTATTTTTGGTACTAGGGATCGAACTCAGGGGCACTTGACCACTGAGCCACATCCTCAGCCCTATTTTGTGTTTTATGTAGAGACAGGGTCTCACTGAGTTGCTTAGCGCCTCGCCGTTGCTGAGGCTGGCTTTGAACTCGGGATTCTCCTGTCTCAGCCTCCCCAAGTGCTGGGATTACAGACATGCGCCACTGTGCTGGGCTACAAAGTACGTTCTTTACCACCACTGCAGCTGAAAGTTGGGTCCCCAAAGCCAATAATTTAAAAAAGTGAGTCTCAAGCCTTGTCTTCCTTAGAGAGACTCAGAGACCTTGAGTAGTCACTCATTCACTGGGCACGATGGTGCACACCTGCATACCATTGGCTTGGGAGGCTGAGGGAGGAGGATCATAATAAGTTCAAAGCCAGCCTCAGCAACTTAAGGAGGCCCTAAGCAACTTAGTGGGATCCTGTCTCAAAATAAAAATTTTAAAAAGGGCTGGGGATGAGGCTTAGTGGCTAAGTGCTCCTGGGTTCAATCCCCAGTTTAAAAAAAAAAAGTCACTCATCCAAGACCAAACAGCTGCTAAGAGGTAGAGGTGGAGTCAGAGCAAATGCTCAAGCTCCGCTTACTTTCAAAGCATATAAGGCCTGAGACCAGCAGAAGAGGACCACCCAAGCAGCCTGTCAGGAGGCAGATTCCTGGGCTCCCATCCCAGCCTTCCAGAACCAGCATTCTCAGGTGGGGCCCGGGAATCTTCACGCAGGCCGGGCAGGTGGTTGCTGGTTGCTGGGTGGAAGGGAAGCTGACTTCCAGGACTCCCTGTGTGTCCCCATGTCACATAAAGTGCTGCATGAAGTTTCCCTGCCTCTTCCACCACCACTCAAGCTCCTCCTTCTGTGGCTAACGGCTCTTATAGCTCCACAGATGCCAGTGAGGAAGGACGAAGGAGGGACTCTGGAGGAGCA
This sequence comes from Xerus rutilus, assembly GCA_028644305.1. Classification (NCBI taxonomy): domain Eukaryota; kingdom Metazoa; phylum Chordata; class Mammalia; order Rodentia; family Sciuridae; genus Xerus; species Xerus rutilus. The sequence goes on from CM053400.1 coordinate 7,876,545, forward strand.
GGGGCATATCAGTCATCCCTTCAATCAGTCGGTCAGTCAGCCGCCCTGCAGTCCTCTCCCCAGGGCAGAAGCTGTAGGGCCCAGGGTCACAGGGGCGAGGCAGGATGGGTCAGAGAGAAGCTGGGTGGCAGTGCCTCTGGCTTTGTGGTGGGCGGCTCTGGTTCAGATGCCAGCCTGGCTACCCCCCACCAGGCTGCCTGGGCCGGGCACTTCCCCTTTCGGAACTTCAGCTTCCTCGTTTGTAAGCACAGGGTGAGGGGGGGACTGAGCACGTGTGAAATCCCTGGGCCCCGGGAAGAGCTCAGTAAGAGCCAGTCCTCATGTCCAGGCCCTGCCCTGCTGGCCGGGGGCTCACGTTGCTAAGGAGCCAGCTCAATTGCTCAGAGAGGTGCTGGGCTCATGTTTAGTGGTGTGGAGGTGGTTCTGGGGCACTGTAGGGCAGGGCTGGGCTGGCATGTCCCCATTGTTCCTGCTGGGAGGGGTCGGGCCGCGCACCCTGCTCCGCAGGCCTCCCGAGATGCTCTCCCTGTTGAGGCTGGCCAGGCGCCCTCCTCTGACCTCCAGCCTTCCTGTTGCTCCCTGACTGTTGGGGTTTTGTCAGAGTCTCATCTGGGGTTGGGAGCTTCTGGAGGTGGGCCAGGCTGGTTTTGTGGACATGGGACCATCCCGTCACTCTGGCCCCATGCTCTGGCCCTGTGTTTGGGCCAACACAGGATGGAGACATCGCCCTCTGGGGTTCGAGCTTCACCTGTGTCGTACGTGAGGTTGGATCTGCTCTTCCCCAAAGCAGAAACTGAGTCACTGAGACAAGACGTGAGGAGCAAGGACGTGAGACGTCATGTGAAGCGTGTCTTCGGTCACCTACACCCCTGCCAGGCAGCTTCTCTGTGCCAAGCTCTGACCTAGGTGCCCACAGACAGCAGTGAGCAAACACCAGAGCCCTTGCCCTGGGGGCTGGCGTCCTCCCTTGCCAAGTGGGGAGCCCTACTCGACCACAGGAAGGGTGGGGACAGAGCAGTGGGGTGCCCCAAGGGCTGGCCTCCAAACCCACTTCCTTCAACTTGGCCCCACCTTCTACAGGTCCCCCACCCAGCAGTCCATTCAGCTACCAAGCCATTAGGATCATCCCAGGGATGAGGGTGGAGCCCTCCAAGCCGATCACGTCCCAAAGCCCCACCTCTGAACATGACTGCGTTGGAGAACTAGCCTTTTACACCTGAGCTTTGGGGTCCAAACTGCAACAGGGTCGATGGGGCCGGTGATGGGGGTTTGTGAGAACAGAGTTATTGGGTGCTGGCGAGAGTCATGAGGGGCGTGGGGGCAGTGTAGGGGCGGGAGGGCAGCTGTTTCATGCAGGGTAGTGGGAAGGCCTCTCTGAGATAATGTTTGGGCAGAGAACAGAGTGGAGTGGTGGTGGTGGGGTCCCTCAAGACCTCTGGTGGAGAGAGTCCTCCTGGAGGGACAGGTAGCACCAGGAAGGACATGCTTAGGGGCTGGAACAGCAAACAGAACTGGGAGGTGGGCACCCATAAGGTGGGGCGGGGTGGGGCAGGAGGTGGGTGGGTGGGGTTGGCACTGGGGTAGGGGGGCTGCGTGATCATAGTGCAGACCCTGGATCAGGGGCCCCAGCATCACCTGGGCACGTGTTAGAAATGCAGACTCCCAGGCCCGCCCAGACCTCCTGGATCCACCCAACGCTGCATCCTATCCGAGGAGAGCCCCCGGGGCTCCTGTGCTCACTGAGATGTGAGAGGTGCAGAGATGGGGGTCTTGGGGCAGCAGGGGGCCTGTGTTTCCTCTGCAGTGCACCGGGGGCCTTGGGAGGGGCCGTCCAGCGAGCGGGTGCACCACGGCATCCGTGTTTGAGAAGCCTGCCTGGTTGCCAGGCCAGGACACATTGGGAGCTCCGGGTGGGTGCAGGAAGACCGAGGAGAATATTCTGTGGGTACTCAGGCTGGGGATGGCCCCGGGTTGCCAGGGCGATGATGGGTGGACAGTTCAGGGCCTTCCTGAGGATTGCTGCCCTTCCAGGAACAGAAGTTTTGGGGGCCAAATCCTAGGAGCCAACGCTAGTGCCCCCTGCATCACCCCTCCTCCAGCTCTTTGTGCGTGTGTGTGCATGTGCTGCTGGGGATGGAACCCCGGGCACCAGGCATGCCAGGCGTGTGCTCTGCCACTGAGCTACATCCACCCATTCCTCTATCTCTTGAGCACAGTTTTTTTGTTGTTGTTGTTAATGGGGCTGAACTCAGGGGCACTCTACTATTGAGTCACATCCTCATTTCTTTTTATTTTTTATTGAGACAGTGTCTTCTAAGTTGCTGAGGATGACCTTGAACTTGTGAACCTCCTGCCTCAGCCTCCTGAGTTGCTGGCATTCCAGGCATGCGCCGCCACGCCCAGCTTGAGCAGGATTGTGATCCCAGCAATGGCGCTGTACTGCACATACACACTCAGACACACGTGAATGGGAGCAGACACTCCCTGCTTCATCTGGCTACTTTTCCCTGAGCGGAGCAGGCCAGCAGCGTGGAGCAAGAGGCTTGGATTTGGAAACGCTTCTGATCTAGTAGAAATAGTGTCACATGAAGCTTAAAACTGGTCTTGGAGGGTCTTTGCAGGGATGGCCGCCTGGGGCACATGAACTGTACGGGATGGCCAGCCGGGGCCGCTTGCTTGGCCAGAGCAAACACAGGCGCAGGCGTGGGCTGGGAGGAATCTCTGTGGGGAGGGGATGCTTGGATGCCACAGCATCCAGGAAAGGGAGTCTGCAAAGACTTGAGACAGTTTAAAACCCTCATAAAACACCTCCCCTTCCTCTCCAGAGCCTTTGCCAACAAGGCCCCTCTCCTGGCCAGGCTTTCTCCTGGCCGATGGGTCTAGACACATAAAATACAGGTAGAATGTCTCCTTTCAGTCCAGATGGTGCCCCTCCCCAACCCCCCACAGGTGGCAATTTTCCCTGCCTCCTCCTGGGCTCAGGCTGTGGCCTCCTCTTCCATTATTCTTCAGAACCCCAGGCTGGCCGCAGGGAGAGGGTTTTGCGGGCAGGCTCTCTGAGCGGACCTGGGGTGGACTGTTTATTCTGGCCGCCAGGGCGAGGGAAAAGTGCAGACTGGAGCCAGAGCCAGGATGTGGCAGGAACATGGGTGTGTAGGGTGTACTGAGCTAGGGGACAGGCCCCAGGGGTGGCTGTGTCACCTGAGAAAACTTGGGCTGAGGCCAGGAGGCAGCTGGTAGCCCTCTCCTGCCTCCTGGCCCTGGTCACATAATTCTAAACCATTTGCAGTTTGAAGCTGCTGAGGCTGGGTCTGCGTGCAAGCACTGTGAAGCCTTGGGCAGGTGGTTTGCCTCTCTGAGCCTTTGTCTCCTTGTCCCCGAAGTGGGAGTGTAGCCACTTGTGGAGCTGCACTTGAAGTCCTGGTGAAGTGTCTGGTAGGGACAAGATGCCCAGTGGCTGTTGGTTGCCTTCCGCTGGCTGCAGGCCTTCAAAGACCACTCTCTCTTGGGCAGCCTGGTGGTGAGTGTGGAGCTTGGTGCGGGGGGATCCAGCTGGAACCACGGGAATGCTAAATTCTTAGCCTCAACCCAGAATTGAAATAGGGAGGCTTTTCTCTAAAGGGCTTTGTGGGCCCTTCTGTCTCTGTTGCCATGACTTGTAGCCTCTGCTCTGGCAGCCCAAAGGCCTCCACAGAGGGTGCACAGGGGAATGAGTGCAGCTGTTTCAGTAGAACTCCACGTATGGGCTGGGTGTGGTGGTACACGCCTGTAATCCCAGTGACTCTGGAGGCTGAGGTGGGAGGATCACAAGTTTGAGGCCAGCCTCAGTAACTTAGCAAGGCCTAAGCAACTCAGTGAAACCTTGTCTCAAGATAAAAAAATAAAAAGGGCCGGGGATGTGACTCAGTGGTTAAGCACCTCTGGGTTTAATCCCCCTGCCCGCCCCCCTCCCCCCAAAATGGCTCCATGTATGGACACTGAAATTTGAATTTCAAGCAATGGGCACATGTCATGAACTAGTCTTATTTTGATAATTTTCTAACTATTGAAACATGCAAAAAATACTCCTTGTGCAGAAAAATGTGGCAGGCCAGGTTTGAGCCCTGGAGAGTCGATGGCCAGTATCTCCCGTGTGGCACCATGAAGCTGGCAAACAAACCTCAACCTCTCACTTCCTAAGAAATAAATGTGAAGGGACCTCAGAAGACCAGAATCTGCTTCTTACAGGCTTTCTGGAAATACGTTCACAAGACTGACTCGAGCTCACCTTCACTGTAAGAGGTACAAGTCCACTAAGGAGACTGGGTTTCACTGAGCGGCTTAAAAAAAGGCAACAAAACATGAATCTGCTATGGTCTGAAGTAGCCCCTGCCCCCAGTCACGTTGACATTTAATCCCCATAGGGAGGTATTAAGAGAATGAAAACTTCATCCAGCTACAGCATTGGGTGGTGGGACCTTGGGGAGGTGACTGAGGCCTGCAGCTGGGGCCCTAATCCAAAGGGACTATGGTTTTATAAGAGGGGAAGATGCCTACAGTCCCAGCCTGCGGTGGGAGGATCGCTTGAGTCCAAGAGTCTGAGACCAGCCTGGGCAATACAGTGAGACCTGAGCCCCATCTAAGAAAGAAAGAGAGAGAGAGAAAGAAAGAGAAAGAGAGAAAGAGGGAGAAAGAGAGAGAGAGAGAGAGAGAAAAAAGAAAGAGAGAAAGAAAGAAAGAAAGAAAGAAGAAAGAAAGAAAGAAAGAAAAAGAGGGAAAAAGAGAGAGAGAAAGAAAGAGAAAAGGAGAGACTCAAGACCCGAGCTAGGATACCCAGTCCCTCTTGCTATGTGATGCCCTGTGCCACCTTAGGACTCTATAGAGTTCCCACTGGCAATAAGGGCCTCACCAGGTGTAGCTGCCTAATCTTGAACTTCCCAACCTTCAGAAGCCTGAGCCTAAAAAACCTCTTTTTCTTATGAGCTACCCAGCCTGTGGTATTCAGTTACAGCAACTGAAAATGGGTGGCTAAGACCAAGTCATCACAGCCTGCTAACATTCACCAGTGCCTGCCAAGCCCTGGGGCCATTTCTAGCTCCTTAAAGGTCCTGTCTGATTTAGCCCTAACAAGCGAGGGGACTGAGACCCTCAGACATCAAGTAGCTTGCCCAAGGCCCTAGGCTTGTAACTGGCAAAGCAGGAGTTAGAACCTACAGGGCCTAACTTGGGATCCTGGGCTTCAGCTTGATGCCTCTGGCAATGGATTCATGACACCTCTGCCATTTATTTATTTATTTATTTATTTACTTACTTATTTTAAAATTTATTTATTTTTTGGTACTAGGATTAAACTCAGGGTACTCAACCACTGAGCCACATCCCCAGCCCTGTTTTGTGTTTTCTTTAGAGACAAGGTCTTGCTGGTTTTTAGGGTCTCGCTTAGTTGCTGAGACTGGCTTCAAATCTGTGATCCTCCTGCCTCGGCCTCCTGAGCCGCTGGGAATATGCCTTAAGCCTTTGTTTTTGAGAAAGTGGTGTTAACAGTGGGTTTTCCACAAGAAGAAGAATTTGTAAACACTATGTTGCCATTGTTTTAATAAATGGCCTACTGGATTTGATCCTCAGCACCACATAAAAATAAAATAAAGATATTCTGTCCACCTACAACTAAAAAATAAATATTAAAAAAAAATGGCCTAGAAAGGAAGGACGCTGAGATAAAGAAAAGACATAACTGAGCTATTTGTGTAGCGAGGTGCCAAGCTGCTCAGGATTAGCTTCAGACACGGGACTGCACACCAGCAGAGTCTTCAACATAGGAAAGTGTTAAGTGATGTTGAGGGAGCAGGGAGGGGGAGGCTGAGCGAGAACTACCAAAGCCCGCCTGCTGCTGGGTGCACTGGGGGTACTGTTGAGTCTCCTGCCAGCTGCAGCTCGGAGCTGCATTTACTCACACACTGAGCCACTGGATGTGGATGTACTTTTTTTTTTTTGGTACCGGGGATTGAACTCAGGGGCACTCGACCACTGAGCCACATCCCCAGCCCTATTTTGTGTTTTATGTAGAGACAGGGTCTCACTGAGTTGCTTAGCACCTCGCCGTTGCTGAGGCTGGCTTTGAACTTGCAATCCTCTTGTCTCAGCCTCCCAAAGTGCTGGGATTACAGACCTGCACCACTGCGCCCTGCTACCTTTGCCATTTATTAAGAGTCTCTTAAATGACAAGCAAAGGCTTGTTCCTGCGTCTGGGCGGGAGGCAGACCTGAGGCTCCCTGGCTTTGCATGTACCCTGGGTCCTCACCCACCTGCCTCCCTTGCTGCTGACCTTCTGGCTCTCAGGGTGCAGGTGCTGCCCGCCATGGCACTGTCCTGCAGCATCTCCATGGCATGGAAGCCCTGCTGGGCCAGTGATGCCAGCGGCTCACTGCACGTTGTCTTCATCAGTTCCTGAACACAGTGGAACAGACACAAGGAAGTGTGTAAGTCTGAAATATGAAGATTATGTCTCAGCCTGGGCTCGTAGTGGTAGAGCGCTTGCTTGCCTAGCATGTGTGAGGTCCTGGCTTCCACCCCCAGCACCAAAATTTACATGCCCCACCCCAAGAAGGTTTGTCTCAAACTTGACAAACTGAATGAGACTCAGCATTTACTGAGCACTTCCAGGTCCTAGGCCTGGTGCTTTTTGTAGAGTGTCTCTCTTAGCTCTAATAACCTCTGACTGCAGGGTTACTGTTGCTGTCCCCACTTAACAGATGAGGAAACTGAGGCCAGGAAGGAGGGGAACTTCAAAACGGGTTAAGTGGTGTTGACGGGACACAGATGGGACAATCAGATCCTCTGGAGATCAGATCGTGAATCTGCAGCCTCAGTCAGGCGCTTGCTGCGTTCAAGCTGGGGCAGTTCATCATGGAGGAAATGAGCAAGAGAAACCAAAATCCATGTGTATGATGTTGACAATAGACTACATCATTCAAAATGTAGTCTAGAAAGCAGGGCATAGTTGGGAATTTTATACTTAAAAAAAATTTAGTTGCTTGGGAGCAGAAGTTATTTTAGTAGGCTTTTTGTTGCTATAATGAAATACCTGAGGCAATTAACTTATAAAGACAAAAGGTTTGTTTTGGTTTGCAGTTCTGGAGGTTCCAGGCCAAGATGAGTGGACCCATGGTTTTCAGCATCTGGTGAGGGCCGCACATCCTGGCAAGAGTGTGTGGCAGAGAACGCTCACTCCGTGAGTCAGGGAGTAGACAAGAGAGACAGGAAGAGACGGGAGTCCCCATTGAAGGCACACTCCATGGATCTCAGGACTTCTCAAAAGTCCCACCACTTCCCGATAGTGCTACCTTAGGGACTGAGTCTTTAACATGTGGGCCTTTAGGGGACACTCACCAGACCGTAACAGAAGTCCTTTCCCCATATTTGTAGAAACGAAACCCTTAAAATACCGGAACACGAGACTGAACCACCAGCAGGGACCTGAAAGGAGAAACATGGAGTACACATTCCTGTTTCTTAGTGGCCATCAGACTAGGACTTGCCTGTGTGGGACATTGCCCTGAGTACTTTATTTTTGTTTAATTTGATCTCATTTAAGCCAGACAGCTCCCTGGGGGCGGGATCCATAGCCTTGTCTGACATCCGTGGAAAGGGACAGTGTGCACCTCGGCCCAGGGGGCAGCTCTGGAACCAGAATTTAGCTCGGTTTGGCTTCAAAGCCCATCCTCTCTGCCCCTGCCCTAGCTTTGCCTGCCTCTGGCTCTCTACATGCACACACAGAGGCGTGTGTGCGTGCGGTGCACATGCCCCCCCCCAGCACACACACACGCGTGCACATATGCACACACGCACACACACTTGCATGCAGGGGAAAAGACAGAGAGGAAATTCAGCGGGTTAGCACTGTCCCTGGTGAGAGCGCTCTGTGATTTTTATCTTCCTTTAATGTCTTTGTATATATTCCTAATGTTTTATAATGCATTTCTGCTAAGAAAAATCCACTCAATGATCTTTCTGTCAAAGTGGGCTGTTTTATAGCCAGCAGGATACAGAAGTCCTGGGGTAAGGCCACAGGGCCCCTGTCCGCGGCCTCTAAGAACTCTCCTAAAAGATAAGACAGAGTGGGGGCCTGGACCTTTGCTTCTTGGAACTGCCTAATCCGCCCTATAATACCTTGCTTTGTAGGAAAGTTCTGTGCATAAATCCCATAAAATCCCATAATATGGAGCTGACATTGAGTTTACCCAGAACATAATCTGCTAATGATCACTGCTTGCCAGGAGCCTGCAGAAAACCGTCAGGCGGGCTGCAACCCCCGGCTGCCTCCCGCCTAAGTCCTTTCTAATAAGGCCTCTTTTCATAAGTTTATAAAAACACTTTGTTCAGATCACGCCGGGTCTTTACTTCATCTCAGTTGAACACTGGACGTCTGTGGGGCCGTCGGAGGCCTGCCCTCAAGTTTTGGGCCTCAGAGGAAACAGCAGGTTTGTAACTCAGGGGGAGTTACCAGCCTTCCCCAAACCCAGGACCTCCCCGGGGGATGGGACCTTTCCTGAGGCTGCTTTGGGTAATGAGGGACAAAGCGGGACAGAGTGAGAGTGAGTCCTGGCTGCCCCGCCTGGCAGTGGCACTGGAAGTGACTGTTGCTGTCACAGAGCCTGAAATGACAGGCAGGAAGGCCGGGCACTCCGTGTCCTGGTCCCTCAGGTTTAAAATGAGAGCCACATCATTCACCTTGCTGGCTGTCACTGTAAGACCATGGATGTTGCTTGACCCTTGATAGATGTTCAGAAGTGTCCTTCTTGTCCTTCCTGCCCCACCAAATTGCTCCTGGATAGTAACCTATTGCCTTGTTTTTCATAGCTCAGCTTTTTAAAACTTTTTTAATTGAAAGTCTGAAAACACAGAAAAGTTGTAAAAAATAAAAACCAAGCATTTCTGCCTTCACTCTTTTTTTAAAAAAATTTTTGTTACCAGAGATTGAACCCAGAGTCCCTAAATCACTGAGCCACATCCCCAGCCCTTTTTTATTTTTTTCTTTTGAGACATGGTTTTGCTGAGTTGCTTAGGGCCTCACTAAGTTGCTGAGGCTGGCTTTGAACTTGTGATCCTCCTGCCTCAGCCTCCAGAGTTGCTGTGATTACAGGTGTGTGCCACTGCTCCTGGCTTCCCTTTGCTCTCATGTTAACCTTTCACGGTTGCTGCGTGTATCCATCTGCTTAGCCATCCATATCCACGCAGCCGCCCCTCCACCCACCCATGTCTCCATCTACTCATTTGTCCATCTTTCTATAGCCTGTCTTAAGAGGACATTGCATGGGCTGGGGACATAGCTCAGTTGGTAGAGGGCTTGCTTCACATGCACAAGGCCCTGAGTTCAATCCCCAGCACCAAAAAAAAAAAAAAAAAAAAAAAAGTACATTGCAGACATGGTTGCCTGGTAATTTCAAATGCTTCAGTATATATTTCTTAAGATCAAGAGATTCCTATTACATAACCATGGCACTTTTATCAAAACCAGGAAATTGACACTGGTGCAATATTATTAGGTAATCTACAGACCTTATTCAGATTTTGCCAATTGAGCCATTAACATTTTTTCATAACACAAGAAAAATATTTATTCCCTGTCCCAGCTCTGGCCCAGGAACCCATCCAAGAGACACTTAATTTTCACGCTTCTTTGGAAGCCTTCTATTTAGTCTTCTAACTTTCTTTGTATTTCATGACCTTGAAAAGCACATTTTTGAAAAGCACAGGTTGCTAGGCCACAGTGGTGCACACCTGTAATCCCAGTGATTGGGGAGGCTGAGGCAGGAGGACTGCAAGTTCGAGGCTAGCCTCAGCAACTTAGTGAGACATTGTCCTAAAATTAAAAATAAATAAATAGATTAAAAGGGCTGAGGATGTAGCTCAGTGGTAGGGTGTTCCTGGGTTCTACCCTTCCCCCCAAAAGGAGAGGGAGAGATGGAGAAAGAAAAGCACAGGTCGCTAGGGTCTGTGTGTCCCCCAGATTCATACGGTAAAGCCTGAACTCTCAGTATGTCACGCTGTGATTGTGTTTAGAGTGTGTGCACAGGGGACAGACCATGTGAGGACACCGCAGGAAGGGGCCACTGTGAGGCAGGGAGAGGCCAGACCTGGCTGCCAGGTTGACTTAGGACCTCTGGACTTCAGAGCTGTGAGTGCCAGTCTGTTATGGAAGTCGTCCTGTCTGTGGTGTGTCCTGCGAAGTCAGGCACAGGTCAGCCACTTTGCAGACGGTCCCTCACCTTGCCGCAGCTCAGTGTCCTTCCTTTCTTCTTTCTGGATGCTTCTTTCCACTACAGTAGCCACCTCTTTTTACGTGCCAGCCTGTGCTCAGGGCTTGACCATGTGAACCTTCAATGGCCCGACCAGATGGGTACTGTCGCCGTGCCCACCTTACAGAGGAGGAAGACTGGGCGTGCAGGGGTTCAGATCACACAGCTAGGAGGCGAGGGAGCCTGTGCGCCCCAGGACGTGGCTCTAGGAAAGACAGACTAACTGGAACAATTGTGTAAACAAAGCACAGAGGTAGGTCGCTCTGCTGCCATAGCAGGTGACCTTGTCTCTGTGGGGAACACCTGGCTTCCAAGCTCAGTTCACTCAGGGTCACCCCTCAGGAAGCTATTCTTGCAATTGCCCCTACCCCGCCCCCCCATTGACCCTTCTCCTCTCTTTTGAGCTATTAGAATAACAGTAATAATAATTTGGGAGCCAGGCGCCGTGGCGCAAGCCTGTAATCCTAGCACTTTGGGAGGCTGAGACAGGAGAATCGCGAGTTCAAAGCCAGCCTCAGCAACGGCAAGGTGCTAAGCAACTCAGTGAGACCCTGTCTCTACATAAAAAATGAAATAGGGCTGGGGATGTGGCTCAGTGGTCAAGTACCCCTGAGTTCAATCCCCAGTACCAAAAAAAAAATTTGGGGTACCAGAAGCATCAATCACAAGTGCTTAGTCACGTGTCAGGGGTCCCTCCCTGGCCCGGAGACCTCCTGAGGCAGGAATGGTTCTGGAACCATCCTGTGCCCTCTGACCCCAGTGCTGGAGCCCGGCACAGGGGAGACAGCAGGGATGGAGCTGAGCACATGGACTCTGGGACTGTGGACCTGATCCGACCAAGGCAAAGGAGAGCCAGAGCCCTAGGTGCAGGTTGGCCCCAAGGAGCCTGGAAGCCAGCAGAGGCTCCTGGTTCTGCTTCTCTGCTGAGAACTCTGTGAAATCAGCTTCTTAACTGTGACCTTTGTGGGCTGGGGAGGAGGATGGAAGGGACAGGGAGAGAGGCTTCTCTCCCAGAAGGAAACAGGCGGCTGCGGGCTGGGTGAGTGTGGATCAGAAGGTGTCCACTGCTTTGAGGAAAAACAAGACCAGCACCCCTGCCCCTCAAAGACAGCCTGGCTTCAGAGAGCCTAGGTCAGCTTGGAAAAATGGACTCAAGCAGACTTTGCTTCATGGATGCATCTGAGTTGCCCGGTTGACTCCTTTCAGAAGATGCAGAGGCCACCCACAAGCGTTCCTCAACGTCAGGGGCTGGGGAGTCAGCCAATCCTACCTCATTTCTACCCACCCTTCAAGCCCTGGTGAAATGCCACCTCTTCCCAGAGACTTCCAAGTTTTCCCGGTGAAAGGGCAAAATTACAACCAGCCTAGTTTTGCAGATCTTAACTGACTTTATTTGTGATTCTGGAATCCAGTAGCAGTCCAGACCCAAAGTAGCTTAGAATGCCTGCTCGGCCACCCAGGCAGGTCGCATTTATGCCAGACATCAGGAAGCACACACAGAGAAGGGACTGGGGTACAGGGACAGCCTGACTGGCTGCAGCTCACATCTGTGTTATCTGAACATGGTTTGAACAGTTGGCTGCTTGTGATTGGCTGAGACTTAGCTGCTTGTTACAGTGGTGAGCGGCAGTCCACTGCACCTGGAGAATGCTCTAAGCCAAACTCAAAATGTGTGGAGGCAGCTGTAGGCCACATTTAACATCCCCAAAGCATACAAGTTTCCGCTGTTTGAGTTCACCATCCTGGGCTTCTCATGAATTCAAAATGATGTTTTTGGGTTACTGTCACAGAACTGACTCCAAGGTGGAGAGGACACAAATAATCCACATGGCCACATGACAGAAATTTAGGGAGGGAACACTGAATTTCTAAAGGCAAAAGATCCCTGTTAATATATAGAACAAACAAGTCGTAAACAACTTGTGGGTTGGACACAGGAACCTAAGGGACCCAAAGGGTCAGAATGTAAGGACAGAGCCTGGCCCGGTGGCCCACGCCTATAATCCCAGCACTTTGTGAGGCTGAGACAGGAGGATCACAAGTTCAAAGCCAGCCTCAGCAAGGGCGAGGCGCTAAGCAACTCAGTGAGACCCTCTCTCTACATAAAACACAAAATAGGGCTGGGGATGTGGCTCAGTGGTCGAGTGCCCCCGAGTTCAATCCTCAGTACCAAAAAAAAAAAGAATGTAGGGACAAACTAAGCAGCCCCTTAATTAGCTTATAATTTTCCAGTTTGCTATAAGTTTTCTAGAATGTACCAGGACAGGAATGAGACCTTAACCTTACTAGGCCAGGCGCTAATATTTGATGGGAACATGGCCCTCTGGCCTGATCACCCGAGGGACCACCTAACTGCCAGAGACGTTGAGGTCAACCGAACCCCCGAGATCCCCTGAAGGGGTGAAGTGATCTTGCTCAATATTTGCCAGCCCCGGGGGCCCAGAGCCTTTGGATCCTCCACGTTCCACCTAATTATGTGCCTAATGGAAACTGACCTGGCAGCGCGGCTCCCTCTTGAGATGGCCCCCAGCCTGCTCCTCTGAGTGTGCGCTCCGCCTTGCACGCGGGCAGCCATCCGTGAACTGTGCGTGAACTAAAAATGATGTCAAAGCCATTAGGCAGGAGAGCCTGGTACCGGGAACGCCCAGCAGCAACCCCGCAGGTTTGAGAACGCCTGGTTCCCGCGGCTTTCCACCCAGCTCTATCCCTACCCAGCTCCAAGATGGGTGGGGCTTGCCAAATGCCAATCAACCTGTTTACCGCAAGACCCCCGCCACACCCCCAAGCAAGACTCCTCCCGCTGAGACCTCACCCCTGCCTTTGACGTGCCCCCTCAATGGGTGACGTGCTCCCCCTTTTCTATTGTACACTTTCAGCTCCCCGCAGGACTGGAAGACCCATCAGCCCCTCCCCTTTCTATCTAATTTCTGGTTCTGTCTTTATTTCTTACTAATTATTTCAGACTTTTTATTTCTTAGGCAGCTCGCAGCTCACACCTCCAGAGCAGGAACCTGCCTTGGCAGGGTGCTGGTCACCCCGTGATGCTTGCACATGCTTTTCTTTTTTTCCCTCTTTCTTTTTTCCTCCTCCTCCTCCTGTTCTTCTTTCTCTCCTCCTCCTCCTCTTCTCCTTTTCCTCCTCCTTCTTTTTCTTTTTCTCTTCCTTTTCCTCCTGGTATTAGGAATGAAACCCAGTGTTGATCTACCACCAAGCCCTTTTCATTTTTTATTTTGAGACATGGTCTCATTAAGTGACTGAGGCTGGCCTCAAACTCATGATCCTCCTGTTTCAGCCTCTCCAGTCACTGGGACTACAGTTGTGTGACCCCCTTAAGTTGCTTTTGGCTTTCTTATGATGCTCTTCTTCTCTTTGCTAAAACCTGACTTATCCTTAAATTCTTTTCTGTGATGGTGGCAGAGACCTTCCTGTTTGGGCTGGAGGTCTTCTTCAGACCTCCTCAGATCCCCACATGGTAACAGCCACATTCAATCCTGGCAAAAGATCTGCAGGTAGGGACACCTGTAATCCACCCAGCCCTGACCTCTGCATTCCCACAAGGCTGGGCTCCCTCGCCTCCTCCGGGTCACTGTGCTATGTCACCTCCTCAGGAAGGTCTCCACTAACCAGTCATACCCCCTTCATCCCACCTCTGCCCATCTGCTTCATTTTTCTTGGTAAGATTTCCCATCAGTTCATTGTATTTAAATTGCTCCTGGTTTATTATCCGGGTCTCCTCATTGAAGCCAGCTTCCCAAGCTGGCAGAAATTGATCCCAGCATCTAGACTAGTGCCCAGCCCACAGTAAGTGCTTAATAAATGTTTGCTGGGTAAACAAATTCCTATTATACAGGCAAGGGAACTAAGGAGCCAGAAGGTCAGGTCTCCAGGCCAAGGTCATCCAGCCCATGAGGTGTGTGCAGAGTCACTCCATGTGGCACAGAACAGCAGCTTTTAGGCTGTGCCGTCCTGAGTCACTCCATTTTCTAAAGCAGCCCCTGGTCCAGAGATACTCCATTTTGAAGGCAAGGGTGAAGGCCAGACACCTGGTAACCTGCCTGGATAAACAGATAACCACCAGATGTGGGACACTGAATGTATTAGAAGAACGACCCCAGGTGCACAGCAGAGTCACGAGGCACAGACTGAGAAATTATGCCAGTGAAAAACAACCACCTGTAAACTTATGGAGTCAGATCAGATCACGTGGATGAATGGGTAGGATGCCCGTATCAGGGTCACCGGGCCCAGAAGCCCAGACCACCGGATGGTGCAGCCTCTTCACCTGGGACACAAGGAAGGGCTGGTGAACCCCTCACAGGGTGACAGGACTTGAACTCTGGATTCTGCCCTTGGGGCTGTAGCTCAGCAGGATCTTCCTGCTTGACCCGGCCCACTTGAAACTGCTGGGTGTCTCACTCTTCCTTCCACTCTGCAAATTGGTTTCTTTCTTTCTTTTTTTTTTTTGATACCAGGGATTGAACTCAGGGGCACTCGACCACTGAGCCACATCCCAGCCCTATTTTGTGTTTTATGTAGACACAGGGTCTCACTGAGTTGCTTAGTGCCTCGCCATTGCTGAGGCTGGCTTTGAACTCGCGATCCTCCTGTCTCAGCCTCCCAAAGGGCTGGGATTACAGGTGTGTGCCACCGTGCTGGCTCAAATTGGTTTCTTGAAACGTTCTAGGACCACCTGCAGTGTAGAGCTCTCTGCCTTTGATTTCAGTTTTATTTCTTTCAATATTGTTAATATTTGGTACTAAGGTTTGAATCTAGGGATGCTTTTCCACGGAACTACATCCCCAGCCCCTTTTTATTTTTTATTTTGAATGAGATCTCACCGAGTTGTTGAGGGCCTTGCTACATTGCTGAGGTTGTCCTTGAACTTGCGATCCTCCTGCCTCAGCCTCCAGAATCACTGGGATAATAGGCAAGCGCCATTGTGCCTGGCAGTTCTGCCTTTTAAAGCCCTGTGGCTACTGTTAACCCTTTCTTAGTTGTTCTGTAGCCTATATCATTGTGCAAAGTGTGATAGGTGACTTGAGTGTTATAGATATTAGTAATTAAAATTGAAGTGGAATAAAAGAATCCGTGATTGTCCTGCTCATAGCTATCAAGTGAGCCATAACTATTTGAGGAATTAATGCCAATGAAAGTGAAATATTGTTATTTAATAAATTCTGACATTGTGGAAAGACACACATGTGTATCATCTATGTTAACAGCATAGTTTGATCTGGACAAACAAGCAGGTAGGTGTTTTCTTTTTTTTTTATTATGACAACTTGTTCTTATTTATATTATTTTCCTTTTTAAAATTTATTTTTAAAACAGAAGAATGCATTTCAAGTCATAGTACACATATGGAGCACAATTTTCCATCTCTCTGGTTGCAAACAAGGTAGTCACACCATTCGTGTCCTCATACATGCACCTGGGGTAGTGATGTCCATCTCATTCCACCATTTTTGCTTCCCATACCCTCCCCCACCTCCCCCCTGCCCCATCCAAAGTTCCTCCATTTCTCCCATGCTCCCCACCCCCACCCCCTTATGTATCAGCATCCACTAATCAGAGAGAACATTTGGCCTTTGTTTTTTTGGGATTGGCTTACTTCACTTAGCAGGATGTTCTCCAGTTCCACCCATTTAGCAGGTAGGTCTTTTCAAAGTTGCTTTTCTTGTAAAGTGGGGCCAGGGAGAGAGAACAATAGGAAGATAACTGACTGGTCAACATCAAGCTCCCTCTTTGATGTAGGGATTAAGGCAGAGGGATCAAGCCAATTGAAACCGACCTGTTTGGGAGGTTTGTTTGTTATCTAATTCTGATTTCTTAGAAAGTCAGATAAATAGTTTAATTTCAGTCTGGTGAAGTGAAACTTTAACATGAGTGACTCCATTTTGATTTCTAGCCTCGTCTGTTGGGCCCAGTGCAAGAGTCGAGTCTAAAACAATGAACTCCTGGGATTTATATTATTATTATTATTGTCATTTTTGGTGCTGGGGATCAAACCCTGGCCTTGTGCATGCTAGGCAAGTGCTCTACCACTGAGATACTCCCTCCTCACCCTTTTAATTTTATTTTGAGACAGGGTTTTGCTAAGTTGGCTAGGCTGGACTTGAGCTTACAATCCTCTTGCCTTAGCCTCCTGAGTAGCTGGGATAACAGGTGTGTGCCACCATGACCTCCTGTAATTCTTATTTAGCATGTTTCTATACCTTGGTTCCCTGGCCTGTAAAATGGGCCCAATACCCGTTACACTACCAACCCTTAGTCACTGCTCGTCAACGCTTAGACCAGAGCTAGAAAATGCCCATGGTTGTGAAATGAAAGTCAGACTCATTACAGAGAACATTCCTTTGGATTTGAAACCCCACCAAGTTTCCACTTGAGGCAAAACTGCCTGCCCCCACCCTGCCTCCAAGGGAAGCTCACACCCTGGGAAAGTTCTCGGGCTACACATTGCTCAGGTTTTTTCCAGCCAACATGTTGGAGGCTGTGGTGAAGTGGATGAGTACCTTGGCCCTTGCGCTGCCTGCCTGGGTTTCTCCTGCTGGAGGGCGGACCCAGTATCACAGCGTGAGTCCTCCCAGACCCAGGATGGAAATGCTGCCTTAGCCCAAAAATCAAGTCACTGGCCTGTTTTTTCAAAGGCTGCCCCCCTAAATTCTTGGAATTCTTGGCTTTCAGTAGTGTCCCCAAGGGATCCCGTTCTCAGGGCTGGATCAGCTGGGCTGAATTACAGCATAAAGGGCACAGCCTGCATCCAGGCAGTGGATGGGGTGGACAGGGGCGTCGAGGACAAAGATTCCCACCGTCCAGTGAGGCCAGGGCCTGGGTCTCACCTCTTCCACAGATACGTTGGGCCCTCTGGGGTGGGTACATTGCAAGATGGAGGTTTGCAGTAAATGGCTAGAGTTGTGTGGTGACTGAGGCTGCAGCTGGCCATATGCCACTTGAGTGTCTTGTTTGAACCCCTGGACTCTGTGTTTGGAACATTGGTTCAAAACCCCACTGTGTGGCAGGGGTGAGCTCAGTGGTAGAGTTTGCCTAGCACACACGGGGTCTGGATTCAGTCCCCAGCACCACAGAAGCCCCCAAACAAAAAAAAACAACCCACTGTGGTCAGTAATGCTTGCTGTGGTCCTAGTTGCTCATTCCAGAAAGGAACCCACGCATACGTTCGTTCAGGTGTGCTTGACCAATGTCAGAATGGATCCGTGTGTAGCATGGGCCTTGGGAGGCCGGCCTCCCTCTGTCCGTCTGTCCATCCATCTGCCCAACCAGAGAGGTGACAGGGCAGGTGGGCTCTGGGTGAGCCCTTCTATTCCAGGCTCTGCCAACTTGGACAAGACCGTCCTGCCCTCTGGGCCGCGGAGGCGGCCTCTGTAAAGTGAGGCTAGTACCAGTGCCTGCCGCCAGGGGGCGCTTTAGACCTGAAACAAATCCAAGCGGGAGCGGAGCTTTGCGCGGTGGCTCCTTGTTTATTGTTGTCGCGTCGCCATGGCAACCTGCAAGCCTGGAGCGCCCTTGGAGGAAACTCTTCACCTTTGGCAGTGATCTCGGGAGAGCGACACCGTCTCGCAGAGTTTGATCTCATCGCGGGTGCCCGGCTCAGGGGCTGCGGGCAGGACGTGCGCTTGGCACGCACGCAGTCCCGGATCGCGGCCCAGCGCAGGCAGTCGGGTTGCCGCCTGCAGCCCCAGAGTTCTCGCCACCTCTGGGTTTGCAAACAGGACAGTGCCGCCTCCTCCTGCCGCCGCCTCACTGTCCCCAAGGCCTGACGTTCCCTGTCCAAGCTTTGTCAGGGACAGAGGACAGAGGCCCTGGGCGGAGGGTCTGGGCGCTCAGTCCCTAAAGCGCCGAGCTCTCCTGTCTGTTCGCCCCCTGGGGACCTTGGAAGGAAAGAAGGAAACTGACTGGTCAGGAGGCGAGCGGCTCCCGCGCTCCTTAGCATTTGGGCCTTGCTAGGGTTTGGACTCCCCAAGTCCCCGAAGCTCCATGTCAGCTGTTTAGTTCTAGGGCGGTGCAGGTGGGAGGTGGTGGAACCACTAGGAGGTGGGGCAGAGTGAGAGGTCCTTAGGTCACTGTAGGTGTGCCTTTGAAGGGGACAGAGGGACTCCAGTGCCTTCTTTCTTTCTTTGCTCCCAGACCACCAGTGAGCAGTTTTGCCTAGTCACCTGCTCCTGCCTGCCATGGTAGCTGCCCCATCACAGGCCCAAAACAAAAGGGCTAACCCATCATGGACTGGAATTTCCAAAGCTGTGAGCCAAAGTAACTTTTTTCTCTTTAGAAGTTGATTATCTCAGGTATTGTGTTGTAGTGAGGACGAACTAAAGTTGGACTAACATAGACCTCCCCTTTTCATCTGTCAAATAGGCAAAGATAATGAGCTTTTACTGGAGAGTACATGAGATAATACCCTTAAAGTACTCAGCACAGTACCTGGTGCACAGTAGGTTCAACCTCTTTCCTTTCCTCTCCAAAATCCAACATGGAAACGCATTTGCTCTCTGTCTGCTGCTCCCTGGATCTGGCTGTAAACCCTGCCCATCTCTTGGCTTCTCTGCCCTGAGAGGGAGTCCTGCTGTGTCTGGAGGCGACTTGCCAGAGGGAACCCTGACACATGTTGGTGTGTCAACATGTGTCATTTTGAGACTCCACATCCTTGCCTCTGACACCCACAGCATCTTAACCCTCTCGACTTGCGTGTTGCAGACTCTTTGTTCAAGGCACTTGTGGTTTACATCCAAACATGACCAAGGTGCTCAGAAAAGCAGGACATTAACTACCATGTCTACCACTATGTGTTGCCCCCAGTTAATATCACATGGTGTCACTGTCCCCACTACAGACGAGGGCATTGAGGCAGAGGGGTTCAGTAGTTTGTGTACGGTCTCAAATTGACTCAGTGGGGGAGGCTGACACACGCCCCAGTGCTCTGTCCTAATTATATAAACTCAGCAGGCTGGGATGAAGATGGGAGAGAGAGGGGAAATCAAAATGTTCCCTGTGCATTAACTAGATGCCAGCCCTGTGGCGGAGGCGCCTGGGAAATGCACGGGAATGACAATAATCGTAGCTACTGTTTGCATTGTTGATCTGGGGTTAAATTCTATTGAGCACTGAATACCTGGGTTAAGCACTGTGCACATGTTTTTATTTTTCTTTTCATTTAATCCTCAAAATAACCTACAGTGCTACTGTTGAGAAGAGAGCCACTTAGGGTAAGCCGGTGATTAAGAACCTGAGCCCTAGGGACTTAGGACAGTGTCCTGCATACAGTGGACATTGAAGCCCGTGCTCTGTGTACTCTGTATCCTGGTTTTTGGCTAAGCAGTGTGCTACGGTTTGAATATAGGTTGTTCCCACCTGAGTCAGCTTTTCATCACTATAACAAAATACCTGAGAAAAACAACTAAGAGGAGGAAAGATTCACTTTGGTTCATGGTTTCAGAGTTTCAGTCCATGGTCAGCAGGCTCCATTGCTCTGGGTCTGAGGTGAGGCCAGACATCATGGTGGAAGAATGTAGCAGAGGGAGGCTGCTCAGCTCCTGGCATCCAGGAAGCAGGGACAGAGCGAGAGGGGGGTGCAGGGACCAGATGCAGTCCCCCAGGGCATGACCCCAGGGACCCCCTTCCTCGCACCTGCGCCTCCTACATCGTCTTCACTGCCTCTCAACAGTCCACTCAGCTGTCAGTGGGTCAACCCACAGCTGAGTCACTTTCCAAAGACTCCTGTGGACTTGCTGCATGCCTTCCACACCTGGAGCTGAGGGACATTCCAGATTCAAGCCATAAACACCATCCAACTCACGCTGAGGCCTGGTCCCGAGAGGCAGTGCTGGAGGCCAGCCTCGGGGGAGGCGTTTGGGTGGCGGTGGTGGAGCCCTGGCGAGTGGATTCCCGCCTTTCTCATGTGAGTGGATTCCCGCTCTTGAGGACTGGATTATCACAGTGCGAGCAGATGTTCTGAAGTCAGGCCACCTCTCCTGCAGGCATCCATTTTCCCCTTATTTTTAACACGAGGCCTTCACCAGATGTGTCCACCTGATCTTGGACTTTCCTCTACTCCAGAAACACAAGCCAAAATAAATCTCTTTTCTTTATGTGACCCCATCCCAGGTGTTCTATCAACAGAAAATAGACCAAGAGTCAACACGCCTGGAATCTCTTGTTTGCCCATGGCCCAGAAGGATGATGGGCAGAGTGGGTGCTCAGATGTTTGTTGAATGAATAAATGAAAGCGTTTAGTCAACCATTCCTTACCATTGGACATTTAGATGACATCGTATTTTTGTTGTTAAAAATTGCACAATGTCACTCAGATCCTTAAGCAGAATATTTATGATCCATGGTCCAGCTGCCCAGTCCCCACTGTCCCCAACACCTCTCAAGCTGAGTCTTGGGTGCTTGCTATTTTTCATCAGACCTGCACTGTAGTTCCCTTGAAGACAAAGAAACATTGCTCTCTACCCATTGCTCTGTAGCAAACATGGAAAAAAAGGGCTGGGCAGCCGGGCGCGGTGGTGCACGCTTGTAATCCCAGTGGCTTGGGAGGCTGAGGCAGGAGGATCGCAAGTTCAAAGCCAGCCTCAGCAACAGTGAGGTGTTAAGCAGCTCAGTGAGACCCTGTCTCTACATAAAACACAAAATAGGGCTGGGGATGTGGCTCAGTGGTCGAGCACTTGCCTAGCATGTGTGAGGCACTGGGTTCGATCCTCAGCACCACATAAAAATAAATAAATAAAATAAAGCTACTGTGTTCCATGTGCAACTAAAACATTAAAAACAAAAAAAGGAAAACAACTAGCCCAAGGCTGAGCTAGTTGCCTGTTGTAGAAAACGAGAGCAAGCAAATTGCCCTGGGAAGCTGGCCAGCGCCTCTTGGGATGAGTGCAAGGCAGCCTTGTCCTGTTTGCAGCCTCCTCCCGCAGGGGCATGTGGCCCTCCCTGCCCGCAGGACCAAGGCAGCGCCTCTCCGCCGGGTCTCTGGGTTCCCAGTTGCCACCGAGTGCTCCATTTAGTCCTCAACCACGTCAACTGGGTGCCCTTCCATCTGACACCAGGAAGCAGGGGGAGAGATGTTATGCAACGCCACCTCACCAGAATGGGGTGAAGGGCCTCCTCGACTTCCTTCTGGCCACTGTGACGGCCTCTTGTCTGGTCTCCAAACCTTTGGCCTCGTCCTCATTCAATATCCACCTGTGTTTTTCTGTCTTTATTTTTTTTGGTACCAGAGATTGAACCCAGAGGCACTTAACCCCTGAGCCCTTTTTATTTTTTATTTTGAAGCAGGGTTGTGCAAAGTTGCTGAGGCTGGACTTGAACTTGTGCTCCTCCTGCCTCAGCCTCCTAAGCCTCTGGGATTACAGGCATGCACCACCTGTGTTTTCCAGGTCTTGTTGTTACTACTTATTTTCAGAAACTCCCATTGCCACTAGATGGGCTTCCTGCCGTTTTCACATGTATCTTCCAGATTCTTCCATCCACGCACGCCGGCCGTTCCCTTCTCCCAAACCTCCTCCTGCCCATCCCCATCTTCTGAAATCCTGCCTCCCTCCAGGATCCACTGTCCTCCTGGAAGTCCCCTGGCCAGGGAC
>CM053400.1:7898921-7935143 GCA_028644305.1 Xerus rutilus
GGCAAATGGATAGAATTGGAGAACATTATGCTTAGTGAAGTAAGCCAATCCCAAAAAACCAAATGCCGAATGTTCTCTCTCATTAGT
Source organism: Xerus rutilus (assembly GCA_028644305.1). NCBI lineage: Eukaryota > Metazoa > Chordata > Mammalia > Rodentia > Sciuridae > Xerus > Xerus rutilus. The sequence goes on from CM053400.1 coordinate 7,899,009, forward strand.
GGATGAGGATACATAAGGGGGATGGGAACGGGAAACACAGGAGAAATGCAGGAACTCTGGATGCAGCAGTGGGGAGGGGGGAGGAAGGAAAGGGAAACGGGAATAGTAATGAGGATTGATCGAATGGGTCATTACTACCCCTGGTGCATGTATGAAGACACAAATAGTGTGACTCTTTATGATTTGCAACCAGAGAAATGGAAAAACTGAGCTCTGTTTATGTACTATGACTTGAAATGCATTTAAATAAAAAAAAAAAGAGGCCAGGCATAAAAGAATATTCTCTGCCTGATTTCTATTTATATAAAAAAATTATTTTTTTGGAACCAGGGATTAAACCCAGGGGTGCTTAACCACTGAGCCACATCCCCAGGCCTTTTTTTTTTTAAAAATTTTTTTTTAGTTGTAGATGGACACAATGTCTTTATTTTATTGGTTTGTATGTGGTGCTGAGGATCGAACCCAGGGCCTCACGCATGCAAGGCAAGCACTCTACCGCTGAGCTACAATCTCAGCACCCCCAGGCCTTTTTATACTATATTTTGAGACAGAGTCTTGCTAAGTTGCTCAGGGTGTCACTAAGTTGCTGAGACAGGTTTTGAATTTGCAGTCTTCCTGCCTCAGCTTTGAAGCCGCTGGGATTACAGGCATGTACCACTGTGCCTGGCATTTATGTAAATTTTAAAAAATAGCAAAAGGAGTCTTAGTTGTCAGAAGAGGAGCACCTACCTTTGGAGGTCATGCAATGGGGACAAGGGACTGATGAGTGTCAGGGATGTTCTATATCCTGATATGGGGGCTGGATATTTGGGTGTGCTCATTTTGTAAAAGCTTTAAAGAACACTTATGATTTATGTACATGTATATATATATACATATGTACACACTTATTCATTCATTGTAGTTAAATGAAATCTAAAAAATGAGAGGGTGTTTTTGCACTTACATTTATGTAGCATATTCACAGCAGCCAAAGGGTGGCGGCAACCTCGATGTCCCTTGATGGATGAATGGATAAAAAAACGTGAGGCTGGGGGGCAGCTCAGTGATGGGGTGCTTGTCTAGCACAGGCAAGACCCTGGGTTCCATCTCCAGCACCACAGGAAAAGAGAAAATGTGATATATACATCCAGGGGAATATTATTCGGCCCTTGAAAAGAAAAAAAATCTTTTCATATGCTACAGCTTGATGAAGCTTGAGGACAACATGCTAGGGGGTGTAAGCTGGCCATAACATGACGAATGTAAATGCCTCATTCCATTTACAGGAGTATCTAAAGCCAGCAGCCTCTAGTACAATGGTGCTTGTCCCAGGCTGGGGCAGGGAAGGGGACTTCAATGGGTGTAGAGTTTCAATTTTGCAAGAGATTGCTGGGGATGTGGCTCAGGGGCAGAGCGTGTGCTCAGCATGCAGGAGGCCCTGGGTTCATTCCCCAGCAGAGCAAAAAAAAAATAAATCACTTTTGCAAGAGAGCTATCGCTTACACAGTAAGATGCCTCAGTTAACATTGCTGGACACATAAAAATGACACGATGGTCGATGTATGTATAAACAGTGAGATAAATAGTCCCTATTCTTCCTCTTGAACATTCTCTAGACCCTGTGCACACCGTCCTAGAGAACTCCAGCTACGGAGCCCAACCTGCTGCTCAGCTTCTGTAGCCAGTGGGCCTCCAGCCAGACCGGGCCTCAAAGCCTGCTGGAGGCAGTGTGTGCGTCGCTCCAGGCAGAGCTGGGCCCCATCCAGCCTGAGCTGGCTGGATCCCTGCTGCTCATCGGAAAGCCCACCTCCCAAATCCCCCTGGTGGGCAGGATGGGCTTCCCGTTCCCTGCGTGCCTTGAGGAGCTGGTTACTCTAGGTGCCATTGCCTGGTTTGTGCTGAGATCCAAGAGTCTAGGTCAGGTCACTGGGTCACGCAGAGCCTAGAGGAGCAGGGCAGAGGTGGCAGCACTTATAACTGGGCCATGTCCTCTGAGCCTTCTCACATCAGTTCCCTAGCTCGCTCCTCGGGGCAGAGGCTCTCGGTGGCCTTGAGACCATGGCTGTCCTGTGGCTGGTGCTCTTGGTGGGGCTGCCTGTCTTTCTCCTGGGAGTCTTCGTGTGGGCCGTCCTGGAGCACCTCTGCACTGCCCAAGTCCCCGCAGCCCTGAAGCACAGGGCCAAGTTCAGGTTTCTGCACTGCGTGTTCCTGTGCACCTTGGCTGTGGTGAGTGCGCCCCGCCCCTCACGGTGGGATGCTCCCTGTGCTCCCCTTCTGCAGATTCCCCAAGGTTTGCTCTTCTCCTGAATGTCCTGTCCTCCTGGCCTCCCCCACCCTCCCTCCTCCACGCTTCCACCCTCCTTAGCAGCCCTTCTCCCTCCAACATCAAACATGCACCAAGTTCCAGCCACCAGGCTCTTTTCGGATGATTGAAAAATAATTTCAGATCCCATCCCCGCCCACCAAGGGCTACGGCCCCATGCAGCCCAACACCTCCTTCAGCCTTAGAGTCCTGACCTCCGTGTACTCACCTGCATCCCGAGGTGTTTCCCCTGCGTAGATGTGAGCCCACCAGAAGGCAGGGAGACCCTGTCCAGCACAGGGCCTGGCATCTGGTAGGTACTGTTTGTTGACCAAATCGTGAACAACTTTGCCCAGCGTACCTGGGTGGTCACACTAGCCAGGTTGTGAGCAGGGCTGTGGGGGTGGGCCTGTGGTTCCTCCCCACAGTTGCAGCAGATTTGGAAAGAACAGTCTGTCTTCTTGTAGGAGGCAAGTTACTTGAGTTAATCCCCAGGTCCCAATCCTGGGTGGAGAGGTGGCAGTTCAGTGAATGCTTCTGAGGTCAACTGTGACGGAGGCAGTGAGGAGCTTAAGTGTGACCGTCCAGCTGAGCATTTGTGTTCTGCCTCTCCAGCTGTGCGATTTTGGGTGATTTGCTTAACCTCTCTGTGTCTGAGTTTCCTCATCTGTGAAATGGGGACAAGAGTATCTGTCTCATCATATTGGAAAAAGCATTAGCTGACATGTGGTAATGGTTAATAGGTGTAGAAATGTTTGGTAAAAAATATGTTCCTGTGTTATTGGCATTTTTTACCATGGTCCTGTTCTAAAGAAATGAACAACTCTAATTTGTAATTTCATAAATGCTACAGGTCCAAGGAGATAGGCTGAGGATGTAGCAAATGTCCCATCTCTCGATTTCCCTAAGCATGTACTTCCCTGAAGGTCGAGCTGTCTCATGCCAGCAGCTACCACTGTACCAAATGATAGGCTAGTTTGGGGCCCAGGGCTCAACACGAGGGCCTTGTATTTGCAAGCAGCCCAGAGAAACTGAGATCTTTGCCAAGCTGGGCATGGTGGCGCACGCCTGTAATCCCAGTGGCTTGGGAGGCTGAGGCAGGGGGGTCGAGAGTTCAAAGCCAGCCTCAGCAACTTAGTGAGGCCCTAAGCAACTTAACAAGACTCTGTCTCAAACAAACAAACAAAACGGGCCTGGGGATGTGGCTCAGTGGTGAAGTGCTCCTAGGTTCAGTCCTCAGGATCAAAACCAATCTGAAAAAAAAAGTGTAGTCCATACACTAAGAACTCCTGAGGACAGCGGCTCCCCGCTGCTCACGGGAAGCTCAGAGAGGGGTCTAGTGTTGGCTCTGAAGGGTGAATTCCACCCTCCTGGTGCCACCAGAGCTTGCTGCCCACGATAACATAAAGGCTGCTGACGTACAAGGGTTCCAGGGGACAGGCAGAGAAGGGAGGGACAAGAAGTCAGGGAGGACAAGGAAAAACCTGGAAAGATTCTATGGCTCAGAAACCCAGAGCTTCCTCTGGTCCCAGACACCCTGGGGGAGCTCTGAGGTGCTTGTTTTCTCCCCTGCTAAGCGAGGATAGCAAGGGAGGTTTTTCCTAAGAGTGACGTGGGTTGAGGAAGAAGAGCAATGAAAACATACAGCACAGGGGTGCAGGGCTCCATCGCAGCAGCCCAGAGGTGCTTTCCAAGTCCCTGAAGGCGAGATGCAGCTTTTCCTGACATTGTTGCAAAGGTTGCTATGTGACTTCAGCCCTACTAAAAGATATAAAGAGCTGGGGGTGTAGCTCAGCGGTAGCATGCAGGAGGCCCTGGGTTCAACCCTCAGCACTGCAAAAACAAACAAAAGAGATAAATAATAGTATAACAAACCCTACTGGTTTTATCTATTTTTTTTTTTTTTGGTACTAGGGATTGAACTCAGGGGCACTTGACCACTGAGCCACATCCCCAGCCCTATGTTGTGTTTTATGTAGAGACAGGGTCTCACTGAGTTGCTTAGCGCCTTGCCGTTGCTGAGGCTGGCTTTGAACTCACGATCCTCCTGTCTCAGCCTCCCTAAGTGCTGGGATTACAGGCTTGAGCCACCACGCCCGGCTACTGGTTTTATCTTAAAGGGAAAAAAGGTGCTACAATATTTCTTAAAGACATCTCAGTATCTATCTAAAGCTCTGGGTCTTAAGCATCCTCAGACACTGATGATTCCCCTCTGTTCTAAGTTACCAGCTGCGGTTTTTGCCCAAACAAAACAAAACTTACCAAATGTAAGTTTATGGCCCACCTAGTAACCCTTCAGAATGTGAGACTCAGAGACATTTAACATCTCGTGACATTGTTAAGAATTCCTTGAATAGACATTTACTACTCTTTGCTCATGAGGTGTGTTCAGTGTGGTGGTGGAGAGACGCATGGGTGATGGGGTCTCTGAAAGCCTCAGAGGATTTCTAAAGAAATCTGGGAGGGTAGTGAGAGTCTTCAAGAGGAAGAAGGCTTCACCATGAGGAGAAGGAGGATGGCTTCCCCAAGAACGTGACCCTTAGCTTGGATATGAAAGTCACTGTGGCACTGGGTGTCATGGCATACATCTATAATCTCAGTGACTTGGGAAGGAGGCAGGAGGATCACAAGTCAAGGCCAGCCTGGGCAACTCAGATCTTGTCTCAAAAAAAAAAAAAATATATATATATAGGTCTGGGGATGCAGTTCAGTGGTAGAGCATCCCTGGGTTCAATCCCCAGCACTGGAAAAAAAAGTCAGAGTGGTGTCCATCCACCTGGAGGAGGTAAGAAAGTCTCCTGGGGCACAGAGGGAACAACTTCTGAAGGGTAGAACATTGACATTCAGATGCTCAGAGCTGGCTGGTAGAGGTCCAAGCTGGCTCTGCAGGGAGGCCTGGGGTTATCAGATGAGTCAGGGGGTTTGCTGGTCATTTTAGTCTCTTCCAATTCAAGCAGGGAAATAATTTCTTGGAGTTCCTCCATGGAGCAGGAGGGACACTGGGGCACCCCACAGGACCTGGGACCAGACCAAGTGCATGGGAGCAGGAGGAAGGGCCTGTGATTTCCAGGATTAGTTTGCAAGACATTCCGTGCGGGCGATGGCATCTGATCCTCCCACGTCATCCTTGGACCTCATCTATGGACACGATTTTTTCGCACTTTTAAATGAGGGATATTGAAGCTCAGAGATGAAAACCCTAGGGGTTTTCAGTTAATTGGTGATGGGGCTCAAACTGGAACTCAGATTGGTTTTATTCTCAAACTCAAGCTCTTTCTCATTAACTGGTTGAGAACATAAGTCTTGTAACTTACTCCATGAGCAACTTGGGTCTTAATTAAATGACTTCTTTCCACTCAGTCCCAAAGTGGGCTGCCCTTTTGGCAAATTCTAACCTGTCTTTGTATTTGTTTCTGTGCTTGAACAATAATGCAGACTGGGTTTGTTAGTCAGATGGCAGTCACTGTGACAAAAATACCTGAAGTAAGGTCAACTTCAAGGAGGAAATACAGATTTTGACTCACTGTTCTAGAGGTTTCAGTTCATAGTTACTGGGCTTCACTGTTTTGGGGACCATGGTGAGGTACAACATCATGTTGGAGAATGTGTGTAGAACAAAGCATCTTGCCTCCTGTCAGACAAGAGAGAGAGAGACACACACACACACACAGAGACAGAGAGAGAAAGAGAGAGGGAAGGAGGAGAAGGGGCCAAGGACAAGGTACACCCACTAAAGACATGCCCTAAGGACTTATCTCCTTCAATAAGCCTCAGATCCTAAAGTTTCTACTTCCTCCATTAGCTCCAGAGGTTGGTGACCAAGTCTTTGGTACATGGTATTTGGGGGACATTTTAGATCCAAACCAAAACATTGTGCTCCTTCCCCCAAAACCTCATGCCCATTTCATAAAGCAAAGTGCCTTTAGTCCACCTTGAGAGTCCATAAAGTCTCAACAGTTCCAGCAGTGTTCAAAAGTCCAAGTCTAAAGTCTCCTCTGAGCCTCAAGGCAAACCTCTAGAAAGTTACACACTTCCGTCATACATTGGTAAAGCAGGGTATACTGTAACAGTCCAGAAGGGAGGGATAGGGAAAGAGCAAGGAGGAATTGGGCCAAAGCAAGATCAAAGTTCAGCAGGGCAAACATTAAATCATGTAGCTCCATGTTCAGGATGCAGGTCACGTGGTGGTGTGATGTCAGCTCCAAAGGGCTGGGGAAGCCCCCCAACACTATGTACTTGCTGGCTTCAACCCACAGACTGTTCTCTCAGGCTGGCTCTGCTCCCTGCTCACTGCTTTCCTCAGCAGATGTTTCACATTCCTGGTCTCCACTGCAGCTACAGCTTCACTCCCACAACTTCCCACATTGCCCTCTCAGGGGTCATCTGCAGAGACTCTGCCACATGGTGCCTGGCTTCCCAGGTCTTCCTTTGAAATCTTGGTGGATGCTTCCACATTTCTTACATTCAGCATGTCTACAAAACCAGCAACATGTGGACAACACCAAGGTCTGCCGCCGGTCTGAGTAGCAGCAGGAACTGCTTAGACCGCAGTTGCGGGTGAATGATCATGGGGACGTGAATCCCAGGGAACCAATTGTCCAGCAGACCCTGGAGCCCCAGCACACTCTTCTTGAAGCAAATTCTTTCAAACAAGTTCACAATTCTGTACTTTTGAGCCTGTGATGGGGTGGGGGGGATCTAGTTAATTCCTGAGATACCCTCGAGGCATCTTTCCTAATGTCATGGTGCAAAGTAGTTGACTTCTTTTTAATGGTGCTGATCTCTTTAGCAACCACACCTTCTCTTACCCCAATTTAAAAGATGCTCCTTTTCTGGTCAAACTGAAAGTTTTTAAAATATTTCTAGTCTGCTTTTTTTTTTTTTTTTTTTAATGATTCACACTTAAATTTGGTTAAAATCAGTCGGCAACACCCATACCACAACCTGAATCTTGTGCGCCCTTGAAATTTCTTCCACCAGATAATTAATCCGATACCTTGAAATAGTCTCATACAAATTCTCAGGGAATGGACAAAACATAGGCACGTTCTTTACCAGAATGCAAAACAATGGTTTCTAGCTAGTTTTCAATAGAGTTCTTATTTCTCTCTAAAACTTCATGAGCACAATCTTTACTTTCCACATTTCCGTCAAAATTCTGGTCTTCTGAGCTCCTGCCAGAATCGCCCGTTCTGCTCTGCTTACAATGTTGTAAGTTTTCTCTAGCCTGCTACTCCAGCTACACCAAAGCCCTCTTGCAAATCAATTCCAAATGCTTCTGAACCACATCATCATGTATAGTCACGACCCCAGCCTCACTCCCAGCATCTATTTTCTGGTAGTCACCTTTCCATCTGTTACAAAATACCTGATAAAAATCAGCTTAAAGGAGGAAATATTTATTTTGTTCCACTGTTTCAGAGGTTTCACTCCTCAGTCACCTGGCTTTGTTGATCCCAGGCCCATGATGAGGTAGAACCTCAGAGCGGGGAGCATATGGCTCACCTCATGGTGAACAGGAGGCAGAGAGAAGAGAAGGGCCTGGGGATGAGATATACCCTTCAAAGTCATGTCTCCTTTGACCTACTTCCTCAACTGAGCTTCCTAAATTTTTTGCTACTTCCCAATAGCTCCACAGGTTGCTGACCAAAACCTCAACACATGGCCTCTGCAGAGCATTTTAGATCCAAACCAAAAGCATTGGGTAATTTATAAACATTTTCCCTCTCTTACATCTAACAGGGAAACATACTAGAGAAGCTGTGGATCTGCTCCATGCCCAAGTTTGTCCGCTTCTTGCATGACGCCACGACCATAAAGAAGAACCAGGGAGTGGCAGTGACTGACCTGTGTTTTGGGACAATCCCCGTGAGGCTGTTCCAGCCCAAGGCAGCATCCTGCAGCCTCCAGCGAGGCATCCTCTTTTATCACGGAGGGGCCGCCCTGTTTGGCAGCCTGGGTAAGCAGCTTCCCAAGGGAGGGTGGGCGGAGGAAGGGCCTCGCTGCCTGTAGAGGCTGGAAAGGGCTTCTGAGAGAGCCTCCGGGGAGTGAGTCCAAGGAGTCCGAGGCTGGAGAGTGTCCTGGGGAGCCCAGATGGAGGGCCAGGGGCTCAGCTGGCCAACGTGTCTATGACGCAATGGTCCCAGGACAGGTGGGAGCAGTGATGTCGCCATGGGGAGGTCAGGACACTGGACGTGCCCTTCCTTCCCTGCCCACTCAGCCGCCTGCCTGTGTCTTGTAGGATCCCAACCCAGGCCCTGGCTCAGCTCTGCAGGGCACTGTGGTCCAAACCCAGCTTCGCTTGCTCCTCTTCTCCCGGCAACTCGTCTCCCTGTTCCATTTCTCACTCCGGGTCCAGTCTTGTCCCTGCACCACAGGGACATTACCAATACAAGTCCGAGCTCTTTGATGCTGGCTTCAACCCCTCCTGGGCCTTTCCCAGGTTGCAAGGCCCTGACGTGGCTGGGCCTGTGACCTCCCTGTCGCATGCAGCTCTTCTGCACTCTGTGCCGCAGCCCCCTGTAGCACACTGATGGCGGACAGACCAGGCTCCTTCGGCCCTGCCCAGTGCACTGCTGCTGCCTCAGCCTCAGTGGAGGTCCCTACAACCCTGCTGTGCATGGCTGGCTCCCTATTGTTCGTCAAGTCTCCTCTGAAATGGTCCTCCCCAGATTTTGAGTCCTCCCCAAAATCTGACCTGAAGAACCCTACCTGCCCTCTCTGTGGTCCTGCAGTTCTCGAAGCACCCGTTCTTCATCCTTGACGTCATTCTGGTTAACCGTCTTTGTGACATTTCTCACCAACTGAGCACATTTTGGTCTGCTGTATGTTTCCTTATTTACTTAGCACCTGTCATCAATATGAATGAGGACTCTTAGAATGCAGGGAAGAGCCCTGGGTTGCGGGATCCCAGGGCGGGCCTGCTGTCTTTCTATTTGGAAGGATAAATGGTTAAATGAGTACATGCGTGGGCAGACATACAGGTGGGGGAATAATTGGGTGAAGGACAGGTTTTCAAATGGACAAATGGGTGGGAGAGTGGATGGCTGGAGAAATGGGTGGGTGGAAGGGTGGATGGGTGAATGGGTGGACGGACAGGTGGAGGGATGGATGGGTGGATGGGTGGATGGGTAGATGGGTGAGTGGGTGGATGAGTGGATGAACGGGTGGACGGGTGGACGGTGGATGCAGGGAGAACAGATCGATGCCTGTCAGAATTTGTCCACGTGCACAGGCAGCCTTCTCCCCAGGCGGCAGCCTTCTCCCCTTGCACAGCCTCCCTTAGAAGGGCGTACTTACTGCCACCTGCTGGTGGAAATAAAAACGGCCCCTCTGTACCTGAAGGCCTTGCCATGGTGCCTTCTCTCATTTAGAGGGTAACTGGGAATATCCCCATGAAAGGGCCACCCTGGTCCAATGGCACTGTTCCCTGTCAGGGTCCCCGGAGCCCCCACACCTCGCGTTGTCTGCGTGTGCTGAAGGACAGTGTCATTTCCCAAGTAAAATCAAGGACAGTTCAACAAACATTTACTGAGCACCTACTTCATGTAAGACCCTCCCCAGGCTCAGGGACACAGCGGGAACGTGAAAGGCTCAGTGCCCATGGCTCATGGCTGTCCGTCAGGTGAGGGAGCGCGATGATGCAGGAGAGGATGAATACGGGGGTCGTTTCTGATCCTGGTCACACAAGGGTGTGGCGTGGGGCCTGACACAGAGGCACTGCAGTTCATTCATTCCCAGGAGACAAGGTCCGTCCAGGAAGGGAGCATTAGAGCCCGGGCCCAAGGGATGGGCAGGAGCCAGACCTCCAGAGCCAGGCAGAGCCTCTGAGCTGGATGGGGCTTGGACCAGAGTGGGAAGCCCGCTCCTCAGCTCCAAAACAAGGATCCCCAGAGCTCCAACTTCCTGATACGGAGCCCCGAGTGTCAATGCAGTATCTAAAAAGACAGTATCAGTGCAAACATCCATGACGGCAAGGCATCGAGGTCACACGGGGGCAGGAGTCTCCTGGAAGAGCCTGTGCACGTGACGGCAGGAGACTTTAAAATGCTGTGACCAGGTGTGTCATGGCGTGTGGAGGCATTCGATCTGATTTGTAAACTAGAGCATGACAATACCATTGATCTGGAAGGCTGAGTGCCCCGGTGCCCCTGGACTTGGTGGCCAGGACAGATCCTCACTTGCCTGAGCCTGGTCCTGGCCCCATGGACATCTGAGCAGCAGCAAGGAGGTGCAAAGGTCTGAGACAGGAGCCACTTGAGCACTGGGAGGAGGATGAAAGTGTGGGGGCAGAGCGGGAGGGAGGCTGGGTGCGCGGGCGTGGCCCAGGTGAGGCTCAGCAGCGGCTGCTTCTTGGCTGGGAGCTGCGAGTCCCTGTGGCCCAAGGTCTTCCCGCAGGCCAAGCAGGTCTCTGGGGAACCTTGTTTTGGAGCTGAGGAGAGGGCTTCCCACTCTGGTCCAAGCCCCACACAGCTCAGAGTGGCAGGCCCAGGTCTCAGTACTTTTCCAAAGCCCCCAGGACACTGCCCATGTGCAGTGTGGCTGAGGCCTGTTGGTTAGGAGCTTGGGCTTAGGAGCTGACCACCTGGACCCCGCCAAGCCCCGCAGGGCGGCTGCTCTGTTTCTGCCCCCTCCTCACCTGTCCCCACAGCACTGATGGCATGTGCTCCCTGGTTGCAGGCTCCCTGAACCCCAGAATTACCTGTGAGGTTTAAAAAATTCCAATACCTGAGACTCTACCCAGAGATCCTGATGGAATGGATTGGTGCCTGCCTGGGCACAGGACATGGATACCTCCCCAGTGCCTGTGTGTGGACAGCAGCAGTGAGGGGGTGGAGTCAGAGGTGCCCTTGGCCGATTCTGTGCCTGGCACCGGGCCAGGATCTCCCCACACACTCACGTTTCTGGTCCTGCTTCTAGAAACGCAAGTACCGCCCACCGAGGCGCAGTGTTACAGGAGGTGGGGAGGGGTCCTTGGTGTCATTGTCCCAGGTTAGGCAATCACCCTGTGGCAGGCACAGAAGGAGACGATGGAGCAGGGACACAGTGTGTACTGCAGGTTTATCACAGTGAGGAGAGGGCAGGGGAGGTGACCCGCAGCCCGAGAGAGGGGCAGGCAGATGGGCTGCGGCAGGTTCACCCCCACGAATTAGGCTTTTGGTTGGGATGGGGTGGGGCTGACCTTGGGGTGAGATCTTTTGCTCCCCTCCATCCCTCCTCCCGCCACGTGCTGTGACTGTTCCCTGTTTGGTGCCAGCCATTTGCCTGTACTGTGTGAAAATGCATGATGTGCCCCTGTGTACTCGGGTCACGTGGCCCTTTCTAGGGTGGTGACACTGGCACAAGGTCATACAATAGTCAACTGATCTTTGGAGCAGCTTACATGACCTTGGGAACCTGATGTTACCCATGGGAGATGGTGCTGGGAGATGGGAGATGGTGCTGGGCTTCTTGGTGGAATGTGAGGCCGGGCAGCTCCTGGCGGGGTCCTGTTACATTCACCCACCTCTCCCACCCTTTTCCTTCGGGAGCTGCTTAACTCCAGCTAAATGAGTGCGCATGGCCAGCAAAATGTCCCATCCAGCCATCATTTATTTCCTGATCCACATAAATAATGAAACCAGCGATCCCTGGGTGGCGTGCCTGACACCTTCCCAGTCTTGGCTTCCACTCCAGATTCTCAAACCCTTCTATCCTCAGTTTCCCCCACGGTAAAATTAACATTGCACAGAGTGAGCCCCACGGTCCCCTGGAGACCTGACGTTCAGGAGAGTGGGGGCAGGGGTCAGTCCGGCTTGGCCCAGGCAGAGCAGCCAAGACCCAGGAACAGAGAGCTCGTCACCCCACGCCCACAGCACCAGCTGCGTCCCTGGGTGTGGAGGGACGGGCCGTGCCCTCCTCAAGGGCCACACTGGCCCCTCTTGTCTTGCAGATTGTTACCATAACCTGTGCAGTTTCCTGGCCCGGAAGACGGACTCTGTGCTGCTGTCTATCGGGTGAGTCTCCTGCGACAGGGGGGCTTTCCGTGGTGGGAGAAGGTGGGGGCTGTGGGGTGACTAGACCAGAGAGAGGCCCCGACTCCAGAGGCCTTGGCGTGTTCCCGTGGGCGCAGGTGCAGCAGCGCTCGAAGCTGAAGCCTGGGAAGACGCCCATCTCAGGGGAGCAAAGGGACAAGCCTGTGGACAGGACAGCTGGGTCACTAGGAGGCCACAGCACTGAGCCAGGGACCTAGAGGACACATCATGTTGGGGGTATCTTAGTGCCACCAAGTGAAGAATTGAAAACCTTGCCCAGAGCCTGGTTGGTAGCTTTGTTGTGAATTTTAAAACAATTAAAATGAAAAAGCACTCTTAGGAGTTCACATTCTTACTAAAATCACATAAAAGCAAAGACGAGGCAGGATGGAACCAGAAGTCAGGGTACCCTCCCCCCAGCATGGGTGGCATGGAGCTGGGGGAGGAGGATGGGCAGTCAGGCTGGGCAGAGGATTGCTGTTGCAGCCCAAATCCTGGCCACTGTGTGGCGACCATGCTGCAGCTTTCTACCTGCCTATTTGCATGTTCCCCTACCTGCCCTCCCACCATCCAACCCCAGCCACGCAGTCACTAGGGTCAGTGTCTCGGACACAGGTGTGGTCCTTTGGAAACCAAGGGGCCTCTGAGAGGAGGGCGGGACAGTGGGGGCCACTCACAGAGACCACAGCAAGTCAGTGAGGTGCAGTTTGGAGGGGGCAGGTGAGGGGGTGAAGAGTGGCCCGTGAGCCTCTGTCTCTACTTTGCACCCCTCAACCTGCTGTCCCCAGGCTGGGCAGAGAGTGCAGCTGTGTGGCTCCAGCAGTCACTTAGCAGCTCTGGTCCTCTCTGGGGAGACTGAGGAGAGGACTATGTTTCCAGTACCTACTCCCAGCTGGCTCTCTTTGGACCTGGACTTCCACCATTAGAGTTCACATCCCTGAAGTCCTTGGGGGTGCTCAGGATGCCCTGGTAGGAGCTCAGGAAGGAGAAGCTCAGGAAGGTGTGAGCGAGCCTTACGTGTATCCCTTGTAGAAAAGGCCCAGGGCATGCTCATTTCACATATGTGCAGAGTCCTGGCCCGAGGTCAGGGCAGTTCTGATGTTGGGGCTGGTGGACTCAGTCAGCCAGAGGAGGGGTCTGTGTCCAAGGGCTGCCATGGGTGGTGCCCAGAAGGACACGCCCCAGGAGGCACTCAACAAGGGCACTCCCTCCCACCCTCTTGTTTTCTCTATCATTGAACAACTTCAGGTTGACTTGCACTGTCTTTACCTTTGGGATCAACCTGAGGATAACAGCTATAGTCTGACGGGGGGGTCAGGACACCATTCAAGCAGCCTCCAGTGACGGCTGTGCACACCTGTGTGCTCGGCTCGCTTTGTTCGTTAGGTACCGTGAGTATCCAGAGCACCATCACCCTGTCATCTTCACAGACTGCCTCAACGCCTCCATCCACTTCCTGAAGGCCCTGAAAACCTATGGGGTGGACCCCTCCAGGGTGGTGGCCTGTGGAGACAGCCTTGGAGGAGCAATGGTGGCCCTAGTCACCCAGGCCTTGGTGGGCAGGACCGATCTTCCCCAGATCCGGGCTCAGGTCCTGATTTATCCAGTAGTTCAGATCATCAATTTCCAGTTACCCTCCTTTCAGCAGAATCAAAATCTCCCATTATTTTCTCAACAACTCTTTGTGACCTGTCTGTGTAAGTACCTGACCATTGACCTCTCCTGGAAAGACGCCTTGTTGAACGGGGCTTGTATACCCCCAGATCTCTGGGACAAGTACAGGAAGTGGCTCAGCTCTGACAACATCCCCAAGAGATTCAGGAGCAAAGCCCAGAAACCTGAGACTCCTGCTCCTTTTAATGAGGCTGCCTATCTGGAAACCAAGCACATTTTGGATGTAGAAAATTCACCCATCATAGCAGATGACAAGATCATCGCTCAGCTTCCTGAGGCCTTCCTTGTGAGCTGTGAGTTGGACTTCCTCCGGGATGACTCCCTGCTGTATAAGAAGCGCTTGGAGGACCAGGGTGTTCGTGTGACCTGGTACCATGTGGAGGATGGCTTTCATGGATGTGTACTTTTATTTGATAGGAAGGTTTTCTGTTTTCCATGCTCTCTGAACATTGTAAATGCTGTAGTCCGTTATATAAAGGGCATATGAAGGGTGGGATGGAGCTCAGTGGTAGAGTACTTGCGTTGCATAAATAAGGCCCTGGGTTTGATCACCGGTACTATCAATAAATGAATAAATAAATACATAAAAGAGAGAGAGGTAAAAGAGAAAAGCATATGATGGTAATCCTGGTACCCTGAGTAGGCTGAGGCATGGGTGCTCTCTGCCTCAAACTGGGGCCTTTGGTGAGTTCTGTTTTATTGAGGAAGGAGATGCTCAATCAATGCACAGTCCTGGCAGGGTCAATGAGACAGAGGCTAAAAAATGTCTGGTTTCATATTGGAGAAAATCTAAACTGTTTGTTTTCAGTACCAACAAGATCGAATGTTGCATCTAGCTTCAATCTCTAACATTTTTATTCATGTAAAGTAAACATCAACAAGAGAATTTAATGCCTTTGATAATTTCTTAAGGTAATAACCTGTAAGGTCCTTGCAGAACAAAAGTGGCCACATCTGTTCACAATGTCAATGCTGAATCCACACCCATGGTGATAAAGCTGGGGCCATGGCCCTGCTGGAACATCACCCACCTCATTGTTCTTGGAGTCAAGGTCACTTGTCAAATGCCAACTTGGACTGGCTACATTTGGCCTGAGAAATGCCATTGCAAGAAAACTCTCCCTGGATTGGGTGGGCTGAAACACAGGAAGGTGTCAGAGGAGGGTGCCAGAAGGAGAAAGAGGGGGACAAGCAAGATGGGAGGGATGGCAACAAAGGGTGAGCCCTGGGGAGCCCTAAGCTTTGTCCTGGCTCAGTTCTTTCATTGGACTTCCTACAGCAGATTCTTGGCTCCCAAGACACAGGTCTCAGAGCCAAGGCTGTCTAGGGAAGATCCAGATGCCAAATGGGATATGGAAAGTCATTCCCTAAGGGAGCAAGGTGTTGGTCTCCTTTCTCTGGGAGCTTAGATATCATCCCAACTATTGCAAAGCACAAAGCACTTTGCCTGTGCTTAGCTAATGCCAGGCTCTGCACACAGGGAAAGGGCAGGGAACCCTTGCATTTATGAATGGGGTGGCCCATAGTAGTTTGTGCATAGGTCCATGTTGGCTAGATCCACTAGTGAGAACCTCAAACTCTACTGCTCTCAGGTCTCACGTGGGTGATGAAGCTGGAGGCTCTCCCTGCTATCTAACTGTGGCCTCTGTGATCCCAAGGCTCTCACCTGTGACTGCTGTTTGAGGGGACTCCACAGATGTTCTGGTACTTGCATTGAGAACTATCTACACAGGAAATTTGGATTGGGATCTTGGGAGCATGGGTGGACATGGTGACTCAGGGATTGTATATAAGCAGCTTTGATAAGGGCCTGTCAGTGTTCTATTTCTGTGTCACACCACCACAAACATGGTAGCTTACCACAGGACACAGTCATCATCTTACATTTGTGTGGCCAGGTGTCTGGACACAGCTTAGCTGGGTTCTGGGTAGAGTCCCACAGGGCCACCAGGACACTGTTGGGCTGTGTCTCATGTGAGGCTCACCTGGGAAGCACCTACATCAAGCTCAGTCAGGTCGTTAGGCACAGTATAGTCCCCCAGGTTGTAGACTGAAGACATTTGTATCCTATTAGGTATCAGCCAGGGGCCACCACCCTTAGCATCACAGAGGCCACCCACTGTGTCATGCCACATGACCTTCTTCAAATGGCTGTTTGCTTCCTTAAAGCCAGCAGCAGAGAGGCAGCCTGGAGCAAGGAGGCCACTAGAATCTACTGGAGCGTCATCATGAATATGTAATCACCATGCCGTCCTCTTTGCCACCTCCAGTCAGAAGCCAGTCAGAGGTCTTGCTTACATAAGAGTGTGAACAGCAGGGGTGGGCATCAGGGGTCACCTTGGATCTGTCCTCCATGGAAGGCTGCCCCAGCTAATGAAGGGATGTGAGGAACAGTCACTTGTGAGCTCTGGGGTTTGTTTTTTTAGTTCTTCCCTCTGTAGTATTTCTTGAAGTATTTTCTGTAGTGCTGGCTTAGTGGTCATGGTTTCTTTTAGTTTCTGCTTATCCTGGAAGGCTTTTCATTTTTTCTTTGATTCTAAAGGATAGCTTTGCTGGCTATAGTGATCTTGGTTGACAGTTGTTTACTTTCAGGACTTGGAACACATTCCAAGCCCTACTGGACTTCAGAGTTTATGCTGAGAAATTGGAAGTAATTCTGATGGGTTTTCCCCTAAATGAGACCTGAATTTTTTTTTCTTGAGCCTTTTACAATTCTATTCTTGTTCTGTATGGTAGGCATTTCAATTATAGTGTGTTGAGGAGAGTATTTTTTTTTTTTTTATACTGAGTGTTGAACCCAGGGGCACTTAACCACAGCACCAAGACCTCCAGCCCTTTAAAAAAATTTTTAATTAGAGACAGAATCTCATTGAGTTGCTCAGGGTCTTGCTAAGTTGCTGCTTGCTTTGAGCTTGCAATCCTCCTACCTCAGCCTCCCCAGCTGCTGGGATTAGAGGTGTGCAACATCATGCCTGCCAAGAGGTTCTTTTCTGATCTTGTCTATTTGACATTCTGAATACATCTGAATACATTCTGAATGTCCATTTCATTCTCAAGGTTTGGGAATTTTTCTATTATAATTTTCCTGAAGAGATTGTCCATGTCATTAAACTGCACCTGTTAACACTCTTCAATTGCAATGATTCCTAAATTTGATCTTTTAATGTTGACCAAGAGTTCTTGTATATTTTGATCATGGTTACTTATCTTCTCTTCTTTAATACTGTCTAAATGTTCAAGGCCAGCGACCGTGTCTTCTGGCTCTGAGACTCTGTCTTCAGCATGGTCTACTCTAATAGAGAAACTTTCAAATGAACATATTATTTGATTTTTTGTGGGTGTCTTTCCAAGATTTCTGTTTGGTTCTTTTTCAATATCTATCTCCTCATTGAATTTCTCAGTCATATCCTGTGCTAAATTTCCTTAATTCATTCAGTTGTTTTTCTGTGTTCACTTGGAATTCATTGATAATTTTTATAATAATTCTTTTGTGTTCTTTATCTGGTATTTTATCTACTTCATTATCTTTAGAATCAGTTATTGGTGAATGATGACCTTTAGGAGGTGTCATGTTACCTTGTCTTTTCACATTTCTTGTATTCCTGTGTTGGATTTTATGCTACATTTGGGATGGGTTTTTCTTCCACCCTTATGTGTGGGACATTTTAGGGCACAGCCTTCTTTTGGCAAAGTATTCTTTATAGGATATCAGATTGTTATGAATTTTTCAATATATTTCCAAATGGGTTTTGCCTTATAGTTTCCCTCCTAGTTATTTGGTGATTATTTATATATTTTGATGCAGTGTATATTTTGACAGAGCTTGAAGATTTTGTTTTCTTGTAAATATCAAAAGAGTTGGTTCCTTCTTGTAGATTGGGCAATTGTGTTATTATACACAGCAGGATATGTGGGGTACAACCTCTGTGATTGCTTTTTTCACTTAACAATCTGTATATTCCAAGAGGATATGGGACTGATCTAGGTTGAGACCCCTCACAGGTGTAATGGCCACAGCCTTTGTGTTAATTTTTCTGTAGGAGTGAATTTCATCAGTGGAATCTGATGATTCCATCTAGCTATTTCTACTGGGAACATGGTCATTTGTTTGAGGCTTTTTCCTTCCTTCTATTCTTTGCATTAAAGTATCACGGTAAATTTTTATGTGGAGCAGGGTACACTGTCTCTTGACTGGGTTTAGCTCAGAAGCGGTATCTCTACCTGTGAACTTACAGTGTCCGCAGCGGATTCCCAGCACCTCACATAACAGGGGGAAACAAACAACAGCAACAGCAAAGCAAATGATATACAGCATTAAGATAAATGCCCAGAGCCTACTATGACATTGATGCCACAAATTATTATAAAAACAAGAATGGTGGGCCAACAATTGCCAAAAGCAAAAACAATAAAGTGCTGTGAATTAGATCTGGTATTAAAGTAAACAGCAGGTGTCAGCTATGACATCCACAGTACTAATAACTATAGCAACATGAATGGCAGGAGCAGCAGTTATATAAACCAAATAGTTCTAAAAGATGGCAAAAATACAGTTTCTTCAGAAAAAGGAAAAAGTTATAAGAAGGCAAAAGAAAGTTTAGAATGTTCAGAATGTGAACAGAGAGAAAGTTGAAGAGGTTCAGCAGGTGGTGGCTATAAAGAAGGAGGATAAACAACAAATAAAAACAAATGTAAATAAAGGAAGAGAGAAAGCGAGAAGAAGAGAACTTAGCTACTGGGCGAGATGAAAAGAGAAACAGAAACAGAAAAAAAAAACCCAACTAATTGAATAAATAAACAAAACCCCCTAGCTCTCAAAAGACAAGGCAAATAAAAATACCAATCTTTAAAAATTGCTAAAAATGAGAAAAAGAAACACACACACACACACACACACACACACACATATATAAAAGAAGAAGAAAAAAGATTCTTGATGAAAGATGGAAGAATTGTCTCCATTGGGGTGGTCAAAACTGTCAAAGAGAGCCAGGCGTGGTGGTGCATGCCTATAATCTCAGAGGCTCAAGAGGCTGAAGCAGGAGGATCATCGTAAGTTCAAAGCCAGCCTCAGCAACTTAGCGAGGCCCTAAGCAACTCAGTGAGACCCTGTTTCTGTTTCTGTTTCTCTAAATAAAATACAAAATAGGGCTGGGGATGTGGCTTAGTGGTTAAGTGCTCCTGGGTTCAATCCCCAGTACCAAAACAAACAAACAAAAAATCAAACTAAACCAAAACAAAATATCCTATCATAGAGAATGGATGATCACTGTCTATACCCAACTGTCCTTTCCATTTCTTCTTGGGCTTCGCACAGAGAGACAGAGAGAGGGTGTGTGTGGGAGAGTGAGCACAAGGTCTGGGGGTTGTTAAACTCTTTATCTTTTTGTGTTGCTCACTGAGCTTCAGCTGGAGGGTCCTAAAGCTGAAACTGGTTGAAATAGCTCTCAGCTTCCTATCTCATCAGTATAAGTAGGATGGAAAGGCAAATACCGGTGATTGGAGTTTTGTCTAGACAGACCAAATTGATGCTTCCCGGGATGAGGCTGCAGCAGGGTTCTAGGTGGGGATTTCCAGAGGCTTGGGCTCAGGTCTAATCAGACCTTAGAGACTTTGTCGGGTGATGTCCACTCTGGGGAGATTAGATGGACACATCCCTAGGGCTAGGCAGAGGCTGCTCTTTGCTGGGAGTCTGCATCTCAGGAGCCTCCCTAGAATTCTACTCACAGGGCTGGGGTGCCAACCCTCCACAGATCTCCTATACTCCACCATCCACAGATACAGTCCTCCCACTTAGTGCCTGAGAGTAGGCATGGCCGCCTGTTCAGTTTCCCAGAGCTCTTCAGCTGGTCCCATGAGCTGCCAGACTCCAACGGAGAGTGAATTGCACAGTCCTCTGCGTCTCTGACGTGAATCTTCCAGGGTTCAATCTTCTCTGTGCCTGTTTTGCTCACATACTTCTCGGTACACCCTAGACCATGTGGTGGATGGTTGCTGGGACCGTGTGGCAATGCTTGCTGTGGTCGCCTGGGCTCCTGAGGCAGCAACCTACCATGCGGCCTCCTTGAGATGGCTCCCTGGCTCTGCTGTCGTCTTTCCAGTTGAGAAACATAGACTTCTTTTCAAGCGGCAGTTCACTGTGCAGCCTCTGGATCAGATAAATTCAGGCTGCTTCTCTGTTCTACAGGCTTTTCCATGCTAAATGTGACTTGTGTTTCTCTGTTGTCCCTCCCCTACACCGCGAGCTGGTGCGGCAGGCGCCATTGTAACCAGTGTGACTCCAGTGCACTCGTTCCTGTTCTTTTCTCAATGCATCTGAATTTCTGAGCCTCTAACAGACTCTAATAGTTTGATCTTGAGTTTCAGTGAATTCCCTCATTCACTCACTAAGAAAACAACACTCCTGCTGCTTGAATCCTGAGCCACAGAACAACTGGAGATGCAGCCTTCCTCTAATCTGCCGTCTTGAATTTTCCTTTCCTTTCCTTTTCTTTCTTTTTTTTTTTGGTACCAGGGATTGAATTCAGGGGCACTCGACCACCGAGCCACATCCCCAGCCCTATTTTGTGTTTTATGTAGAGACAGGGTCTCTCTGAGTTGCTTAGAGCCTCGCTGTTGCTGAGGCTGGCTTTGAACTCGCGATCCTTCTGTCTCAGCCTCCCAAAGTGCTGGGATGACAGGCTTGAGCCACCGCGCCTGGTTTCCTTTCATTTCTTGGACCACACCTTGACCACGTTGGCAATCCTGACTCTCCTTAGCTGCCCCCTTTTCAGGTATTTTTTAGGGAGAAAATCCTTCCTCAGCCTTGACAGCCACCTCTTTCTCTTTTTGGGGTCCTTCCCTCCTATTCAGCCTGTGGTGTTGCTTTTTCTCTCCTCTGATCCCTGCTTATGTCCTCGCATCTGACTGGGACCCTGCTGTGTCTTCCTCTAAGAACACTTCTGATCACCTTCTGCCCACCCAGGAAATCTAGGGAGATTTTTTTGTCTCAAGGTCCTTAATCACTCCCACAGCATCTCTCCTGCCACATGGGTGATTCTTCATAGTGTCTGGGGACTAGGATGTTGACATCTTTGAGGGTTCTGGCCAAAGTTTAACATTATCTCTTAGATCCCCACTGGCATCCCCAGTCCTGCTCAGGGTGGTGATGGTCAGGGTGGTGTGATAGAGAAGAGAACGCCCCTAGGAACAAAGTGCCAGTCTTCACTTCAGCAGGGGCAGGGGCTCTCCAGGTAGGCATCTAGCACAATCACTGCATATGAAGCCATCTCAGATCTGCTGAAGCCTCCGCCTGCATTGGAGAGGCTGGCCCCAGGGCTGTCTGCTGGTTATAAGGTGCCTGGGTTTGTGGGGAAGGAGGTCCATGAGGTCTTCTCCAGGTGACACTGTTTCCTCGGTCCCCCTGAAGGAGCAGGAGCACCATGATTCCCTTGCTGGAGACCCTCCTGATGGCTGGGTGCATCCTGGGCCTGGAGGCCAGCCTGTGGGTCCTCTGGGAGCATCTGTTCACTGTGGACATTCCACCTGCCATCAGCCATCCAGTGAAATTTCAGATTCTGCACTTCCTCATGCAGCTGACGATCACGTGGGTAAATTTTCCCTTTTAATCACTGTGTCCTGCCAGGCAGACCTGAGGGCCTCGAGTTTAATAACAGGGGACCAGAAGGAAGCATTTTGCAAAGCACACCAGCTTCTAACAGGGCTAGCTCATGTTAGAGGAATCAGTGGCCAATGGAGTGGCCATGAAATCAGCCCTGACGGCCTCTTAGGTCACTTGCTAGGCAGAGGACACTTAGCATGGAGAGACACGAGGAGGAGGATCCTGATGAGCAGGAATCTGGGGTTTCTGTGTGGTCAAAGCTGGGGAAGGAGAAAGAACATGGTATCTCTTCCTGGGAGGGGCAGCCGAGTCCTAGAGCCCACCCTGTTGGTGGGAACATGTTGCATTCTCGTCACAAGAAAAGGGCCTTCAGTTATTTGAGGGGCCCAAGGCTGCGTGTCGTGGGTCTGGTTGTGGATCTGTGTTGAGTGTTCAGACGCAGCCAAGCAGAGCACGGGGGTTTGCTCTCTGCCAGGCGGGTGTTGCTGCCTGTGGAAAGCTAGTCTTTCAAAGTGTTGGGGAAAACCAAGAGGTCTTCTTCTACCCATTTAGGTTCTTCTGGGGTCCTGGATATTAATCAGATGAAAGACAGGTGAACTGGAGACTAATTTCATTTGATCTTAGTAATTTTATGTGGCACATAGATCTTTCTACTAATAAATGGAAACCCTCAGGAGCAGTCAGTCCTGAGGGCTTATGCACCATTTTGGCTAAAGAGTCATAAAGTTGTAGAGAAGGGAGAAGACAGAAAATTGGTTATAGCGTTTAGGACGGCCATCTTCAAAAAAGTAAATTTATGGGGGAATCTTAAGGAAGCAAAGGTCGTTAGCCACGCCGGTTCTCTAGATTCCCAAGGCTCCAGTTGCTGAGTGGTAACAGTATAGAGTTATCTTGCTGTGCCTTTATTGGCCAATAAGGTGGGGGGATACCTTTCCCAAGCAAAATCTAGTTTTTGCTTTCAGGCAAGTAATGAAATACAGAGAGCTTGTTGGCATTTCCTATTTCTCAATTGTTTACAAGTCCAAATAATCCTTATGCCAAAATGACATATTTGGGGGTCGCATATTCTAATTCCCTACAATAGTTTTTTTTTAAAAAAACTGTTTTTGTTAGTGTATTTTTTTTTACCTTTATTTTACTTATTTATGTTTATGTGGTGTTGAGGATCGAACCCAGTGCCTCACACATGCTAGGCAAGCGCTCTACCACTGAGCTACAGCCCCAGCCCGCCCCTGCTCCACAATAGTTTTTGAACATTTTATTGAATTTAGTTTTTGGAGTCTGGTGTAATATTATTACCCACCTTTGGCAGATTAAGACATTTGCCCACAGTCATTAGCTAGTGAGGTTCAATCCAGGACCCAGACAGTCTGGGTGTGTGTGTCCCAAAGGGTGCTATGGAGCAAGGAGACTTCTTTCTTCCCCTTTTTGTACCTTTATTTATCCCATGTATTTACCCCCTGGTTTATTCTTGTTTTGTGGATATTAATAGGTTTGTTGCAGAACTGTGTTTGTAAGAATGGGATGATTTCCTCTTTCCTGCTTGGGTGTTGTGTACTATGGAGTTTATTCACAACATATCTTTTCTTTTCTTTCTTTCTTTTTGGTGCTGGAGATTGAACTCAGGGGCACTCAACCACTGAGCCACATCCCCAGCTCTATTTTGTGTTTTATGTAGAGACAGGGTCTCACTGAGTTGCTTAGTGCCTCGCTGTTGCTGAGGCTGGCTTTGAACTCATGATTTTCCATCTCAGCCTCCCAAAGTGCTGGGATTACAGGCTTGCACCACTGCGCCTGGCTTTGTTATCTTTTCAAAGCTACAAAGTGATGAAAAACAAATAGCAAATCACATTCAGGTATCATTGTACTTTCAGGATAACTGAGATAAAAATAGTGATGGTGAAAGATGCTGGCAAGGATGCAAGAAACTATAACCCCTGCATCCCTTGTAGGAATTTCAGTTGGTATAGCCAGTCTGGGAGAGTACGGCGCTTTTTTGCAAAATAATTATGTCCCTACCATATGGCCCATTGATTTCACTCTTGAGCATTTATCTGAGGGAAATTAAAGTTCACATAAAGGAACTTGAAGGTTTATGTTTTTTTATGTTCATGCATATGAATGTTCATTTAAGTCTTAGAATAGCTACAAATTGGAAGCAAAGCACACATTCGTCAAGGGGTGGCCCCTCCACAAGCATGGACACTACTCAGCAATGAGAAGGAATACACTGCTGATATATTTAATAATTTGGATAAATCTCTAGGGAATTATGCTGAGTAAAAAGAGGCAAAATCAAAAGGTTATATGCCATATGATCCCTTTTATATAACACTCTTGAAACTACAAATTGTAAAGATAGAGAACATATTAGTAGTTGCCAAGAGAGGGAGAAGAGGAGAGGAGGATGTGGCTTTAGAGGGGAAGTCCAGAGATCCTGTGACAGAATCCTTCTGTATGCCCATGACTCTATACATGTGAAAACACCGTGCATGCACACACACACTCAAACACACATACAGATGAGTGCATGCACATCATACCAGTGAAATCTCAGTGAGCCCCATGGATTGTGCTAATATCAGTTTCTCAGTTGTGCTATTGTACTATAATTATTCAAGATGTTACCATTGGGTGGGGCATGGTGGCACGCACCTGTAGTCCTAGCAGCTCAGGAGGCTGAGGCAGGAGGATCACAAGTTTGAGGCCAGCCTGAGCAACTTAATGAGGCCTTCAGCAACTTAGCTAGACCCTGTCTCAAAAAATAAAAATAAAAAAAAATTAAAAAATAATAAAAAGGGCTGGAGATGTGGCTGAGTTAGTTAAGCATCCTTGGTACAAAAAAAAAGGAATAAAGAAAACAGAAAATATTACCATTGGGAGATACTGAGCAAAGAGTTTTGGGGTCTGTCTGTATTATTTCATGAAACTGTACGTGAATCTCCAAGTACCTACAAATAAAAGTAAACAACAACAACAACAACAAAGCAATACAGAGGCACTAAAGACCACAATGCTGCAGATGGAGGTGAGCCATGCATCAGTGTTGGTGGCATGAGTGAGCTCAGCTTTCCCAGAGGCAGATGTGCATGAGTCCTTGTGTGGCCTTTGCTGTGACTGTTCCACTCGAGGGACTTCATCCTAGAAAACACTCAGAAAGAAGGAGTGTCAGGAAGCTATGTTGTTTGCATAAAAAATGTTCCTATTTCAATGTCTAGAAGTTGGTTCTTGCAAAAGCAAAGTGTATTATTTAAGTCTGGAATATAATGCTGCCATTAAAATAATCAATACAAAGATCAAATGAGAGGTAGGAAATTGTATATGATATAACATTAAGTGAAAAAAGAGACCACTCCCTTCCAACTTAACAGGCTGTAATAAGCACTTGTTGAATGAATGGACGGTGAATTATGCAAAGTCCTAAGCACCAAATGCTGGAGAGGCCAAGGCAAATGCAATGGTAGCATTGAAGTCAAAAGTTATGGGAGGTGAATTTTTTCTTGCGAAGTTGTCCACAGTTTTTCATAGAGGAGTGTATCATCCTTGGAGAAAAGGAGGACAGTGAACACCAGCTCCCTGAAGGGCTCCACTCTGTTCCTGAGAATGTAGCTGGACTAAGGGAAAAATGAGAGCAAATCCAGCTTAGAATTTCCAGGTAAATATTATCTGAAAGGACACTGGCTCATGCACACTGCCAATGAGGGGCGATTTAGCATTATCTGTAGAAAGCTGCTTTCTCGCGGGCACGCCAATTTCCTTGGGACAGGCATACACTGGGACAAAGCAAGATAAGTACATGCTGCCTTTGTAAACTGGCCCACCAGTCCTCTCCCTGAGCCACTGGTACAGATCAGAGCACTGTGGACAGGGCAGTGCTTGTGCAGATGGCCACCGGACAAAGCACTGCAGGAGAAGGGGGAGACTGTCTTCTGGTGAAGCCCCAGGGGAAGGACTGTGTGAAATGGAGATGCAGCTGTTCAGCCTCTTGCCACTGGGCTTTCTGACAGAGCACCTGTTGGCTCCTCACCACTGGATCTTCCTTGTAAGCATTTCTTGGTAGATCTAATGCCTTCCATCCCATCTCTGGGTGCATTCTCTGATCTTCTCAGCAACATATCCCTCTGCCCTAGTACTGGGCTGTGGGAATTGTAAGGAGGAAACAAACAGAGGAGGGTTTGTTCTGATAAAATGAACATTATATAAAGAGAAAACTATCAACACCTCATTGCAATGTGATCATTACATTCCTAAGAAACCTCTTGCTTAAAGAACATACGGCAATCAATGTGACCTCCCACAGGGGTATCAACCCTCCTTGGGCAGGACCCTTGTTTGTCTTGGCCTCTATTGTCTCCTCAGCACCTAGAAAAGTGCCTGGCATGCAGTAGATGCTTTAAAATTTTTAATGAATAAGTAATTTTATAAAAGCAATTCTTTTAATGGAGGAAAAGTGGAATACACATTAGAGGATAGCAGTTCTGCACAAAGTCAAGTTTCTTCTAGGAAACTAAACTATAAAGTCACAGTCATGTGGCATTAACAAAAGAAATACATTCGGAGAAATGTGTCATCAGGTGACTTTGCAGTTGTGGGAACCTGAGAATGCATTTACACAAACCCACAGGGTGTAGGTCAATCATCTGATCTGGCTTCTTGGTGCAATCAAGATACTTGGTAAACGAGATGTATGAGGCTGCCGCTTCTGGTGCAGAATAGTGGTTTTACAGCAAACTTTTAACAAAGGGAGTTTATTCTAAAAAATGATATACATATAGTAAATACATAAACCAGTAAAACATGATCAAGTATCATGTACTGTGTATAATTGTATGTGATACACTTGAAGAAAACTTCCTGCAAAGCAGGTTTGTTTACACAGCATTAGCAAAAACACGATAATGCATTGTGCTGTGACGTTACAATGGCTAGTAGGAATTTTCAGTTCCATTATAATCTCATGGGAGCACCATCATATATGGCCCATCCTTGACAAGAACCATGTTAGGTGATGCATGGTGATATTCAGAATGTACTTTAAACATATGTAGCCTTAAACATAGATCTGTAATTCCTGACCTTACTGAAAAGTCAGCATTTGATGATATTGACTCTTGAGGTTTGGATCTTACACAGATCCTTTTTAATTCTCGTGAGCTAATTTCCTTTACTTAATAACCATGCCAGCTTTTTTAAAAAAATTTTTTTAGTTGTAGATGGACACAATGTCTTTATGTTATTGCTTTCTATGTGGTGCTGAGGATCGAACCCAGGGCCTCACGCATGCGAGGCAAGCGCTCTACCGCTGAGCTACAATCCCAGCCCCTCGTGCCAGCTTTTTATAGCTGTGACAAATACCTGGGAAAAACAGCTTAGAGGAGGAAAGATTTATTTCGGCTCATGGTTTCCAGGGTTTCCATTCATAGTTGGCTGGCTCCATTGTTTTGGGCCTGAGGTGAAGTCGAACATCAAGGTGGAAGGGTGTGGTGGAGGGAAGCTGCTGAGCTCTTGGCAGCTGGGAGGCAGAGGTAGGTCAGAGACACGATGAACCCTTCCAGGGCACACCCTCAATGATCCACTTCCTCCAACTGGGTTCTACCTCCTACAATTTCCTCCGCCTTCCCATAGTCCATTCCACCATGATGGATTAATCTTTTGATGAGGTTAGTGCCCTCATGATTCAATAATGTCCTAAAAGCCCCACCTCTCTTCAAGATGCCTTGTGGACCAAGCTCTCAAATACATGAGTCTCTGAGGAACATTCCAGACCCAAGCCAGAACAATAGCCGAGCCCTAGGCCACTCCTGAAAAGGGCTGGGTTGCACCTTTACCAGGTGCTGGTTCCCACCATCCCTATTATAGCCACATAGGTCTGTCATAAATTCTATTTCCTCATTGCTGATGGTGGTACAGTCCTTTCAAGTTGTGAAATGTCCTCTGTAAGAGAAAGCCTAGACAAGGTGCTGTTCAGACGCTTCTGTGAGATGCTCATAGGTAGAAAAGAGATACACGTTTGGTATGAGGCTAAAATCATTTATTTTTGACCTCTTTTTAACCATTCAACAAATATTTATACAATAAAACATGCCAGGTACTGTTCTGGCACTGGGCTATAGACCAGGCTGTGTCTATTGATTATCTTTTGTTTTCCAGAATTTCACCTGTGCATCTAATTCCTCAAGGAGCAGGATTCCATACTTCTGTTGATGGTGTTGGGTGTGTGTGCATGGGGGGGGGGTGTGCACAGAGCCAGTGAATGCATTGAGGGTTGCTTGGGAACAAGGGAGGGGCTCTTTTTGCTTGAGTCCTGCATTACGTTGAACTGGTTGTATAGCCTGGAGTTAACACTGTCAGGCTAAATCATAGAGAAAAAGGGGGGAAATTAGGGAAAAATGGCCAAGTCAATTTAGAAAAAGGAGAGTAAAGAGAATGATCTTCTACAAGATATTCAGAACATAGTGTCATACAAAACCATCATCATACCAGCAGCATGCTACGTGTATGAGCACTAACAGATACACACGTGGGACAGAATAAAAGGCTTAGTAAACTTAAGAAGCAGGCTAATTGGATAATAGGTGGGAGCACAAGCCAATAAGGACAAGATGGGTTGTTTAGGAGACGGTGCTGTAAAGTCTCATTCAAGAGAGGGAGAGGAATAAAGGCCTACCTCACACCTTCACTCACACTCTGTACACTTCTGTTCAAAATCAGCACCGCCACAAAAGTTACTAGGAAGATGACAGTCAGAGAAAGAATGTGCAATATCTGGAAGGAAGAATGGAAGTCTGGAAAACTCAAGGAACATGTGAAAACCATCAGAAAACCAAGGATGGGGCAACGGAAATCAACAGGCAGTTCACAGAATGAGGACCGTTAAGTGCAACAGGGTGGCTTTACAACATATGAAACTGGCAAAAATCAGAAATGAGGGCAGTGTCTGGGGGTGGGGAAAGGATGGCGCACTGTGGATAGGACACAGGAGTGTGGCAGATATCTCAAAGCTGCTGGCTGTACTCATTCAATTAAACACGTATTTACCCTATGTCCCAACCACCCCACTTCTGGGTCAATACCCCAGATGAATTTTTTCCCGGGACCAGGACAACAGATATCCAAAAACACTTGGATAAGGACATTCATCAGAGTGTTTATGATGAACCTGTTTTCATCACAAGGGGGTAGACAAGCTAAATATCTTGCATTGATAGTGGGGAATACTATCCAGTAACTTCACAGAACACATCATGTATACACACAGCAACACTGTGTCACCCTTGGAGAAAAGGAGGGCAGTTAAACACCATGGCCCTGAAGTGCCCCTTTGCATTTGCTGCCCAAGTTAAGTGGGAAATGAGAGTGAGCCCGTGCTGGAATGTCAGATAAACACGGCCTCAAAGGACACTGGCTTTCTCTTATACGTGCTAGGAATTAGCCCTCCGGAGAGAGCTGCTTTCTTGTGAGCACACCCGTTCCTTGAAAAGGCGGTCATCCAGGGACAGAGCAAGCTAAGCTGGTGATACCACTGCTTCTGCAACTTGGCCTAGGAGACCCCTCTCCCTGTGGTGACTGGTGTGGGACGTAGCCCAGTGGAGAGGACACGAGCTTGTCCATCTAGAGGCCACAGAGAATTGTGAGGGAGATCCACCCTCTGGATTCAGTGGCGGGGGAACCCATAGAAGGCTCTTCACCTCAGTGATTGTGTATGGGAGTGGCAGCTGTTATGGAGGTTTGTGGGCCACTGTGGGAGGGCATGGATTCCCTGCCCCATAGATTGGGAAAATATTGTCATTTATAGGTGAGCAATATGGTTTAAAGCAAAGGAAAGACCTGTGTAGGATGGTAGCAGCTGGGGGCGGCTCCTCCTCGTGGCAGTGTGGGCAGTACCAGAGGTTGAGCTGCAGGCGGGGGCTGTACCAAGTGCTCCCCACACCTCCTGGTGCCCTTTCCTGCCATCTGGGGTGGGCAGCTGAATGGGGAGAAGCAGGTGGAGGTCTCCTGCTGCGCATGCCTGGAGTCTCGCACTGGATGGGGCAGAAATCCCTCTGCTGCTTCCTTACCTCCTGCAGGGAGCTGGAAGCCATGGCAGAGGAGATGTGGCTGGGCCTGGGCCTGGTGCATCTCTTCCCATCTTGTGGACACAAATCGTCATGGAAGAGGCAATGCCAGCTTGGCAGAGGGATGGGTGAGTCAGGACTGGGATGCTGGGGAGATCAAGAGGGGGCCGTTACCAGGTGCTCCTGGTGTGGTGAGGGTGCCGCAGGGCTTTGCTGCCGCTGCCTCGGGCCCAGGCAGACGTGCACAGACAACGTGTAGCAGGATAGAGAGGAAGCCGCCTCAGCGGCGTGCACTGCTGAGCCCTGCCATGGTCGCCACAGGCATGGAAGTACCCTTCAGGTCCATCCCGTGTGGAGTTGGGAAAAGGTAATAGTCACTACCATGAAACTCTGGGAAAGACATTTCCAGGAACTGAGCTGAAATTTAGTGGCTTGGATATTCAATGTAAAGATAATATAACATTAATCTCCAAGTCTTTTCTCCATGTAGACAGAGCTGTTAGGTCAGAGGCACACAAGGAAAACAGCTGCCCATCAGCCACCCGGGTGCCCGCAGCTGGGGCGGCCAGGCGCAGCCCTGCCGGAGCGCCCAGCCCCTGGGGCACTTTCTGAAAGTTCCTCGCTCTCTCTCTCCCCTTCCTCCCCTTGTCCGCCGCCACCGTCAGTTGTGCACACTGAACGCAGTACGCATGCGCCAAACACGCCAACATGACAGCCCCCAGTAGCCCATAGGGAAGACACTAAACCTCCGACATGGAAACCGCCATGACTCCTGGCTCATCCCGGAAGGACTCTGACCTCACTAGCTTCACCTAACCGATCTCAGAGGACACTAGACTCTAGACCAACACCTCTTCCTGCCCCAGGCCCTTCCCTTCCTGCCTTAAGCCTTCCTTTTCCGGCCGGGGGGACCCTTTAAATTCTGTATGCCACGAGGCCAAAGAGCCATTTTCTCCCCGCTCAAGCCTGGTGACGGGGGGTGGGGGGGTGGGAGGGGAGGTAGGGTGGTGGCCCGGGAGTGTTTTTCCCAGAATAAAGCCGGTTCCGGTCCTGTTTTACTTCCATTTGGTCGTTTGGCTTTACAAAAGCAACTCAGTGGTGACACATCTCCAAGAGAGAAGATGGGAAATCAACACCTTCAAATTGCAAGGACCTGAGTAGTCTGTCAAGAACTCAGAGGTGGTTGGTTTGGCTAAAGTGATGCCAGCTTTCCCTACCCCGACTATTTCTAAACAATTGCAGATCCTTTGGGGATGGTTATGGTACTGGTGCCCTTTTGTTCCACATGAGCACAGATATTAAGACCATTGTGCCACTTAGTAAAAACAGGGAGTCCACTGGGACTGGGAATCTAAACATCTCAAGGCCCTTTTCCAAACAAAAACAGTTATCAAGCCATTACAAGCCTAGGACATGTTAATCCAAAAACAACCCTAAGAATCGAATGTTTCTAGCTACCCTGATGAGTTTAGGTGGAGCCTATATAAGGCAAGAAATGGGCATCCTTAGGACTGTGGTCACAGCTATGGAAGGGAGCAAAAACGTGGAAAGTCTTTTGGGACTGATGGCATCAGGTGGTGGCACACAGCCCTGCTTTTCCACCAGACAATCAAGAAGTGGATAAACTACTTAGGTGGTTGGACAAAGTGCCATTTGAACACACACTTGCCTGGCTATATAGAAAATGGTTCATAGGGGAAGAGGAGCCTCTGGCCCATAGCAAAGAAGGGTTTGCTCTCATGAAGATACTCAGACACTGTGCACATGTGTGACTCTTGCTTTGTCTGTTCTATGAAGCAACCAAGGCCAATGCTACATGGGATGGAGCATGGTGGTCACTTGCACAATGATGGCAGGTTGACTACTTTGAGCCCTTGCCATTGTCAGAGGGCTGTAAGCTTGCCTTCCACGGGCAGACACGCACACTGGACTACTATAGGCATATGCTTGCAAAAGAAAGCAGCCATCATGGTCTTGAAATACTCTGCAATATGCGTGGCACCCCTACAGACACAGACAGTGACGAGAACATACCTACTGGCCACAGGATGCAGGGATGGGCTGGGAATTGGGACATACATTGGTGTCTTCACCTACCTTAAAACCTAACCATACCAGGAATAATCAAATGAATGAATGGTTTGCTAAAACAACCAAAGGTGGGAGATGGACCCTTGGTGATGTGGACAAAGTGGATTTGGACAGCCATCAAAGCCATCAGCGAACATGACCTTAGTACACAACCCATTGCTACCAGATGTTGATGCAAGGACCTGATAATGCCACCTGTATTCAAGCAACAGTACTTAAAGAAGACACTTGCATTTCACACATGGGAACACAGAATAATTTACTGTGGAGAGCAGTGACTTGAGCCATGGTTTCTGATTCCCCCATAGCTGCATTTGCTTGGGAACTGCTTGTGCGAAGGTGCAGGTCAAGATGGTCCAGTTGCTATGGTGACACCCGGCCAGAGGAGGCTACATGCAAAGGCACACAGCTGTATCATCGGAACTGTGAACTCAGGCACCAACTTCTGGGAATAGAGAATTCTGGGCATGACAGGATGACCTCCTGTCTTGCAAGTTTCACTGTGACCTTCAGATTGCCTGCTTTGCTAAAGCTTTCTCACAAATAACCTTTGGATGAAATCTATATAATAAACATGCTGAGCTAGTTTTGGTGTCAGTCAGGCCCCATCAGGGCTTGTCTGCTCACCTGGTCCCAGCTTTTTCTCTCTATGTGTGTCTATTTGTCTTTTCTTCCTCCCTCATTGCCCCTTGCAAGTTTCTGAATTAACACATGTGCTGGTTGCAGCAATTTATTATTGCTGCTGATGCAGGACCTGCCACAGGGACCCATATACTCAACTGGCCATGGAATGCAAGCAGGGTCATGATGATATGAGTTACTAGGTCTACGGGGAAAGAGATTTAAATGAAAGAAAAGCGTCCCACAGTTATGGGAACACTTTCTTATAATAAAATTACTAACCCAGGCACTTTAATCTCTAAAGGAAGATATGTCATTTCATTGTGGTCTCTAACCACCCGACCACTGTCACACTTTTCTTTGCTGAAACCACAGGAACCCACAGGGCACAGAATGTGGTACTGTAAACCTATTCTCACCCCAAATGATCAGGTTGCTTGAGTAGCATTTGCCTTTGTT
Source organism: Xerus rutilus (assembly GCA_028644305.1). Lineage (NCBI taxonomy): Eukaryota > Metazoa > Chordata > Mammalia > Rodentia > Sciuridae > Xerus > Xerus rutilus. The sequence continues at coordinate 7,931,805 of CM053400.1, forward strand.
AACACCTTATAAAACTATCTTTACATGTCACCCTTAGAGCAAATCCGTTTGCAGGATGAGTGGAGTCTATTGTGGAAATGCAGAATGAAACAGATTGTTGGGTGTGAAGTGAGTTGCCTTTGCTGTCCTCTGCCAGTCTCCTGGGGCATTTACAGCTGGCCACCTTGGTACACTGGAAATGAATGCTAAGTTAGAGTAATATCTGCTGCTCAGAGACCTGGCTGAACAAATGCCCTGTGGAATTGAGCTGAAATTGACCTTCTTCTGAGGTCACTAAATATCATGTCTTTTGCTTGGTACAGAAACAAACATGACCAAGCTGTTCTGGGGTGCAGGAGGTATTATGCCTTGCAGTGGGTTAGTGCGACACAGGTGGGAGAGAGAGGGAGTGTTCCTCTCTGTGTGGAAAAGAACAATGGCAGCAGTGCCTCTCTACTTTTTGTTAATATGGGATGGACAATCAACATCCGTCCATTCATGGCAAAGGTAAGACTCACAATCTCACTATCTGATTCCCATGGAGGAAGGATTTTCCTTCTGCACTTCACTATTTGGCCACTTGGAGGCGCTTTCACTAGGACAGAGCAGCAAGGCATCTAGAGATTTTTCTGGCATCCATATTTTCAAGGATAGTGGACAGATTAGTCATCCATGTGGATAACCCCATGTCTGCTGGAAATGGTGAGGTGGGCTGATTATCTTAGGACATGAGCAAAGAAATCAATAGCTGCTGTTGAAATAGTATGCATACAGAGGAAGAGCACCTTCCCACACTAGTGCGTAATGACACATGGCTCCGTAGCAAGTGCCCCAGCTGTATTATTCATGAGGACAAGGTTCAAATCTTTTTTTTTTTTTAATATTTTTTAGTTGTCAATGGACCTTTATTTATTTATTTTTTATTTACTGATATGCGGTGCTGAGAATCGAACCCAGTGCCTCACACATGCTAGGCAAGTGCTCTACCACTGAGCCATCATCCCAGCCCCAAGTTTCAAATCTTGATCTTAATATTCATCATAGGTGGCCCTGGGCAATGCCCTACTTGACTCAACAATACATATTGAAGGCTTATCACATGCCATGTATTATCCCATCCCATAGGATGCATCTGAAACAATAGAGACAAAATATCTGGCTCTGTGGGAGCGCCCATCCCAGCGGGATCCTGAACAGTTGAAGCTATCTCAAGTTGCAGATGGTGTCTCGAGCTTTGGGCATTGAGTACCTGGAGGTGTTATTTTAACTAAATATTTTGCTCCATGGGATCTGTAGCTATGGTTTCTATTTGCAGCCAGTAGCTGCATTTGACCCTGCAAACGCTTTATAAATTTGTTCCCGGGAATTCTCTTCTCTTCTTTCTTCACCTGGTGTCATGAAGGCAGTCACTTCCTCAAACCTACTGCTGCATCAACTTGAACTCTGCCATTTTCCACCTCCGTCACAGCTAGCTTGTCTGTGGCTCACCCAACCTTTTGGGGTGCACATTGCAGCTGCTCCCCACCCTTCAAGCTAGTGTTAGCCAGTGCTTTTCCTTTAGCTTGGGTCAGTATTTTTCTTCTGACATTTCTCTCTGCATGCACATTTTGAAAAATGACCCCTTTGTGGAAGACATTATTGGAGCCAGGAATAGGCAATCTGTGGGCTGTGGTCACTAGGCCTCCGTCGTGGGAGCAGGTTGGTGCTAGGGGACTACTTACAGATGAGAAGGGCTAGGAAGGAGCAGTTGTACGACCTTGGCCAAGGTGCTTATCTTCCCCATCTCCGTTTCTCTTTTTGTTTATGGGAAAATTCTACCTCCTTTTATTGGAAGTGGTGGCTCTTAAAGGAGAAAACCAACACCAAGGGCTTTGTCTCCCTTCCTCTACTGTTATGGTGTGACTCCATGGATTTCACAAGAGGAGCTGGCCAGAACAGGTCCAGATTAAGAGAGGAGGGGGCTGAGACTCAGAGTTCAACCAGACGGAAAAAAGCTGACTCGGCAATGGTTGATTCTACAGAAGGTATTCCAGATAAGGTGAAACCAAGTAAAGAAGAGATGATCAGACACACAGAGAACCATCATGTTCTAGATCACCTAGGTCAGGGAGGAGTAAGAGATGGTCAAGTTCAGAAAGCCCAACTGAGGCAGGGATCATAAACCTAGCTGGACCAGGGCTGGGGAGGAAGGGGGATGGTCACTAAGGACAAGTCTAGGTGGTATGCAACGTGTCAAGAGAGGAGCTGGATGCTAAGCCAAGGTATGTGTCAAGGCACAAGCCCTGCTTCTGCAGCCTACTGGGAGCCAGGACCGGTCTCAGAGCTGAGAAGTGGAGACAGGTAAGTTCACGAATCTAGATCGGGGAGCTGGTTCCTGACACATTCATGTGAGCAGCTGGTTCTACTTGCAGTCCAGCTGGATGCCCATACCCTGGGACATCGACTCCTTGTTGCTTTTCTTCCCAGAGTCAAGGAACCAGGTGAGGACAAAGGACAGAGTCAGTGGGTCAGAAGCTAGGGCTGCCAGAAGAAATCAAAAGGACCCAGCTCTGGGAAAGCAGAGCAAAGTTTCAGGGCCCAGGCAAGCTACAGATATGGAAAGATTCTTAGGGCTGTGAAGTGTGAATTGGGTTGGGTGGATAATGGCAGATGGGAAAGGACCTAGACACAATGCTGGCCTTTATCACAGACTGTTATCCCTCTTGGCCCTGGTCAAAGGATATTCCATATGGTCAGGCCTGAGGCCAATGGCTGGGGAACAGGCAAACTCTGATTGGCTAGTATGAGGATATCAAGGGCAAGGTATGGGGTAGTTTATTCAAACACAGTGCTCTTGGGTACATCCCTGTTGGTTCAGGAGGTTGCCTAGAACTTTGGAGACAGACTTCCTTGGTTTGCAATCCTGACCTCATGGCTACTCTCTGGAACCTTGAGCAAGTCACTTACCCTCTTTGAGGATCAATTTTATCATCTTCAAAATGTAGGAAGTAATAGCATCTACCACTCTGAATGGTTGTAGAATTAATGAGCTTGTATACACAAAGAACAGAGAGCAACGCCCTGCACATGGTAGGTTCTCAATAAATGTCAGAGTCACCAGCAATACAACTGCCATCACCACATCACCACTGTGCTAGGATCTGCCCGTGAATTTACTAGGATCTTTATTTATTAGAGCCTTCCTCCTCAGGGTCCTGGGAATTGACTCTTAGATACTCCTTCAAGTGCTTTTCTGTTGCTGGTGATGAGGCTCTTCAATCTCCAATTCCTTCACTGAGGAAGCTAGCTCAGCTACAAACTCTTGTCTTCCCCTCCTTCATCCCAGCAGACCCTCCCTTTAACTATCCAGTTGGGTCAGTA
>CM053400.1:7935643-7979344 GCA_028644305.1 Xerus rutilus
AAAGCGCTCTATCATTAATCTCTTTAATCAGTAAGTGGGTGCTGTCTCACTCACTGCCTATATTGAATATGGCACGGGATTTCTTCCTGATTTCTGGGGTACTTGTTAACTGGGTGCCCATACTGAATACTCCCTAGATATTTGGTTCATGTCTCAAGCCCCTTGCTTGTTTTTCATTTATGTCTGACACTTCTTATTCTCCATCCATCCTGTCCATCATTTTTTTAGGAGCAGAACTGAATATTCCTAAATAATAAAGCAAACACTTCCGCTTCCTGCCTTTATGATGAGTATGGATGTCGGCGCCATCTGTCTCACAGGAATGAGCTCTCAGGTCTTTCCAAGAGATAGATGATAGGAAGCCATCCAAAGGGGAGAGAGTGGAGAGATGTGAAGGGAGGGGTGTTCCATGGCTGCTGGAAGCTTTCTGATACGTGGCTGTGGTGCTTTGTCAGCAGGGGATGAACTTGCCCTTGGAGTCAAATTTGAGTTGAATCAGATTAAGACCAAATTGGATTGGATTGGATTTGAATCCCAGTTCCATCCACCTCTTGACAACAGAGTGTGGACAAATTGCTTCAGTGACCAGCTTCCCTACCCATAAAAATGGCCCCAATAAAACTCCTTCTTAGAACTTAAAAATGGCCTCTTAGAATTCCCCTTACCCAGTAGTCCTGGGCTTTTTGGGCCCTGGGGTAACATGGAGGGTATGGAGGCTGCCAAAGTCAGAGAGATAAAAGTCCAAGATGGTTTCAAAGCAATCAACTTCACGTGGATATATATCATGTGTGTTTTCTCCACACTTTTAGAAAGTCTACCTCCTCTCATTCCCATCACCCCTTGAATCTACAGTAAGCATGATTTACGGAGCAAGAGGATGCTATCTCATGTCACCCTTATCCCAGGTCATGTGTCATCATTTATTCACCCATTCGACGAGCATTTTTTAAGCACCTAAAATGTGTGACATTGGAGATACCACAGTGAATGAAATATGCAATTCTGCCCTTTCTGGAATTGTAATTTCGTTGGGGGAGACAGAAAGTAAAAGACACTCAAATATAATTCTCAATTCTAAGGCGATTGGAAGGTGAAGAGCAGGGAGCCCTGGTCAAGCTGCAACACTCTGTGAAGTGATGATTGAAAGGCACTGGGATATTTAAAAGAATTTTTCTATTAAATCCAATTGTGCAATCTAATTACCACACCTTAACTCATCTATTTTATAAAATTTTCACTTTTTTCTAAGTTTTTAAAAATATGTAAAAGTGAGCCGGGCGCGGTGGCTCAAGCCTGTAATCCCAGCACTTAGGGAGGCTGAGACAGGAGAATCGCGGGTTCAAAGCCAGCCTCAGCAATGGCGAGGCTGCTAAGCAGCTCAGTGAGACCCTGTCTCTACATAAAACACAAAATAGGGCTGGGGATGTGGCTCAGGGGTCGAGTGCCCCTGAATTCAATCCCTGGTACCAAAAAAAAATATGTAAAAGTGAATATCTAAAATAGGAAATGAAATCACAAAACATAAATTTGAATAAATTGCCAAATACTCCAAACATTCCCCAAATCCAGAAAGATGGCATACATATTATTTTTACTAAATAACTGCCTAACAGGCAGTTAAAGATTTTCATTTTCCTGGAATATTCTTTTTGGCTTCATATGTTTTGATCATCTCTCTAGATAACTGCCATTTTCTTTTTCTTTTTTTTTTTAATATTTTTTTTCAGTTGTTGATGGATCTTTATTTTATAAATTTATTGTTTGTATGTGGTGCTGAGGATTGAACCCAGTGCTTCATGCATGCTAGACAAGCGCTCTACCACTGAGCCACAGCCCCAGCCCATGCCATTTTATTTTTCATACAAAGATTTTAAAAGATAAGCTAGATCTTCCTCTAATAGAATTGACCAAAATGTATGTTTTATGATTCACAGTTGGGGTGTCTACACCACACACCTTCTGATACAGATGTACTCATTGTTTGCAGTATTAGTACAAGATTGTGTTTTTCCAACACAAAAATCTGAAAAATCATATTTAACCTAATTCCCTTCAATGAAGAAGAAAACTATGGTGCATTTATAACTTAAAAAGAGAGAAAAACAAGAATAAACAGATCAATAGAGATGTGTTTGGGATATGGGATCTAATGACCCTGCTGGATGTGATGGCCACGCCTGTAATTCCAGCAACTTGGGAAGTTGAGGTAGAAGAATTGCAAGTTCAAGGTTAATTGGGGCAACTTAGTGAGGCCCTGTTTCAAAATAAAGAATATAAAGGAAGCTCCGTGGTAGAGCATCCTGGGTTCAATCCTCAGTACCACAAAAAGAAAAAGAAAAAATCTAAAGGCCCCACTATGGCTTGGGTGCCAGGTTGCAGGAAGAGGAAGAGTAATGGGTAACTCCAGGTATTCTCACAGAAGAGATGGTGGTGCAACTCACAGAGGGGAGGAGGTGTGAGGGAGAAATGGGCAGAAAAGGGCATGTTGAGAAGACAGTTGGAGAAAAAGAGAATGACTTTCAGGGCTGCCCATACTTGCCATGGCCGACTCAGCTGTCACTGACCTCAACAAAAATGAAACTTCTGCAGTCAAGCCCTAGGAAATCTTTAACCACTTAAACTCATGATTATGACATGTATCATTTCCTTTTTTCCCTTTCAAAATATTTTCAGTATAGTCTTTGTTTATTGGCCAGTCTCCAAAATAATACCAACATCATCGCTAGGTCAGAGATCAGGGATTCCGCTGGCCATATTCTGTGCTCCTTGGAAGAGGCAGTCACAGGAAATGTGCCTCTATCACTGAAGACGATGACCCATCTGAGGTGTGTTTTGAGAGCAAGGGACAGGATGGATACCTGACCAACCTGCTACCCTAGACATGGACCATGGAGTAGAAGCAAAAATCTATGAAGAGATAGTCATAGTCAAGCTCAAACCATTAGGGATGGAAATTTGATGCCCACAAAACCATTCAGAATCTATCCTTAACCATTTTGCCTACATGACGAGAGAGGAGGAGATGCGCAGCTTCAGTGTCTGCCTCATGGGATGCATCACCTCGCAGGTCTTCTACCTGCATGGCTTCGTCAAGGCCAAAGACTTGGCTGAGCAATGCGACTCAATCTCTCCCCCTCATATCTCAGCCAGAAACACTTTGCTGGCATGTGCCTGGCCTAAGGCATCCTACCATCAGCGCCGTTGAAAGCACATTGGAGTGTTTTTTCCGGAACTGATCTCATTTGGTGTGAGATGACATGGGGTCCCTCTGATACCCAACAAGCCAATGAAAGACTTCTATTTAACTTGGTAGGATCTGGACTAGTTTTACAATAGACTATTACTAGAGTCACCTATGGCAAAAAATGATGGTTACCTAGATGAAGCCAAAGCCAGCAGGGGGTTCCTCCTGTGACCTATTTGAACCATATTTGCTTTCCTTCTTCCACTTTCTCAAGAGCTTGGGCTTTTACTAGAGTTCTTTTACCAAGGTTTGCATGGCCGTGCCGAAATTGTTTCATACTGATGATCCTTTTTGGGTTTCCCTAAACTTTCTCTTGGACCTTAGCTGAAATGTTTACATAGATTCTGGTGATATCCTCTCGTAAATTTCTGTCTTTTAAAAGGGTCATGGATGTGACAACTAGTCTTGGAGAAATTACAAGACTTGTATACCTGAAAGATATGAACACATTTAATATGTTAAGAAGAGTAATAGCACAATAATTACATTGATGTTTTTATATTAGTCAAGTTTAGTACTTAAAGAAAATCTAGATTCTGTAATGTAGTACAATACTGTAAAATACCAGTTGCTGTTTAACCAGAGTGGTACAAACCTTAATTTCTCCAAGACTAGTTGTTCTGAGAATAAAACTTAACAAACACAATGTTAGGAGTGAATTAATGTTTTAAGAAATTTTTGTCATTTTAACAGATTAAACTTTGGTTTATATCAGTACATTAATATTTGACCTTAGGGAAAAACCTTGAATAGTTTTAACTATTTGTGTTACATATATATAAACAACTTAGTTACACACAAACTTGTCCTTTACTTACATAGACCTTTTTATCATTTAGATCCTCTTATTGTTTACTTAGACGTATTATAGCTTTACTACATGAAGACTTGAAGACTTTTTTACCCAGAATTTTTTTTACTAAATATATCTTATTCTATTTTAATAAGATGAAATAGTTGAAACATTTATACCCTTTATATAACCTTGTTTTCAGTTAAGACACAAAGTAATTTTAAATTTCTTTTTTAATGTTACCAGTTTCTGAAAACACCAATAATGTGTTTAAGCATATTACCTTAAGGAATTTAAGGAGTTGAGAGTACTTGATGTTATATTTAACAGTTAGCATTTTAACTTTATAAACCATTTAGATGTCTTTAACAAACACATCCATGATCAATCTCATACATGTCAGATCTAATTTACTTTAAAAAAAATTAGACAAGTACATTTAACAGCATCATTTCTTTTCCTATTGAAGAAAAATCCTAGAAACAATGGATATTAAACATTTTATAGATATCAACATTTTATTAATAATTGACCACCTAGAGAAGCTTGTGAGTTAGCAACTTTTAAAGATGTTTTTATTAGTTTACCCAATTTAAATTGAACTTTTTGAATGACCTGAACCAAAGGAATTTGGATCCATTTTATTTTTTAAATTTTAATTTATGAGCTCATATGTCAATTTTGGTACCAAACATATGCAGATATGGCAATACATGTAGGCTGACAATACACAGAACAAACAAACAAAGGCCTTGTAGCTTATTTTTTAAAAAACCTATTAGATTGAGAGCTAACACTTGTAAAATACGTCTAATCAGAAAAATATATTAACCTAGAGCACCAGATCAAAATTAAGAACTCAAAAATAGAAGTTTAAAAGCCTTCCCGGTTTTCATCCTGATGTGGTCCCACTCAACAGAGGTAAAAAGAGCTAAGGAAATATATACAAATGGGGCCCCATTTTTCCTTGAAGGAATCTCCCAAAGAGGCAGCAAGAACTGGTCCTGTTCTAAACCAGTTTTTCTAGTCTCTTGGATAGTGGCCACCAAAATCTTAGCCTGGCATTTTGAAAATCATTTATTGCCTGGTCTGCTGTGGTTAAAAACTTTTGGGTTACCTCCAGTAGTTGGAAGTTATTTTGTAAACCCTTTAAGTTTTTGGATGTTTCTGTGAATATTTGGGGCTGACTGAGAGACAAAAGCCAAATTTCCTAGACAAAATGATGTATTCACATATCTTAGAAATGATAATACTGTACTCTCTAGTTTTAATTTGCCCTCTGTAGGAACTGATATTGTCTACTCTCTTGGCCATCTGGCCCAGTTCCTAACTGAAGGCAGTCTCTAAAATGCTCTTTTTACCTTTAGCTTTTACTCTTGACATTTTTTTTCTTAGTTCTGTTGGCAGCCGTTTACATTTTAATGCAAACTTTACTGAGCACAGCTAAAAACCTTCTTAACCATTTCTCCCCCTTTGGTGGGTATTTGATCTGAGTGGCCAGGCTGCCCCAAAATGATTTTTTTGGAACCGGTAGGCAGTAGGGAGTTCAGTAGTCCCCTCCGGAGGCCATCTGACCTTGAGTGTGGGCCACTCAAGGGAACAGAAAGTGGTTAGTTTACCTGAGTAAACGACATCCAGCTGCCTTCTGCTGAAAATCCTTAAAGTGTGATTTGATCAAATCTAAAGGGCTAGGTATGGATGAAGATTGACTCATTATTTCAAAAGACAAGGAGACAGTACACAGAGACAAGCAAACAATAAACACCACAGGTAGGCTGGAGATCTCGAGGCTATAACGCCTTTGTGGCCACTTAATATTAGGATGGTTTTGTGAGCTCTTACCTGAAACCTGAACCAGACCAGATGGAGTCCACCGGTGTCCTGGGTGGAGTCCTGACTTGGGGCAACGTGCTGCATCCAGCTTGGCCCTCGAGTCCCTAATGGTATACCAATACAGATTTGACCTATCCTTTAAGGGGCATTAATTCCCCTCGATAGAGAGGATCAATTCCCATTCCACACTCCAGGAAAGGAAAGCGGGTGGAGCAACTGGGAAGAGGGCTTCCAGACCAACGCACCAAATATTGCATCCAACCCGCACCTCTCCCCAAGAAGTGCAGCCCAGACATCTCTGCAGAAGCAGCAAAGTTTATTGAGGCAATAGGCACACAGGCCAATTGATTGGAGTCAGCTCTCCTTTCCTTCAGAGAGTGACCCTGAAGTGAGGGTTTCAGAGGTTATTATAGGGTGGGCTAACTACACGACTCAGAAAAACATGATTTGGCCAATATTCAATCTATAGTTATTTACAGTTCAACTGTGACAGTGCCTCCTATGTACCCTTTCAGTTACTGGAACTTTAGGTAACTGGCCAGGGGGCCTGGCAGCCTGTGGTTTTGCCCTCCAATCTGTGAGAAGCAAGTATAGAAAAGCATTAATCACAGAAGCACAAAGAGCAGGTTAGCAGATACATGCAGGCCTGAGCCAGAGTGACTCCATTTTGAGTTTGGATTTTACAACAGTCATAGTTAAATTCCACATTCTGTGGAGAAGGACAGCATTTTCTTGAATGTAAAGAAGTTAGATGGCAATTAATGTTACAAACACCAAAGTAGTCTCCAGACATTTATCTCTATACATCAGTTACCGACATTATTGCAACTCCTAGCTCCCTCTTCTGCTTAAAGGGGCTGAAAAATGATCAAGACACTTCAAGATTACACAGTAGAGACCATGCTGCTGAGAAATTCTCACAACCTACCCAAGCAACTGTGAATTCCCCCCAACACAAGATCAAATCCCACCTGAGTCTAACATAGCTTCAGTTCCTGGAAGTGAGGGGAGAAAATTCCCATAACAAAAACCAGGCTTCAAGGACCAAACACAAGAGAGGAACTTTGATGTCTACACATATATCAGAAACAGAGAAAATTTCTATAATAATAATAATAAAAAACTACACACATAAGGACATGTGTAAAAAAGAGGAAGGGGAATTCCCCTCAATTGATGCACAAGTTCAAGATCTCTGAAAACATGAGAAAACAGGCAAACAGATCTCCCCCCAAAACTCAGAACCCTCCAAAAAAGGATCCCACAGATACAGAAGTGGATAAAATTCCAGAGAAAGATTATAAAAAATTATTAAAATGTTCAACAAACTTAAAGAAGATCTAAGGAATGAATTAAGAGAGCAAACAGGATATTTGATAGTGATATTTGATATTTTATCAAATATCACTTCAATAAAGAAAAAGAAATATTGAAAAGAAACCAATCAGAACTCCTGGAAAAGAAAGACACAAAGAATAAAATTAAAAATTCACTTGAAAGCATAACCAAAAGATTGGATTGGGTGGAATATAGAACTTTAGCTCTTGAAAACAGAATCTCAGTCCTTGAAAACAGGCTACATAAATTTGAATACACAGAATACAATAAAGAGAAAATAATAGAACATGATCTGAATATACAGGAACTCTGGGACATCAAGAAACCAAATCTAAGAACCACTGGGATAGATGAGAACATGGAGATACAAGCTAAAGACATTAAGAACATTTTCAATGAGGAAAATTTCCCCATATTAGAAATGAGATAGACATCCACATACAGGAGGCATACAGGATCCCCAACAGACCTATCAAATCAAATAAGAAATTCTCCAAGATCCATCATAGTCAAAGTACCTAACATAGAAAATAAGGAAAGAATATTAAAAACTGCAAGAGAGTAACGTCAGGTCACATTTAGAGGCAAATCAATAAGGCTCATTTCTGATTTCTTAGTTTAGACTCTAAAATAAAAAAGGGCATTGAGTTAGATATTGTAAGCTCTAAAAGAAAACAACTGCCAGCCCAGGTTACTATACCCAGCAAATCTCAATTTCAAATTCTAGGGGGAAATAAAAAATTTCCACGACAAAAATAGACTACAAGAATGTATGACCACCAAGCCAGTACTACAGAGAATACTCAAAGATAAACTGCCCACAGAGGAACTAAAAAACAAATTCCAAACTCCCAAATAGAGGTAGATAAATACAAGAGGAAAGAATATTAAAAGTAATCTACTAATTGAGATTCAAGATAGTATTAAATATACAGAAAAAAATCAAATCGACAGGAAACCACAAACACACATGCATACTAACACTGAATGTTAATGGTCTCAACTGCCCGATCAAAAGACATATGTTAGCAGAATGAATCAAAAAACAATGTCCAACTCTGTTCTATTTACAAAGGCTCAGTGGTAGAGTATCCCCTGAGTTCAGTCCTCAATACCAAAAAAAAAAAAAAAAAAAAGAGAGAGAGAGAGAGAGAGAGAGAGAGAGAGAGACTCATAGGCAAAGATATATGGGCTGAAGATAAAAGGATGAAGAAAAATATTCCACACAAATGAACTCTGAAAAGAAGCAGGAGTAGTTTTTCTCATATCTGACAAGGCAGATTGCAAGCAAAAACTAATCAGATGAGACAGAGAAGGCCATTACATCCTGATAAAGGGAACACAGCAGAAAGAAGATATAATGATAGTATATACCTATGCCCAAAATGTCAGTGCAATCAATTACATAAAAGAAATACCCCATGACACTGAATCTCAGACTCCAACACAATAATATTCTGTGGTTTCAACACTCCTTTGTCACCAATGGACAGTTTACCAAAACATAAAATCAATAGAGATATTTCCAGCCTAAATAATAATATAAATCAAATGGACCTAACAGACATCTACAGAATATTTCACTCCCAAACAGCTGAATTTATCTTCTTCTTAGCAGCTCATGGAACTTTTTCCAAATAGAGCATATTCTAGGCTACAAAGCAAATCTTAGCAAATACCAAAATAATTATGAGGTTGGCTTTGGGTTTGTCATACATAGTTTTTCCAATTTGAACTAAGTTCTTTAGATCCCTAGCTTCTTCAGTGTTTTTAACATGAATGAGTGATGGATTTCATCAAAGGCCTTTTCTCCATCTATTGATATGATTATATGATTCTTATTCTTAATTCTAATTAAGTGGCGAATTGCATGTATTGATTTGCAAATGTTGAATCCACCATGCATAACTGGAATGAAACCCACTTCATTGTGGTGTATTATCTTCTTGATGTGTTTTAGCATGCAGTTGGTTAATATTTTATTAAGGATTTTTGCATCTGTATTCATTAGGGATGCTGGTCTGTGATTTTCTTTCCTTGATGCATCTTTGTCTGGTTTTGGTATCAGGGTTATACTAGATTCATAAAAATTATTTGGGAGTGTTTCCTCTCTTTCAATTTCATAGAATAATTCGAGAAAGACAGTTGTTAGTTCCTCTATAAAGTTCTGGTAGAATGCATTTTGTCCTGGGCTTTTCTTTTGTGGGAGGCTTTTAATTGCTGTTTCAATGTTATTACATGCTATCGGTCTATTAGGTTTTCTGTATCTTTCCAGTTAAACTGGAGCTGTCATGTGTGTCTGGAAATTTGTCAATAATTTCTAGATTTCCAGTTTATTGGAATATAAATTTTTGAAATAGGTTCTGATGATCCTCTGGATTTCAGAAGGATCTGTGGTGACATCTCCTTTTTCATCTGTAATGTCATTGATTGGGGTCTTCTCTCTCCTTGTTTTGATTGGTTTGGCTAAGGGTTTATCAATCTTATTTATCTTTTCAAAGAAACAACCCTTAGTTGCATTAATCCTGTGTGGTATTTTTATTCTCAATTTCACTAATATTGGCTCTGATCTTAATTATTTCCTGTCTTCTACTGATTTTGGAATTAGTTTGGTTTTTTCCTAAGGTCTTAAGGTGGAGCATAAGCTTATTTATCTTCTCTATTTTTTTTAATGTAGGTCCTCAGTGCTATAAATTTTCCTCTTAGAACTGCTTTCATACTGTCCAGGAGATTTTGTTAAGTCGTGTCTCTATTATCATTCATTTCTAAGAATTTCTTGATTTCTACTCTCATTTATTCTTTGATCCATTCTTCATTTAAGAAAGTATTGTTCAATTTCCATGTGTTTATGTAGTTTCTATTATTCCTCTTGCTATTGATTTCTGGTTTCATTTCGTTATGATCTGATAGGAAGTGAGGAGGGAAGGACAGACTATCATAAAGATTTAGGGAAGATCTGTACACTAGGAGCATATCAAGAGGCAGAGTAGAGGGATGGGAAAGGGGAGGCAATGCAGAATGAATTCTTAAAAAATCATGTCATGTGCAAATATAGATATACCATGGGGAATTTCACCTTTCTTTGCAAGTAAAAAAAGAACCAATCAAATATAAATAAATAAATGAGTGAAAGGAAAGCCAGCAGAGTAGATGAAGAAGAATGGGAGAGGAAAGGGAGAACAGGATGGAAAAGAGGGAGGGAAAAGAAAGTGGGGAATCATGAACCGAAACCCAATTCCATACACTCATGATTATGTAGAGATGAACCAACTATGATAACTACAAAGCTCTAATTAAAAAGAAGAAGAAATGCAGAATCTCACACTCCTGTGGACATGCCAAAGCAGAGTATGTGTTTTAAGCAGATCCTTAGGTGATCTATATAACTCCAGCAGTCCCCTAGATGAAAGGGGATGGCACTGTAATGAGCCAGGCCTGGGTGGATTCTGACTCTGTATACAACTGTCAGATTGCTTATTTACCTGCTACAGTAAATAGCTTGGGTTATTGATTTCTTCATCTTTAAAAGGCAGAAAAAATACCCCTGTCTTAGAATACTTTGTCTTTGTTATTGTGGTAAAGTAGTACATAAGACATAAAATTTGCCATTTAAACCATTTTATTTTATTTATTTTGGGGTTAATTTTTTTATTTGTTCTAATTAGCTTTACATGACAGTAGAATGCATTTTGACATGCTGTACACAAATGGAGCACGACTTCTCATTCTTCTGGCTGTACCTGGAAAACCATTTTAAACTGTACATTTCAGTCGTCTTTAGTACAGCTACATGCTGTGCAACCTTGACCATATTTTATTTAGTTTTGGAACGTTTGCCTCACTCGCTAAGAAAATGGCACCCAATCGGCCGTCATTTCCGTTCTGTCCTCCTCTGACCCCCTGGTAACCACTAATTTTCCTTCTGTCTCTGTGGCTTTGCTTTTTGCTTATTCTGGATCTTGCATGTAAACAGAATCTACAATGCCCAGGACTTATGGCTGGGTTCTACCAACTTGATATGGTATGGTGTTTCCTATAGGCATTCCTTGTCAGATTAAAGAAGATTCCTACAGTTCCTGTTTGTGAGTTTTTCTTACAAAAGATTATTGGATTACACTTTATTTTTAGGATAAAATGAAATAATCTATGTAGAATGGAGTATTGCTGAAATTAATTAAATATTAGTTTCCTGTTCTTCCCTTTCTTATGCACTCTTATTATCTTGTGTGGATGCTGAACGTATAACTCTTTCTTAACTTGGTTTTATTTCAATATCACAGAAGGAGTCTGTTGGAGATATTTAACCTGTTCTGGGTTTATATAGCTACTCTACCTTGTGAAAAAACAAAGACATCCCGATAATTGTGTTTCCAGGATGGTTTTGCTTTGTTGCCTTTTAACTCCCAAGTCAGTTATTGGAGCCCAAACATATCAAGCTACTCAACAGCCCATAGATACAGGAGGAAGCAGATTGTACTGCAATGAGGGAGCAGAGAGCAGGTGTCATTTTTCTGGTGCACAGCAGGAGAACTCCCATTTGCCAAGCCCAGGGCAACAACATATTCTCTCTCCTTTCAGAAACACTAAGAGTTTATTCTGCAATTCAAATATTTTCAACAAAACTATTTTTGCCTTCCAATCTGAGCCCAATGGATCTCAGTCAATGTGTCCATAAGCTTGGATGGGAAAAGGCATCTCATCCCTGTTTTTATCAATCTCTAATTGAAATTCAGAATCTCTTTTTGGTACCAATGTGGGTCTCAAGCCCTTACCACCAAGAGAGATCACAAATTTTGTGTTATATTTTGGTTGTGGCAGATATACAAAGCATCTTTTAAGTTCATCTTTACTTCAAAATATGGCAGTTACTAGATCTGTCACTAGTATTGTTTAATACTTTTTTTTAAGGAAGCATTTCTATATCAGAAATTGAAAAAATTATTTCAATGAGCATTTCAATATAATTGGTTGTCTTGGTAAACTTATGTCTGTTTTGTAGTCATTCAGAAACATTAATTTTACTCTCTGTCGTCTTCTTCTTCTTCTTCTTCTTCTTCTTCTTCTTCTCTTTCTTTTTTTGTAGTGCTGGGGATTGAGGGTTTTGCATATGTTAAGCAAGTGCTCTACCAATGAATTATACACCCAGCCCTTGTTATGCTTATTTCTTGAAGTACTAACAGTTATTCTGAGGTCCGCAGCACACACACATACACGACAATGAAGAATCCTTGTTTTATTTATTTATTTATTTATTTATTTTCGAGTCAAGGGTCTCATTAAGTTGCCTAGGCTGGCCTCCTACTTGTGATCCTCCTGCCTGAGCCTCCCAGGTCACTGGGAGTTCAGGTGTGTGCTACTGTGCCTGGCTAGAATCCATGCTTTAAATGAACAATCAGTGCCTGGCTTTGAGTGCTCAGGAAGGATGGAAGGTTTTAAAGTATTCCTGTTTGCCTGAAGGGTTTTCCCAGCTTATCTAACATGAAACCATTAAAACTTTAGCAAGGATTATTAAAATTACTATGAGGATTTAGCCAGAATGACTCTAGATTCCCAGAAGCCTCCTTGGCCGTTACCAACTCAGCTTATCTGCCTGTCCTTGAGGCAGGTGGGGCTGAGACACTGCACCGCCCCCCTCAGGAAGGGTCTAGCAACTCTACCAGAAAGACCTATCTCAGAAAGCTGCTTGGGAGTGAGCACCCTAAATGCTTGTGGGTGAGTGAGGGCTGGCATTTTGATGCTGCGAACAGAGACACATTTTCCCAAATCCTGCTCCATATTGGAGATGGGCAGAAGAGGTACCAACCACTGGCTGCCTCTGGCTGCATCTGAGGGTGCTGCTGGACTCTTGCCAAAGTTTGAATCAGTGGGTCCTGTGCACCTCGGGGTGAGAGGCCTTCCACATGGATCCCTGCACTGCAGTGCCTGGGAGCGCTCCCCAGATTTGCCTGTTGGAGAAAGAGACCCCCAAACTGCTGGTCCCCTGGCACAGCTCCCTCTGAGGCCCAGCTCTGCTGCCCTTGCAGACGCCAGTGCAGGCCAGCCCTGCAACACAGTCCTTCAGAACCTTTGCCTGGGACTCAGTTCCCTGCCTGTGACATTTATCTGGGAGTTTTCTGCCTCCATTTTTTTTTTTTTTAATTTCAGAAAGGTGCTTTCAGGAAATGAACTTTTAGCTCATTTTCTTTAACGTGTGCACCCTACTCTCCTCCCGCACCCCACCACATTCTATAGCTCACTGGAATTTTCCTAAAGGCTTGAGTGCCCTTCCAGAGGTAGAAAGGGGAAGGGACAATGATTCCTTGGTGTCCCTTTATGCCACCATCTTTGAAGACAGAGACAAGACTAAGGAAGGTCATCTGAAATATATATTTGTGCTCTCCACCTTTAGTCACTAAGAAGGTAGGGGAAAGTCAGATTCCCCACGGTTCTTTCTGCAGAGGGTTTTCAATCCCTGTCTGCAAAGTCCATGCAATGACATACAAAAGAAGTAAGGACGCGTGGACATGAGCATGTGACCAGAGGCTGGAAAACAGGGAAGAGAAGAGAGCAGCCTCCTCAGACGCCAGCAGGGGCCTCGCCTGAGGCCCGGAATTCTTCCCAGGAGGGGAGAAAACACTACTGAGGCTTCAGAAGGTGCCTGAAAACTTGGAGTTTTAGAACTGATATAGGAGAGTGTTCTTACAGACTTTTTATTTTGCAATTGGAAAAACAAATTTCCATGCCTGTTTCTCAGAGTCCAAGTGGTTTGAAAGGGCTGGCACCACTGCCCCACAGGTAGGCAGAATAACACTCCTACCCCAAGATGCCCATGTCCTCATCCCACAGAACTCAGGAAGGCCACCTCATGTGTCAAGAGGCACTTTGCAAAAATGATTGAATTAAAGATTTGGCAGTGAGATTATTTGGGACTCTTTGGGTGTCCCAGATGTAATCATTAAGGTCCTTATAAAGGGGGAGAGATGACAGGAGCAGGGGCAGGGGGTGGGGTAGGGCCAGAGTACTTCAGGGAAGGGATCATGGATCAAGGAATGCAGGTAGCCTCTAGGAGCTGGAAAAGGGGAGGTCACAGACATGAGTATCCAGAGGAACCAGCCCTGTCCACACCATGATTTTAGACTTTGACTTCTAGAATAGGAAGAGAATAAATTTGCATCACAGCCAACCACTGAATTTGTGGTAACTTTGTTACAGCAGCAGCAGGAAACTAATACACCCACCCCTTCTTCCATATGAACTTATTAATTGAGAAACAGTGTAATACATGAAGATCTGGAGATCAAATATACCAGTGTTAGACCTTGCCCAAGGGTACTCTCTACCTGCTCTGTGCCCTGGGAAGCTGACGTCAAGGACCCATCCACCGGTACCTTTGGCTTCTGCCTTTCCAAAGAGTTTAGGTGGTAGAAAGCAGCAGTGTGGGAGGCTAGGGAGGGAGGAGAGGGATGGTGAGATGTTGGGTATTAAGCTCTATTGCTCTGGGCATGCTGCGTGCCTGAACAGAAAGAGAGAGAAGTCCTCTCTGCACAGTGCCAGGGTCGATGGCTCCCTCCCGTACTATCCCTGGCATCTCGCCCCAAGCCATCCTACTTTGAGTGGTCATTTGAAGCCATGCTTGCTAAATCATTTTCCTTCTGATGAAGCTCATTATCCCTTCTCTGCAGGCATACAGTGCCCACAGACATCCGAGCATACTCAGCCCCTCTCAAGGTGGCACTGGGGTGAGTCACTTCTCTTGCCCTGCAGAGCAGTGAGGGTGGATGGGGAGAGTCTGGAGCTCTACTCTCCTAGCTGCACTGTTACTCAGGGGCAAGTGCACCCCAGGTGCTTCCTCAGTCCTGCACAAGGAGTAGGAATCCAGGCAGGAAAAATGGCATCACAAAAGAACACCATTTGGTATGGATAAGGGTGGTGTTATGGGTTGAATTGTGTTTCCCCAAATCTCATAGTTGAATAATATCACAGTCTGAGGTCCTAACTCCAGGGACCTCAGACTGTGTCATTATTTGGAGATAGAGTCTTTACAGAGGTGAGGCATTATTTGGAGATAGGGTCTCCAAATTACAGAGGAGGTGGCATTATTTGGAGATAGGGTCTTTACAGAGGTGACCAAGTTAAGATGACCTTATTAGAATGGGCTCCCTTCATCTTGCAGAAAGGGAGAATTTGGACACAGGGACAGAAAAACAGAGAAAAGATAATGTGAAGAGACACGGGGAGAAAATGGCCATACCACATGAGCCAAGAAAAAAAAAAGACGCCTGGCCAGATACTTCCTTCGCAGCCCCAGAGGGAACCAACTCTGGAGACACCTTGGTTTTGGACTTTCATGTTCCTAAACTATGAGATAATAAAATTCTGTTATTTAAGCTGCCCGTCTGTGGTATTTCTATGGCAGCCTTTTATGGTTTGAATATGAGGTGTTTCCCGAAAGCTCCTGTTAATGCAGGAATATTCAGAGGTGAAATGGTTGGATCATGAGAGCTGTAACTGCATCAGTCCATCCTAGTTTGAATGGACTGACTGGGGTGGTAGCTGTAGGCAGGTGGGGTGTGGCTGGAGGAGGTGGGTCACTGGGGACATGCCTGGAAGGGTATGTCTTCCCTGTGGCCACTTCCCCTTTCTCTCTCTGCTTCCTAGCCGCCATGAGTGGAGCAGCTTCCCTCTGCCATGCCCTTCCGCCATGATGTTCTGCCTCACCTCGAACCCAGAGCAACTGGGTTGGCTCACATAGACTGAACCTCTAAAACTATGAGCCAAAGTAAACTTTCCTTCCTCTGAGTCGTTCTTGTCTGGTATTTTGGTGATAGCAATGAAAAGCTGAGTAACACAGAGACCTAGCAAGATTTACTACAGACAACTTTGATAATAACTGTATAACTGTGATAAATAACACTGCAAAGATACATAAAAGAGAAAAACTGCTAGAAAATCAAGGAGACCTAATGAAAACCTAGGAGTCCTGAGTATCACTGCAAGGATCCATAGATAGCAGGAATACTTGACCTTGGGGCACAGACTCCTAGATGGTCCATGGCCAGGCTTCAGGGGGTCAGAATGTCACAGTGTTTATTCGATGTGCCAGCAGCTGGCACTCAGTGCCCTGCCCTCCCTCCTAGGTTCTTGCCCGTGCACAGGAACCAGATGCACCAGAACGACATGTCCTAGAATCTCTCGTCAGAGTCAAAACACGAGCAACAACAGAGACAGAGATTCTGCAAAAAATAATGATATTTATTTAGGAAAACCATTGCAAGAGGGACATGCATGCCACAGTAAACTATCTGAAGACGTTGAAGCAAGGAGTTGTTTTAGAAGGAGGAGGACTATGTAAGACACTCTTTGAAAGAATCATCTTGACCACGATGATTAATGTCAAAGGTGATGCCGGTCTGAGGCCGAGTTGCTGGGCAGATGTCTTTGCAGAAGTATTTTCTTTTTTTTTTTTTTTTTATTTTTTTTATTTATTTTTTTTTTTTAGTTGTTGATGGACACAATGTCTTTTTTTTTTTTCTTTTAATCTTTTTCTTAGTAGTAGATGGACACAATGTCTTTATTTTACTGCTTTGTATGTGGTGCTGAGGATCGAACCCAGGGCCTCACGCATGCGAGGCAAGCGCTCTACTGCTGAGCTAAAGTGTCAGCCCGATAGATTATTCTTTTCTGTCATTACGACACTTCTCAGGCCCAACACAGACCTGTGACCCAGCTGCCTGTTACGCCAGGAGCGAGTTGCGGCTTAGCTTGGCTCCTGCTCTCTCCAGCTTTCGACTGGGGCTGGGTGGTGGACCGGTCAGCGGGGCTCGCTTTGCTCAGGGTTTTCTTTGTTAACTGGAATTCTGACATTGCATAAAATCAGGGACCTGTGGAGAGCCATCCTTGGATATGAGGTCCCTCCAACCTCTAACTAGGAATTTTCTGACGTTGGGAAAGCTGTTCAACCTCCCCGAGGCTCAGATTCCTCAGCCATTGAATGGTCCCAGGAATAGGATCTCCCAAAAGGGTTGACGGGGGAAGTCTTCCTCTTACCTGGCCTGAGGTCTTTCTCAGGAGTGTGGTAATAAACTCTAGCCCTGCCCTGATGGGTGTGGACATTTGTAGAATCTTGTCATGGCACGCTTTTTACCTCGGTGCACAGCCTAATGCCTGTCTCACCTGTGGTCAGGTACCTCTTGCAGGAAACTTGTTGATACTGGCAGATGCCCCTGTGGTCCTTGTTTGGCCTCTGTCTAGGTTATTCATACCAAGAAGGCCACTTGCTAGGAGTGCCCTGATGGGGGGGGGGTAGGGGCAGCTGGGCTCAGGTGTGTCAGCCACGTGAGACATAAATGAGGTGACTTAGGAAGACACATGAAGCGACAGAAGCAGAGTATTACAGGCTCCAGGGAACAGAGGGCCATGTGCCTGGCAGGGCCAACAGGAAGAGGGAGCCACCAGCCAGATGGTGTGACTGGAGGGGGGACCTGGGTTTACTGGAGCCCAGGGTATTACTCACGCCTGTTTTCATGGAGAGTTCTGATTGGTGGGTTCACAGCGAGCAGGCTGATTCTGGGGAGTCACCCTGTGACGGAGAGGAGGCCACCGTGACATATCTGCAAAGCCCATAGGCTGTGGAGGTTGGAAGAGCAAGGTTGTCCCCAGCTGTCCCTCAGGAAGACAGACCCCAGGAGGTAGTTTGTAGAAGGCAGGTGTAGAGACGGACCACAGTGAGGAGCTGGGAGGAGGAAAGAACTGGAAACTGTGTCCAGAGTGACTGAGCCCTGCTTTTAGTATCAGCAAGTTAAACCTTTATTCAAAATGGATGACCCAAAACCACAGGAAGGCATTCAACGCCTTTATACATTCAAGGGACTCAGCACAGCACTGGGCAGACAGCAGGGACCTTAGCTTCATTTTGGAGATGAAGAAGCTGCCGTCAGAAGGAGGGCGAGGCCATCACCACCACCATAGTCTGGTCTGTGAGCAGAGGCTGCGAAGGCTTCCTGACTTCAGTCTGGGTTCTTTGCAGGTCATTGTCCCTCCTCTCAGACAACGGTGGGGAGGCACAGCCCGAGTGTCTGAATCAGCAGCTTTCTTGGGGAAAAATCCTGTGCTGTGTGCTCAGAGGAGAAAAGCAAAAAGAACCAAGCAAGAACCTTGCCAAGTTAGACTACAGTTAGACTTCGGGGTAGCAGAGACCTTGGGCAGTGTCGCTTGGGTGGTATTCCCTCGGTGAGGCTGGCTGCTGGGACCAGCAACCGCATCTTTGCAGCTTAATACAACACACGGGCAGGGTCTCCCTGAAAGCCTCCTGGATGGGTCCTCTTGAAGTAGGACAGAAGAGGCTGGACACCCGAGGAATTTTCAGGAAGCAGGTTTCTTGGCTGCAGCCAGCCGGTCCAGAGTGGCTTGTGCCTGAAACGTTCTCTGGACAGAGATTTTGGAAATTGTTTGAACTTTATACCCAGTGGTGGTGGTGGTGGGGTGCGGGGGACTTGGAGGTTCACAGGACAAGTGCTTTTTGTTCCATTCTCTAGACCAGACACAAGTCTCACAACTTTTTACCAAGAAAACAGAGATAATGTCTTTTTGCACAAGCAGCTTGCACTCTAATTTTATCATGTTTTTGTGCAAACCTGGCATTTACAAGAAAGAGGAGGCTTTAAACCACAATGCCTTCTGCAGCATCCTGCTGATGGACCCAGAGGAGGAGCTGAATTAAGGCAAGGGTCTTTTGGGCAGGGGGACCTGGGGCTTCACTCTCCCTGGAAGCCCCCTCCAACCATGGCACAGGGATCTGCTGTCTTGAGGCTCAGTCCTTGCAAGTCCTGCTCTTCCAGAGACAGGGTGCAGCGAGGACTATGCAGACCCTCTACAGCCAAGCCTGGGTCACTGTGTTTTTACTCACACCTCACTGGCCAGAAGGCACCCTGTGGTCCCACCCAGATGCAGCCAGGCCCAGCACGTGTGCCCACAGGGGAAGTAGGAGGGTGTTGAGAACATGCAGAGAAGTGTCAGGGTGCCCTCTGCCACCTGTGGAGCTCTGCATGTGCTGGTTTGTGTCTTTGGTGCATCCATCCCCTGCCAGGACTGTTTCTATCAGCCCATTCTACAGATTTGGAAACAGGCTTAGAGTATCAGTAGCTTGCTTACAATCAGATGGCCAGCAACTGGCAGAGTCAGGGTTCAAACCTGAGCGTTCCTAGCTGAAGGCTTCTCAGCCTTGGCTGTGTTGATGTGTTGGACAGGATACCTCTTGGTTGTGGGGCTGTCCCTTGCCTTGTAGGCTATTTAGCAACGTCCCTGCTGTCTATCTACAAGATGCCAGCACCACTGGCCACCTCTTATGCAAATGCTACCCTACAGGGCCCGGTTACTCCTGGTAGGGAAAGTGTCCCTATAGAGAGCCAATGCTCTACCATCAGGGTGTGGGGGCATGACTGATGTCATTATGGCTGCAACTGCTGTGGGACCTGGCTGCTAGGAAAGATTGTGTGTGAATGGTGACATTTACCTCTGACCTAGCCTGGAGAGGCAGGCAAGCTCGTTTTTCCCTGTTTTACAACAAAGAGGACAGACCTGTCTACTCTTCCCTTCATTCAATAGTGCTGACTCAGCTTTCGGAAGAACCAAACCCACATCCAGTCTCTTGGCAAACAAACAAACAAACAAACAACAAAAAACAGTTCAAAACAAATTCCGGTGTTCACAGAGGTTATATTTTAGAGACATTAACAGGCAGGTGAAGCATGAGGTATCTCAGATCATAATAAATGTCCATAGAGAAGAAAGCAGCAACTTGGAGGATGGGAGGGAGGGAGCCTGGCTGGTATCTGGGGGAACTGTTGCATCAGCACAGTAAGTGCAAAGGCCCTGAGGCCTCTTCAGCAGGCTAATGGTAGCAAGTGAGGCCAGAGTAGAATGGGGGGTGGGAGATGAGCTCTGGGGAGGAGGGGAGAATCATAGCTATGATGTCTATGTGACTTGGCGGCATATTCAAGTACACATATTCAAGGCCACTTGTACTAGCAGTGCCAAGACATAAGCGGGAACCCTGCAGCAATCTTCCCCAGCCGGATCAGGTTATACGAGCCACTTTCTCCTTTGTGTGGGCCCTGACCTAGAACCACATCCTCACCTGAGTCTGTGACTCACCTGGGCTGTGCCAATGTTTGCAGGACACAGGGAGGTGGGGAGACAAGGTGGTGTATAAGTGAGGTCTCCTGGTCCCAAACCGTGTCCTAATGGTTGAAGCTGGGCACGGTTTCGGCTTGGCCTCCCGCACGGTGGACACAGCATGGTGTTTCTGGTGTTGGTCCCCCTTGCAGCTGCCTGTGTGTTCTCGCTGGGGATTGCGCTGTTGGCAGTCTGCAGCCAGTTTTTCACTGCAGACATCCCTGCAGGTACCGGCCACCCTGTGAAACTGAGGTTCCTCGGTTGCCTTTTCCAGCTGTTGGTGACATGGGTGAGTTTTGTGCTTTGTTTGTTCCCTTCTCGGGGTTGAGGGAGTTGGGGAAAAAAATCACATATCAGAAGCTTCAAAGTGAATTAACACTGACATCGAGTGGCCTGCAGTCAAAGCTGCTAGCACATTCTCAAACATGAGTTATTCCTATTCACTGGTTCTCAGCATGGGAGCCTGAGTCGGACTGGGCTAAGAGCCACATAATTCAAAGAATGACTTGTTTTTTCAGGGTGAGTCAGCTCTTCATTACTATAATGGAATACCTGAGATAAAAAAACTATTTAAAAAAAAGTTTATTTGGTCTCACAGTTTTGGAAATTCCAGGTCATGGTCAGTTGGCCCCACAGCCTTGGGCCTGTGGTCACATGGAGCTAAACTGCTAACCTCGTGGCCAAGAAGCTGAAGAGGAAGAAGACAGGGCCGGGGTCTGAGCATCTCCTCCAGAGGCTGCCCCACTGGCCCATAGACCTCTCCCAGGCCTCAACCCTGAAGGTCCCACCACCTCCCAACAATGTGTGCAGGGGCTCCTGGATTTCAGTGTGTGATTTATTTAAACACATGCCAAGAGACCCTGGTAAGACTCATGTCGAAGTTGCCAGTGTGGATTTGTAGTTCTTGGCCAGAGAGCTGACAGAATTGAATATAGAAATAGGTCGTTAATTTCTTACACAGTAAGAAGTGATGGCGAATGCCCCTCCTGTGAGAAACCCTGAATGGAGCCTTCTTACCTCTTGGGCCTGCCTTTACGAGGTGCCATAACCAGGTGGCATGGTGTCCCCAGCTTTGACTCTGAGTCTGTCATCCAGCTTCCCAATCACCCCGACTTAATCTCCTCATCTTTAAAATAGGGCAAAATAGCAGCCCCACCCCATGGCCTGGGTCCCAAGAGCCGAGCTAGCTGGAGGGCTCATTGCGACATCTGGCACAGAGCGAGCCCTCTCTTCCGTCAATGTTAGCCGCTGTCACTATTTGTTGCGCAAAGGCGTGCTGTGCAACTGCTGTGTGCGTGGCTCCAGCCTTGGGTTCCATGATGGATAAAAGATGGATTCCCAGGCAAGCTCTTTGTGAACCCAGGGAGCTCAGAGTCGCATGATAGTGGGGGTGGGGGACAGCCCACTACCAAGCAACCCAACAATAAGACAAAGTACAATAAAACAGGGTCCCTGGTCCTGCTAGGAGGAAAGCACATGGGGGCTTGCTCACTGTGGGGTCCCCTGAGCCCCCCCCAGGGACAGAATGCAAGGGGCACATGAATGTGGATAGGGTCCAAATCACCCCGTGATCTCTACTAACCGCTGATTGAAATGTAGCCTCCCATTGAGAAGGAAAGCAACAGTGAGGCTGGTGAAACTTTGTCACCAAAAGGAGTTGCTGCTGGGCAGTATCTGACTGCCTGCTGGTCTTGTCCTCAGTGTGCCCGTAAGGAAGCGTGTACATAGTGACCTCACGCATTACTCTGATGAATTGCCTTCCTTGATAATTCCATGTATTTTATATATTCAAACATGTTCTGGGGCGAGGTCCACAGGCCTCACCAAGGATCACAATGGTTATGGCACCAAATAGGGCTAGGGACTAGGAAGAAGGAGGCCCCGGGGAGAGCCCGTTCGTTTGTTTTTCATTCTTTACTTTGTGCCTTTCTAGTCACGTCCCCAAGGCAGCCCGTGGGCTGATCGGTGCAGCCCTGTGAACCCGCCCAGCACTGATGCCCTCATCAATCCCGTTGCCTCCATTCACAGTTCTCCCCTCATTCCTAGTTTCTTCTGACAATCTTGGACATTGTATTATTTTATTCAAAAATATCCCAGTAGGTGTGATCAAAAGATAAGAACCCCTTCTTCTCCTTTTTAAGAAAACATCACCACAATGGCTAGCCATGTCTGCATGGGAGGCTGGGACGTTCTCCCTGGAAGGAGACGGCCGTGCAGCTGAGGCAGGGCAGGAGTCTCGAGGGAGGGCAGGGTTCCAGGCAGAGAACTAGTGCGGGGGGCAGGCCAGAAGCCTCTTCTGTTGTGGCGGGAGTGCAAGGTTTCTGGGGACAGTGGGTAGAGAGGGGTGGCTGGCGCCGGGGCCACGTGGGCCTGGGTGGGTGTACATTCTACTGCAGGTGTGATGGGGATACCAAGGGGCTCCCGCAGGGCTGTGGTCCCATCTGACTGCTCTTTCCCAAGCCTCTTCTAGCCACCTGCAGAAGGGTGGTGTGGCAGCGAGACGGCAGGTGGCATGAGAGGTGGCCTGCGCACAACATCTTCTCCACCCCTTTCCTCTTCTCTCTCCAACAGGGGGCAGTTTTTGAGAAATTGGGGATCTGTTCTGTAACCCAGTTTGTCAGTTTTGTGCATGATCTGCCGCCACTGAGGAAGGATCCGGATGTCACGGTCAAGGATCTCCACTTTGGAACAATCCCTGTAAAGCTGTACCAGCCCAAGGCGCCCTCCTGCACCCCAAGGCCCGGTGTTGTCTTCTATCATGGCGGTGGAGCCGTCCTGGGGAGCTTGAGTAAGAGATCTTCCCTAGATTTCCCAAAGGACTGGCGGCCTGCTAAGGGAGCTCCAAAGAAGGGTCATCATCTGAGATTACAGTCCACTGTTATCACCAGGGACACTAGGACAGTTAATGGATCCCAGACCATTCAGGAAGCAAAGATGTGGAATGCACTGACATCTTTTCTGGAAATAAGGGTGTGCACACACACACACACACACACACACACACATCCACCGAATCAACCATGGATTGAAAATATTTTAAAAATTGTGTATATATGTGTGTGTGCATACACATACACATATGTATACATATAGCCAATGTACGTACATACCATCTGCCTTAGGTATCCATGGGGGATTGGCTCCAGGAATCCTCACTGATACCAAGATCTATAGATACTCAAGTCCCTTATACAAAATGGCCTAATATTTGCATGTAACCTACTCGTATCCTACTTCAGATCATCTCTAGATTACTTATAAAACCTAACACTACATAAGTGCTATGTAAATAGATGTTATACTATTATTTAGGAAATAACAACAAGAATAAAGCTTGTATATGGTCAGTACAGGTTCATTTTTAAATATGTATATATATATATATATATATATATATATATATATATGTATATGTGTGTGTATACACACACACAAATATATGTATACCTATCTATCCAGGGATGTTTTATCACTACCACTGAGTTCCATAGTCAGCCCATTGTATTTTATTTTGAAACAGCATTTCACTATGTTTCCCAGGCTGGCCTCAAATTTGTGATCCTCCTGCCTCAGCCTCCAGAGTTGCTGGGATGACAGGTGTGTACCACCATGCCTGGCTCAGACACATTTTTTACCAAGTATTTTTGGTCCACTGTTGGTTGGCTCTGTGGAGGCATAATTTCCTATTTGGAAGGCCCACTGTATGTATTTATCAAGGTGAAAACGTTCATTGAGATAACGTCCACACCCTAGATAATGAACCATTCTGAAGTAGCTTGCAGTAAGGGTAGCTCATGCCGCGCCACTGGCACGTACATTTAGTGCGAAAGAGGAATATTTGAAATGAAAACAACCGAAATGCATCATTTTATTTCCCATCAGGTATTGCCTGACACAAATTCTGGTACAAAAACTGGAAGATCAAAGAGTTAAGGAAAATAGAGGAAAGACTCCAAGTGGAGACGGTTTTATTACCTTAATTCCTGTCCTGCACATCAGAGAAAGGATGCCTTCATTTGGTTTCAGCTGGGCTTCACAATCTGTGGGATGCTGCGCCCCTTGTGGTGGCCTTTGAGAACAAGAGGTTGAGTCACTGGGGGCTTAGGTTTGGTTTATATGATGAATGATAATAACAGTATTTATTAATATTAATATTTATGTTGCAGGTACTGTGGAAACCCTGCATGTGCATAATTCCATTTAACTCCCCAGATCCTCTTGGAAGCTAAATAGTATCATTATCCCCATTTTACAGATGGGGAAATCAAGCCTCGGAGAACGTAAGCGACTCTCTGGGCAGTACAAGCTAAAAAGGACAAAGGAGGCCACATTGGATTTTGACTCTGGTTTGTGTGAATCCCCAGATCACATCCTAAACATCTGTGTTCTATGACCAAACAGCTTTCCAGATGTTTTTCAGGAATGGTCAGATGGATCAGATGTGGCCATCCTGGAGAAAGTTGTTCAGAGGAGGAACCGTGAGGAAGTTGGGAGGGATTGCAAGGAACGAGGGATGGAATCCAGGGATGTTTTATCACTCCCACTGAGTTCCATATTCAGCCCTTTGTATTTTATTTTGAAACAGCGTCTCATTGCGTTTCCCGGGCTGGCCTCAAATTTGCGATGCTCCTGTTCAGAGGAGGGGCAATGGTGAGGAAGTTGGGAGGGATTCTACTCCAGAACTAGAAGCAGATTTGTGAAGCCTGGCGCTGACCCAGGCACTCTGTCAGCAAGCAGGGCGCAGCTGGCAAAGGGTGTCTTCCCAGTGAACGTGACATTTTGTTTTTCAGAAACTCACCATTGTGTGTGCTTGCGTTTGTCCAAGGACAGTGGCTCAGTGGTTGTGGCAGTTGGGTGAGCGAAGGAAAGGATGGGGGTGGTGAGGGCAGCCAGCTCCGATTTGGAGCGATGGGGGGCAGGTGGGATGGGGGGGCGGACGGGAGTGTGGGGAAGTCCAGGAGTGGGGTGGGAGGCAGTGAGGAACCAATGAGGAGGACAGGGGAGGGGAGAGGGCCAGACAGAGGCGCGGGGGACAGGGACGCCTCTCCAGTGCCTGCAGCCCTCGTCTGTGTGGAGAGAGGGGCCCAGCCGCAGCCCATCTTCTGGAAGGTGGGTGAGAAGTGGCCTTTTCCATGCAGATCAGGTGTAGTACCCCTGTGGTTTGAGCCTGGAACATTCCAGATATGTAGGGCCTCCCCCTGCCAAACACCAGCAACAGTGCCCACATCATCTCCAAGACAACCTCAACACTGCCACATCCATTTCCAAATGCTCCCTGGAGGGAGGACCCCCAAGAAAGGGAAAGGAAATTAACCAACAAGCCACCAAAAAAAACCCCACTCCCTCCCCTAGCTGAGACCTGAGAGCTCTCACACAACCTGGAATCTCCGAAAGGGGTGGTGGGCACTGGGCAGGGGAGGTGTGGGCCAGCCCCTCCCTGGGCCTCCCATCCTGTTGTCCGATACATCCACCTAGGCTTTTCCTGTGGTTTTCACTTAAATGCACACATAGTGAAGAAATATCACTGCCGAGATGTCTCGTGGGTCACATGTCCCAGCTCTCTTGTGGCAAGGCTAGTTGAGGAGAATAGAAAATAAAGATGAGAGAGAGGGACAGACAGAGACACCTGGACAAATGCCTCACTTTACAGCCCTAGGCTCCAAAGTGATAGTTTAGCTGTCGGCCCTCTACGTCTTACTGTTCTGGCTGTGCCAAACCAAGACATAATCAGGACAATATGCCAACAAATATCAGCCAGAAAGTTACGTTCTGTCCCAGCCATTCCAGGTAGCCTGGAATGAGGGTGTAGGAGTGGAAATGACTGGCAGAAGGTGTGTTTCTTGAAAAAAAAAAATTGTGAACAGCATTTAAAAACTGGTGACAAAATCCAATTTCTGGGAATCTCTTGAACAACGGGAAAGTCTAACAGTGCCAGGTTGATGTCCCTGTGTGATAGCCAGGTCTGAAGTAGACGTAGCTGATTTGAAGGAGTCCTGCCTGTGGTCTGCTGGCCTTTGGTGGGATTTAAGCCTACATGGTCTCCCCACAAAACCTGTGGGAACTAAAGGATGAATTACAATCAAAACCCAAGTGAGCCAGGAGATGCTTGCAAAAGAATCATAAAATAGGAGGCAGTGCAGCTGTGGGCCGGGGGAACAGCACCAGGTAGGTTTGGAAATATGGGGCTGGTGCTGTGATACCCAAGTGGTTGGCCACTGGGTGGATGGGGGGGCTCGTGTGGAGGTGCTGGGCCCTCTAGGGCAGTGAGCCCTTGGGAATGGCAGTTGCTGGCTCCCGGGCGTGTGATCTAGGTAACAAGGGCTATATGTCTACCATTTGTTTAAGCCTCACACTTATCTCCATCTGCCCAGCTTTCAGAAAGGGACATTAACAGAAGAAATTTGGGCTAAAAGATGCTAAAAATTACTTTGGGCTTTCCTGGAGTGGTAAGCATAAATAAACCGTGTTCCTTGATTTCTTTTCAGGTACCGCAAGTCACCCAAGTATAAGTTTCCAGTGATGGTAAGAGACTGCATTGTGGCCACCATCCACTTCCTGCAGTCCCTGGATGCCTATGGGGTGGACCCTGCTCGGGTTGTGGTCTGTGGTGACAGCGTGGGAGGGGGCGTGGCCACCGTGATTTGTCAAACTTTTGCCAGCTGCCCGGGTCTCCCCCGGATCCGCGCTCAGATTCTGATCTACGCTGCTCTCCAAGGCCTAGATTTCCAGTCCCCTTCCTATCAGCAGAACAAGAACGTCCCCCTGCTCTCTTGGAGATTTGCTTTCTACTGTTTGTGCTCTTACCTGGATATCAACCCTTCCTGGCAAAGTACCATCAAGAAAGGTGCCCATTTGCCTCCTGAAATCTGGGAGAAGTATAGAAAGTGGTTGGGCTCAGAAAACATCCCAGAGAGGTTTAAGAAGAGAGGCTACCAACCCGTGGCCCCTGCACCGGTGAATGAGGCCGCTTTCCTGGAGACAAGTGTCCTTCTGCACCCAACGTGCTCACCCCTGATCGTAGGAGATGAAGTGGTGTCTCAGCTCCCAGAGGCTTGCATCGTGAGCTGTGAGTACGATCTTCTCCGGGATCACTCGCTTTTGTACAAGAAGAGGCTGGAAGACCTGGGGGTGCCAGTGACATGGTACCACATGGAGGATGGTTTTCATGGCGTGCTCAACACCATTGACCTCGGCTATTTGCACTTCCCATGCTCTGCAAGAATTCTGAATGTGATGGTGCACTTCATCCAAGGGCTGTGACCCTCCTTCCTTCCTGCTGGTGCATCTCCTCCCAGGGCTCTCTGGCTAACTTAGGTGATGTTGAGTAGGGATAGATGGTTGTCTCCTTTCTGGTCTGGATTCTAGAATTATACAGTGCATATTTTTCCTGATGTCTGAAGCAAAGCAGTCGAAGAGGTAGATTTGGGGCTCGGTGGTCATAGTCACTGCTGGGAAAGTTGGAGATGACCATCTTTAGTGGTCATTTGCAAGAGCGAATCTGCAAACCGAGGTTGCTCATGTCCTCCTTAGCTACAGCTCAGACTGTCCAGGCTGATCTGGACTGTTACAGAAGTGCCCGGTTTGGCTGGACCTTGGGAAGGCCCAGGGGAGTCATCTGCAATCTTATAGGATTTTTGCAGTGGAGCTTTGAGGTCTAGGAGCGCAAGGTCCCTCTCCCTGCTGTTGCCCAGATTCTGGGCTCAGAGCTGCCTTTACTTTCTTCACTGTAGCTTTCTCTAAGTCTGAATTGCTTCAGATTCAGTCACTGTAGGCCCCTCTTTGAATGTACTGCTGAGGCACACAGCTGACTGCTCAGGGGAGAGGACACCCACAGACCTTTAAGCCCAGAGTCAAGGATGGAAGTCCCCAGGACTTCCCTGGAAAGATCTGCTAGTTAGCTCAGGGCTAGTGCCATATGAGAAAGAACAGAGACTTCTCATCC
Source organism: Xerus rutilus (assembly GCA_028644305.1). Lineage (NCBI taxonomy): Eukaryota > Metazoa > Chordata > Mammalia > Rodentia > Sciuridae > Xerus > Xerus rutilus. The sequence goes on from CM053400.1 coordinate 7,963,946, forward strand.
CAAATTGCCTTCTTGGATCAACAGACAATGAAGGACAAAGACCTGGGTCAAGGTTGAAATATTAGCAAAATCTGTCTCTGCTATTTCCACCCTACTTCCCCATCAGCGTCTGCCTCGGAAACACTTCACCCCCACGCAGAACTTCCCTGCCCATCTGAGCCCAAACCATGTGTCCCTGCCTTCTGTTTCAGACAGACCACTTGCTCTCTTGTCTTATCCTTGAGCTAGCACAGGCTAGTATAGGTCAAGCTGTGCTGCAATGAAAAATGGCCCCATGGTCCCAGTGGTTTTTGACAGTAAAGGTCTATTTCCTGGGGCAAGGCCAACGGAGCGGGCTCTATCTGAAATGCCTCCAGTTTTGTGGCAGAGGGAAATATAACATGGCAAACCACGCACTGTCTCTCTGACCTTCTTAGCAGCAGCTCATCACTTGCACTCACCTTTCCTGGCTGGAGCAGTTCTTGTTGTCCTTCACCTGTGGGAGTTGTCACGTGGTCAAGCCTGACACTAATGGGATGAAGGAGTATAGTCTTCTTCTGACAGGGGCAGTGAATATTTTTGGATAACCTTTTAGTTTACCACATTTTTAATCATATTTCCACTTCCATTCTCTCTTTTTAGAAATTAAATTGCACCAATGGTACCCAAATATAAAACCTTAAAATATTAGCAGTAAGGCTAAAGTCCCTTTTGACCACCCTCCTCTCAAATCTATTCTCTTTTTTCAAGATGTATCCACTATGACCTTTTTTTGTTTTTATGTGATGTTCCAATTCTTTAAAGCCTGTTTCTTTGCATTTACATACACAGACATATACCCACAGAAAACAGAGAGTATTATTTGAGGGGGATGACTTTGCCAAATATTGTATTATTCTACACGTTTGTGGAGAGCAGGCTATGTCCTGTTCTGAGTTACTCCATGATGTCTAGACCAGCGATTTCCAGGCTGTGCCTAAACCCGAGCTACTCCATATCATAAAGCAGTAGTCTGCCCTGAGTTATTCCACTTGGAATTCAAGTGCTGAAGCGTAATGACCCTGTACCTTGTTTACACAGGTAAACAACCACCATCTGCCTAGCCCCATCGTAAGGCACAAACTGATAAATAAAATGATCATGCTAATAAAAATGTCCACCTGGGAACATGTTGAATTAATCAGAAGCACATGCATACATGGGGGTATTAAACTCATATTGGAAAAGCCAGGCCCATGAGCTTACTGAACACCCCAGACCACCAAATGAAGTAGCCCCTCACCTGAGGCCCATAAAAGCAGAAGCACCTCAAGACTGGATGTGGTGGCACACTGACCCTGTTACATGGAAAATCGCCACAGTGATGAGCCTCTGACCTCTTGTTCCATTGGGCTTCAGCAGTCTCTTGCAATGTCCCACTCCAAGCTGACACTGAAATTGCCGTCCATTTGGACCTTGGCCTAGAGTAAGTTACTGCGCTTTGACGGCTCTGCACTCTGAACAAAGTTCTTGGGCTGTTTCCTCATCTACCCTGGCGGCTTTCTGTGATTCTATCATCATATCTTCTCGGCCTTGGCTCTCAACTCGGTCCCCTGAGCCCAGTAGCTGCCTCAACCCTTAGCCTTTCTGTGTATATATATATATTATATTTGTGTAAAGTGTTTTGTGTGATGTGTGACTTGAGTGCTATAGATATTAGTAGTTAAGACTGGAATAAAAGAATCTGTGATTGCCTGGCTTATGACTATCGGGTGACCCACAAGTATTCAGTGAACTGTCACCACCGAAAGTGGCGTAGCCTGTGATGGTGTTATTTGGTAAGTTCTGACATGGTGGAAAGATGCAAGATATGTCATTGCTTGCTCATGACGATGCTGTGCATCTTGAGTTTTTTCACTCAGTAATATACCTGGGGAATCTAGCCTAGGAAAAAATAGGTCGTCTTATTCTTTGTAGCTACTGCCTAGTATTAGAACAGGGACTTAAGCGCCTGCCTTTCTCCAAAGCACTGACTCTTCACTTGGCCCTGCAGATGCTCAGTGGGTAACTAAGAGCAGGATGAAAGTTTGGCATCTCTGCCTTCGTCCTGCATCTGTTTCCTTTGTTAGCTTAAGCTTGCGACCAAATCGCTGTTCCAGTCTGTTCATATGGGACATGTTAATCATTCAGGAGTTCATCTAAAGCTGCTAGTCCACCACCGGCTTTAAGAATGGAAACAGCAAAGAGAGGGATAACTAAGGTATTTTCAAGATCTTCGGGGACATCGAACCGCTAGGTTTTTATAACATCCTGTTTCCAGACTCCTGGAAAAGAGCTTAGAAGTCTCCAGTCACTGTCTGACACCTCCCAGGAACAGCGGAGCCTTGTAGGCAGATCCCCCCATCCCCAGACCACCCTGCTCGCCCAAGCAGGATCCGTCCATGATCTTGTAGGAACCGAATCGCCCCCTTCCAGGAGTGCACATCTGATAGATAAATACCCTATGAAGCCAAAGGAGATTCCCACTCCAGTGACACGCCTTTTCTGTGATTGCCTGGCTTATGACTATTGGGTGACCCACAAGTATTCAGTGAACTGTCACCACCAAAAGTGGCGTAGCCTGTGGTGGTGTTATTTGGTAAGTTCTGATGTGGTGGAAAGATGAAGATCAACCAGACGGCAGTTTGACTGAAACCGTTGAGTTATGCAAATCCCTCATTCGCCGCCCCATTCTTCCTCTGTGTGAACCTGAGGCTCCTGTCTGAAGCCCTAAGACGGGGCTGAGATGGCTGAGCTCCTTGCTTCCCGCGGAGGCCGGGTTGACTCAAGTTCCTGTCCTGCTTTTCACCGTGACTTTTTTCACTTGGTTTTTGGGGGCATATGGCTGGACCTGATTTATTGGAACCCCCAGAGTCAGGCCTTTGGCTGAGGACTCTGGTGACAATATTCCTTGGCGTGCCTACGTGACACTTTTCAGCTATTTTCTACTGGTGGGCACGTTTGGTCTGTTTCCAGTTCTTCGCTGTGATAAGTTCATAATGAATTTTCACACACTCCTCTCTTCTGCTTAGGTGATAGATTCAAAAAGGAGAGCTGTTGACTGGATGCATTTTATTTATGTGTTAATTCATTTTTATTTACATTTATTTATTAGTTGGTTTTAGGGATTGAACGCAGGGCCTTTCTACCATCCCCTGAGTTCCATCTTCCAGCCCCTTTTATTTTTTTATTTTGAGACAGAGTCTCACTAAGTTTCTGAGCCTGGCCTTGAACTTATGGTCCTTCTGCCTCAGCCCCCCAAGTTGCTGGGATTACAGGCATGTGCCACCATACCTGGCTGGGCACATTTTAAGTGTTGATGGACACAAGTAAAATGCCTACTACAGTCCCTCTTTTCAGTAGATCTCAATTTGCAAGGAAGCAGATTGTAGCATCCGACCCCAAACACAAAAAGAAATATGGTTTGGCAATCGTTAGGGTGGGACAGAGTAGGCATGTCCTATCTGCATTTTAAAAGGAAAGATCCTAAACTCAAACAAAAGCCATTATTGTTTTTCTTTTTTTTTTTGTACTGGGGATTGAACTCAGGGGCACTCGACCACTGAGCCACATCCCCAGCCCTATTTTGTGTTTCATGTAGACACAGGGGCTCACTGAGTTGCTTAGTGCCTTGCTATCTCTGAGGCTGGCTTTGAACTCATGATTCTCCCGTCTCAGCCTCCCTAAGTGCTGGGATTACAGGGATGTGCCACCGCGCACGGCTCATTATTGGGTTTTTGTGTGATATTTTTGCCTCTGTCCTACAAAGCAAAGGATTGCCAAAGTCAGCCAGTTGGCTCCCATTTCACAAGCTGCCAAGGCTTGGTCTGTTCTCAGGCCAGAACACCCCTGTCCCAACATCCTAGCTGGCTGTCTTGCAAATTGCTGCCCCAGGTTGAATCAGGAAGAGAGTTGCTTGTGGTTTAGTTTCAAAGCATTTCTTTTCATAGAAAAATCCTTAAGGGTCCATTTCCATTAAGATGAAGCACTTCTCCACCAGAGACACATTCTGGGCTCTTGCCTCTGTTTTGCAAAGCCTTCCCAGAGGCAGCGATGAACACAAAGTCCGGAAAAAACCAGAGGCCCAACATTTACTTAACCTCCTAGTCCCTCCGTTTTCTTACCTAGAAACAAGTCCATTCATGCCTACTGTATGCAGTTATCCCTGTAAAGAATGCAACACAGTGCCAGGTGTGAGTACACAGTTTTTACCAGACATGGGGTGGGGGGCTGCTGTTTATCTGAGTCATAGCAAACTCCCTGGTAGGGTGAGCAAACTGTCCTCCTATGTAAGAATCCTCTGTGCAAAGAGAACTAAGAATTATTTTCCTTGGGGCTTCTCTGCCCCAAGTTCCCAAATACACTCCTCACATGTAGAGAAAAGAATACATGTTGTTACTAAGATAAACTTGGTTTAGGCACAAAGGGAAGAAAGAACCAAATACCTACTGACCTTCTAGATGTGACCAGCACTTTCCTAGGCGCTTTAGAAACTCACTGCGTTCTCATTATTATCTTACAAAGTACATGGTGTTTAGTCCCAGTTTATGGGTTAGGAAACCAACATTGATTTGGCCGGGGAACTGGGTCAAAGTTAAACGGCCAGTAAGAGGTGGAACTGGAATTTCCACTAGGTCTGTGTTCCAAATGCGCCACCCCACATCCACTCAGTTCCCTCTGCACCAACTTGATACTTATTCATCATTTCCTAAATTGCCGAATGTGGCCGGAAACTTGCAATCCTCCTGCCTCAGCCTCCTGAGTTGCTGTGATCACAGGCTTGCACCACGGCGCCAGGCTTATCAGATGTTTTCTTGAAATGAAGTAAGTTTATCCCTTCGAGGAAAACAGAAAACTTAGAAGCGTTGCCAATGACGTTTTGTTCTTTCAAAGGTAAAACTAGAACTTTGGAAAACTCGTATCTACCAGGGTGAGCTTGACAACTTCCTAAACACATGCTTTTCCGATGTGATCAGCACTGATATTAACAGATGTGATTTTTAAATATCGTACAATGAAACATGTCAACACTGGGAAGAGCCACACAGCTCAGGAAACTAATATTTTCCAAATGATCTCAGCAATATTACAAAATGATGAACAGGTAAAAGATTTACTCAAAGCACAAAATTAACCAGTGGATTTTAATGGCGCAATACAACTCTTTAAGAGTTTTGATGTGGTATCAAAGGCACAAGCCCTGTGATCTGTCTTCTTCTTGTAACACTTCTGACACTAGAAGTCTTGGATTTTCCCCACCACACCAAGCAAGTCTCCAGTTCTCTTCAGGTACCAACTGGGGGTCCCACAATCGAATTCAGTTCTGACACTAACTACTGGAAGTCACGCAGACCCCCAGGTTAGGGACTCAGTCCCATAAGACTGCTCCCTCACTGGATGCCATTCACAAGCTGGGGGTTCTCAAGTTACCCACAATTCTGCCTGTCTTTGCTGTAAGTCAGAGGTTCCCATGGCCCCTCTTTATGTAATGGTTCATGGAAGTCAAGGAAACTACTGCCTGTTTGTTATAAAGGATGTCACAAAGGATGCAAATGACAGCCTGATGAGGAGTACATGAGGTGAGGTCCAGAAGACTCAAGCCCAGGAGCTGTGGTCTCTGTGGTCTTTGGGGTGTGCCACCTTCTTGGCCTACACAGAAGCTCTTCAAACCCCTTCATTTAGGGTTTTATAGAGACTCTATTCCACAGGCATGATTGATTCAATCATTGGCCATTGGAGGTTAACTCCATCCATAGTCCCTCTCCCTGACACGGAGGTCAGAGAGTGGAGTTCCTTCAGGACAAGCAGCCTTGTCCTGAAGCTGCCCAGGGGTCACCAAGGATCACCTGATTAGCAGAGACTCCCTTATGGTTGAAAGGGGCTTGTTAACAATTAACCAAAGGTGCCCCTTGCACACCTAGCACTCAGGAAATTGAAGTAATTTATAAGCTCTGTGCCAGGAACTGGTGATGTAGCCCAAATCTGTGTTTCCTATTATATTACAACATCACAAGAGAATATACACAATATCACTGTAAGAACTATTTAAATACGCCCCTCTTTTTTGGGGTGTGGTTTCCAGGGATTGAACTCAGGGGCACTCGACCACTGAGCCACATGCCCAGCCCTATTCTGCATTTTGTTTAGAGACATGGTCTCACAGAGTTGCTAAGTGCCTCGCTAAGTTGCTGAGGCTGGCTTTGAACGTGCCATCCTCCTGCCTCAGCCTCCTGAGCTGCTGGGATTAAAGGTGCGTGCCACCGCACCGGGCTAAATACTCCCTTCTTTTCTAAATATATATATATATATATATATATATATATATATATATATATGGCTGTATTTTCCTCCTTTAAATGAAACAACAGAGCTGGGGACATAGCTTTAGTGGTAGAGCTTTTGCCTTGCGAGCGCTAGGCCTTGAGTTTGAGCCCTAGTATCATGCGCGCGCACACACACAGAGTAAAAAAAAAACCAATGTATCATAACAGAGTGAAGAGGCAGCATAGGTGTATGAATCTATCTGTCTTTATCAATTTAGACATAAAACATATTTACAAAAACATAAAACATGCTAAAAACATCACTAAAATTTTGTTTTGGAAAACAGATTTAATTTTCATTAAAAATTAACTATGTTGGGGGCTGGGGTTGTGGCGCAGTGGTAGCATGCTCACCTAGCATGTGGGAGGCACTGGGTTCGATCCTCAGCACCACATAAAAATAAAATGAAGCTATTGTGTCCACCTACAACTAAAAAAAAAAAAATAAACTTTAAAAAAAAATTAACTATATTAACATGCAATGAGCTTTGCTATTTTGGAATTGATAAATGTGTTTCCGATTTGTTTGAATTTATAATGTGGTGAATATTGACGTGTATGATCAGTGTCCTGATGGTAAACTGGCCCTCTGAACAAAACAAACAAGCTAAGGAAAACGCCCTGATACATATAGAGCATTAGCCAATTCTGTGGTGTAAATATTTCCACCATGACAGATTTCAAGCTACCAACGTGGCTTGAAATCACAATTGGTTCTTGTGAGCTGATAGGACACAGCTCCAGTACCACTAAATTTAATCCACAATTTTTTTTTGGTACTGGAGATTGAACTCAGGGGCACTCGACCACTGAACCACATCTCCAGCCCTATTTTGTGTTTTATGTAGAGACAGGGTCTCACTGAGTTGCTTAGCACCTCGCCGTTGCTGAGGCTGGCTTTGAACTCGCTATTCTCCTGTCTCAGCCTCCCAAAGGATTACAGGCGTGCACCACCGTGCCCGGCTAATCCACAATAATTTAAAAAGAAAAAACCCTCTGAGTCAGATGCAGTGGCAAACACCTATAATCCCCTGAGGCTGAGGCAGGAGGATTGCAAGTTCAAGGCCAGCCTGGGCACCTTAGAGAAACCCTTCCCCCAAATAAAAAATAAAAAGAGCACCCCTGGGTTCAATCCCCAGTATGGGGTGAGGGGAGGCCCTCTGAGTTTTCAACAATTTTTACAAGACCCAAAAAGTCCTGAGACCCAAAAGTTTGAGAACCTCTTTTCTAGAGAAGTGGTTGTGCCTGCACTGGGAGATGCATATTATGTTGCCATAGCAACTACAACTATGTGCAAGTTGGGAGGATCAAAATCAAGTCACTTGTCAAACTCTAATACAATGGAGTTGGGAGGACTTGAAGGGAGGATCCTCATGCACATGTCCCCAAACGAGAACTATCACAAGAGACTCTGCCAACCACAACCTGGCAGTTAGGGCCACTTCTGTGAGCACTTCTTTCCAGAAAGAGCCAGTCCTAACCACGTCCTTGCAAACATCCTTAATAACCCACAGCTTGCAGTCCAAGTTGCTTCTGGGAAGACCCTCTGAGCCATGACCAGGACACATCACTGCCTGAGATTGGCCCCCATAACCAGTGAACTTCTATTTCCAAACAACCTGCAGCTGCTAGTTCTTCTCTTTGTCTTTAATAGTTTCCTGTTGCCTCAGCCTCCCTGGATGTGCCTGTGACTCATCACAGCACACATATCACAGATTATAATATAATAATCTCTTAAATTCTTGAGTTTTGCATTCCATTATTATGAATGATTATAATGTACCAACATAAAAACTACTGAACTCCCAAGAGAAAAAAAAATTCTTAGGTTTTGGTGTAGTATCAAAGACGGTCCTTTCTGCTATTATGAGGTCAACAGCTACCTACAACATGATTGAATCTTAAAAGCATTGACTACATTGAAGAAAAAAGAACCTAGACTCAAATACACACTATGAGATTCTGTTTACATGAAACCAACAAACAGGCAAAACCAAACACTATTGCTTATTAGATTTGATTTTTTGGTGCTGGGGATGGAACCCAGGGCCTCCTGCATGGTAAGCACACGCTCCCACTGAGCTCCACCCCCAGCTCCACATTAGCATTTAGGAAGATAGACTTTGGTGCTGGGCAGATAGCAATAAACAGAGAAGCTATTGTCATAAAGCCAAGGTGGTGGTTTTCTTTGGGAATGGAATGGGAATTGCACCTCTGAGGCAGGTGCAATTATTGTACCGATTTTGAGTGGGAGGCGGCGTGTGGAACACTGTGGTGTGGGCAATGGTTCCTTGACCTACTCGGTGGTTTTGTGGGATTTGCTTTACCAACATATATATCTGTAGATTTATTTTTACTGAAACTGTTCATGTTTGAGTTACATTTTACAATTCAAGGTTTTATAAGTGGAATTACGCAGAACACATGATTCCCTGGAGCTCTGATTGGAAGGACCCCTGTCTTCCTAGCGCCAGCCATGCCCACACTGTGGCCCGTGACAGAAGCTTACCCTACTCAGTGACACGTCTTCCTGGTCTTCACGCTTAGCGTCAAGATGAAACCAGCAGTTTCCAGGAGTTCCCCTGCCCCGTCTTTTTTTTTAGTATTTTTTTTTTTTAGTTGTTGATGGATCTTTATTTTATTCACTTATTACTCGTATGTGGTGCTGAGGATCGAACCCAGTGCCTCACACATGCTAGGCAAGCGCTCTACCACTGAGCTACAGCCCCAGCCTGTTTTCTTGCTTTTATTCAAAGGAAGTTGGAACACAGTTTCTCCAAATTACCTACTGAAATCGTGTTTCCCTTGTAGCAAGCAGGCCCACAGCAGCAGGGTTCTGCTTCTTGACTTAATTGTCATGTTACAGGTATCTTCTCACGTCAGCCTTCTTAATAGCTGCAGAGCATTTAATTATAAATTAATGTGGAGCACAGCTTATTGAACCAGCCCTTGGTCAGTGGTTCTTGACTTTTCTGTCTAACAAACTGGCAAGAGAGTGGTCTTCTTCCTGCTGAACTGAGCACAGTGGAGGCTTGGTCCAGGTCTGGACACTAACACGTGGCAGCTGCAGCTCAGCACCAGACATACAATGTGAAAAGATTATGGAATGAATGAATGAAGACCAAGCAAACCACACGTATCAGTGATAAACACAAATACAAGATTTTTCACAGAAGCCCCTGGAGCAGAGCTGCAGACAGGTAGTAAATGGAAAACAGGGGTTTAAGCTTAACTTGGTGGTTGTGTCACTTTAGATACCTGCTTAATCTCTTTGCTTCAGCGTTCTCATCTGGAAAAATGGGTACAATAATTGCACCTGCCTCAGAGGCTGCTGAGAGAGAAGACGCGTCAATATCTCGGCCTGGGTCTAGCCCATGAGCACTCATTAAATAACAGAATTCAACTCAGCCCATTGGAGGAACATGGCAAGGATGAGGCCCATCTTGGGGTGTCAAATCCAGAAACCAGGTCTTCCCACTACTGTCTTTGTGGTGGCACTGGTTGGTTTGGTTTATTTTTATAGGGTCAATTTTGTTCCTGTAGAATCATCCGTTCCCTTATGGACAGTATTTATACTCAGAGTCTGTCACCACGGAGACAGTAAACAATAGAGAATCCAAGACCCAGTCCTTCTCCCTGGAGGCTGAAAGTGGACTCTTGGGTTTTATTTTTCTTCCATTCAGGAGGGTGAGTGAGAAGACAGCAAAAAGCGAAAAGCATCCTGGACTCTGCCTCTGCCTCTCCCCAAGCCCATCGAACCCAAGGAACCTGGGTCAGATCTTCACCATGGTTTTGTTTGGGGTGACTCCACAGTCATTCTCCACTCCAAGCTGGCAGATTGAGAAACTGTATTCGACCAAAGTGCTCACTGGAAACTGGCTGGAAGAGAGAGGGAAGGTAAGGAGGGCGAGAGGGCGAGCGGGCGGGCAAGGGCTCCAGACGGACCAGCAGGGAGAGGCAGGAGGAATGTTTATTGTTATTTTCAAACCCAGGGCAGCAGATGGTTGCATCTGAAGAACATGGCATCAGGGTTTTTGTGCACTACATAAGGAATTTCATTCAAATGGTCGACAAGGTCCCTTTACGACTTGTAAACACCAGGCAGATGTGCCATACATTGTGTCCCTCAGCGGAGTGTTTCTAGGCATCTGGATTGTCCCCATGGCCCCTGCGCTTTTGTCAGAAGAAGGTCCACTCCTCATGGATGGGGCCTTTTCTGAGGCAGGCCTGGCGTGCCCTGCACCCGTGCCCAAGGATGAGCGCTTCCGCTCTCTAGCACTGGAGGCCACGATCTTGCCCCGTGGGTACATTTCAGTTTTTGCTTTCAAAATAGAACAAATGGGCTCTTGGTTTTCCTTTGTGCCTTAAAAGCCACTGGAAAACAAATTGCGTGAATGGGCTGACTTGGAATTGAATCTTTTCATTTGTGGCCAGAGCGGGGGGGAAAAGCCACTTAGATTTTTTTTCCAGAGAACTCTAGACATCCTCAAATCTTCTTGGAAAATGGGCAAGAAAAAGAGGATATTTTAGTCTGCTTTTCATCACCGTGACCATACGGGTCAAGAAAAACTTGGAGCAGACAGTTTGTTTGGGCTCATGGTTTCAGAGGTTTAGTCCACGGTCAGTTGATTTCATTGCTCTGGGCCTGAGGTGAGGCAGAACATCATGGTGGAAGGGTGTGGTGGACGAAAACCGCTCAGCTCATGGCATCTGGGAAGCCAAGAAAGAGGGAGAGTTAGAAGCTAAGGACAAAATATAATCCCCAAAGTCGTGCCCCCAGTGACCTACTTCCTTCAGCCATGTTCCACCTGCCTACAGTTACCACCCAGTAATCCATTCATATTATTAATCCATCAAATGGATTAATCCACTGATTAAATTACAGCTCTCATAATCTAACCACTTCACCTCTGAACAATCTTGCATTAACTAACATTAGCTTTCAGGGGATACTTTGTATCCAAATCACAACAGAGGATAATACAGAATTGGCAGCTTTGGTGTGAGGAAGTTTGACAGTGACATCTGAGTACCAGAAAGGGTGTTTTAATGGAGAACATTAGTAGTCACCATCCCTCTGGCCAGACACAAGGCCTGTGGCCATCATTTATTCCAATGGCACATGGCCTTGTTGGGAAAGCAGGTGTGTGTAAAGGCGAGAAGGACGGGCTGAGCAGTAAATTCAGGTATGTATGGGGGATATAGCCCTCAGTGATATTATGGGCTGCTGACACACCTAGGGGCGATTAAATAGGAAGTGGAGTTGGAGTGATGTCAGGAAGATGGTGGACTAAGAGGACCCAGGGCCTCATTTTTCATGGGAACGTTTCTTAAATTGGTCAAAATGTTATAGGAGCTCTTGAAAATAATCAAAGGTCTACATCAATAAATTGATTACTCAATCAAGAAAAAGACACATTCAAATTGAAATGAACTTTCATGGAGTTTTTACTTGCCCTTTTCCCACCCCCTTCCCAACACAGCATGGTGCAGTCTGGAATCTAGGGGGTATAGAGCCCAGCTTATAGTTCCTGCCCTCACATCCAAAGGGAGTGGAGTAACATTCTAACCTGCCTGGGAGATTGGCCTCTGTTTCACTTAACTGGGAGCCCAGATGGGGAAGAGTAGGCTAGTTCATATCCCAGGCTAGGAAAAGCCATGGAAAGCAGTGGCAGGCATAGTTAGTGACCTGCCAGGAGCTACAAACCTGTATAAGCCTGGGGCAAGAGGCTGTGGGTAGAGGAATAAAACACCCAAGGCACAAGAAGAAGCAGAGAGGGGTGAGACTCTTTGGGAAATTAGAAAATTTAAAAGGAGAAACATATAAAGGGATCTGAAAAGCATGTACAGACCCCTGCAAGTTGTGTGCCAAGAAAAGGCCTGAGGATACTACAGCCTCCAAGAAGGGCTGACCCCAAGTCTCAGAACATGACCTGCTAGTTGAAAAGGTTTTCCCTTGCCCAGATCCATGCTATGAAGACAGGGTTGGAAGTTTTTTCAGATGACCAGTTTTTCAACTTCCACATTGATTCACATTATAATCAAACAACAACAAATCACTAGACATACAAAGAAACAGGAAAACATGGCCCAGCTAAAGCAACAAAATACAGCATTAGAAACTCTGAAGAAACACAAGCATCAAAGTAGTAGGCAAAGACTTTAAAATGACTCTCTTAAATATGCTTAAGGAGCTAAAGGAAAGCACATTCAAAGAACTAAAGTAAGCTGGATATGGTGGCACATGCCTGTAATTCCAGGGACTCAGGAGGCTAAGGCAGGAGGATTTCAAGTTCAAGGCCAGCCTCAGCAATTTAGCAAGACCCTGTCTCAAAATAAAAAATAAAAAGGGCTGGGAATGTGGCTCAGTAGTTAAGCGTCCCTGGTTCAATCCCAAGTACAGAAAACAAAACAAAAAAATGAACTAAAGAAAGCCAGGTGTGGTGCCACATGTCTGTGTACAAAGAGATGTAATCTCAGCTACTTAGGAGTCTGAGGCAGGAGGATCAAAAGTTTGAGGCCAGCCTTGACAACTTAGTGAGATCCTATCTCAAAATAAAAAATAAGGGTGGAGACATGCTCAGTGGTAGAGCATCCCTGGGTCTAATCACCAGTACTAAAACAAAACAAAATGAAAGTAAATTAAGAAAACAGTATTTGAACAAAATAAGAATATTGAAAAAGAGATGGAGATTATAAAAGGCATAAAGTTTAGAGCTGAAAAACACAAAAAATTAACTGAAATAATTCAACAGAAGTTTCAACAGTAGGCTGGAAAAGACAGAAGAAAGAAGCAGCAAACTTGAAGACAATGAGTGGAGCCCAAGGGACTTATGGGATGCCATCAAGTAGGTAAATATATGCCTTAAGGGAACTCTAGAAGGAGAAGAAAAATAAAAGTGTAAAGAGATTGTTTGAAAAAATAATGACTGAAAACTGCAAATTTGAGTAAATACATGGCTCTACAAATCCAAGAAGCTCAGTAAAGTCCAAGTAGGATAAATCTAAAGAGATCCACATTGACCCCCATTATAATCAAGCCACTGGAAACCAAAGAGAGAATCTTGAATACACCAAAAGAAATGTAACTTGTCAGGGATAAAGATGATCAGTGGTTCTTTCAGGGAAAACTTTGAAGACTGGAAGGCTGTGGGATGATATAAAAAAGAAAAACCAAGAACTGAGAATTCTGTATCCTACAAGACTGTCCTTCAAAAATGATGCAGAAATTAAGATATCACCAGATAAATGAAAGCTGAGGGAGTTCATCTCCAGGAGACCTGCCTTGCAAGATACACTAAAGGGAATCTTTCAAGTTGAAATGAAAGAATGTTTGCAACTTAAAACCAGAGACACATATAAAGATTCTCTAGTAAGGGTAAACAGTTGGATGAATATAAAAACCAATGTCATAATTTTGATTTGTAACCCTACTTTTTATCTTCTACAGAATTTAGGACACAAACATGTACAATTTTATAAATCTTCTATAAACAGATGTAGTACAATATATAAAGATGCAATTTTTGACATCAGTAGCATAAAGGGAGGCAGAGCTGTAAAGGCGTAGAGTTTTGATATGTAATTGAATTTGGTATCATTTTAAACTAGATTGTCATAACTTTAGGATGTCATGTATAATCTCCATGGTAGCCACAAAGAAATATCTGTGGAATGTACTCAAAAGGGGATAAAAAGGGAATTAAAATATTCAACTAAACACAAAAATGTTAGTAAAAACTGGGGGGGGGGGTATTGCTCAGTTGTAGAGTGCTTGCCTAACCATGTGCAAGGATCTGGGTTCAATCCCCAGCAATGGAAATAAATAAATAAATAAACAAGAGAAGGAGGAAATAAGGGACAAAAATTTATAAGACACAGAAAAACAGCAAAATGGCAAAAGTGAATCCTCCCCTGTCAGTTCACTTTAAATGTAAAGGGATTAAACTCAGCAATCAAAAGACACAGAATAACAGAAAGGATTTTAAAAATAGGATCCAACTCTATGCTGTCTATAAGAGACTTTAGATTTAAGGATATCCATTGTTTGAAAATGAAAGGATGGAAAAATATAGCTCATGAAAACAGTAGCCAACAGAGAGCAGGGATGGCTATAATGGAATTAGGCAAATAGACTTTAAGTGAAAAACTGCTATAAGACAAAAAAGGACATTAAATATTGATAGGAAGGCCAACTCACCAAATAAGTATAATATTTATAAATACATATGCACCAAATATCAGAGGTCCAAATTATATGAAGCCAAAAGGACAGAATTAAAGGGATAAGAAATGGCTTTACAATAATAGTAAGATGCCCAGTGCCCCATTTTTTTTTCTAATACCAGGGATTGCACCCTGCAGTGCTTAACCACTGAGCAACATCCTGTAATGGTTAATTTGAATTGTCAACTTGATTGGATTAAGAGATGCCAAGGATTAAGGGAAATATGAGTGTGTTGGTGAGGGTGTGTCTAGGAATGACTGGCATGTGGGACAGCCAATGGATATGGAACCCCTCCCTAAGCATGGGCAGCACAGACCAACAGGATGATGGCTTGGATAGAATAATAGTTGGAAGAATAAGGAAGCAGCAGCACATGCAGGATCAATTCTTGGACAGGTTGTTGATTGCTGCTGCGATCATCTGAGGATATCAAACTCCATCTTCTTCACTCTTTCAAAGTGGATTCTCCAGAAGCCTTTGGTCTTGGACTAGGGTAGCACCACTGATCCCTCTTGCTCTGGGGGCTTCAGCCTCTTGGACTGCACAGCTACTGGTTCTTTCAGCTCTCCAGCCTGCAGACGGCCATTGTGGACCATCCAGCTTCTGGTTGCTTAAGCCAACCTAATAAGTACCCCTTTTATAATTACATTTCCTGTTGCTTCTGTTCCTCTAGAGAACCCTAATACACATCCCAAGCACTTTATTTTTTATTTTGAGACAAGGTCTCACCAAGTTGCTTAGAGCCAGCTAAGTTGCTGAGGCTGGCCTTGAATTTGTGAGCCTTCTGCCTCAGCCTCCTGAGTTGCTGAGATTATAGGCATATGCCACCACATCCAGACCCCCATTTTTAAT
>CM053400.1:7987138-7999411 GCA_028644305.1 Xerus rutilus
TCTACATAAAACCCAAAATAGGGCTGGGGATGTGGCTCAGTGGTCGAGTGCCCCTGAGTTCAATCCCCAGTACCAAAAAAAAAAAAAAAAAAAAAAGATTCACCTGGCGCCTGCTTTGGTTTTATTTATCGCAGAACTGGGAACAAAACCCAGGGCCTCAGTGCTGGGTGGGTGCAGTGCATCTGGACCTCAGAGATACGGCCCTACCCCACCAGTTCTTTGAGGTCAAGGTGGGACTTTGGCTTGGATTAGGACTTGGGCTGTCCAGCTGTCCAGGGTGCTGCAACAAACCTGAGTTTAGCAGTGCAGACCTGTAAGCATTGTTTGGTGCTCCTCCTTCAGGAATTTGTGTGGCACAGCGAGGACAATGTCTCTGCTCCCGTGGGTTGGGCCTCCCCTCAGGAGCCCTGCGTGGCTCCACTGGTCTCTTAGGCACTGAGCTAAACCCAGGGATGCTTTATGACTGAGCTATATCCCCAGTCCTTAATTTTTTGAGACAAGGTCTGGCTAAGTTGCTGAGGCTGGCCTCCAACCTGTGATCCTCCTGCCTCAGCCTCCTGAGTTGCTAGGATTATAGGCACGTAACACAGCACCCCCTGGTCCTCTCTCTGTATGTAGCCTGTTGCCCACCGGAGCCTCCTCCTGAGGGCTGCACTTCTTAGCCTGGTGGACTCAGGAGGGCTGAGCTTCCTACAAGACAGAAGCTTCCAAGGGGCAGGAGGCACAGCCTGCCAGGTATGTTAGGCTCCTCCCCTGGGCCCAGTTCAGCTGCACTCCTGCACGGTCTAGTCCTCAGGGCAGGGCTGTGGTGGGAGCTCAGTGGGAAAGTGCCCCAGGCTCAACCTCTTGAACCAGAAGAGGGAAATTGAAAAAAAAAAAAAGGAGGGTTGGGTGTGGTGACACAGGCCTGTAATCCCAGTGACCAGGGAGGCCAAGACAAGAGTATTTCCAGTTCAAGGCCAGCCTCAACAATTTATAGAGGCCTTAAGCAATTTAGCAAAACTCTGTCTCCAAATAAAAATTTAAAAATGCTAGGGATGTGGCTCAGTGGTAAAGACCCCCTGGGTTCGATCCCCAGTAACGAAAAAGAACAAAAAGTCAATGTCCTGTGGACACCAAGAGACCTTTGCAAATCTTCCTGCACATCCCATCCAGAGCTCTTGGACCGGCTGTCTGACGGGCACATGGCTTCCCTTGTGAGCACCAGTGTCCCCAGGGCAAAACAGGGCTGGTAGGATGCCTTCTAGGGACATTTGAAAAATGTATGGAAAGTCCTCAACGTGTTCTGGGAGCTCAATGGGTCATTTTTAGCTTGACTCTTGTCCTCTCCACGGCTCGAAATGCCCCAGGACACATTTGTAGTTGGCTTCCTTGAAGAAGCCCAGGGTTCCTTGCATCTGGGCGTCCAGACCCAGATCTAGAGTCCAGGACCCTATGCCTGCTCCATGTGGGCTTGTAACACTGGACCACCAGGGACCCTGGTGCCTGGCAACCTAAGGTTGGGGTGCTCTTGCAGGTACCTAAGCTCATTGCTGATCACGGCTGGCTAGCCCCTCCACCCCCGGGGAAATTCAGCCCACTCACTTCCAATGCTTAGAAATTCTTAGAATCCAGCTGCACCACCTTGGGGGAGGGAGGTGCTGGCACCTCCTGCCTGCTGGGCAGGTGCTGTACCCCTGAGCTACCCCTGCTGCCCAGAGCTGCCATTTGCTATTCGTTGCTTCTACTCTAATTTGTCTTCTGTGTCAATGTTTCTTTTCCTTTTTTTTTCTCTTGAGGTGCTCAGGATCAAATCCAAAGCCTTATGCATGCTAGGCCACCACCACAGAGCTACACTTGTCTGCTATTTTCGCGTTTTCTGGTGAACGTCGGCCCATTCGTTTTGTGGGGACCTGCTTAGGAAGGGCCTGGGGTCGGACCTGGGCTGGGCTGAGCTGCTGGCTCTGTGAAAGTGAAGGTCGCGGGGCTGGTGTGAGGCCACAGGAGAGGGGTGATAGTGCTAATCAATCCTTGGTTATACTTAGCTGTCCAGCAGGAGATTGTCATTGATCAGGAGTGAGACGGGATACAGATGTGCCTGTCCATGGCAGGAAGCACCGCTTCTCACTATTAGAAGCACTCTAGCCTTGTGTGGTGGTACGCACCTGTAATCCAGCCACTCAGGAGGCTGAGGCAAGAGGATCCCGTGTTCAAGGCTAGCCTCAGCAACTCGGTGAGACCCTGTCTCAAAAATATACAAATAAAAAGGATTGGGCCGGGCACAGTGGCACGCACCTGTAATCCTGGCGGCTCAGGCGGCTGAGGCAGGAGGATTGCAAGTTCAAAGCCAGCTTCAGCAAAAGCGAGGTGCTAAGCAACTCAGTGAGATCCTGTCTCTAAATAAAATACAAAATAGGGCTGGGGATGTGGCTCAGTGGTAAAGCACCCCAGGGTTCAGTCCTCAGTACTTCCCCAAAAGAAAAATAAATAAATGCTCTAGGGAATCAGCACATGGGCTCTGTAAGTCAGAAGTCCTGGGTTCAGGTCTTGCCTCTGCCCCTCACTTGTGGCATAACTGCCACTGGGTTTTTTGAGTGGAATGGATTTATTGGAGAGAAAGAGAGAGAAGCTTCTGAGAAAATGCAGTCGAGGTGTAAATCACAGTTCTTGTAACTACCAAAATAAATTGTCGCTATTATGACAGGTTTTCTCCTCTGGGTGAAGGGGGTGCACGGAATAGAGTTAACCTAGATTTAACACTAATATTAAGTGGTAATTGGAATATACAAACTTGCTGATCTTTTTCAAAAAAAGTTAATGGTGAACCCAGTGATCGGCTTCCTCAAAATCAGAGTGCTGTGGGGCTGGGGCTGTGGCTCAGTGGTAGAGCGCTTGCCTAGCATGCGTGAGGCACTGGGTTCAATTCTCAGCACCACATATAAATAATAAATGAATAAAATAAAGATCCATCAACAACTAAAATATTTAAAAAAAAAAATCAGAGTGCTGTGCGCTCTTGAGTGTCTTGCTGTAGAAACACGTGGTCCCTAATCTTAGTTTACATTAAGATTAAATTCAGGATCCACGGAGTTGTCACATTTGAATTCTAAAACACAAGGAGACAAACTCTTTTTTACAAGTGTAGGCAAATGGCTATCTAGAGCAGTTCCCACGGTGGGCCTTTCATACAGATTGGCAGGGAATCCATGAGTGGTAGTGGGCTGGATGAGTCTAGAGGTAGGTCAAATCTTGCAGAGGGAGATTTGAAAGTGTTGAGCCAAGAGGAAAGAGGAAGACCACTGAGTCTCAGGGCGGCCCTGGATCGCGGGAAACGCCTCTCATGGAGGTCGTGGGTTTCCTCTGCTCAGGCATCTGCAAAGTGCCGACCCCCTCGCCGTTCTCCTGTGTACGTTAAGCAATATCAAGACCCTAATGTCCATCTCAGCAAGATGCAGGGGTCAGGTTGATAGGGTACCAGAAGGCTGCTGGCCTGGTATCTGCCAGATGTCACAGCGGCCCTGGACAACCTCTGAACAGAAAGAAAAGGAGCCACCAACAGCATACTGTCACTCTGAGCAGGTGATGGCCAGTGTGGCTCAGGCAGGATCACATCCCAGATGTGACAAATGCCCCCAGGATGAGGTGAGGCTTCCTGTAAGACCCCAAAAGAAGCCCTGCAGGAGGGCTTACCTCAGGGGCTTGCTGAGGCTCAGAGAAGGGTGTCTCCAAAACATGGTGGGGTTTTGGCATGTCAGGCACATGGCCTAAATGAAAGCCGGTTTTTCTTCCCACCCAAGCACAAGGAGCCTCTGGAGTTCCCTGATCTACGTGATGAGCAGGCTGCAAACGGCATTGGGGCCTCCTCCACCCCACCTTGAAATCCCCTTATCTATCTCAGGAAAGAAGGCCGGAAGGTAGCTGCCCCCAGACAGATGTCCCTCACAGGATAGTGTCAGTCCCTGGGGCTCATTCAGATTTTAAGTAGGATGTAGCCCAATGGTCAGACATGCTGGGTTCCATCCCCAGCCCATGTGTGCACACGCATGCATACGTGTACACACATACACACACACACGCACACTTCTGGAACCATTCATTAGCCAAATAATCATTTATAAACCCCCAAAATTGCCTACATTCTACATAATCCTCCTGCTGAACAGAAAAAGTGACATATAAGTTTGGCTGAGCACGGTGGCACACACCTGTAATCTCAGTGGCTTAGGAGGCTGAAGCAAGAGGATCACGAGTTCAAAGCCAGCCTCAGCAAAAGTGAGGTACTAAGTAACTCAGTGAGATCCTGTCTCTAAATAAAATACAAAATTCAGTTAGGGATGTGGCTCAGTGGGTGCATTCCCCTGAGTTCAATCCCTGATACCAAAATAATTATAAATTTGTGGATAAGTTTAAGCATGTGGGGACACCTATAATCCCAGAGACTTGGGAGGCTGAGGTAGGAGGATTGCAAGTTCAAGGTCAGCCTCAGCAATTTAGTGCTAACCTGTCTCAAAAGAAGAAAAAAAAAAAAAAAAGCCAGGTGTATCTTAGGAATGAAGCACACCTGAGTTCAATCCCAGTGCCTAAAAACAAATCAAGAAACCCAGGGACAGCTCGTGCAAGGCTTCATCCTCTCTCTTTTGAAAGTTCCAAAGTTTCAGCTGTGTCTTCATTTACTTCATCTCCCTCTCCCCCAACCCAGGGCCCAGGAAGGAACCAGAGCCCTGTGCATGCTGGGCCGCCCCACCTTTGAGTGCCCTGCCAGCCAGATCCTTTTAGAAATCATGTCCATCCAGGACTTGGCTCGCTCTGGGAAGGGGTGTCCACCGCCTTCTCCCTCCCCTGTCCAAACAGGCCAGTGAGATGCGGAAATGCTTCTTGTTTCTGTTTCTTTTCCTTTTCTCCTCCTTTTAACGTATTTCATTTCTGGGGCAGGGGTTGCTCCCTGGTTGCCCCCACCCTCAGATCTAACCCCCGCACTATCTAAGGTCCTCACTCAGGATCCCAGCGGAAGGGAGGGCAGGGCTTGTGACGAGCCCACCCTGGGGTTTCAGCTGATCCTCTCTGAGTCTGCAGCACTGTCCTCCCAGACTCCGTGGCTGCTGGGGCCATGGGACAGTGGCCTGTGCTGGAGGGCCCGCTGTCTGTGGCCCCTGACTGATATGGAGGGCTGCAGAATCTGGGGCTCCAACCACTCCTTCCACAAGTCCAGAACTAACAGACTTCTTTTCTTTCTGATTCTGAGGCAGTAACCACACAGGCCCTAAAGTGCTGCCAGAACTGGTGCAATGAGTTCTGAATCCCAGGAAGAAAGACACAGAGGAATCCAGGTAGTATTTCCTCAGGACTCTGTTGTCCATTTGCCCCCTGGAGAAAGAGGACTGGAGAGATCAAAGGACCTGCTCGTAGTCAGAGCACCCAAGACAGAGCACGGTGGCGCAAGCCTGTAATCCCAGCACTTAGGGAGGCTGAGACAGGAGAATCGCGAGTTCAAAGCCAGCCTCAGCAATGGCGAGGCGCTAAGCAACTCAGTGAGACCCTGTCTCTACATAAAACACAAAATAGGGCTGGGGATGTGGCTCAGTGAGTGCCCCTGAGTTCAATCTCCAGTACCCCAAAAAAAAAACACAAACAAACAAACAAACAAAGGTATTGTGTCCATCTACAACTAAATATATATATATATTTTTTAAAAGAAGACTATGTAGCCGTAAGGGCAGGAGTGTGGCTCCGTAGTAGGGGGCTTGCCTAGCAGGATGGAGGCCCCGGGTTCCCCCCCAGCACAGCAAAACAGATGAATGAAAGCTTCTCAGCAATAAAAAAGAATGCACTATCAAAAAATGTAATAAGGATGGACCTCAAAACCATTGTGCTGAGTGAAAGAAGCCAGATCAAACAGAACAGGAAAGTTCCAGAAAATGCAAATTACTTTAGAGTGACAGAAAACATTCATCTTTGATAAGTGCAGCCTTGAAGTCCATGTAGGCGTTGGCAATAAATTCCCACTGTGTTTGCAATATTCATTGAATTTGTGGGATATTATTAGTAAGATCGTTAACTGTTTCGAGTCCGTTATTTCTTTGCCCTGTCTGTGCTTGCTCTGAAGGATCAGGACACACTGCTCCAAAATGTTCTGCACTGGTATAAAGACGAAGTGGTGTTAAAGGCACCTGAGGCTCCCAGGTGTGGGTGGAGTTCTCCCCTCCGTGCTCTCTGCCAGAAGCAAGGCTGGGCCTTCTGGGAGGAGGGCCCCAGGCCCTCTGGGGCAGGGGGGCAGACTTCAAGGCTGCTGTTATCAAAGGTGGATGTTTTCTGAAACTCTAAAGTAATTTGCATTTTCTAGAACTTTCCTAGTCTGTTTGGTCTGGCTTCTTCCACTCAGCATGATGGTTTTGAGGTCCATCCTCATGACATATATTAATGTTCTCATTGGAGATGGGGCCCATGCCAAGATGAAGCTGTATCAAGAGACCTTCGGTGGTTCTGTAAATTCTTGCAATTCATTGAAGATTTTAGGGTTGAACTTTTTTTGTGTGATTTAAACTTATAAACAAGTGAAGCAGGTATCGTTTATTTCAGATGAGGCTGTAGTTTAAATGCCAAAAGAGGGAAATAGTAAAAAAAAAACTTTGTAAAATATATCTGAACCTAATGGTTTGTACAACTGGAGAATCGTTCTAGATTAGTTACCAATTAAATATAACTCCACCATTGTAAGGGTGTGAGCTGCAGTTGTCCAAGAGACGATTTTGTATAGTATTTTTCTTGTACATTACTTCCAGTAATTATTTGAAAATATATTGAAGTAAACTTGATTTTTTTTTTGTCACAAGAAAATATTAAGAGTTATTGTTGCAGTTCTCATGAGCTGCAGGATTTTTTAACTCACTTCTGGAGGTGCAGAGCCACAAACGCACTTTCGGGGCCTAGTTTTGCTCCAATATGAATTTAGATAAGTATCAAACTGTAACTAAGACAATATTTGATAAATGTTGGATGACATTTAATTTAATGGAGCATGTACTTATTTGCATTTGCTGGCAGTTCAGGCATAGTTAAAGTGAAAGTACTCCTATATTTCATAATAACTGGGTCTGCCAAAACCCATGTATTAAATAAATTGTCCAAGTGAAACTCGACTAACCTTGGCCTTTGTGTATTTCCTGAAGGTAATATTGTTAACTGTTAATAAACACTCCTGACACTACATTTAAATGTTTGCAGATTCTGCAAACTAATTGCTCATTGTAATGTTGAAATTATTTGGATATTTCACATTGAAATGAAAAGCCTTTCTCTGGAACATTTTAGACTTGCATTTTAAATGCATGAAATGTAATTGATTTATTTGTAATATTTTAAATGGTATTAATAAACTCATAAAAGACTAGGCCAAAAAAAAAAAAAAAGAGAGACCTTCGGGCATCATCCCTCTGTTCCTTTACTTTAGATTTGTATTTCCATTCTTCCTACTCATCGCTCTGAGCTCACATGATTCTTGGCAGAATTCATTTCCCAGGGCTGGAGATGTAGCTCAGCGGTGGAGCACTTGCCTAGCACTGTGAAGCCCTGGGTTCCATCCCCAACGCGGCAAAATAAAAAATAAAAAGTGAAGAATTCAATTTCCCTGTACCTGAAGAATATGAGGCCATGGGCTTCTTCAAGTCCAGAGGGAGACACAGTCTACTCCAAAATTCCCCATTAAAGGGCTCACCCAGCCAGGCACGGTGGTGCACACCTGCAATCCCAGCAGCTGAGGAGGCTGAGATAGGATGACTGCGAGCTTGATGCCAGTCTCAGCCACTTAGCAAAGCCCTAAGCAAATTAGCGGGACCCTTTCTCTAAATAAAATACAAGAAAAGGGCTGGGATAAAATAAACAAAAATAAAGGGTTCACCCAGTGTGTCCTACCTATACACCTCTTTTTAAAAATTTTTTTATAACTTTATTTATGTGGTGCTGAGGATGGAACCCAGTGCCTCACACATGATAGACAAGTGCTCTACCACTGAGCCCCAGCCCCAGCCTCGACCCCTCTTTGATTAACTCAAAGTCAACCCTTCACTTGGTTCAGCTGGGCTTGTTGTTGTTATTGTTGTTGTTGTTGTTTTGGCAGTGCTGGGGATTGACCCCAGGCACACCTTTTTAATTTTACCTTGAAACAAGTTCTTAGTTGCTGAGGCTGGCCTTGAACTTGCAATCCTCCTTCCTCAGCCTCCCAAGTAGCTGGGATTATGGCCCTGACATTTCAAGGTTGATGGACAAAGGTCTTGAGGTGGGGCATGGGGAGGGGCCAATCCTCCCCCCAGGGGACATTTGGCAAATTCTGGAGACATGGTTGGTTGTCACAACTGGGGAGGGGGGCTTCTGGCATCTGGTGGGCATAGGCCAGGGATGCTGAGTGCACAGGGCAGCCTCACCACAAAGAAGGGTCTGGCCCTGGAGAGGAACCGGACAAGGAGTGAGGGAAACCAGAGTGGGGAGGGCAAATGCAAGGGGGCGTCCAGAGGAGCCCAGGCTCAGCCCCATCCCTGGGGGACCCTGGAGCACACAGTGTCTCCCAGGACTTGTCACACCTTAAGGCCACAGAGTGGGGTTTTGTACCCCTGTCACCTCCTCCGTTGGTCACTGGCATGGGCTTGGGGGAGTGTGGGGAGAGGGCACAGGTGTGCTGGACACGGCTCCAGCTGCGGGTGAGTCCAGCTGTGCGCTCTTCCCAAGTCTGCCGTGACTTCACGTTGGTCGCTTGGCATTGGCAAGACACAGGGACAGTCAAATACTATAAACCAGGACGCTTTTTGTTTGTTTTCTCAACGCAGCCCTGTGGGAAGGGATGGAAGCCCTGATGGAGGCTTTGTTGGCTTGAGGTGAGTGCCAGGGAAGGCTGCCCGTGTGCCCTGTTAGGCTGGGCAGCTGGGCGGGTGGGCACTGGCGCCTGACTTGTGGGGAGAGTCTCCTCTTGCCAGGCAACATGGCTGCCTTGGGAGGCCAGTGCCCGCCTTGCTAGCGGGGACTGTGCAGGAGAGGCCGTGCTCCTGTAGAGACCAAGGAGCTTGGGGAAGGAGCCCCTCCTCCTGCAGCCTACGGGCTGTCCCCAGCCTGCTCCTTGCCCCACTGTCCTGAGCTGGTCAAAGCAAGTGTTCTGAGCGCTTTCCTTCTCGACCTCAGGGCTCTGACCGCCCTGTGGAGTGTGGTTGAGGACAGGGCCACATCCAGGAGGGACTGGGTGGAGACTGGAAGTACCACCCCCAGGAAGCCTAGTCAAGCCTCTTCCCAAGTAGATTTTAAATTGAAAGAGCCCAGTGTGAAGCCTCAGGCCTGGGAACAGGCAGCTCTGGTTACCTGCCCTCCCTACAGCCTCAGAAACCAGTGGAAATTCCAGGGCTTATGGGCTCCTGAGGTTTTCTCCCCAGCCCCCAAGAGGAGCTGGCCACACCCTAGGCCACACCAGGCCACATGCCACCTCACACCCACAGAGATGATGGAGTCACAACAAGGGTCACTGAACACACAGAGAAATCGGAACTCTAATCTGTGGCTAGTGGGAAATGGTGCCGATGTTTTGTTCCCAAAGGCAGTTGCCAGAGTTGCCAGGGGACCCAGAGATTCCACCCTCACAGGTACACTGGGGGAACTGAGAACATGCTCAGGGGAAACTCAAGTCCACAGGCGTCCACAGCAGGCCACTTATAGCTCCCAAGGAGCAGAGGCCTTCAATGTCCAGGCACCACTGAACCCAGGGGTACAGGCGTGGGGCTTGCACAGCCGATGCCGTTGGCCATGGAAAGGGAGGACACACAGGTGGCCCAGGAGACTCACTGCTGAATGAGAAGCCAGACACCAAAGGCCACATGTCATGTGACTCCCTTCCTAGGAACTGTCCAGAATAGGAAGTGGTCACAGAGGTAGGTTGGTGGCTGCCAGGGGTTGGGTGAAGGGGCATGGGTGACTGCTAATGGACATGGTGATGAAGCGCTCTGGAGCTGGACAGTGGTGACAGCTGCATGATGACCCCTGACTGCACAAAGGAAAGGGTGAGCTTAGGGGCTCCCGGGAGCACAGCAGGCTCCGGGTCCTGGGCTCCATCCCCAGGGCCACAGCAAACAAAAGAATGTGCCCCAGGGGTGTGACACACATGCCAGTTTTCAAAGGAGAGGAGAAGCCAAGTGGCGTGCACCCTCTGGGTCTCCAGAGAGGGCAGGACAGCCCCAAAGCAGCCCTGCAGGGAGGGGTGGGACAGGGAGCAGAGCTGATCCAGGAGAGGGAAGAGAAGCTCCAGCGAGGCAGGAGGCGCCCAGTGCCCCTGAGAGGCGGTCATGGGGATGCATGGACAGGCCGCCCCACAGGGCAGAGACACACCTTGTGCCAGGATGGACTAGTGGCCCCGATGACCCCTCCCCTTCCCACTCCAGCTCTTCGGAGTCTCTCAGGGGTTTTTGCCTCCCACCGAGCCTGGCCAGCTCATCCTCCCCTTAGCAACTTCAGATCCCATGTCCCTCTCAACATCAAAGAGAAACAGGAACAGATGTCAGACAAAGCAATGAACGCAGATGTTATCGTGGGGCAGAAGCTGAGCTCCACTCTGGCTTGTGCAGAGGTCACTGGGCATTTTATTTTATTTATAGTCCTGGGAGTTTGGGCCCAGGGGTGCTCAGTTTTTTATTTTGAGACAGAGTCTCACTAAGTGGCCCAGGCTGGCCTTGAACTTGCGATCCTCCTGCTTCAGGCTCCTGAGTAGCTGGCACCACTGGGCATTTTAGATGTAGTATGAGGGAGAGGGAGGTCTAGGGCTCAGGGGAGTCAACACTGAATTGCACACGCGCCTCACAGGGACGGAGAACGCTAAGGGAAGCCCTTTCTGTGGATGCTCTGAGGAGGTCAGCTTCGGGACAGGTGCTGTCTGAGCTGTGTGTCCACCATCCCTGGGCCTGGCCTCCTGCTACTGGAAGCCATCCTGGAGTCTTGTCATCTCCGTAGACATTGGACTGAGTCCTTAAATGTCAAGTGTCCCATAGTTCTCACCAGGGACCCTTTCCCTGACCCCTGCCCCTGAGATGGCTTCTGCTCTGAGACCCCCTGACATAACTTATACCCATGACAAGTGGTTATTCCTCTACTTGTCTCCTCTGATAGAAAGCCACCATGGTGGAGGCCATGATGGTTCTGGTTGCTGCTGCGTGACCAGGGCCTGGCATGAGGTGGCTACTTAATAAATCCTGAATGAATGAATGAACAGGTCTTGAGTACAAAACCTCTCAGATAGGGAGGTCTCAGGCAGGAAAAATGAGGGAAATGTGGGGAAAGAAGAGACCCAAAGAATCTGGTACCTGTTACACCCTGTCTGCCCTAGAGCAGCAGAGATGGTACCGGGTGAGTCAGGAGATGTGTGAGGGGTGACAGGAGCTGTGGGCTTTTGTTCTGAGTGTGTGTGTGTGTGTGTGTGTGTGTGTGTGTGTGTGTGTGTTGTGGGGTGGTGCTGGGGATTGAGCTCATGCATGATAGCAAGTGCTCTACCACTGAGCTACCCCGCTAGTCCAGCTGTGTCCCGCTTGGACTTCTGCACAGGGGCAGGCTGCTGCAGGCTGACCTTTCCTTGGAGGTGGGAGTCAGAGAGGGGGACCACAAATAAAAGGAGCAGTTAATTCCACACTGCACAGTGGGCCAGAGCTTCCGCCCTCCCTCTCCCTCCTTCTCACTGTCACGCTCGTCCCCCCTCAGACAAGCAATCATTCACTTTAGAAGACGGGATTAACCAGAGCATCGGCTCTTTGAGGGAACCCATCAAAACGACAGACTGATCTCAGCCTTGGCTCAGAGTTTGCAAGAATCCATCTCCGGGGTATGGAGTCACCTGAGCTGCGCCTGGTCTCCTCCCTGTCAGGGCAGGTGGAGCACAAGGACAGATGAAGATCACCCCTCCCACTTCCCTGGGTTTTAAGCTCTTTTTGCATGGAAATCCTGTCCAAGTAATTACCAGAAGTAATTAGGGGTCAGATGGTCACAAATGGAAATCACTCAGTGTCCAGCACTGGTGCCAGGGCCAGCAGTGCCAAGGGCGCAGGGCTGGCCTGACAATACAACAGTCTGACCACGGCTCTCGGGGGCAAGGCCAGGTGTCCTAGCAGCCTGAGCTGTGACAGAGACGGGCAGCTGCTGAAGAAGGAGACGTCAGCAGCTCCCAGAGCCCGGGGCTCGGGGCTGTGCCCTCTGTAAGGCAGAGAGGGGTTTTCCTATAATGCACTGTGTCTCAGTCTCCCTGTCCCTGTTCCACACACAGGATGTGCAGCTTTTAAATCC